>CM067217.1:55412293-56612293 GCA_034190945.1 Octodonta nipae
GGTGGGTGCAGAGTGCACGCCATCTGTTGATGTTGTGGTGGTTACAAAGAAAAAAAGCTAAATACTTGGCCGGGTATCGAACGAGGCTTGCCGATTACAAAGTCAGGGTGTCCAACGAGCTGCGCTAATGCGGTTAATCGAGAAATGTTTATTTGAAAAGGTATAGTACATGCCCGTTTGTTGGTGGGCGCGGGTTTTTGGGCGTTGTTCGGTTAGATATTTGGGGGCTGGATGGGGGATATGATATTTTGTTGTCTGTAAAAAAATTTAAAATCTTGGTATTTGTTGTCTGTAAAAAAATTTAAAATGTTTTGCTTAAGCCTGCATGCGCGAGAACGTCCACTCCTTCGAGTCTATAGTTATCGTAAGCGACCGCCTACCTGCGCAAGAACGGCAACTCCTTCGAGACTCTGATTTTGTCGGATGATTCAAGGCATTGAACGCCTGCAGGCGCAAGAACGTCCACTCCTTCGAGTCTATAGTTTTCCTAAGCGAGCGCCTACCTGCGCAAGAACGGCAACTCCTTCGAGTCTCTGATTTTGTCGGATGATTCAAGGCCGAGCGTAATAATTTGAGACTTGGAAAATTTGTTTCAAGCGTCTGAAATTAATTAAGGTGAAAATAATGGATATATTAAAACTAGACAACTGTTTAAATATCTTTATTAGCATATAGTATATTATGAATTTTCAGAGCATCCTTAATAATTAAAGCTATATTTTGTTTTGTTTTTGTACAATATATAGTAAGACCGCCATCATCCAACCACATAGTCAAATCCAAAGAAATACCATCAGAACAAAGCTGGCAATCATCCCATACAGTGTCAGGTCATCCTTTCATGTGAAGGATCGTTATGGAAACCATATGCAAATTCCAAGTATTTTTTAAGCACCGTGTAACTCTCCACCGTTAATGTATAATTGTTTCACCAATTTTGAGAGTGGTCTCGGTATCGGTAATATTAATTGTTAAAATTTCTGATACTGCCGCATATATGCAAGTGCGTCCGTTGTAGGTAATCACAGTTGTTAAAACGTCTGGTACCACGTAACATCCATTTTGGGATTTAGCTTTCCAGTTAAATCTTTCGGTTGTATAGTTCTCGTTGACACTGCACTCATATTAAATCTTACTTGGTCATCAAGTAAACTTTCCAAATTCATGACTGGATTGTTACAGCTTCAACTCAAGACTGAATAAAAGAAATAAATTCTTTTAACTTATTGTCGTGAGTGTGTGACGACAGCAAACACTACAAATATTAGATTTTTGTGGCTATAGGTGCAGTCTTATTCAATTCACTATGAATAAGGTGTGGAATATGTTTGGAAGAGATAACTAATAATTTTGGGCTATTGCCAAATTGTAACCATTGTTTCTGCTTCCCATGCGTAAAAAGATGGCATCAAAATAAAGACTTTGAATTGAATATTCGCAGAGGCTGTCCAGAATGCCGTATTGTGTCTCCTTATGTCTATCAATCTGAGGTTTATTACCAGAAAGCGGAAAAGATCGTTATATAGCTGAGAAAAACGAAAAAATGAAGAAAATACGATGTAGGTATTCCGAAAAAGCAAACCCAAATGTCCGTTTGGAAACACTTGCTTGTTTAGCCATCGATTACCAAATGGGGTAGAAATAGATATAGGGCCACCTCAAATGAAACGTGCAGGTATGGGCGGTCGTACTGATTTCATAGAGGCTCAGTTCACACGTGGAGGAGGTAGAACTCAGCGCCCAGCAATAGGAGGACTCCCAGATACTTTTAGTTTACTCCTGGTGGAACCAGGAATTTTTTACGTCTTGAGAGATGAATAAAAACCTATATTTATTTAAAAATTCATGCCAATAAAATCATAAATGTATTTAAAAATTCCTGATAATAAATTCTCAAATCATAAATCTGTATTTATTAAATGTAATGTTAATAAAATCGAAAAATAATATAAATCATGAATCCGTGATTATTAAAAATTCCTGATAATAAATTCACATTATATCTGGTATTTTAGATATCAAAACCACAAACCGGAAATTTCCTGATAATAAATTCACATTATATCTGGTATTTTAGATATCAAAACCACAACCGAAATGATGACCGCAGTGAAAGGAAACTGTCATATCTTGTTTACGCTAATTGAAACCGAGCTAAATAAATTTACAGGAAGCTGTGGTTTGATTAGGTTATCATGTTGTTTGCAGCAACAAACTTTTGCAGGAAGTTCCCATATGATAAGCATTAATTAGTTGTTTTTCTAGAACTAACGGAAATTTCGTTATACGCAAATGACGTAGTTCGATGCTGATAAATAAAATAATTGCGAATTTTTATTTCATTGTTAATTCAACTATCAAAGAGATCACATATCAACTACAGTGATTGTGTTTGTGCTTTGTGAAATTAACTGTTAATTCAACTTGCAAAGTGTATCTAGTGATAGTGTGTGTTGTTCAAAAAAACATTATGTGAGTATTTACTTATTTCATTTATGTTAATTTGCTTTAGTGTTTTGTGACTGCCCTTCAAAATATTTGAAATTAATAGAGTATGTTTTTCGAATTGAATATTTTCTGCCGCTTTTCAATTCAATGTTCTAGTTCCAACTTTTGTTAATTTGCATCTAATATTTTGTGTGTGTCTTTCAAAAATTATTAGGAGTGTTTGGATTCATTATAAATTTGTAGTTTTGTTATTCGAATCAGGTAGTTTCTGTCTGCTTTTCTTAAAAATTTCAATGTTCTATTCCTAAATTTTTGGTAATTTGCTTCCAATATGCAATTTCAAAAATTATTAGAGTTTAGACGCAACCAAGTTCATAGTATTTAATTTGTTATAGAAAATGGATTTTTTGAAAGAACTTAATGCAGTTTCCTCCGCAGAGATTGACAACAAGCCGGCAATAAAATTCAAGACTTGCAGCTTAACCAGAAGTATCGAATTCTGGCAGCCAAACTGGTCAACCCAAGATACGGTGAAACCATCTTACTTGAATTAGAGGACCACGTAACCTTCCTGCCGAAACGGGTCACTCAGGTATATAAACCACACCTAGACAAATTTGGCGGTGGAAAGTTCCACATCGAATTCATCGGGCTGCAGCAACTTGGAGGCAAACTACAACCCCGAGTGCTTTTTCAAATTTCTGCGGAGTGAATATAAAAGAATTTAGTTGTAAGTTTTTATTTTAAATTTTGCATGCTTCAGTTATACTTTTACTGTTAATATTCCATTGATATTTCTCAAGTTTGTAATAGTTTATTATATTGTTATACGAGTAAAAATGAATTCAGAGGCTATAGCGAATATTAGTACCGATATTATTAACAAGTTTAGATTAGCATCAAATATAATTTTCTCAAAGAAACGTTGCTCTCCAGAGCAAATATCTAGCTGGCTGAAATTAAGTAAAAAACAATTAATTTTATGTAACAGAGCTATTCGTGAATCAGATTTACATATAGGAACTTTGAATAAGCTTCAGTCTGAAATTAGTCATATAAAAAGATTTAGAAATGATTTGAAAAATTATGCTAACATCAAAAGGGGGGGGGGAATTGGTGAGAAGTCAAAAAGAAGTGATCGCGTTAAATGGTATGATGTAGAGTCAGCGTTTCGCTCACGTGTTCGAACAGGAGTAATCATTAATCTCATTCATATCAATATTTTTAAATTTTTAGATGATGCATTTTTCCTTTTTAAGGCGCGCATAAATAATACTTTGAAAACAATGCCTACTCTTAAAGTAAATACAACCTTTTGTGGTGAATTCATAAAGAAATCTGGAATGGAGGAAATTATGGAATATAAATATTTTAATACGAAAAACGCGATAATAGATAGGGGTACAGATTTGAATGGGTGGTTCTATGAACACATTCGGAATGAAATTTTACGTAAATTAGAGGAATTTCAGGAAAAGGCATCAGGATGGAGTTTGTATAAAGTTCTAAACTTAGAAATAAACATAAATAAATTTGAAATTGGAAATGGAGCCTCATCTTTCATAAGATTACCAGAATCAATTTCTAAAAAACATGCTGTAATCAATATTAAGAACTATGATGATGATCTTTGTTTTTTATACAGCGTTATTGCTCATTTGTACCCTACAGCCATTAATGTTGATAGAATATCAGCTTACCCCGAGCCATCTACTGTATTAAATCTAACTGGTTTGACATTTCCTATGACTTTACAGCAAATTACTAAGTTTGAGAAACTTAATAATATTCTATTAATGTATATGTCTTAGAATTGATAAAAAACAAAAGATAATGAGTATTATCAAACAGTTCCAGCTCGAATCACTAAATGTAAGTTAGACAAACATGTCAATCTCTTAATGATTCAAAATAAATATGTTCCTAAAATCAATGATTTCGAAAATGTAGAAATAACAGCAAACGACGTGGAAATAAAATATCATTTCTGCCTAATTAAAAATTTATCACGTCTTGTTTCAAATCAACTTAGCAAGCATAAAAGTAAAAAATTAATATGCGATCGTTGTCTAAATTATTTTAGTGACTCCAGCAGCCTTGAGAGCCACATTGAATATTGTAAAAATGTAAATAATTGCAAAATATCTTTTCCTAAGAAGGCGGTAGTTGAGTTTAATAATTTTTCATTCAAGGAAAGGCTTCCTTTTATTGTTTATGCAGATTTTGAGTCGATACTTTTACCAATTTCCGATACTACTTCTACCAAAAACTCAAAATATCAGCAGCATTCAGCCATATGTGCTGGTTATTATTTCAAATGTTCCTATGATGACTCTTTTTCGTACTATAGGAGCTTCACGGGCTCTAACTGTATGGAGTGGTTCACCAATGAAATGGCAAACTTGACAAAGTTCGTGCAGTCCAAACTAACCGATGTTGTACCTCTCAATGTGGAGGTTAGCTCAAAGATGCATCTGGCACATGTCATATCTGTGAGAAGCCCTTTTTACCTCAAGATAAAATCGTTAGAGACCACTCTCACCTTTCCGGTGCATTTAGAGGCTATTCACATAATTATTGTAACCTCAGGTACCGAGAGTCTTTCATAGTTCCAGTAGTGTTCCACAACCTAAGTGGATACGACTCCCACTTTATAATTAGAGATCTCGCCAAGCATGATCAAATAACTCTTGTACCAATCAATAAAGAGAAGTATATTGCCTTTACTAAACATGATAAGGACACAAAAATAAATTTAGATTTATCGACTCATTTAGATTTCTGGGATCTTCTTTGGATGAGCTGGCATCCACTTTAAAAACCGATCAATTTGTTAATTTAACTTCAATCTTCAATCATGTGTCGTTAGCGAAACTAAAGATGCTAAAACGAAAGGGAATCTTTCCTTATGATTATGTTGATTCATTGGAAAAATTAGGTGAAACCCAATTACCGCCTATAGAGAATTTTTATAATAAATTGAATGACCAGAACGTTTCTCAAGCTGATTACGAACATGCTAAAAGAGTATGGGATTCCTTTGAATGCAAACCATTCGCAACTACATGGAGTTGTACATGAAAGGGACATTCTTCTTCTAACTGACGTGTTTGAAAATTTCCGTGATAGGGCCCATCAAACATATGACTTAGATCCAGCCCATTGTTACACTCTACCTGGATATTCTTGGCAGTGTATGCTCAAGTACACAAGTTGCCAATTGGAAATTCTTCAAAATGTTGACATGCTGATGTTCATTGAACGTGGAATACGTGGAGGTATTTCCCAATGTTCTAATAGGTTTTCCGAGGCGAATAACAAGTATATGCCCAATTATAATCCTAATAAACCCTCCAAATTCATTTACCACGTAGACGCTAATAATTTATATGGATATAGTCAAAGTCAACCCTTACCCTACGGGGGATTCCAATGGTCTGCTGATACCAACATCGATGTCACTCAAATTCCCGATGATTCAGACATTGGTTATTTTTTGGAAGTTGATCTGGAGTATCCCAAGCATTTGCATGATCATCATAAAGACCTTCCCTTCTGTCCGGAGCGCCGCACCCCTCCCGGCTCTAAACTTCCCAAACTCATGACTACCTTGCATGACAAGGAAAAATATATTATTCACTATAGAAATCTGAAACAAGCTCTTGAGAATGGCATCATTCTCAAACACATTCACCGGGTGTTGAAATTCAAACAGTCTCCGTGGCTCAAGTCCTATATCGATCTAAATACTTCCCTAAGAGCTCAGGCGACTAATGATTTTGAGAAGAATTTGTTCAAATTGATGAATAACGCAGTCTTCGGTAAAACTATGGAGAATATCCGAAAGCATCGTATCGTTAAACTAGTCAACCATTGGGAAGGTCGATACGGTGCTAAAAATCTTATTGCTTCCCCAGCATTTCACAGTCGCACCATATTCGATGATGAGTTGATGGCAATTGAGTTAAACAAAACTGATTTGCTCTTCAATAAACCTCTGTATATCGGGTGCGCAATTCTGGAACTTTCAAAAATCCTAATGTATGACTTCCTCTATGATTTCATTTATAAAAAGTACCCTCGTCATCTAGTCAAACTTCTATACATCGATACTGATTCATTTTTGCTTGAGATAATTTCTGATGATATATATGAAGAGCTCGTCAAACCCAATCTCCATCGTTTCGACACATCAGACTATCCCCCCGATAATATCTACAACATCCCACTAGTTAATAAAAAGGTGCTTGGTTTAATGAAGGATGAGGCTAAGGGCTACATTATTTCACATTTTGTAGGCCTCCGTTCGAAAATGTACACCTACCTAATCCTAGGAGGAAAATGCATCAAAAAGTCAAAAGGCGTAAAATACAATGTAGTTAAAAATAGTATTACGTTTGATGATTACCTCTATTGTTTGCAAGAAAACCAGCAAACTATTGCTTCCCAACGCTGTATTAGATCATATGCTCATAACATATTTAGTGTAGAGCAGACAAAAATTGCCCTCAGTCCTTTTGATGACAAGCGCTATCTGTTAAAAGACTCATATGATACTTTACCCTGGGCCACTACAGCCTCTAAATTAATTTTACTTTCAAGATATATGTATAAGTAATATTTGATGTAGTTATGTTAGTAGTCTATGTTTATTTTTTTAAATAAAACAGCATATTGGTAACTTTGTCTTTTATTTTTAGCATACATATATTTTTAAATAACCTGCAATTTTACGTCTACATATGCAGCAATGATCTATTTTCAGAGAACAATCAAAGCAACTAGCAAAGTGTCTGCATGGCATAAAAACAATTGTCATTTCATTAGTTAAGCAAATTTTACAAGTACTATGATTAGAGTCAGTGTGGGATTTGGTGGGCAGTCTCTAAGCAATAAACATTTAGCTGATCCCTTTTTGTGAAGCTCTGTAATATCATCACAAGGTAAGAGATTCTTGAGCTCTAAGCCACAGCAATGACAAGTGATCCTGTCACCGTAGCCCGTGTAAAAGAAGCCGGCGTTGACAAGCTCAGTGGGTGTCTGCTTCAAGGCAATAGGCCAGTCTTTGAACGTCTCAAGTCTGCTCTCAAATGTCACTTTGCTTTTATGTCTGATAGGTCTGGTGATGTGGTAAGTGTCATCAAAATCAAAAAAGCGACAATATGGATTCCAGTCCAGATGATCGGCAACAGGGTCATCACCATCTTCCCAGTTGAAACCACGTGTATCACAAAATGGACATTCAACAGCATCATTTAAGCTGCCATCGGATTCTATTGCATCTTGTCGGTAGATAAACCCTGCTCTTGCTAACTTTTCAGCAGGGAAGTCGGAAGGCCAGTTTTCAAAGGTACGTAATCGATTTTCGTATATTTGGAAGTATTCTCGACACTCCATGGTGTAGAACTGATGAAATAAACAACAATGTTTTTATTTATAAGCATTTATTCAAATTTTCTAATGTCAATATCTCTTAAAATAATGTTTTATAATAATAAATATGTTCTTTTAATGCAATACATAATGGAGACCTGTCATCTAAACAAAATGGTTTTAACAATTTTTCAATCGGTAAACGATTTAGTAAATTTGACCATAAACATATTTCATCTATTATTTTATAATAAAAAGTACAGTAATTTAAGCGCTCCAAATAAATTATTTTACTTGAGATAATAGGGTTAATAGCTAAGAGTTCAATCACATCACTATAATCCAAATAGAGCGCGCAAATGTTTTCATCACCAACACTTGTTTGACGTCTTCATACTGGATCTGGGATAGATGGAGACAATCTCCGCAGGTCACTGGGGCAGCAAACTCTGGAGGTGTGGCATTTTCAAAAAAGTTTGTTTTCAGGAGCTTGAGCTCAATGATGACATCTCCCACTCGTACATAGTCATTACAATTTTCGTTGGTGTTCCAGCGGCTACAGGTGTTTTTTGCAAGATAACCACTGGAGAATAGGATCTTGCAGGACTGAGTGCACATTGAACATCATACTCTGAATTCAGTAATGGAAATCTCGAATGCAGCAAGTAATAGTCTTCCTTTTCGCAGCTTCATCATACATTTGTAACACTCTATCCAAGTCCGCACTGTAACTGATAGTGGAATCACTACTATAACCACTATCCATGGTTTCAAAACTGCTGATACTACTCATTTTCACAAATCACTCGAGAGGTAAACTGGGACTGGGAATATATGTAGGGAATTTTCACAATTTTATAGTTGTACCCCTTCCACTACCTGATTGCGGTTGATTTCAATTATGTGTTCCTACGCGAAGATGGAAAAGTAGATCTCTTGTTGCTAAGAGCTGCTCTGTTCCCCATCACCATCATCATATATGTAAGGCTTTTAAATATTGCATCACTTGTTGTTTTTCACAATAAAATTTGATATCTTTCTGTAATCGTTTAAGTTTGGTGATATGTTGACTTAAACTTTTCGAATACTTTACAGTGATGTTTTCACCCTGAGTCTTCATTTTGCAATGCAAGCACATGTCTATATTTATGATAATTTATTATCAATTTATGATTGACCTTGGTGCTATAGTCTGTTTTCAGTGCCAATCCAACTGTCGTGGCTCGAATCAAACCCAAGCCACCGAACTTTAACCTTGTTGCCTTTTCGTTGCAAAATTTTCTCAACGAGATACACATCAGGATAGGCAGCCTTTTGCAATTCTTCTTCGTAAAAGCTCCCTTGAATCGGTGTACCAGACATATCTTCCAAACTATACGTAACTGGATTAGTTATTTTAACCTGCGTAATTTTAAACAATTCCGTACTCCAGCTGGGAAGGTAACCTTTATCAAAAACGTGCTTGGTTTTACTTATTCGCACAACATCTCCAACTTTCAGTTTTCTTGGCCCAGCAATTTTCAGGTTATTGTATACTTTAATATCTCGAGCGTTTTTCCTATTAATGTCCACAGGTCTCATCTTTGTCTTGGAATGTTTTTGATGGTTGTAGTCCTTAACGATTTCCTGTAGAATATCTATCCATTTGTAGGTGCCGTTCAAACTAAAGTACTTGTAGAGCCGTTCTTTCAGCGTTCTAATTACTCGTTCAGCTATTACGGCTTTCAGTCCACTAAATGTACTATAATGATTGATTCCGTATGACTTCATTAGTTTCTGAAAGCAACTATTGTAGTATTCCTTACCCTGGTCGGTTTGTAGATTTTTCGGGTGCCGTCCTTCCTTGAGAATACTCTCAAAGGCACGAGTTACCTCTTCACCGGATTTCGTTTTGAGCGGTCTCGTCCACACGTACTTTGAAAAGCAATCAATCACCACGAGGAAGAACTTGAAATTACGATTGGATTTTGCATAGAGATCCATTTGTGCGAGGTCCGACTGCCAGGAGTCATCGAAACCTTTAATTATTACACGTCGGCGAGGAAACTTTCGTCTCACAGGTCTATGCAGTTCCTTAACAACTTGAACTTTTTCTTTGGAATGTTTCGCTATAGGAGCCATCTTGTATACTGCTTAAAAATAGACAAAGGCATGTTTTTATTGATCCTAATGATGCTTTTTAATTGCAGCAATACTGTCTGCGATTGCTTCAAGTTTTGATTTTGGTCCAAGATTTGATTTGCAATATCATGTAGTTTTTGCATGTCTCGGTATAGCTCAGGCACTACTTTTGTCATCTTGTCTCTAAGTTCAGTTAGATCAGAAAGATCTTTAGCCTTATCCTTTCGAACAATATTAATACTTCTGCTGCATCAACACCTTTAGGAGCTTGTTTCATAGAAAGTTCCAGATCGTTTATACGTTTTTCCTGTGATATACGGTTGTCATTAAACGAGGCTTCAAATTTTGTGATGGTTTCCTTATATTCTTTCCGAGCAGATTCCAACTGAGCTTCTAATGTATTGAATTTAGAAATGAGAAGCGATATATTTTGTAGTTGGGTTTCCATAGCTTGTTCGGTTTTCAATATGCGAGTATTCATTGCAGCAAAGTTTTGAGCTCCACGTTCCTCGCTAACCTTTTCGTTTTGCTTAAACACAGATAAGGTTTGCTGAACTTCACCAGTGTAGTTGCTGAAAGCTATTTGAAAATCACTATGTATTTGCTGAAGTCCGTTTGCTATTTTCTTATCAACGTACTGCTTGTTGGCGGCATCCATAGCCTTCGTCGGTACTTCGACATTGGTAATTTTCAGCTTCTCAGCATCGATATTTCCCTCCGCGGTAAAAGAAAAAGGTACTTTCATAAAAGCTAGGTTATGTGATGTTGATGACTTAGTTGCTGATGGGCACTACGCCCAAACTTGTTTAAAGTCATCGTGAAACTGACATGTTTGCCATAGGATAAGGAATAATATACACTTTCAAGTTCGAAATTTATTTATCTCGTATAATATTAGCTTCCTTAAGTTCATTTAAAATGGCAATTATTTCGTTGTCGTGAGAGGTGTTGCCTGCTTCCTTGGATGCAATCAGTAGTTTCAGCCGTTCAACCAATTCGTTGGGATCATCCCAGTAGACGTATTCCATTGGCTTGTTATTGTAAGTTAATTCCATACCAGTTCCAGCAAAACGTTGCTTTTTTGTCAAGGGAGGAAACATTGGCTTTATAATTTCAGTATATTTATATAGACTTGAAGCTTTCAAACGACCTGCTGCATTCTTGTGTGCTGATGTCATTACCAACACTCTTCGGTACGCTTCTAAATCATCGGGAGCATAATCAGGTGACTTGTAAAATATTAGTTGATATAACCCTGGAGTACCTCGAAACTGTAACCCATCAACGATAATGTGACCTGTACTACGACTGAAATTGATTTCCTTTTGCCAAGAAACCATTTGGAACTTGCAGCGTCATATATAGGTCCATATATGTTGTCAATAACATCGCTTTTAGTGATATAGTCTTCAAGATATTTGTGTGCAACTGGAGGATACTGATCCATGTAGTCCTCTATTGCTTCTTTAGAGAGATTACCGGGATCCTCGTAAAAGGTTTCGTTCTCCACCTCATCATCATCATCATTGGTGTGCATACTAGTTTCAGCGATTGGTTCTTCATCGAGGTATTGTGTCTCTTCCAACTCATGTTTTTTGACTGATGGCAGCTCCTGCACTTCTTGTTTAATTACCTCACGCTTAATGGTCTGTGTTGGTATCTTAGTGAGAACTTTTGCCGTAGTTGAGGCAATATCTTGTAGCGGTGTCATTACCGGTCTAAAAAGTTTATTCAATGTTTCATCATGTTCCGACTTTCCCAGCTTCAGACTAAGATATTTCTTGCGAATAGAACGTGCCAATTGCTTGATCTTTTTCTTTCGAGCAGTGGCAGCAATGTTGCTACTCAATGAAGACATTTTTATCAACTAACAGCAATCATCTTTATTGAACCTTTATATATTTATCGAATCCTTTACGGTAGCGGCCATCATTCAAGTTGAAGTCCTTAGCTATTGTAATAAAGCCAAAACGATTTTGCCAGCATTCCGAACACATTGTCTTAAATTTATCATAGTCCATGTCGGGAGACACGTGCTCATCAAAGACGTGCTTCAAATTTACCTCATCTTGTCTGAATATGACAATTACGTTGCAATTATCTCGAATCAGTTGTTTAGGTATTTTGCTATACGTTTGGCATAAATATATTGAATCGATATTCCTGTGCCTTCCCATCGAAAAATAATTCTGAATCTTGTTTTGTTTATCACCATTCACATCATCGAAAATGAATACTGAACATTCGCGTGCCTCACTCAGATCAATTACTTCTTCGTTGTCTTTAAAGGGAAAATACGATACACCTTTAACCAGCTTGAGAACGTCTTGTAAGAGCTGGTACTTTGGTTGGTAGAGTGACTTGGAATAGATGTAGACGTTCTCGAATCGTAGGCCGTTTTCATTGAATAGCAGTGATAACGATGCGTTGGTCTTTCCGCAACCACTAGGTCCGCAGAATGCTGCTCGTAGGGAATTTGGTAACAATTGTCCGTGTCGACTTGCTGATGATGGTGATTCTTCGACAAAGTCCAAATTTTCGATAGGCAGTTGGACATCTTGTTGCTTCATATACATCTTACGATATACTAACATCATCCTTATTGTGTATACTAATTAAATACAGCAGTCTATCTCAGTTTCAATCAGTGTCATGCTAACTCCCAAAGGAGGTAGTCTACTGAATAGTGCAATCAATAAATTACCATTTGAACTACATCTACCTGGTTATCAGTTTGTGGACCCGGTACAAAACTTCTAGACCGTCTCTCCAAGGGTCAGCAGGGAATCAATAAGACAGACGCTGCTTGTCGAGCGCACGATATCGCCTACAGTAAATACAAGTCTTTGGCGGATCGTCATAAGGCTGATTACGAGTTGGAAAATCGAGCTTGGAGAGATTCAAGTCAAAGGACGCTTCACTTGGAGAAAAAGCAGCTTCTTGGCTTATAACTACAGGCATGAAGGCTAAACGCAAGATGGGGCTTGGAATCAAAAAACGATGTGGAAAAAAATCTTTTCGACAGAATGTGGTTCTACCAATCAAGAGAGCTATTGCCGGATCTGGAAGCGATGTCCGTAAGACATCGTTATTGGCGTTGAGAGCAGCCCGAGCAGTCATTAAGAGGCAGGTGGTCGCAAGAAAATCCATGTACCTCGAGTCATTCCTTTTGAGTCGAAAATTGGGGTTTTCTCCCACTAATACCCCTATTTGCGGGGTTGTCAGCACTAGGAGCTCTTGCCGGGGGAGCCAGTGGAGTAGCCAAAGCCGTGATAGATGCAAAGAACGCCCGCAAGAAGTTGGAGGAGGACCAGCGCCATAATCAAGCCATGGAAGAGCTTGCAAAGAAAGGAAGCGGTATTTTTCTTAAAAAGTCCCGCAACGGCTTCGGGCTTTACTTAAAGAAGCAAAAAAACTCCCAATAAAGCTACCCAATCGAGCACTTTACAATCACGAGCTTGAGCAATATGCCAAACATTTGAAGATCCCCTACTTTAGGGGAGTCTTTATGCGAAACACCTTACCTAAACATTCACAAACAAAGGAGTCTGCCATCGTTAATTTGGATACCAGCAGTCATCACGGTACGCATGTGCGAAATGGAAACACCGTTCAGTACTTTGATAGCTTTGGATGTTTGAAACCACCCCGAGAATTAGCCAACTACTTTGGCAATGGAGTGAAAATCCTCTACAACAATGACTCTTATCAGACGTACAATCAATCAAATTGTGGCCATTTATGCTTGAAATTTCTCTATAATAAAAAATATATTTTGCATTATTGTTGTTTTACTTTAACCTATATTAGCAGCTAACAAGCGGATAATTATCAGTCATGTCTGTGATCATCACATTGAAAGGTCGCAGCCCAATATGTCGATTGATTTTCAACCACCTATTCAGTTGGATCCCAACTACAACTACGGACTAGCTTTATTGAGTTTTCACTCGTACAACAGCATCCCAAACATTGAGAGAGGTGACAAGATCTACCTGTTTGACGATCAAAACACGCAAACATTCATCGACTTGCCCGAAGGTTCATACGAAATTGGTGACATCGAAGCTTATATTAGAAAGGCACTTGGCATTCATTTGGCAAAGGGCGTTGAGAATATTTTCTCATTGAAACCCAACAACAATACTCTCAAGTGTGAGCTTTTCAGCAGCAAGTACGCTGTGGATTTTCAACCGCAAGACAGCATCGGTGATATTCTGGGCTTCTCTAAACAGCTGCTACCACGCAATCAAGTTCACAGTTCCGATTTACCAGTGAACATTATAAAAGTTAGAACGATTCATCTCGATAGCAACATCACATCGGGAGCCTTCTACAATAACACTCCTTCACACACCATTTACGAGTTTGCCGTTGCAGTTGATCCTGGTTTTGCCATCGACGAAACACCTCAGCATTTAATCTATTTGCCGATTAACAGAAGCGAAATACATAACCTCACATTGCAAATTTTGAATCAAGACTCTGAACTTGTGAATTTTCGTGGTGAAGAAATCATCATTCGACTTGAGCTGAAACAACTACAATAATAATGGGTCGACTTGTATTTGATGAAGAACCATATAAGAGGTTAACCGCTCCTCGTCCACCATCAGTTTCTATGAAACCTCTCAAGAGATCACTCACGCTCTCAAACAGATTGTTTCTACAAACGCTCGGCTACCATGTCAACTCCTCAAATGTTCGATATCTTCCGCAAACCAAATTTTGATGATAGTGTTAAGACGCGAGGAGTTGCGAACCTACTATCCATACGTCAAGTCATTCGGCAACAATGATATCGTTGAAATCACCGTCAATCAAACAGATGTTGGTTTTCCATGGCTGATTCCTGCATCTCAATCCAGGGACAAGTGTGAAGACAGCAGGCAATGGAGATGTTTCTCTATCACCAAATGCTGGAGCTTTCTTCTTCGACAGCGTTACGTACGAGTTGTGCGGCAAGGAAATTGAAAACCGTGAGAGACCCTGGTCGCGTGAGTACAATTCGTGGATACTTGTGCTACGACCCCAACAGTTCAAAGGACCTATTCATAGCCGGGTGGAATTTTCCACATAAAGCGTATATGAATGCCGCCGATAAAACTTTTCACATGTACATTCCATTGGGACATTTGTTTTCCATCTTCAACGACTACAAGCAAGTGATGTGTGGTAAACAAACAATTCGTCTGGTGCGAAGTCGTAGCGATGATGATTGCCTTATAATCACGGATGCTGCTACCAAGGGTAAAGTGACAATAAACAACATCGAACTCAAAGTCCGTCACATTTTCCAAACGATGACGTTAAATTGGATTTACTGCAAGCCGTCAAAGCGGATTCCAGTATAATTTTACCGTTTCGTAATGGGAGCTAAATGAGTTGCCTGCTCTCAAAACAGGTGCTACTCGTGAAATTTGGGCTGTGAAGACGTGTGCCGCACTGGAAAGCCCTCGTTACGTTATCTTAGCCTTTCAAACGGATCGCCACAGCAACATCAAAGAAGATCCCACGGAATTTGACAATATTCACATTTCCAATATTCGTCTAAATCTAAACAGCGAATTTTGGCCTATGGAGAGATTTGATTTAGATTTTTCAAAGAGTGAGTACGGTGAGGCGTACAAAAGGTATACGGACTTTTATCCCAGCTTTGGCGGCGGCAAACACCCTCTACTGGATTATGTTGCATTCAAGACGCACACCCTATTCGTCATCGATTGCTCCCGACGTGAGGACACCATGAAATCCTCGACTGTAGATATTCGCTTGGATATTGAAAGCCAGACGGGATTTCCCGATAAGACCCGAGCCTTTTGCATAATTATCCACGATTGCCTAATGGAATTTCTCCCACTCAGCGAAATTGTCCGAAGCTTATATTAGATCACTCAGCTGTTTAGAAAATCAGTTTCGTTATAGCTTTTCAACGGTTCACCATGGAAATTGCAATTGTCGACATTCAAGGTTTCGAAATTGGAATTGGTTATCAAGACACGTAAACGCACAGGAGTGTTTTTGTTTAAACCACCTAAACCGTTTAACTATCTATCAGCAGCAGACAAAAGGCAAGTACGATATTTGGAACAACGGCTACATGGACTCCACTACTCTGATGGCCACTATGATTTGAATACTATGAACGACATTTTGAGAATTTTCCTAACCAAATGCACGCACATATATGTACGAGGCCATCAGAAATATGACTTTTATTTAACAAGTTATTTGAAGAGCTGAAAATCAACAATTTGAGAAAACTGCTTAACGAAGATGAGGAATCACACTATCACCTAATCAATCTGGAAAACTTCAATGGCGCTGTTGAACTGAAACCTTCTGACTCTCCATGCATTTTTCACTGCCGCTGCAATGATCCAGTACGATGTGCAAAAGAAAATGTTGATGTAGTTTATTATTGGCTTCTGAATAGTGTTTTACATAAATAAAACATTGTATATAACTATGTGTTTTAATTATTCATTATTTTCCTAATACATTTCACAATTAATTTAAGTAATAATATTGTAATTGTAGAGAGTGTTACACAAATAAGAATTAGCACTTTGTGGAGCTCCTCTTGTAGGTTAGCATCACGTATAGTCATTGAGCTGTTGGATAGTAAAGTTTTTTCATCTTGGCATGAAGCTGCTGAAATCCAGTCAGTGTCACCTTCAGTGTCATCAGAAAATATCAGCTTCAGTTTGAAATTTTTTGTTGTGTTTGACAGGCGAGCAAAATATACAGGCAGCCGTCCATCGTTTAATCTATCTCGAGCCATCAATGTGTAGTTGGAGCGGTTCAAACAGTTCCCTGAAGGGCATACAGCCATGTCCTTGGTTCCATAAGGTATATTAACATACAAGACATTTTTCAAAATTAATGTGAATATTATAAAACTTGATTTAAGTAAAGTCATTTTTATCGATCTGCATTCAACAGTAGTTGGTGAGACACTATGCTCATCTTGCACCTCTTTCGTTACTTTATACTAAAAATTATTAGCAGACTACTAGAAACCATAACATCAAATTCTTGATTCATCATTAAAAATTTTTCCAAGTCTCAAAATTATTACGCTCGGCCTTGAATCATCCGACAAAATCAGAGACTCGAAGGAGTGGACGTTCTTGCGCCTGCAGGCGTTCAATGCCTTGAATCATCCGACAAAATCAGAGTCTCGAAGGAGTTGCCGTTCTTGCGCAGGTAGGCGGTCGCTTACGATAACTATAGACTCGAAGGAGTGGACGTTCTCGCGCATGCAGGCTTAAGCAAAAGATTTTAAATTTTTTTACAGACAACAAAATACCAAGATTTTAAATTTTTTTACAGACAACAAAATATCATATCCCCCCATCCAGCCCCAAATATCTAACCGAACAACGCCCAAAAACCCGCGCCCACCCAACGGGCATGTACTATACCTTTTCAAATAAACATTTCTCGATTAACCGCATTAGCGCAGCTCGGTGGACACCTGACTTTGTAATCAGGCAAGCCGCGTTCGATACCCGGCCAAGTATTTAGCTTTTTTTCTTTGTAACCACCACAACCATCAACAGATGGCGTGCACTCTGCAACCCACGCAACCCACAATACAATTGCTTTCATTTATTAACAACAGATGGCACGCACCTCTGCGACACACCCAAATGTCTTTCGCGCACCCCTACGACCACCCCCAATGTCTTCTTCTTCTTCCCAATGTCTTCTTCTTATCCAAACAACAACTACCAACAGCTCGGCAGCAGCTCCCGGCGAGAACTCGATGACTGGTTACCTTTATGCCCACTTCCGCTCCAGAAACCGCTTTGTTTAACTACTTATCTCAACTTTAAGTCTATTCATCCAAGTTCAGTAAAAAGAGGTATCATTAAATATCTATAAGACAGAGCAAAAACCAACTGTTCTAATATCAAGAAATTCAATGAAGAAAAAACTTTTATAAAAAATACACTTTCTGTCAATCATTACCTAAATAATTTTATTAATAACCAGTTAAACAAAATGGAATACCAAACAATCCCAAACAACCAACATCAAACTTCACCAAGCAACACTGACTCCCAAGATTGTCACATTAATACAATAACTATACCATACATACAGGGTCTATCAGAAAGACTAAAAAGAGTGGGAAACAGATATAATATCAAAACATCATTTAAAACAAGAAATACACTAAAATCAATTATATCAAAAACCAAACCAAATAAAACAACTCAAAATACAAAAAATTGCATTTATAAAATCTCGTGTGAATGTAATAAATTATATATTGGAGAAACCTCTAGACCTCTGAATGTTCGAATAAACGAACACAAAAATTCCATAAAAAAACGACAATTTGAAAAATCCAAAATTTGTGAACATGCTTGGGAGCTTGGTCATAAAATACAGTTTCAAAATTCAGTTATATTACACAAAGAAAAAACACAACACCAAAAGAAAACTAAAAGTCTGCTTTAATTTTGTTAAATGAAAACGATTGTATCGCTACTACCTCCGTAGAATTCAGTCGTTCCTGGTTGCCGATGATTAAGGAAGAAATTGCTAATGTCATGTCCTTGTGAACAACCCAATATCGGGATAGTTCACAAGGTTTTTTCCTAGGTTTCCCTTATGATTTTAATGGGATCACTGAATCAACAAAGTTCTTTGGTCGCATTTTTGGCGAATGCACTATCTTATAAGAAAGTCGCACCTAGGAGCGCCACTTAAAGTTCTGAAGATCTCCCTTTCAAATTCTTCCAATTTGAAAGGAACTTTATGATTATATGATCTTTAGAAATTTCTGTACTACCATGTATATTACAAATAAAATTCTCTTAGTTATGTCAAAAATCAAATAATACACATTGTCAAATATTTAAATTTACATTTACCTTTTTAATCCGTAGTTTCTTAGCCATTGACAACGGGGTCTGATCTAGACCCCGAAACGTTTGGAATATACAGCGATTTTCTGTAAAGTGTGGTGTTATTTCCCAAAAAACACTTAGACATTGAAAAATATGCCACAAGTATCCTTCAGAAAACAATCAATTTCAATAGTTGTAAACAGATCGCACAAACAACTCATTACAAAACCAGACTAATGCGAGAAGCTATTCAAATCGAGAAAAATGGACAACTAAGCAAAGAGATGACGCCCTGCACCTCTATAACACATGGAAGAATTATTCAACATCAAAATAAAACAGAATTACCCAGACAAAATACAAACCCGTCAACAAACGACACACCCGACACGGCAGCGAAGGGGGCGGAGTCAACACCGATCAATCAGGAGCGATACGACCTCTGTCGGAGGCACATAAAATAAAAATCTCAGGTTGATCACCTCTCAGTTCACCATAACAATGCCAAGTGAAACCTCGGCGAAACGTCTGCAGGATTCAAACGTGAATTAATATAACAAATGGATGGATTCCCGGATAAATATTTCTTCATATATTATATATATATATATATATATATATATATATATATATATATATATATATAACCACAAATATATATATATATATATATATATATATATATATATTTGTTTTTAAGTTTTCCCGGGCACTAAATGTGTTCGGTGGTTTCCGGGAATTCAACCGCGTAGTTGATAACTGATCTCTGCCGGGATCGATGTTAAAATGACGACGTTTCGGCAGAGTCACATCTGAACTCTTCAGGTTGGTTCGCATAATTCTCGTAGCCTTCTGCTTTCGTTTCTAGTTATTCGAATACTACTCGAGTATTCGAGTAACTAGAATACTACTCGAGTACTGACATCCTTCCGGCAACGTTAAGCATACTACCGGATCATACATTATGTGCTACAGAGTCGGCCCTAGAACTGATCTCTGTGGTACACCATATGTCAACTCCCTCTCCCGCTCTTCTACCTTTATTTTTCTCTGAATAAAATATTCTGTCAAGATATTTCGGAGATATTGGCTAATCCCTATATCAAGTAGTCTCCCAAATATGATGTTCCACCCTGCCGTGTTAAAGGCGTTCTTAAAGTACAGATTTATTACGACCACCCACTTACACTCTCTTTCACCCACCAGTCGCATAATCTCCTGCAGGGCATCTAGCGTTGATCTCCCTGGGGTAAAGCCATACTGCTGTTGCGATATTCCTCGCTTTTCCCTCGATCTTCTTAAATAACCTCCGTCTTGTCAAATGTTCATATACCTTGCCAGTGGTATTTAGCCAGATGATGAGTGATCTTATCACTCCCTGTTCATTTGGCCTTCCCTTTGGGATAAGGATCGTTCTCCCAATCTTCCACTACGCCGGGTAGACCTTTTTTTTTCAGAAGCTCATTGTACATTCTAACTATCGTTTCTGAATCATATTCGGCCACGATCTTCACCACTTCCGTTGTCACTCCATCCATTCCCGTGGCCTTTCGATTTCTCAGTCGGCCCACCGCATTTATCACCTCATCTGCATTGAAATCCCTAACATCCGTAGTTTCTCCTACTTCGAGCTCATCTTTCTCCCCGTCACAGCCGGGAATAACTCATCCACCAGAATTTACGTCTACATGCATATCGTATGGAGGACAGGATCTTTTTATCCCACGAGTGGCTATCCTGTACCCCAGCCCCCATACATCCCTATTAACCTCATCAACCAACTTTTCCAGCTTTTCTCCTTCGCCCGTTTAATTCTCATGCTCAGAGCTTTTTTTGAATTCTCCTATTCCCTTTTCCTTAGCTCTATGAGTTCTGCGTCCCCTACCGCTATACTCCTGGTTAGCAGTCTCCTGCATCTCACATATTCTCCCCTCGCACTCCCCAACTCATTCCACCAGTACGCATTCATCCTGTCAGGCTTGCCGGCATTTTGGACACATTTCAAGACCCTGTCCAATTCCTTATAGCTACTCCCTATGTTTCCTCTGACCATTTGATAGCTATCCAGCCCAGCAGGAGCATTCAGCGCCTCAAAACATTGAAGGCCTTCACCTTAACTCTGTTACCATCAATTTCAAATATATATATATATATATATATATATATATATATATATATATATATATATATGTTTTAGGTGGTTTCCGGGAAATCATCCGCGTAGTTTCCGGATACCACCTAAACCACCTAAAACATTTAGTGCCCTCGAAAACTTAAAAAACATATATATATATATATATATATATATATATATATATATATATATATATGTATATATATTTATGGAGGCTTAAGGATTCCTCGTCCATCACCTCCCAATCTTTCATCCCCCTAGAGTAGATTGTCACATCTATGAAGGACCTCCAGATCCCTCTTTCAAAGTTGGGTTTATTTCCTACATTCCTCACCAGCATGTCCTTGCCTGCCAACCACTCTTCCCAGTGAATGCCCCTTGTATCCGTAACTGGTGACAGTATTACCCATTCACCTCCCTTCCTCTCCGTTTCCTCCATCATCTCATCCACTTTCCTCATGTATTCCGCCGTTCTTATGTTTGGTTAGATGTAACACGCCATGACACAGAAGTCATCGACCTCAACCAACAAGTATCCATCCGGACTCTTGTGCCCTCTCACACCCACATTCTTAGTTGCGAACCAGACCGCTACATCCACCCTTTCATCTTTCAGCACATCTTTTCTGCCTATCCACGTTTTTACTTAGTCCAGTCTGGATCGCCAAATCAAGCGCCGCTCTTGCCCTTCCACATTCACCTGGAGGAACGTAGCCATTACTCACTCTCTACGCCTTTCTCTTACCTCTTTCTCTTTCACCCTTATCTTCCACGCTCATAGCCTTCCTATACTACCTGCAAGCCGCAGTGTCTCATCTTTGCCCCTCTTCCTTGCACAAATGGCATCTCGGTGTCCTTGTACACTCTTTGGCCTTATGACCACTGCTACCACAATTGTAGCAGCAGTCCTTTCTATCCTCACCCTTGGACTCTGATGCCAGGTGTTCGAAACCCCAACACCTGTAGCATTTCCTCATTCTCACCCTTTTACTTAATGGACAGGTTATCCAGCCCACTTTCACTCTGCCTTCATTCAGCAGCCTTCTTTCCCCTCATCACTCATACTGATCGTGGCCGTTTGTCGGCACCCAAAACTTTGACTCATAGATATGTTTCCAATCTCCTCCTCTTTTACACCCCCTACCTCCCTGATCGCTATCCACACTTTCGCCGCTGTACGATCATCTGTCTACTCCCTCTGTTCCTGACCGTAAAATTTCATCTCCCGACTGCGTCCTCCAGCTTAGCGATTAGATTATTAGCTTGCCCTTTCTCAGTTACCATTATCAAATCTCCCGTCTTAGTTTGTTTTACTGTTTTGACTTTCACACCCACTTCCTTTACGGTCACTGATTCCCGCAAATGTTTAACGGTCTCAGCAAATGTCTTCCCAAAGACTTTTTTAATGATAACGGCATCTTCGTTTACTCTCTTTCTCCCAGCCAACGCCTGCCTATAGTCTTTACCTCCCTTGTTAGCACCTTCACCCACTTTCCTCGCCGGGGGACTAGATCTTTATCCGTCTCACAGAACACCATCTCCAAGGCCTTCCTCACCATATTCACGTCACACCCCTCACCCACAGCTATCGTAACTACCGGGAGCTTCTTCCTCACGATATCAGCTCGCAGTTTTTTGAGGACGTCTAGATGCTCCTCCGAAACCCCTTTCCGCTATTTCACCCATAACCACCCTAAAGGTGGTCTAGTGACCGACTGCTCCCTGGTCGACATAAACACATATAAGAGTATTGAGACTCCCCACCCTCTGAAGCTTCAACACTCTCCGTCAATTCCGGGCATTTATCACTTGTCAATCTCCCTAACCCCCTGGTCTAGACACCAAGAGCTGAGTAATACCGCCAAGTTTAACACTTTCGGATCCTTAAAAGGATTCCCGTGCTCTAGCTTCACCTGCTGAAACACCTCCTCTGGCCTATCTTCAAAAATGGCTGAGTTCACATCCTCCAGACCCTCTGCACCTTCAATCTTCTCCCTTATATTCCGGATTCGGCTTTTTCTCAGCTCCTCCTGCAGGCTCCCGCCTCCCTTCTCCGGAGACTGAGCATCCTCACAAACTCCTAGCGTCTGCCACTCTCCTCGCCAACTCCCTTACCACCGTGTCCAACTTTGCTAATGTGCGCTTGGCCTTCACCCGGATTTTATCTCCTACCTCCCTTTGTGTGAAGAAGAGCTCATCACTAAGGCAATTCGCCCAACTAGGAATGGGGTCCTCCTCCCTCGACCCAACCCTTCTTCGTTTGCTCGTAGCACCCGGTTTCTCAGATACGAGCTTATCATCGTTCCATGTAAGATCTATTACCGCCCTGTTAATATCTGAATCCACCAGTTCCCTGACGCTCCCAATAGACGACCTCTTCCCAATCTCGGTCGCCTTTTCAATAGCCTTGTTTCTAATGGTTTCGCCCCCTATATACCTCTGCTTTATTCAATTCATCCTCAATATCATCAACGCTATCCCTAATACCTCGCTCAGTCCCTTACTTTTCACACACTTTTTTTTAATTTTGGATCCCATATGATTAAAACGAGTAGGGTCAATATAACTGGCCAGCTCGGTAGGGCGCCCTTACCGAGCTAAGGCTCCGTACCCAGGAAGGTGGGTTGGTATTCTTGGGGCTCCACAAACAACCAACTATCGTAGGGACATTCAGCCCTCAGCACGGGTCGCAAAACCCCTTGATATACGGATTTTCACCGGCTCCAAAAAAGGATCCATAAAAAATGTTGACTTTTATGTCAATTAGTCATGTTTTATCATAACAATAAGTTGACGTCGGTTTTGTTATACTATTAATTTTGTCACGTATTTTCGTAAATGAACTGGGCTAAAAATAATATATTAAATTTTACGAGATAACAAACTGGACATCCCTAATATCATTTATAAAACCTTGGGTAGCCAATTGGCCTTTAACATCCTCTGGTAGATCTGGATACGCTAATTGTGTTAGACGGCAAATATCTTGTAAACTTTCCGCTGATTTGTTGTGTTTTCCTCTAACTTGCACTTGGTGTCGTAGACTCATATCTAATACTGAAATCATCTTTTCGAAGATACCCTATTCAACTACAAGAATGCACTAAATAGTTCTAACGCTGGACCTCTTAAAGAAATTACTCGTGGTTTTTCCAATCACTAATTGCAGCTACTGACTCAAATTGTCGTTTGTACATAGGCAAAAATGAACTACCATCAAAAATGAGTGGTTTAATAAGGGGACCTTTTGTACTTATGGTGTTCTAATATATTCCGCCTTACAAGTCTTTGTGAATGTTTCCAGTTTAGAATAGTGCAAAGTTCACTTTCTATTTTGCTTTGAATTGAGTTGAATATTTGACCTTATTTTCGAGAGTTTTTTAAACTTCAATTTCGTCATTAAATGCCTTTATCTCTGATTGCTTAATCTGTTTATCGGGATTAATTGCCTTATTACCTGGTATTGTTAATTGAATTGCTTAGTTGGTTTAATTGTTGCTTTTGTATCTTTAAATGCCTTTTTAATTTATCAACCGTTTTTTCTTCTAATAATTTAAGTTAATCATTGTTTTAAATTCCTCAGCCTGCCGTGTTTCTATTCTATTTTGTGATTATCTTGTGTCTTTAATTTCGCAAATAGCCTTCAATTAAATTTTGTTATTTACTTTTCATGGTATAGACAAGAGTTTGTTTGCCTTTCATTTATATTATTATCAAGATTTTCTAATTCATTGTTACGTTTCTTATGAAAAGTTGTCACGTTTTTCCAAGGTCTGATTTATTTTCTTGTCCAGTCCTTGTTTTAATATTTTTTTGCTAGTCTCGTCCATTTCGGGCATACTTCTTGCGGGCATAAACCAATTAAAATTTTAACTTCACTCACTTCCACTCCGGATCACAAATTTGTTACGAAAGCGTTTAAAAACAATTTTACACCTCTCTCTCTCTCTCTCTCTTTCTCTCTCTCTCCTATTTTGGCAGCGATAAATAAAATGTTACAGCAATATCAATTGGGAATCAGTAAGTACTCTACAATTCACTTTGACCCGTAATTATTAACCACCCGTCTCACAGAGAGAATTTTGAATCTGCCATCCTGGTTTTCCAACCCACAGCGTATGTGCAACCTACACACTCTATGTAAGAACTTATTAAGCACTCTCGCCTAGAGACTCGTCCGTCAGTGAAATTCAGATTAGCGTCAAACGTGTATCGAACACCGTCTCTGAGACTATAAATTTTTTTATTAGAAATATTTATACTAGGCCAAATACATGAAAATCAGGTAATGTTTGCTATTCCGATTAGGAACAGCAATTGAAAAGGTGGTTTAAGGAACTATATAGTGAGGGCACTTATGTAGATATTGGGTGTGACGAACATATTGCAAATTCAGAGAAAGAAGGGAAAATTTAGAGCAAGAAGTTGAAAAACTCGACTCCACACACACATGAGTAAAAAACTGTAAGAATTTTATATGCCGTTGATGTATATACCTTATTTTATAGAAATAAACCTATTTCGTAAAACTAATGTTAGTTAAAATACTTCTTTAAGAATATCACAAGTAAGGGGGCTGTGAATTAACTAATTTTGCATTGGTTGGTGGAGCGCAGATGTTGGCGTTGTAGGTGAAATCTAATTTCTATTATATTTTTGTTTGATCTTTCTATTTCATATTACCATAGAATTCTGAGTAATGTATAAATATTAATGACAGATGTATTAATTATGTTTCTCTTTCAATATATCTACTATTAGAATTAAATTTTATTATCACAAATTATAATGTCTGATAATATACTTGCTAAGTGCGAATTATTAATGCATAACTATTTACCTCAACCTGCTATTTTAGGCTTCCCTGTAATATTACTGAAGATAATGAGGCTATTCTTGGTATTGTTTAACATGTATCGTAAGAAGTTCACTATACATTCTTCCGAAAACACCCAACAACAGGCAATTCATATTACATATATTTGGACTGTGATTGAAGGGCAAAAATTGTCAGAAAAGTTCAGAGATTTCGCGTGGGGTTCGAGTTAATCTGACATATATGAATTATTCACTTAGTTCTCCAATGCGTTTACCCTATACGGAAGAATCATTGTTTTGATTTCCCATGTTTCACTTGGAAACATCTTATATGCTAGCTTTCCGTCGGATAACATTTGTTTTCTCGGTTTGGAGACAGTACGTAAGCTTAATATTTTATTAAAACTGAACGTGACTTAAATAAACTCTTAAGATAGTCGATCTATAAGACTGTCCATCAAGACGCAACTGAAAATGGCACACTCTTATTATCTGGTAGTTTAATCCAAAGTATACAGAAATGCAGAACATACAGTAATTTAGTCATATATTAAAATATATATAATATTTTATTTGAAATAAATTCGACACTTCACTGAAAGGATACAGTGGTATCTTTGGTACAAATTCATAATTTTCGAAAGGTATTTATTGAAATCAAAGTTGGATGATCAAATTTATTTAGTAATATCAAATTTGGAGGCTATTAGGTTAGATTTTTCCTTGAAAGCCGACAAAGCCAACAAAGTAGTGATTCTTGACAAATCCGATTATTTCAATAGAATTCATAACCAGATTACAAACAGTCCGTTTTCAAAATTAGTTAGAAATCCTTTATCAAAACTGACATCAGAAGTATGTATGTAATGTAAGTCCTGAGCTTATACGAAGACTACATGCTTATAATCTAACGATCCCGAAATTATATGGTCTTCCAAAAATTCACAAACCGGGAAAAACCGTACGTCCGATTGACGCCCCATATTATAAGTTAGCGAAGTGTTTAACAAAATGATTCGAAAATTAACCTTGTCTGCGGCGTAAATAATTCTTTTGAGTTTATGCAATCAATACAAAACGTTTCGATGCAACCTTGACAAATGTTGGTTAAAAGAATTAAACATAATTAAACAAGTAGCAATAAACAACGGTTTTGATTATCAGATCATCCATAACCTAGTAAAAAAGAAAGTGCTCCAAAAGGCTTCAATTCAATTTATCCAACCATAAAAAGCCTTATGATTTTTTCAAAACTTTAACTTATCTAGGCGAAACAAGTAATAAAATGAGATCATTCTTTGAAAAAAAAAGGAAATAAATATCAGTTATAAAATTTCAAATAACTTATTCAAATTCATTAAGAACAACAAATCAAGAAAAGACAATAATTGTAAATCCCGAGTGTACAAAATTAACTACGGCAATTGCGATAAGCTGTATATAGGTAATCGGAATGTTAATACCAGCATTAGAGAGGACAAAAGAAGTTATTCCACACAGGATAATAAATATAATTATGCAGGTCATTTAGTGGAAGATATTCGTAAATTTAATAACAATGTAAAAATCTTATATTTTGAAATCAACCCCAATAAAAATAATTTAAGAGAATCCCTGGAAATTAACAGGTAGACTATTAAATAATCAGTTAAATCTCAGTCCATTCCCACTATTAAATCTGTTTAGTGGCTCTCTATAATTATTTAGGTAAAATACAATGTATATATATATATATATATATATATATATATATATATAATGAGTAATTAGAATAAGACATAAGAATTTTTGTGAAACTTGATAAAGGCATTGTATGCCGAAACACGTGTCGTTTGTAAAGTATAAATCTCGAAGTGTATTTTCATTCTTGTGTTTCTTAATATTTTTCGCTTCCATTACATTATTTCACTTAACAAAAATAGCCATTAGGTTTTCGTTCAAATTTCTGTGTAAGCTACAAACAAGCCCCATATTCTTTATTTAATTTTGAAAGTTTAGACTTCAGAATTACGAGAAGGATTATTCGATTTTCTTATATTTTCTTCAATAAATCATAATCGTGCATATTGAAATAAACTCCGTGGGTTCAAATTTAATTAAATTTGTAAACTGATATTCACTTCACTTTTTAGAACTTTTATTTACACGTACAAATATTTACAACAGCTAATTCTTAATATAATTCACATCGAAAGCATAACACTATGTAAGCTGTACTAACTAATTGCTGTATTTCTGGTCTATATATATCCTACATCGATTTTTCGCTTAGCTCTGGATGGATTGGATTGGATCCAGATCAGTAGTTTTTGCCCCATTCGAAAATTCCAGTTTTATTTTTTATTATCCCAGCCATTGATGTCTCATCAGAATGAATAATGTTTTACGTTGGTTTAGTCAGGGGCGGCTTAGATAAATTTAATAACAATATTCATGTTATAAGTATCTTTGTTTATATTCTCAAAACCATTCCTTTAATTTGATTAGTTTTAGGATTTTCTATACAGACACCTTATTTTTTCTCAAAACTTTAGGCCTAAAATGCAATAAATTACAGAAAATATGGCCAAAACTTAATTTTCATAAAGATTTGGGGGTCAAAAAATATGCAGCAAAGTTTTTCATGGAAGTTGATTATAATTGTATCATTGTTGTACTCTATTGTATTGTATTCTAATTAACATTTTTTGTAACAATATTCGTCTCTTATATAATTGACAAAGGTGGAATGTGTTTATTTTAAATTTTAGACCATCCAGATTTGTCTATGAAGAATAAGTTTTATTATATAATAATAAGTTTACTTACCATATAATTCCAATTCACATGGACACATGGCATATATAGTCTAATTGAGATCCTTCATATTATTACTCGGTTAATTAACAATTAGAATCGCCTGTTGAAATTCAACTTCTTTTTCATATAGAACTAATAGATTTATTTTTGTTAAAATTCGCAATTCTTAATTTAAAATGGCACAGAGACAGTAAATGGAAATTAAATACAATAATTTACATACCAGGAAATTTCTTAAAATGAAATAATTCAACTGTTAACCGGTAGAATAATATAGAAAACAGAATAAAGGTAAATGACAATTCCAATTAACAGAATTGAATAGTTATGGTGTAGAAATCATATATCTAGAAATTGCAAAATATTCTGCTTTAATTCATTACTAATACTTATTCAATTTCCATTGGTACATTTAATAAATTCAGTACATGTGTGACCGAGCTTTACTCGTAAATTTAGAGATTCATCAAAAATGTTGGTATATGGAATTTGCTGTATAAACTAATTTTCCTCAAGATGAAATGATTCTGTTTAATTTCATTTCTCTAACATTTATTAAAATACTCATAATAATTCTACTACAAAATATATTTCCACCACCCTTTATATGTAACTGGTAATGGACTACCCAATATAAAAATGTTTGTTACCTTTTTCTAACTACCCTATGTAACTATAATTTTACTCTGTACAATATTTTAACTACCCTGTATATGCAACTGCTCATGGACCAAGCATCATGTCTTTGAAGATTTTTTGAGCCCCGGTAAAACTATAATTCCACTTTAATATTCTGTATATTCGACTGCCTAAGAACCACCGTTTTTCTTCTCCGTCCTATATTTCAATCATCATATATATGCTACTCATAGTGGGCTACCCAATTAATAATTTCCCTTTTTAACATTTTTTATAATAACCCTGTAAAACTATAAGTCTACGAAATGTTGCATTTTTGTTGTAATATTTTTGATACCACTCTATATAAATATAACTCTACTCCAGCACGTATTTCCACCAGCCCCTATACCAAGAACCCTGTAAATTCAACTGCTAATGGGCTACATTATATAATTATATTTTCTAAGGATGTTTAATTATAATTGCACTCTACACTATTTTTTAAACACTCTATATATGGGCAACCACAGAAACATTTTGTTTATAACATATCTGGAATCGCCGTGTATTACATTAAACAATTTTTGATTATAATGTACACCGCCCTATAAATATGCATATGTAATAGCTGTGGGCTACATATAACATTTATGAACATCCTGTGTTTCTTATAACGGTATTGATTGTTTTTCAAGACAACTTCATTGTGTGCATCTTATTAACATGAGAACAGATAACTTTTTACCTATCCAAAAATTACCTAACCAGCACTTTTTATTTTAATTTCTTCAAGGGTTCAGTTGTAAAAATGTAATGCTAGAAAAATATCAAATAGTGATAACATTCTTATAAGATCGTGCACATCAATTTGTATTAAAATATTTTTTAAAGCAGTTCCAATCTAAAGTAGGTTACCAAATCACCTTGTATTAAACCTCTTGTAATTTCAAAACTCAGCTGTCATAATTCAAACAATCGTTCTTTTTCGGTAATACGATTTTTCCCGAACAAACGCTTTCTAGATACCGAAACCCTGAAATGGTGAAATTTTGACAAAATCGTTATGTGATCCTTACTGCAGTTTTCGAGAACTTAATTAGATGTAATGAAGATGTTTACTAATAAACAAAATTATATGAACTATATTCTCTGATAAAAATGTTTGCAGCATTCGTTAAAAGGACATTAAACAATTTTTGATTGACAGCTAATATTTGAGATGACAAGTTAAAATTAATCTAAAAGAATACCTTACATGAAATAAAACTGCAAAACAATTCGTTTTATGTTATTATTATAACTTATTCATGTTCCATTTGCACATGTCAAGTATAAATAATTAATAAAATACTTACATATTACATCTCGTGAGTATTGTTATTTTTGAGGCAATAATATATAAACATGTTTTCCCAAAATATTAGTAAATTATTATTAGAGTTGTTATAAATTCATGACTGAAGGGGTTTTATAGTCAATCTCTGATAATCTGAAATTATGTGTATCAGTTAATCTTAGAATCTCTAATACTTACATAAACATTTCATGACCCTTGTGTAAATGCCAAAGATTTGGTTACTTTGATATTGGCTGTCGTTATCGAAAAAAATACTGTCATAGATGAAAAGAAAAGAAGGTTTTACAGCACATATCTTAATGAATGAAAATCATTTAATTCTAGTTATTAACACGATTGTGTTTTTACTGTCGACTTCTGTCAAATACCTCAATGTCAAATTTCGAATAGATTAAGACTTAATCAACTTGTTCATAGATGGCGCCTTCTCAAATAATTTAACTTTAATTTACTTATTTTAAAAGAAATAAATAAAGATTCGTTATATATTCTGCATATCAACGCACATTACCTTTCGAACGGTATACGTTTCATTACCCTCCTTTCAAGATAAAGGCCCAAAAAAGGTGAGTAGGGTTCAGTCTTCACGTATTAATAATATTATGATACTATACCTTTAATTTTGCCCTACTAATAAGTTTCATAGTTGAATTCGAATAAATTCGAATATTGATACTTCATTCATTGTTAATAGCTGTCAAAGGCCCCCAGAACAATTTCTATCCTATGAAGTAATCGGTGAATACACCTAAAAAATCATATATACAGATGAAATTTTACCTGTTCCTGCTTTGAAATAAACTAAAATGATTATAATAATGTATTTCTCATAACAATTTTTTGAGATATGCGGTTCAAGTTAATATTCACTATTTAATTTTATATGACATGGTTGTAGATTTTTCTTAATACATTTTAAAGTACACATTGCAAAATTAAATATGTGTTTGCATTTCCCATAATAATACCTTTCATATTACATGATTCGACTGAATAAAATTTTATTTGTTATTCTTTAGTTATCTTCTAAACGTTGTTTGTGGCATATTCTTGATTACTTTTATATTGTTTTGGTTAATAACACCACAATAGAAATAAAACTACGTATATTGCAGGAATACCAAACGTTTCAAAGTCTATTCTGACTTCGTTGTCAATGGCTTTATATCAATCACATCAATAAATATAAAGCCATTGACAACGAAGTCAGAATAGACCTTGAAACGTTTGGTATTCCTGCAATACACGTAGTTTTATTTCTATTGTGGTGTTATTCCACAAAAAAACATAAAAGTAATCATTCTTTAGTTAGTTTCCTAATTTGTAGTTTCAGACAAGTAGATTCATGCGGATGGAACAAGAACCTAACCTATAAGATTTGATCTTAAATGCATATTCCGAAACCTCTATAGGGAAAAAAGAGTACAATTAATTTTCATTTTGACCACCGACTAGCTGAATTCCGTATACATATATTTTTATCTAATATAAAACATTAAAATATTAGTGTGAACTTGAAAAATGTTAAAATTCATATTTCATTCAATTATGTATGACCAGTACATACAGCTTTGAATATTTAATCTTATCTTACGGCCTTGGTCACTAATATCTACTTACGAGTTGCCTATTGCGTGAGCTGTCATAAAAAGGGAAAAGCATAACGCTGATTGATGTTAATAGCCCTAATGTACTGTTTCAACTTTAATTGAATCAAATTTCAAGCCTGCAATCTTAATAATAAATTAATATGGTTATTACACCCAAGTAAAGTTTAATGAGGTCTAATATTATTTTCACTTACACAAATATAATAATTTCTACATGAGGGTTGCGTTGTGATAAATATTAAGTAAATATTCAAAGGAATGCTTCCTAAAGAAGGCCCAATCTCACACATATGAAAATAGATTAGTATAGGAATGAAATCATTACTTGAAATTGCATTTGCTTCCACATGCTCCGACCAACACCACACACAACAAATATAACATCCCATTAATGTACAATTTATACACAAAATTTGCATTTCGTTCTAATACACTTTCGAATTCTCTTTTTGCGATATATTAAATTAGAGACTTGATATAGGTCATAAGTCAGTAATAACACCACAAAAATGGGCAACGTTACTTGCCATTAAATTATTATAAAATACTTTACGTTGAGACTTCTGAATAATAATTCAAATTAATATAGTAAATTAGTTACAGCTGTGTAGTAAAAAGGTGAAACGACGGTAATCCCATCGCAATGCTAAAGCTTTTACGAAAAGCCACTTTTACAAAGCAACTGCAGAGGGCCCCAAGTGTCTTATCAGTGCACGATTACGGCTTAAACAGGCTTATTCACCTTATTCTACCCGGATATTATCTCTAACCGAATCAGTTTATAAAAAAATTCTATCCTATGAATAAAATGCAATGTTTCTTGTATTTGGGACTCCCTGTACACAGTAAAATTAATTTTTAATTTTTATATATACAGTGAGGACGCGTGGGTTGGAACAAATTCGTTTGCACTTTAGGTGTTTTTTTTTCCTTTTTTTGTTCTGTTGCCATATCCTACCATCGTCAAAATTTCTATTCGCTGCTTTTCAGTTAAACGCGCCATATTTTGAAACTTTGCAGCTGCACTTGATAACTACTTATTTGAAATATAATTATAGTACAGTTTCTATGGAAACAAACAAGTGTCCAAAACTCCAGCATTAAAAAAGGGTTTCCATTCATTCGACTAAAATACCGCCAATAATCGTAAAAACCAGATGTAAATAAATAGGTTTAAACTAAAACACCGTTGTTTTCTGAACTTTACAAAAAAATGTAATCTTTTTAGTAACTGTTAATTTTGGGTACAGGACATTGTACATGAAAAAATAAAAAACAAATGTTTCCGTTTGAAAAAATGAAGTTGATGATAGCAATTTATTTCTGGCCCACCCTGTATAAAAGAGTTTATCATAACAAAAACCGCAGCCCCGAAAACAAACGACGTGTCAGAGCGTTTTACCAAAAAAAAAACAACACCTGAATTTTAAATGAATTTGTTCCAACACACGTTTCCTCTCTGTATGTCTATTTATCTATCGTTGATTCGTTTAGCCATGCTATTTTATTTTAGAGAACGTGAATAACCTTATATATAGATTAGTAATTTGTGGATTGTAATTTTGTTTTAACTTAATGTGGTTTGCCGTTGGAAAGAATAGATCAGGTATCGACCTTCTGTGCAGAAGGACTAAAAGTAGACTGAAAAATTATTACAAATTACAATAATGCATAATTTGAAGTGGCATAAAGAGAATAGAATCCAGAGTTACTGAAAGCATGTAGTCTTTCTTCATTAAACATTTGTTGGATTACTGATAAAGTGATATGTTATTGTTACTCTTTTAAAAGCAATTCTGTAATTTGTGTGAAAATTATGTACTTAAAAATTTATATTAATTTAATTTAAGAATTCAATTCAAAAAAGAGAAACACAGACGGTGTTTCGTAAGAAGCTTTCGCTTCTATCGTTCAGTCTGAAAAGACTGCCGCTATTCTTTATTCTCTTCTTGAAGCTCTTTTTAACAAAGGTCATGTTTCAGAACGAGAAATCACTGATTGGAAATCTGTTATTGGCTAGCGAAGTGAAAAGTTGCCATTTACAGTGACGAGTTGTTTAAGGTTATTTATCTGTTAACTGTCAGATTCGAATGTTCTGGCATTCATGAGAAATCAAGTTTTAAAACTGAAAAATCTCCTTACTAGGAAGGCCTGTTGTTCCAAAATCTAACGTGCTTGAATAAATAGTTGCTTGAAAGTGAGTGCTTACACAAACACTATTATTCATCCATATGATAAACCGCATATCAAATAAATAATTATCGATGTTTTTTTCTCAATGTAACATGTAACATAGTATTTAATACGGATTAAATCTATGACTTCACTTGACTTCACGATGAAATTGATAATGTGTACTCTTTGTTTGAATTATTTTTGCATCTAAAACCTCATTTTACACCAACAGGACTGTAACACAGTCACAAAAAGAAGTACAAGCCTATATTATCCGACCACAATACACAAAAGATGGTAATGTGCTTATGAGCCAATGTAAGTACGTCAACTGATTGGTATTAATCTTCCGGTTGTTACTAAAGTGATGACATGACGAAAATCCAATATGACGACAAACAGACAACATGTTGTGAAAAAGTAAAAAGTGAAAGTCTATATAATGAAGTATGTTAAGTGGCATACCATTGCAAACATATTTCACAACCTTTTTTGATACCATTTTTTATTTGGAAAGACCGTTTAGGATTTTTAATAATTAAAAATTGGTACCTGCTTAACTTTTCAATACATAGAGACCTCAGGAACAGTTCTTATGTTGCTCCCTTATTTATTTATCAAAAAATCAGAATGTATTTCCGGAGTCCCTGGGAATACCTACTTTTGAAAATTTCAAAAATACATACCTAAAGAAATAATATATTATAACTTTGTATGATACCATTTTTTATAACGGATTTCACAAGAGATATTCCGTACAATTTGGACACAAATAAAACACAAGATACCTACCAGTCCTTGTCCTAGTCTAAAAATACAATATTTCAAACTAAACATTAATTGTCCCAAAATCATGTACAGTAGGACAATTAGGAACTACAAATTGTGTACACTTTGAGTGAACGCATTGATATTGCACAGGACTACTAAATTGTATAATGTCTAAGTACTTCTTGGGAAATAACACCACAGTTAAGAAAATTGCTGTATATTTCAAACGTTTCGGGGTCTAGGTCAGACCCCGCTGTCAGTGGTTAAGAAAAATTAGATGGGTTAGTCAGTACATTAGACCACCCCTATTTACTGAATAATCCCCAATATATTAACTTCCTCAATGAAATGACAAGATTTTGAAGGCTACCGGCTTCTAATTGTAACTAAAATTTTAAAATAAAACTAGTAAATTTAAAATAATCAAAAAAAGAGAACTTAAGTTTAATAATCAAAATTCCAAACTGCGTAAAAAATAAACTTTGTCTTCTATCCCACACCCCATATATTCACCCTAAAACTGACTGGTTGATCTTAAGCTCATTCTGTGGAGATTACTAATCGAAGCCGCCCTCTCGACCATAGAATTGCAGACTATCTAATGCACAATCGCAGAACAATATAATGTAGCCAAAGAGATATTCTTTAATTTAACAATGAAGCCTGTATTTACCGTAGAATTCAATTGCATCTGGTATTCGATAACTAAGAAAAGAATTAATACTGGTCATCATCTTCTGAACAATCATGTATTGGGATAATTCAAAAATATTTTCTTAGGTTTTGGCTTGTGAAATTAATAGGATTACTGAGTCAAGAGCACTTACTTTTCTACAACAAAGGGCCCTAGAAACGCGTTGTATAAATTCTGAAGACAATTCTATCAAGTTTGTCAAACTGAAAGCAGCTTGATGATCTTTAAATTTTGTTTGTTCTCCTTTGTATATCTAAAAAACAGAAAATTTCTTTATTTGTTACATATAGAAGCCATAGCTTTCAATTACAAATTTATATTTTATTCGCATTTTAATACAACTTTCGACGAAGCCAGAATAAAACTATGAAAAGTTTTTTGAATTTCCTAAGAAAACCATTAAAAAAAGTGGAAATTAATTCTCAAAAAAATGGCCTAATAATAGCACAAATGAATATGATAAAATAAACAACTAGTTAGTCTTTTAGAAAATGCCTAAAAACAATGTCTGCTTCCCAACTTCGATATGTTTTCCTTCATAATTTTTTTCATAAATGTTTTTTTTATCTTTGTTCTTACTCAGAGTTGAAACGCAATATTTACTCTCACTACTGATAATGTACTTCTTGTACGTCATTTCAACATAATATCCGCTTTATACAAAAAAAACTTAATTAAAATTGTTATCAGCCTAGCTATAATGATAATATGGTACAAAAAAATAACAACAGTACCTTCACTAGTATATTGCTTCTTGGAATATGAGAATGATAAACTGATATTTTTTTCTTAAAGTCTATAAGAACGCTGAAGAAAGAAGATATGAAAAAACTACTTATTCATAAATTCAATGTATTACTGCATTAAAAATGATTAAAATTGTAATAGAAACAACTAGAATTCATTACTTCATCCTAAGTATAATGAAACTAATTACGAAATATTAAATACTAAAAATAATTTTGTTTTATGATAATGCAAAATATAGTTATTTCGTAACTAAAGTGAAACGACAAAACGCATAACGATTATAAATCAGTCACAAATATATAATTTAAACAAACAACAACCGTTATATGGGTAAAGAGCATTATCTTCATATGAATGAATGTACTATTCCTGGTTAAGGAATAATTATACAGATTGCGTTTTCAAAATCTTTCGATGGCTTTGTGATATTCTGTTGTCAGTTAAAACCTCATCTCATTATCTCACCTAAAATTGCAAAACTTGGTGTATTTCACTGGTTCTTTTGACATATGTATAATATGTTATAACTTCCCAACTCCTTCCTTCAAGTCTGGCTAGTGTATTTATTCCATGTAGATATGCCGTTGGCCCACATTGATCTGGCAGCCTAGGTTTAAGGTAGATACATAAAATTTACAAGCAGTGTTGTACCTATGCTATATTTGAGATTTAATAAAAATAAGCCAAATACAGAAGAATGTGAATTACTCTATTTTTTTTTTTTTTCTATTGTCCACATAACTACATATTCACATGTCTCTACTAGATTCCAGTATATCTTTCTATAATTTACAATATCACAGGATAAAAATATTATTGAGTTATACAAGTTTTAAGAAAATAGATGGCTTTAGTGTAAAACAAGAATATGTATCGATCAATTCACCATCAGAATCAAGGATACGGACCCATAAATGACACATAAATGACAAAGAAGAAAAACATTCTTGTATGGAGATAATTATAAAAAACAAAAATTGACACAGAGACCATGTTGGTATTAAATGATAAATAATAAAGGATAGGCGAGAAATCAGTAGAGTAACACTTTCTCTCAATTTAAAAACTTAATACTTTTGGAGGCATTTCCGGTTCATACAACCAATAGTATCAGAACATTTCATATAGACAATCGAAGAGATAATCTCGGAAGAAAACGACTTAGTATCAAGTCTCGACGTCACATCTCTGTATCCCAGCATACCACTCGATAAAGCACTGGATAATATAGTTATAAACGAAAACCTACCTCATTACATCATAAAATTAGCCGAACTATGTCAAAAGTACGTATTTCTCCTTCGACACCGTGGAACAGTAACCTGGTATTATAAAATCGTAAACTCAAGAATCAACATAAAACCTACCTTGATCTGTGTGCATGTGCGAGACGGCTGCTTTTCATCGGGAACATATAGGTGTGGGTAGGATAGGAAAACATAAAAATTTTATTTAATTCAGGACGCCATTTTGTTGAAAACCTATAAGTGATCATACCTTAAAAACTACAAAAATAATATGCGGTTCTGATGTAATTCACACCGGCTATATTGAGATTATTTTTATCTGATTGTGTTCAAAAAAAGTTATTCATTATTTTCACTTGTGTTTGAAGGAATCTCGATGGGCTAGGTATATAAAAAAATTGCGAAATTTAAATGCAGAAAATTTAATAAAAAATCAAAAAATGTGGAGTACAAAAAAAATTACAATAATTATATCTCGTCGTTATATATCATCAAAGACCCTTCTATCAACAACGACAGATGCAGATATGGTTGCCAAACATATGAATCTATCCAGCATATCACAGGAGGTTGCCAAGCGTTCGCTGCAACTGAATACAAAGAACGACACGATGCTGTGGCAAAAATACTGCACCAGGAACTAGCGCTGAAACTCGAGCTATCACGGTCGGTAAGAACACCCTACTATATATACAAACCCGAATCTATTTTAGAAAATAACAACTACAAACTGTACTGGGACCGGACGATATTGACCGATCGGACTGTTGCTCACAATAGACCAGATGTAGTTTTGGTAGATAATGTCTCTAGAAAAACAACCTTAATTGACATAGCAATCCCTAAAAACAATAATATAAATATTAAGCAAGCTGAAAAATAGCCAACTACAGGGATTTAGAATTTCAAATACAGAGGCAATGGGAGATGAACAACACTCGAACAGTACCAATTGTTTTGTCAACAACAGGAGTAGTCCCAAAACATCTATTAAACAATTTGAAGTACCTCGGTCTGGACGAACACCTTTACCAACTGATGCAAAATGCCGTCCTGTTGGGAACAGCCAGGACGGTTAAAAAATTCATGGGGAACTGCAGCCACGACGCCAACCACGGGCCTGATAACATGGCAAGGGCTCCCACAGAGCTAAACCCTTTTGATATGTAGTATATCTGGGGTTTAGTGAATTTTCCCCTTAGGGCACACTATGGGTGCCTTAGAGGGAGTGTGATGCCATACATTGTATGGTCAAGTCGGATTATATCTCTAAATAAAAATTGAAACGCTCAAATAAATTTGGTTAATTAGCAAAATTTACAAACTGTAATATGAAATATTTGAAATATTTAAATGTGAATTTAGTGTGAGAATTTATATATTTACAAAAAAATACTCAGTGAAATTTGTAAAAAATGTACCAAACAATAATCACATAAAAAAATGGTATGTCCAAAAAAATAACGTAACGATAACGATAACGTATAATCTATCTACAGAAAATAAACCTTACCTTTACAAATATGATCGGAAAATTGCTATTTGACACATTTACTGTAACGTCTATCTGTACTTTACTCTTGATCCTTGAAACTAAAAGCTGAGTATTTCCAAATAATTCATCAAAGGCTGGTCATCAATTGAATCCCATTAAATTAAGGGTAATGCTATCTGCATTACAGATGCACTCAAAACTGCATAAAAAATTGTGTCTCCACCACAAAAATGACACAGTGTCGGAAACACAAATACTCCATCCAAAACATATCTTCTCTATAGAAAACACCCCATCAAAACGATTAAATCTGCCCAAACGTTGGAAATTCTTTGTCCAAAAAAACCAACTTAATATATTGGCCCAAAAGTAGAACCAGGCTTAAAAGACTAGGCCTAACAGTAACAAATGAATGTTAAAAAGGCTCTATAAAATTGCTCCGTAAAAATGCACCATAAAATTCTTCTGCAAGATCCACCATACACAGGCTACCGTACATACCGTACGTCATGTAGATCCTATACATCCCGGACATCCTATGCATCCCGTACGTCCTATATGTCCCGTACAGCCCTAAAATAGAATATTGCACGTGACGAATATATTTCGCTAAACTGGTACCGCTTACCTTCACAACGAAGGGTTACATTGTGTCTTCTCGATCGCATTTTCCGCCAGGTAATATATCACTCGATTATCATCTACCAGACACGGAAAAATCGTCCAGCCAACTTAAAAGAGCGCTATTTTTTAACCTTCAAACAAAAAACAACTCTAGCCACAGCAACTCCATGGTTCTAGAGGGACATAATCTCCATCAACCAAATCATAAGACTAGTCAAGAGGCTACATTTTTTTTACACGTTACGACCCAATTTTATAGACAAGAGCAGTATGCATATGGATCCTGCTCTATCACCAATAGTTTCCAACTTGTTTATAGTATATTTGGAATAAAAGGTCAAACGCAGCACTTAACCAAAACTGTGGGTCCACTATGTTTATGACATTTTGAGCATATGGCCTCACGGGAATTCTGAATTTAACAACATACTTGCATGTATGTAAATGTAAATGTAAATAAAAGAAGCAGCGCAGATTCACCTTCAGTTCAGTTACCTAGTGCCTCTTGGGGAGTAGGCAGGTTGAGGCCCCGAGTTCGATCTAGAATCTGAAACTCTTTTTCATTTTTTGTCTCTTGATAATGGCCCCGAAGCAGGAGTCGAAACGTCGAGTATTTAATAAATTCAGACGCGGTTCTCACCCGGAACCTAGCTTACTTCATAATAATGACCGCGGAAGCATCTCAGAACATTTCATTCGCCTCTACGGGGAGGATTTCTTCCAACTCACTAAAACATACAACAAACTCTCTCTGCTTCTTTGTGATCTTCTTTTCCTTATATCTTGCAGAACTTATGACGTCATTCCAAATACTTTCAAACTAAAACATCACACCTCTTTACGTTCAGTTTCCAGTATTCTTAACAAAGCAAGTGTGGCCCTGTTACGAAATTCCATCTATTCAATAAGATATCAACTTGACCAAACCAACCGAAATTTGTATCACTGTTATTCGTCGTTACATACTTTCAATCCACATCCAACTGTGTGAGATAATTTTGATCGCATTTCGAGCGATAAAGACGAACACCTGACCCAAAACAAAACAGTCACTCAAAAACTTATGCTAACACGACTTATTACAAAACAACAACCCTCTGTCGCCTCACTCCCTCAGACGACTGTCCACAACTTTTCTGACTTCTCCCTAGACTCTACCAGTTTACACGTCCTATCCAAAGGTTTCAATTTTGCAGTGACGCCAAAAACTATCAAAACTGAAAGAATCATTTCTCAAGTTGAAGTAGCTTTGGTTGAACTAGCAAATATTGATGCTGAAGATACTCGTCAAGACATTGCTAGAGTACTCCGCACATCAAAGCCAGCAAAATCAAACCTAACTTCCAACGAAAGACATGCATTAAAACAACTACGTGACAACGGTGACATAACTATTCTTCCTGCCGACAAAGGTAACGTGACTGTTCTTCTCAACACTAAGGACTATATTCACAAGATGAAATCTCTCCTCCTCACTCCAGACCTCGAAATAATTAACAATAATCCGACTACTTACTTAGAGAAAAAGACCAAGGAAATCATCAACACAACACATCTTCCTCTTGACGTCAAAAATACCATCATTCCTCGTGAAAAATCTTCTAAAATTCCCAAAACTTACGGACTACACAAAATTTATAAGCCGGACATTCCTCTTAGGCCCATTGTCAGTTCCGTACAGTACCCGACCCAGGAATTAGCCCTGTACTTAGCCAAAACCCTTAAACCTCTAGCCGAACGAGCATCCTCGTACGTAAAGAACTCATTTTCCTTTCTAGATATATTAGGCGCTTATAGAATTTCAGAATATGATATCCTATCCTGGTTAGCTTCGATGGTGTATCTCTTTTCACCAATATCCCCATTTCAGTAACGTTAGATATTCTAAAAACTAAACACATTATCTCTTCTGACATCATCAAACTGGTACAGCACTGTTCTTCTAACACATATTTTTCATTTCAAGACACTCTGTTTAAACAAGTACGTGGGGCCCAGATGGGTTCACCTCTTTCTCCAGTGCTTGCTAACATTTTCATGGAACAAATAGGAACCCAGGCCCTAAACTCGTCTAATTTAAAGCCTTCCTGCTGGCTTAGATATGTTGATGATACTTTTGTCATTTGGCCTCATGGCAGAGAGTCGTTAGACTTCTTTCTACAACACCTCAATATATACATTCTAACATTGAATTTACAAAGGAAATCGAATCCGATTCTTCGCTCCCGTTTCTTGATGTCCTCATAACAAAAACCAGCCATGGCACATTCTCAGATATAGTCTATAGGAAACCAACCCACACCAATCGATACGCAAATGCCCAATCACATCATCACCCTGCCCAATAAAGTTCTGTAATGAAATCTTTGGCCCTTAGATCTATTCGCCTAACAGATATTGACAATAGACAAAACGAACTTAATAAACTTCAACAAATCCTTCGACAAAACAGTTATCATCCAGACCACATTGCACGCATGTTTAGCATCCACTATTCGAGAAGCTATAGAAATAGAGAAAAGACACCTCCATGACAGAGCTCTCGCCTTCCTACAGCATGGATCTCAGTAATAACCAGATTAAAGAAACCAGACACGCCCACTAACACCCAACCAACCACCACACATACCCTCATCACGTGACATCCACTGCTAATTGATCGAGAATATAAATAAAAGAAGCAGAGCATATTTACAATCAATTCAGGTACCTAGTGACACTTGGGGAGTTGGCAGATTGAGACCCCGAGTTCGGACTAGACTATTTCTTCATTTTTGTCTCTTGATGATGGCTCCCAAGCACTAGCTACTAGAGTATTTAATAAATTAATAAGTTACTCTCAGGAATACAGAAATAATAGGTGTCCAATGGTCTTTGACAAGAAGAGCAGAAAAAAAGTTATTACATTAAATATAAACGGCCAAATATTGCTTTTTAAACATTTTAAAAACAAATACTCTTCAATACACCCCATTTTTGTGGTATTTACTCAATACAAATGTTGGAAATGCAATCGGTCAGCCTCTTCGCAATAAGCCAACCTTTGGTCACAATCTTGTTATACATTTCACAACTTATTCTATTTCTTATCACTGGTTATATAGATTTCTGAATTTAAGTAACCCAACAAAAACAGAGTAATCGACAAAAATATTATTTGCATTTCGAGATAGATATTTCATTATTCCTAGTATACCAGTCCACATCCCATGAAAAAATAATTTTATAAATGCTCAATTGCAGAATGTGCAAAATGTTGAAAAGCACCATATTCTAGAAACTTGATATTATCATTTATATTTTGACTAAAATTTAAATTTGGATAAGATTATTTAATTTTCTATCAAAATGCCAAAACCATCATTTCTGAGTATATCAAATCATCCAGAAAGGATTACCTGCGCTCCAATCCCTGCAATTTTGTTAAGTCATTATGCCACGTAGGCAAAACCAGGCTTCATAAAAAAAATGTAGTGAATAAAGCGGTGATTACGTTTCCTCAAATCTTGCCCATTTTCACAAAACCACATGGGATGACCAGGATCATATTCATTAAGTCTTATATTTTCTTTAATATTATTCCTCCACGTTTCTCTAAATTACTTTTCGCTTAGTACTTATAGATTGGCACCTTTGTATGCCCCGGGTAAAATGCATGCATACAGAATCAATGGCCCCACATAAATTGATGGTGGTCAGTAATTCTTTAAAACGTGATATCGGCGGAGTAAGAAGCAAAAAGAAAATCAGCCCCAGGACAAAGTATTAGGCTCGGATATATTGATAGATTAATTAATCTCAAATTACAGGAAACAGTCATAAGCTTTGAGAAATTGCTAATGACTTTTTAACAGTCAAGAATTGGATTCAGGTAAACAACACATAATGTTGAATGTAATATATATCTCTCTTTTACATCATATCAAACTCACCTTATGTGGAAAATTTAAATATCAATTCTAATACCTATATTCCAGAAGCATCGTTTAACTGTTGGATCACACATTCGTTGGGATATACAGGCGGACAACTTTAATAAAAAGAGGACTGATAAGGAGATTTAGATAGATCTTACAGTCTTTAGACTAGAATTTAGTATGTCTTACGTAATTCTAGGGAGGGGAGGTGTTAGGGACATTTATTTGGAAAAACTAATTGTTATACAGATTTGGACATTAAGAATAATGCACCATAAAAAACAAGAACTCATCTTTCGATCAATTATCTCGATAAGCCAGGTATTAAAAACAAGATAACACCTTAACGCCAACGGATTTTAACACAAAACGAATACCACCAAAATTAAAGTTCCTAAATGCAATAAAATATTAGGACAGCGTAGGACCGAATTTATAAACAATTTTACCTACAGAAATAAAAGGATGTTGACTGCTAATTGTCAAAGTAATATTTTATAACAAACTAAATTCCTGGATAGTTCAGCAATTCAGTACAGTAAACCCAAAAAATTTATCTACTTTTACTGAATAAATCATTACCCATTTTCCAAATAACAAGCAATGGCTGGATTTGACAAATTACTCGACCTGCTTATTGACACTTAAGCTTAATTGTAACAATTTATACAGAGATTTAACAATGAAACAGTAACTTTGAAATTCTTTGTAAGATTATGTACATATTCACATATAGCGCTTAATAAATAGACTACTTCAGTTTGTTTCTTTGATCAAACTATGTTAATGTGAATATACTTCGAAATAATTATCCCGATTTGACCATACACTGTATGGCATCACTTCCCTCTAAGGCTATGAGTGCCTTTAGGGGAAAATTCACTAAACCCCAGATATCCTAGATATCAAATGGGTTTAGCTCTGTGGGAGCCCTTGCCAGGTTTTCAGGACCGTGGTTGGAGTCGTGGCGGCAGTTTCCCATGAATTTCCTGACCGTCCGGGCTGTTCCTAACAGGACGGCTTTTTGCATTTGTTTGTAAAGATGTTCATCCAGACCGAGGTATTTTAAATTGTTTAATATTTTGGGACTAGTCCTCTCATTGACATAACAATTGGTACAGTTCGTGTGTTGTTCATGTTCCACTGAGTCTTTATTTGAAATTCCAAATCTCTATATTTGGTTATTTTCTCAGCCTGCTTGCTATTTATGTTATTGTTGTTAGGAATTGCTATGTCAATTAAAGTTGTTTTCCGAGAGACTTTATCTACCAAAATCTGATCTATTGTGAGTAACAGTCCGATCGGTCAGTATCGTGCGGTCCTAGTACAGCTTGTAGTTGTTATGTTCTAAAACAGAATCTGGTTTGTATTTATAGTATGGTAATAATCTTACCGACTGTGATAATTCAAGTTTCAATGCTAGTTCCTGGTGAAGTATTTTTGCCACAGCATCGTGTCGTTTCTTTGTATTCAGTTGCAGCGAGTATTTGGCGACATCCAGTATTGCCCTGGTATTTCTGTAAAACGTACGCATTATAAATTCATTCATGGCGCCAGTCCATTTCATGCGCGGTCTTTTCAGCCCCGCTTGAGTGAGCGCTGGCTGTTGATCCTGCGCAACACTTTCTGCGGGTGGAATTCTCGTTCTCATTTGACTGCGTTGGTGATGGTCACGTTGTTTTTGTGACTCTATTGGTGAGTGTTGTTGTGGTTCTTCAGGTTCTTGGGCTGTAGTTCTTTGGACGGCAGGGGCCTGCCTCCTCAAGACCCTGCCACCGACGTCCCGCATGCTGTCATATCCAGCACTGGCTCGAGACTTGCCCTGGCGACCCCAGGCAGCGGCTCTTTTCCGAGCTTCAATTTCATGGGTGGTGTCATCAATTGACCCTGGTGACCCAGGCAACTCGGACCCGTGGGGTTGTCACTTCCCAGATGAAATGATTTAAACCAGAACATATCGTGCGAGTTTTGGAGAAGGAAAGCTAGGTAGTAGGTCAGAGCACAGCTGCTCCTTTAGTCGCCTCATACGACAGGCGATGGATACCGTGGTGCTATTCTAACCCGGCCATCACATGGGGTATTTATATGTGAGTTAGTATAAAAAACCAACTCAGGTATCGTGGCAATTTAGTTCGTCATGTATTTAGTGATGAAAAACGTTATTACGAGCGTGTAGTGAATTACAGCAGAGAACGGCTAATGTTGTTTCAATATCATTTAGCTGATATGATAGTTAAAGGCTTGAGAACGACACCATTCAATTATTACATTTCTGTTATTGAAAAATTAATGCAAGCTGAGAAAAGTTATGATACCTTACCAAATTTTACTGCTGCAGATTGTTTAATATTGTTAAACATTGGTAGAAATGAATGATTTAATGGACCAATCCAGATCCAATCGAGGACGATTATTTGACAGAAAAAATGTAAGGGGTTTATTACCAAAAGTTCCATATGATATTCACATAGAACCATGGCGGAGAGTAGAAGTTTGACTTGTTCTTGAAGAAGATGTTAGGGTTGTGACTGAAGACGAACTTGCAGTTACTGATAAATTAATAGATATGGGCTCTCAAAATGCTGGAGATATAGATTTTTATATTGTGCTTAGTTTATACCAAAACTTTAGGAGAGCTTTCAAATGTTCTTCAAGTAGACGTGGAATTAGTTAAACAGGCTGTTTCACTTTATTGTCGGCTTCAGTTTGCTAGAAAAGTTAACCATACTTTTGATCAAGAGAAAATTAAGTGGCACTCATCTTGGAATAATGTACAGAATGAATCTTTTAGGAATATGGATATTACACCACTTACTTTGAATTTAACACAAAACTCTACAACATCTTCCAGTAACATACATTCACCACAAAATGAGCCACCTATTAGCCCAGCAAATACCACATTATCTAGGAAAGGGCAACGAGTCGCATTTTTATTCAATTCAACGCTTACTGCCTTTCTTATGATGGGTAATCTTTCTCACGGTATTAAAAAACATGCTGTTACAATGTTTGAAGTTGGAAAACTTTCTGATGAAAGTTTAGACAGTTTTTTAGTCGAGTTAGAGAAAGTATCGCTACTAGATGCTGAGGGTGAAGGTGAAGTGACAAGATTTTTTGATAAGAAGAAGAATTAAATCAACTAGCAATAAAAGAGCATATAAAGAACAAACAAAAAAATGAGATGACATTGGAAATGAAAGCTAATGTATCTATTGACGGTCTTCAAAGTCCCACAGACGAAAATATAACTATGTTTATTAGAGTTGAGAATGATCCTATTAATAGCACTGAAAAGTTAGGGAATGTAACTGAGGCAAAAATTGTCAAGGAGGAACATCACATAGCTGAAGTTTGGACATTTGGAAATTATCATTATTAATTATTATTATTAGTAGTTATATTATTCTTGATATTAAGGTCTTGCTGTGCTTTCGTTTTCTAACTAAGAAAATATCAACGGACACCATTCATTACAACAAACAACAGTATATTGTAAGCTAAAATGAATGTTAGTGATTGTCATTAAGTAACTTTTTTTAATTTCAAATATAACTCCAACTTTATCAATGAAACATTGAATTGAGAACAACTTTGAAAGTCCATAAAGATATATTTAATAAATTTCGAAGCTGAACTATACCCATTACGACTGCTACTATATTGAATTGTTCTTTCACAATTCAATATAAATGAGGACAATGAAAATATATTACTTCTAGTTTAAGTTCAAACCGTAATCTAACAAAAATATAGTCTTGGGTATATTGGTGCAAAAGGAGCAATATATAAATGCCAAAAGAAATACAAGTAAAAGTTTTGACTTGTTCGAAAACGATTCGGTAATTCTACTTTAGATTTTCAGTATTTATGGTCCTTGAAACTTAATACAGTTGTAAAATTCTTAACAGGTACTCAGGATAAATATATTTGACGTCTGTGAAATTAGTCAAAAGCAAAAAGTGATTATGGTACAAAAATGCGCCTTTAAAATGCTACCCGCATTTTTCCTTTTACATATATTTCCTACCATTATTTTCGGAGAAAATTGCAGTGGTGTGAAAGACGGAGAAATCAGCAGTGATATTATAAAGGTTTCCAAATATTGGATATATAGAACCCTAAAAATAAGGAACTTAATTATTAAAATTTATTGAATTTTTGTTTAACTGCATATCACCTTCATATTAAGTGTTTTTTTAATTTAGTTATTATACCAATTCAGAATATTCCGTTAACGCGATATCCGTTATTTTTTATTCATACCTTCTTGGTAGCTTTACAAAACTACAGCAACTTTCCGGCAAAACTTAAACATGCAGACATTATAACAATTCTTAAACCGGGCAAATCAATAAATCCGCCACCATCTGCACAGTTAAGATCACCATACTTATATTGTATAACCGACTGTGATCCAGTATTGTTTTTAGCCCCATATATCGATGAAGGTTTTCAGAGAAAGTAGAAAGTCTCAGCAGTTTCCAAACACTTCAGAGCTTTCAACACTGTTTATCGTCACTGTCTGTTCTACCAACTTATCGCAATAATAATATGATTATTGAACTCTTTGACGGTATGATTAAAGGCAGGGATTCTAGATTGCCAATGAGAAAGCAATACGTAAACAAACAGTGTAAAACCAATTCGCGTACGCCGATGCCTGGGCCATAACAACCATAACAACCAGACACAATCTCACTGGACGTTAGTTAGCAAGACTAAACACCTGACTTATCAGTACTCGCGGAGAATTTCCAAAAGTGGTGGCTTAAACCAAATGCCTAATAAACAGTAATTTCTTGCTTTCATGGCTATAATAAACTAGCAAATAGTGAACTTGGCGTATATCTTGAGGGAAAACATCTTTTGCAGAACTAACTGGTCACATATCCCGGAGGATAGAACTTTATCGCCTAAGGCCCATCTCATCAAACTCGTCGAAAATACGCATACGAAACAACATCATAAATGAGTAATGCGGCACCACCTAGGGACCATCTGCAGAAACTCTAAGAACTTCGGTGTTAAGTCTAGTGTACTCTGAGGCCGAATACTGCGCTCCTGTTTGGCTGAATAATGCCCATATCAGCAAAGTGGATTTGCAAATGGACAATATAATGCACATCATCTCAGGGAGTATACGAATTCACATTTATAGGGGCTGCCTGTTTTCAGTAATATATATCTCCGTGCAACGCGAGCAGGAAACAGGCCCTACATAGTGAACTGTCCGTAAATTCAGATATTTCAGATCTCGCTATCAGCAGACTTTGCTCAAAAAAAGTACCGGTTGCGACTAATACTCTTCGCAATAGTGACAACAAGCCATTGTTAAAGCTACGTTATGCATGGATCATTGAATGGATGGTAAATGCTCCGCAACAATGATTTCATATGCACACCTGCAGATTTGAACAACCTCGCAAGATATGGCTGACACTGCACAGGTTGACAACCAAAAATGATATATGTATGAATTCTCTCTATAAGTGAGGAAATGCTCCAAATCCGATATGCAGTTCGAGAGCTCCGCGGCAAACTACTCAACCTATCAAAGAAAAATGCGCTCTCTTCGCTTATACAGGAGATTCTGAAGGTTTCCTGACATTAATTGCCACTGGAATTGCATATATAAAGAGACAAGATGGTTGTTTGAGAAATTTGTTTACACTATTTTGACAATTTTATGAGATTTTATATTCATTTATTGCTGTTAGATATTGTGAAATTGTTGTGAATTAACGACATACACTCAATAAATAGTTGATAATTTAATATTACCCTAACTAATTCCAGATTATCTGCAAGAAAAAAAAACTACTAACGTAATTAGTTTAGACTTAATTTAATATCACATAAATAAAAAACGCAGTCTCAATTATGTTAATTTTAATATATACATCATTTGACAAATAATTTTTTTTTGTTACTTGAAATTGTAAAAACAAAATATTTGCTTTATAGAAAATCTAATTTATAAAGAATTTCATAAATACATATTTTGAAAAAAAAACTCTCTTGATACGTTAACAGTATTGTTATATTAACGATTTCATAAATTTCAAATTTACAATTCCATCATTGTTCGAAAAAAAATTCAACATAATTTTTGTAACTATAATGATTTTCGATATATTTACAAAATTAATTTGAAAAACTCGATTAATCGTAGAATTTTCAATTTCACATAACTATCGAATATAAAATCTATTTTGTTTCCTTAGGCACCAGTTCGTCTTAACATATAGAAAAAAACTCTTCATTTTTATTAATTATCGGGCCAAAAATTATGAACGGTGCAAGAAAAAATAAAATAAAATCTGAAAACCATTAGTTCAGTCACCCCAAATTTTTTAAGTGTCATATCATTTAATAAGCATGGAAGATTAAACCCCAAGAATTATTAGCGAACCTTGGTGGCTGTCTGTCCACATCGGAGGACCATGTGATCACAGTATTATAAAACGAAGCACACCTTTTCGTCCTTGAAAGTGCCCAAAAAATACTGAATATAATATAAGTTTGTATCTAAACTTATATTATACTATAAATAGCCTTGCGAAAAAAACTTCAATATAAGATAGTCTTGTTTTGTGAATGATATATGTGGCATATTTTTCAATGTTTAAGTATTTTTTGGGAAATGACACCACAAATCATGAAAATTGCTGTATATTCCTAACGTTTCGGGTTCTAGGTCGGACCCCGTTGTCAATGGTTAAGAAAATGTTTGACAATATCTATTAGTTCATTTTGCAGTCAAATAATAGATATTGTCAATCATTTTAATTTTACGTTTTAGAATTGTGCCTTTTTTGTTCATAGTTTCTTAACCATTCACAACGGGGCCTGACCTAGACCTCGAAACGTTTGGAATATACAGCAATTTTCGTGACTTGTGGTGTTATTTCCCAAAAATATAGTCTTGGCTTGAAAAGCTTGTTAAGTCTCGTAAACATCTTTCGTTGAGGTTTTAACTTAAAAAGTTCTTCAAAAAAGTTTGTTGTCACTAATTGCACAGATTATTTTAAAACTATTCCCAAAATTCAAAACCTATAAATACCTTGGGTTATGTTTGTCGACCAGAATAATTGTAATAGCCAATTGCTGAAAAACATTTCGTGTATGCGATAATACGGTTTTCATATACTACAAAATAATTGCACATCAAACTCAAATATTGATGAAAATTAACTGGTTCAATTGATGTGTTATTATGTTCGGAATTTAGTTAATTTAAATATTTAAAGCACACAAACGCAATAATTTAAACCAACATTACCACAATTAATTTACCTCATTGAATACAAAATGTAGGTAGGTAAAGAATATTCGTTGAGCATTGGAACTAGTGAAACCGGAGATAGATTGTTAATTTACATTTTCAAACTGAATAACAATTTTCATAATTCTAGTCGAATTACATAGTACCCAACTGTTATAAGATTACTGGTGGTACAAATCACTAAATTTACTCCCGAAAAACAATCCTTTTTAATATACTTAATTGTACAACAAATATTGCATTACATTTCTTAGATTACCGACACTTCTAGCAAATATGCTTTTCGCCAACCACTTAATATCAATGCTGCTAGACTGCCGCATATATACTCTATCCCGTTCCAAGAATTAGTTTGTATTACTTTGAATAATTTCTGGAGGATTTCTTTAATAGTAACTTAAATCTGTTATAAAAAATATGTAATTAAAAGGTAATTAAAATAATACGTAACAACTATAAGAGAAGAAAGTAGTTCACTTTTTTCATTGCTTGTGAAGAAAGATATGAAGAATTCTAGATTTTAATGACGGCATGCAACAACATTTTAAAATTTTCCATGAGTAAAAATAATCCATATCAGATACATATATGAGGTACAGGTACATATATGAGCTGAAGGGAATGAAAAATCAAACAATATCTCATTAGAAACAGAAAAAGTTTAATTTCAAAGATTTTATAAAAATTGAACCGAATATAGTTTTATTTTCTGAAATTTTTATAATTTTAACAAACTAAGTTCAAAGTGTAGTGAATTTGTAGCAATTATAGGGAAGAAGTATGAGAAAAATGGACGACCTATTATTTTAGAAGGGATCATTTTCAATATGACGAACTTATGATATGGGTAAAGGGTATAAGGAAGGAGCGAATTAGCATGACGTGATAATCTTAGAACATTCAGGGTTTTGGAGATTTTGTAATTTATATTTTTACATTGTACTGGGTCACCTAAAATATAACAATCTCTAGTTGTTTAAATTATCATAAAAATAAATAATTATTGCATCCATCAATATAATTTAATGTATTCAAGAGCTATTTAAATATCCTTCATTTAGATAGATAGACACTGAATTTACTGTGTTGTTAATATAATTTCTCTAAATTATAGCATTATCAGAGAAATACAACAAAAATCTGTGGAATGAAATATATCCTCGATACGTAGAACGTCGCCCTTCTCCTCTAAGACGATTTCTATTTCTTTATTTGTCCTGGTTAAAATCTCTTTTATTATCATGATACAGATCTAATTAATGTAAATTTCAAGTGCCTGTTGGGAACCCTTATCGAGAGGGTTGCCCAAATCTTTTAAAGTAAAACTAATACTAGTAGGTTCCGTACTACAAGTTCTTCATCGGAATAAATCTTTAACCTGTAACTCGGATAACAGTATTTTCAGTATGTGCCACAAGAACATTAAACCGGATGTCGCCTTTATCTCCCTGCATATCTAAGTCATATCATGTTTCAATACCATTGATGCTGTACTTCCTGAAAAAACTTTCGCTGTCTGCGTTTTCTGGTTAAGGTCCTAAGGGCTGAGTTTTAAATTGGCTCTCTACTAATAAATCTTGAGAATTGAAATGAAAGTGAAGCCAATCATCTACATGGAGCCAATATTCTCAAATTTAGTAAAAGGAACTCATAAAAGGAATAAAAATAATACACGTAGACTAGCTTTTGTTATCACGTCACAGATAAAAGATACTGTTCTACCTGAAATAAAACAACAATATAACTAACACCTGAGAAATCTCGGTGTATTTAAATATGAGTCATCAAGTTCGTTGGTGTATCATCTGTTCATTCATCCTAGCATTCTCTCACATGAGATGGATTCGATTTTTCAATCATATTACCCATTACCAAGTGTATATATATTTGTAGATCTTTTCTCTGTGGATTCATAACTCCCTTGAGAGATCAAATCATCCACTAGAGTACAACATTTACAAACATCCATAGGCATCGGAGGGATTCGAACCCTCGGCCATAGTGGAGTCAGTTTATGAGACGTGCGCCTCAACCGCTGAGCTACCGGACCCCTGTATCATGTGTGATTAATTACTATACTACAAGGCTTAAAACATACATCTTCTCTTATATTGGGATTGTCCTTGAGATTTAATTTAGCAGTAAATCCCATTTTGATTGTGAAATCCTTTGAACAATTCAATTACACATTTTTATAAGCACATAATGCGACAAATCTACATCTAATTGCAGAATGTCATTTTCATAATTGAGGATCATTTAAGATTTTGGAATTGAAAGCTCAGAAACTTGACAACAGTCAATTTAAATGTGTTTTTCAATATGGCAACCAATAACTTTTGATACAACATTACGGTATGAAATATGAAACACAAATATAATTCGTGAGGGAGAATTATATCAATATTAAAATTAACAAATGTATTTACAAAATTACAAAAATAACTACATTCACATTACCCTAAAATCATTAAAAAAATACTAACAACATATACTAAATTTTAAGCTACAAATGATATTACCAAAACCGTCTATAGCATAGTACAATTTCATGCTAAAAAACACAACGAATGTAAGTTATCTATATTTGCGGATATGATTAAGAAATATAATAGAAAATATTACTTACATTATATTAAATTGTACCTACTAATACCCGCTGCACGTTCACAGCAAGCACCCATTTATCTACAATAAATTTGTCAGCAAACAAACAGCCAGATATCAAAGTCCACCGCTTCCATTAAATCAGCTATCATAAGCTAATAAAAAAACCTAAGATATTAAAATTTATTTAATCCACATTTTTAACTATTTTTCGTCGATTTCATCCCTTCTCAACTCCAGTAATTATTTAAATATTATGTACTATTTTTTGTAAAATATTATAACTACCTACCAAAAATGTTTACAAGCTCGAACGGCGGGACTACAATCAGGAATGTTCGCCCGGGGAATGCTTGTATGCTTTGAAAGTTCCGTTCAACATTTGATAAAATGTTCTACTTCTAATTTGCGACCATGCTATGACTTACATTTACCATCCGTGGGGTTAGGCTGTAAGGGTACTTAACTTAATAAAGAACTACGACAGAGACCTATGAAGCTCGACTAATAAAGTAGATTTAGGACCGGATTTAATTGATGTACACAGAAATATGGTAAATACAAACTGATTCATATCGGTTAATTAGGAAAAAAGTTCTGAATTTTGACGGATAACTAGATAGTTCAAATATGCATTTAAGTACAGTGCAACAGTTCTCGGCTTTGACGTAACTTTTCTCTTCTTTTTCTCTATTTAAGGAGAGTTTAAAGCAATATTAAAATATTTGTTTCTTTTATTAAATATTCCACTATTAGTTATGATACTTTCATCAGTTCAAAGTACCTTTCTGTTGAAATAAGGATCATGGTGTCATTTTTTTCTGTACTGATGATGTAACGTCACCTTTTTCTCAGTCACCAATCGTTAGTTCCGAAACTTTCTGAAATTTAAACCCATCTTTTTTATAATGCTTCAAAACTCTTCATTGCGGAAGTCTTCAAGTTCTTTACTTAGTCGTCTATTCGAAGAAGAACTTTGTTAACCGTATCCCCTAACTAGTACTCTAGGTACACTCGCTCATATTCTTTAAAATAGGCGAAATACACTTGCGATGGCTGCTGTTTATCTGGGTATAAATAATTTTAAATATGGCTGGACTGCTTGGTCTTCATTTCAATAACAACAATTATTTCAATTGATTTGGCAAAAGTATTGCTTGCGAGACTCACAGCCAACAAGATTTTATAAAAATATAATTATAAAAACATGCAAACAGATGTGTAGGAATATAGAGTATAGTCAGCTCTATGTTAGAAAATCTATTATGAAACTTCTGTTTACCCAAATATCTACAAACTGCAGCGATGGTCATATTTTCATTTTTTTTTAAATAAATTATATTACGAAGTTATAAAACTATTTTACTTAATTCTACATTTAAGACTCAGATCTTTACTGATTGTCACACACTTATAGGTAAAGCGATTGCAAAGATTTTTAGAAACAAGTTATTTCCTTAAATTACTCATTAAATTTTACTCAATAAAAGCTAACTCATATTTCACCTTTTGTGCAAGAATATTGTATCCATTAGACCAAAATTGGAAGAGTATGTATGAGGATCATTCTCAAGTGCAACAGATACACACCAATATTACTCATGTGCTGCACTGGATGTATTGCAACTAGACTAAAACATAAGTGCACGATTTTCATTTTTAAAATGATTCACAATTTATTACAAAATTATTTCGCTGAAAATATAGTAAGCAATAGGGAAATTGGGATTTTTTGACACAAAGTCTAAAGAAGGATTCGATCTAAGTGAAACTAATACCTACTAAAGCTGGTCCAGAGGTTTAAGAATTATAATAATTTGTTTGATGCCATTGAAGCAAGTACATCCCTAAGCTATTTTAATCTAAAACTTAGGGAACATCTAAAAAGACTTTTAATCTAAAACTTAAGGAATATCTAAAAACACATAAAAGAAATTGTAAATATGTATTGATATTTAAGTTTAGGTTTAAACACAATTTAATACGGGTATATATTTTCATTCTATTTAGAAAAAAAAAATATTTTTTAATACACTTTACGGTAACAAATAATGCAATTTTATGTACTACATGTCAGCTAAATTGTGTTGACTGGTAACAATAATTAAGAATGTCTTCTAAATGTTGTTTGTGGCATATTCTTGATTACTTTTGTGTTTTTTTTTTGGGCAATAACACCACAATCGAAATAAAACGACGTATATTTATTAATTTTCTTTTTGCAATTTACATCAATAAATATAAATCCATTGACAACGAAGTCAGAATAGACCTCGAAACGTTTGGTTTTCCTTCAATATACGTCGTTTTATTTCGATTGTGGTGTTATTGCCCAAAAAAACATAAAAGTAATAATTAAGAATATTTTAATTACCAATTTTTGTCAAACGTTGTACTGAATAATTCACATTAGTAACAATTAAGAAAAAGTACAAATAGTAACGATTAGCTGAAGTACTAAATATTCATTTTATTTCGTATCTCGTTAAGTAACGAGTAGTTAGTATCGAATAATTACTTTCCTAATGTATATGGGTTCATTTCCAATATTTTTGCATAGTTTCCTTGTTATAGTTATGGTTTAGGCTTTCTCAGATCTACAGCAAAAATGTTTTGGGGAAAAGAAGGTATGATGCCCGAAAAAATATTTATTTATAATATATCATAACCCCTTGGCAGATCTAATGATGATATTAACCCACCACTTAAATATCTTCTAAACTGAATCCCTGTAAATAAAAAGTACAAAATCATTGAATAAAAGCACCTTCTGGATAAGTAAAAATTAATTTTGGATTACATTTTAGATTGAATCGACACAAAATTACGTATGGTATACGAAATTCTCTTATGACACAAGAGGGTCTGCACTAAGAACCGTATTTATATAACGAATCAATTAGATAGCTTTTTATTTCAATAGAACATTTCCTCAAGTCTTTACGCCACTAAATTTATTTCAGAAACTGATATTTTCAAATTTGTTTCAACACCCTATTACAAATAAAGTACCTGGAATGGTTTATTAAGAAAAGCTCCTACGTTGCTTCTTACTTCGAAAAATAGCTAATGTGTGGGAAAAATCTAAGGATTCTGAAATAAATAATGTCAAAGAAATGACTATAATTCTCTTTTATGGGCCGTTAAACGTCGTTCCTCGAAATAATATCCTCCCTTTTATTCAATCGTGAAAACCGCTTAAATCCATTTTACATACTTCCGTCCGAGGAAAATTATTATTTAAACAAATAAATTAATTTTAACGTTTATGATTTCCCACACAGATGTTTACAGCGGTGTTTACCTTAAACGCGAAAATAAATTCTCTGCAACCTCTAAGAATTTTTACGGAATTTATGGCTGGTATAAATTTTGTCCTGAAAACAGAATTCTCATTCCAAGACGCATATAGGTAGTAGATTTATTACAAAGAATATAGTATATTCCAAGTTTAACGACAGTCAAAGGAAACAATTGTGCACCATATAATGCATTTTAAATCAAGCTGTAAATAATATGGACAAGGTTTCTGTTAACGCATTTCCTGATAAAGTATGTTCAACAATAGCTAATTGTCTTTTTTAAAATTTGATCGGAGTCACTTTTCAGAATTATTTTATATTTTTTTTAACATACAGATATCCGACATTTCCGATGTTTCACTTCACACTTGTAAGATGCTTTTTCATGTATCAATGAGATTAAATTAATTAACTTTGGAGGGCGGATACATTTAATATGTTTGTTCCACCAGCACACTTCAAAACTTCACTTTTCAATATAAATGACTTCAAAAGAGTATCTGCCCAACTGCAGTAATGAAATAATTAACATATCAAAAAAATCTAGGTAACAACAGACTTTTTGTAGTACGCTCTCCGAAATGTATTACCAAGTTTTGCAAGTGAATTTTAGTTGGAGAGTTAGAAGAATGATAAACATCAAGCAAATGTTTGGTTAAGTTTTTATTTACAAAACTTTTTTTAAAAATAAGAGAAATTTTCTGGAATCAGTTCAATATGTCCATTTGGCGGGTTACCCAAATTTTACGAACAATCTGATTTTCTCAAATTGAATTAATTTCTTATTTACCGCGGAAAACCTGTTGTCCTATAAATTCAATGAATAACCACCATGTCCACCCACCCCCAACATGTCAAAATTACGTGAGGGTAGTATTTATAGGATCACGCTGATTTTTAAATAACTGATCATTAAATATTTCTAAACCAAAGAGTCACACTGTCATATTATTGAGTGGAACGTTTTTACAGTTGCACCACTAAAGTGGCCAAGTATATATAAACACTGGCCAATAAACATTTGTAGGAAAACTGTACCAGGTGATAGGTGAATGTATTTTTTAATGAAATAATTTCGGCATGAATTGATAGTCCTCCTAAAACCCATCAGGCAAAATTCTCTCTTTAGTCATAATTTACAACTACTATGGTCAAATACTCCCTGGTGTGTTAATATTTTGTCTCTTTGAACTTTCTCTTACAGACGATTTACTTATAATCATTCCATTCATAAAGCTATGCAAAATAGTTTCATTAGTCCTGATGTTACTAGACAAATGTAGGTAACCCGCCAAATCTATCCAGCTTCCAAAAAATTTCACTACCATTCCTCTTCTCTCAAAGCAAAACCGCCATATGGGGCAAAAATCAAAAATTTGGGTCGGTTAATATTTGTGGCATATTTCGCGATTCCAAAGCACTCTCGGAATCTGCTAATGAAATAATACAATAATTATCGAACAAAATTTAATGACCAATTTGTAATAGCCCGAGTCTAAAAAATATTAGTTTTCACTTAGACGGGTATTTATGTACCGTCATTTTTTAACCAACGTATACCGCTAAACAATATTCGGCAAACATGCTACAGAATTGCCAGAAAGCAGTTCTGTTTCGAGTGGGACTTTGTTGACCGGAAATGGTGTTGCAAACCTCATGTCTATTGTATTGACGCAAACCATTAGTATATCTCTCCTAAGGATAAACAAAATTCTTCATGCACATTCACCTAAATTTGATTCTGAACAGGCCCTTTAGCAAACTCAGTAGTAGCTGAACAACAACATGAATCTGGTAATGACATTTTCTTCGTCACAAGAAAATTAAATATGAAATTTGAAACGAGTCTTAAATAAAGGAATGTTAGATGTAGTCGGGCGATCTATATCCGGAAAAATAAGAATCAACTAGGAATCTAGCCGCGAAAACCTACATACTGATTTATACCCACCAAAACTCTTATTGCCAAGAAATTACAGGATAATATTGTTTAATTTTAACTAAAATTTGATTTAAATTATAGAATATTTTTTATTTATTTAATGATTATTATTTCGGACGTTTTTGAATTTTAATCATCGCATTCCTCATCCTAAACTCCACAACATAAGATTTACTCCAGTATATTTTCCAGTATGCCTATCTTTCTCTGGATACTTGATTTATTGTTCTGTATTTCATTGTTATCACATGTACATCTTCAAAACCCCATTTCTAGAGTCACTAGCTTCTGTTGTGTTCGGCCATTGATGGTGCCCTTAATAACTAGACTGCTGCTACTTCAGCAAAATCCACGGATGGATACTGTTCTGCGGGCTAGTGGAGGATTATTCAGCTTTAGTCCTCTTATGTTGACTGGCTGACGGTTCCTAGATACGAGGTTGTTTTGTTGGCTACCCCTAGTTGGTGATCATTCAGGCAGCCATATTCCCGTTGACACTACTCTGAAGGGATGGTTCTGGTTGTTTTTGGTTGAAAGAAACTACTCGAACTTTCGGCTTAAATATGTTTATGACGGCCTCTAGTTCCATAACCCGAAGCAAAGCTTCAGATTATCCGTCGTATTTATACTCTTAACCAGTCATGCTCATGATGCGTAGTGGCCCAAGAAGAGGACTCAAACGTTATTAATTAGGACGCTGGGCTCGCCAATTATATTCTCATGCGAGATTTTGTATCCCGTCCCTATGAATTTTCTTTTATACCAATGCTCTTCCTTGTGAATTACCCTTGCCTGGTCCCAGTTGATGGTATGGAGAAGAACCATTTCGTCATGGATAAAGATGGATTGCCTATGCGATCTCCATTATCGCCAACATCTACATGGAATGGATCGAAAATAATACATTGAAGTGTTAAGAGAAGGAACCAAACCTATGGTGAATGTGGCAATTTCTGCATTGGGGAGACTAATCTAACACTGTACACCAGGGTTGAGGAGCACCAAATAGCTACTCAAAGGAGGGATCTAACAAAGTCTGGATTAGCTAATCACGCATGGACCGAACACCATAACCAGGCAAGGGTAATTCACAAGGAATAGCAGTGGTATAAAAGAAAATTTATTGAGACAGCATAATCTTCAATGAGAATATAATTAGCCAGCCCAGCGTCCAAATTAAAGACGTTTAGAGACCTCTTCTTTAAGTCACTGCCGTTGCGCCTCACCGACAACCAATCGCCAGGTACAAGGACAGACAGACCTCTTGAGCATGACCGGTTAAGGGTATAAGTACGACGGATAATCTGAATTCTCCCATCATTCAGCTATTGGAACCTTGTGAGATCAACCATCAAGACGATGAAAGTTCAAGGAAATTTCGAGTCTAATCTATGCTTCGAAATCTTCAAGACTCTCCAGATTTTTGCATTTGTCCACTTAGTAGCACCTGGTATACTTGACTCAAGGATTGATTATGTTATCTTTTGTCTAAAAGTGTAATGATATTGTAGAAATTACTTTGTTCGTCTACAGGAATGCTTTGGAGGAGCTCTAATGGTGGACCTCTTAAAGAAATTACGAGAGAGGTAGATTTTTCTTGGCTGTTCCATTTGCTAGCTGTAGCCATGGTTTGAAACAGCCGTTTGTACATAGGCCAAGATTTATCATCAAAAGGGAGTTGTTTTCTAAAGGAACCCTTCATACGGTGTTTTGGTATTTCCCTCTCAGCAAGTCTTGATGGATTTTTTAAACTTCTGTTTCCGCTTTGGCTTTGGCTTTGGCACTAAATTTATATTTTACTTCACATTTGCATTCGCCTATTAAATTCTTGTTTTTCTTGAAATATTTTAAATTCGTTTTGTCTTTTTTCTTCTAATATTTTAAAATCAGTTTGTCTTGTTAATTCAAGTTAAATTCTGTTGTTTACTTTTCATTGTAGAGACAAGGTTTTGTTGCTTTCAATGTATATTAGTTACAAGATTGTCTAATTCAAATTCAAAAGATTTCACTAATCTTTGATGGGTTTACTCTTGATTTTGTTTCTCCTTTTTGTCACGTTTTTTCAGGATCTGTGTTATTTTTTTTGTAGTTTATCAGTAACCTGTTTGAATATTTTTTTGCTAGTCTCTTCCATTTCTGCTTTACTTCGAGTTTTAGCCATAAATCAATTTAAGATATTCTTCGCTTAATTTCACCCTTCTGTCGTCAATTGCAATAGGTTCTGTGGGTTTAAAGTACACGTGTATTCATTATCACTTTCAAGGTCTTTATTTTCAACAAAATAATCAAAATAAACTCCTTTAGAAAGCCTCACTGACTATTACTATCAGCTGGTAACGTACACGCTGCTTTATAACCAATTGCCTTGGTTGATGTTTCTTTTTATGATCAGCAGTTTTTGTTTCATAGCCGCAATGTTTTTATCGGAACGATTAATTTTTTTTGGCGGCGTTAAATGATTTTTTAACAATATTCTTATTTTTGTACGTTGTATTAAGTTGAGTTGTTAGTTTTTGAACTTCATTCATCACAACCACATATTCCTTTTGTACATTTCTAAGCATATATTACATGTCGTCATAGTCTTCAGTTATAACCATTTGATCATCCGTGAAGAAGAGGATACAGCGGTTCGCCTGAATTTCTAGGTTTCTCTACGTTCGTCTCCAATACCCTAAAGCAGCATTGCAGATTGTTACAAAAACTTGTCATGTTTACTTCATGTTTGTTAGTTACTTTATTTTTCATTGTTTTCATGGCTCTCCCGAGTTTTGAAACAATATCGTAAGCCCTTAAAACCAGGTACGTTTCTTCACTTTTTTTGTATTACCTGTATTGTTAAGAATATATTACCTGTTGTTCATCGACCAACTCGAAATCCATTTTTATTTGTTCTGTCAGTTTCTTAATTATCTTACTAGTCTACATCATGAATTCTGACACTCAGTCCTAGGTAGATAATTTTTCCTATTTGACTATTTTTGAATGTTAGACATTGAACAGTATTCCATTCTATCCGTACATCATGCTCATTTAAAAAAAAACATATAAGCTAGTAATTTAACAAGCGTTTATAAGTTCAGTCAGTACTTTTTTGGCTCTGCAGCCCGTAATCTGTAAGTTATAATTTTACACTTTGGATAAATTGTCTTACCTGTTATTTTCACCGGCATGTGTTAATTGGAAATACCTTATGCAAACTTCCTTTTATCTTATCTATATGGCGCGAGTCACATTTTTTTAGTACCTCAAATGATTTATGGGTATTACTGAATTAATAACTCATAAACCAGTTCCATATGTTGAATATAAGAATATCTGAGTTAAATATTTGCTTGTTCATTTATTTACATAGGGATTTTTTCCAGCAAAACTAAATATTTCATGAATGTTTACTGGCTTGAGGCAGTCTGCAACTCTTATTACAGCAATCCAGTTTCAATAAATGTAAACCTCGATGCATTCGATATACGGATTCGGTCAACTCGCATTCATTAAAAATTGAAAAGTTCTTCCGCCTTCCATGTTTAAGTTGTAATTGCCGCTGGTTAATAACAAGGTTGAGTGAACAAGGAAGGACAGGGTAAAAGTGTGCTACTAGAAAAATAAATTGAATAGTAAAATGTGGAATAGACTTGTTAATTAACGGTGCAGATAAATGACGTAATTGGCTTACGATTATTAAGAGCTTTGCATATGAGATATATAATAAAGGGTAGCATTAAAAGGCGAGTTAATAAAAATGTAAATTTGTTTAGGAATAACACACAAAAGTTGACTATAATTATTTCAATAACAATATGTATTAAGAGATTTTTGATGTGGAATAATGTTCAATTGTTTGTTTTCCTTATTCCTAACCAAAATTTTTATTAGGGACAGTTTTATTTTTTCAGGTCTTCTGCCCCCTGTGAGCTTTTAAAACTTAGGTAACGTTGCCAACTCGTGCTGAAACCTGTGACAGCTATGTTTTATTATTTTATGTTTTAACAGACTTGCAGCAACCTAATGTTTGACAAGTAACAAATACACTCAGAGACTATTGAAAAAATATATGTCAAGCCTCATAGGCGAACCTAAGCTGACATATTTTTTTGCAAGAAGCCCAGCATTGCTAGATCTTACAATCGTTTTCTTTCCGAGCATCAGCAAATAAAATATATCAGAGTATAGTTGCGTTTTTTAACTATGGCCTTTTGGTTTACTAGCAGAATGATGTGATGTATAATTAACACAAGATTAATATTCAGATTCATCAGTTGACTTCAACTGGAAGTTCTTTACAACGATTCACCTATCAGCCTTATGTCAATGAAGCAATGACTTACTTTTGACACAACTTTTTCTCGATATTGATATCCAAACAGCCGGTCCTAGTGCGCTTTTGGTTCCACTGGGAAAGTTCACAATTCTTTATGGAAAGTTGCTAATAAGTCATTCCCAAGTTATATATTATTAATTACCAGAAGTAGACTTTTGCGATATAGTGAACCAGACTCCAGGAAACACCACTCATTCCTGATAGTATACTTTAGATACCCCTAGTTTAAATTGGAATTAACGGTTTCTGTTTTGAGAGCTCAATAAATTTAAATTAGCCTTGTAAAAATGGGATAAAAAGTGTTTGGCAAACAATTTAACTGACACGATATTAAGTGTAAATTCCAATCAGTGATTAATCCAGTTATAGAACAAAAAATGTTTGACATATGTTACATAAGATGCTACTGATCTGTCAGTCTATCACATCACAGCCAAATTATTCCGAAACTACTAAACGGAAATGGTTCAAATTTGGTGTCAGTGTAGAGGTTGGTTAACCGATCAGGGGTACATGTCGTATTTTAGAAATTTAGATTTTCGGGGTACCTCAAGGGCGAAATTTTACAACAATCGAAAAACAATTATAAAACAAGAATATAGATTGTTGCCCAATATTTACTGGAAAAATACGTCCAATCGCATGATGTAATATTTCAAATGAAGAGGCTCATACCGAGGAACACAAAATTTTTTTTCGCATTTTAAAAATACTAAAAATATAAACATTTTTCAAACGCATCATGTAATATATCAAATGGCATGGCTCATTATGAGAAATACAAATAATTGTTTTCATATTTTTTAAATCATTTGTTAAAAAGATATTTACAATAATATAAAAAAAATTGGCCTTTTTTCTCTTAAGGCCCGAAACTATAGGATCTATACTTTTGACAACAAAATTGACATATAGGGCACCACTTAAGCGTTACAGAAAAAATAAGAAGAAAACTCTAAAATTAATTTTTTAGGGCCAAATTACAGAATTAAATAAAATATATTTATAAAAAAATAGAAAATTCGACCCACACCCTCATATATCTGCGTACTACTTAAATAAGCGTTAAAACTAATGCAGTCTTAACATAGCTACATTTCAATTGTATTAGTTATTTTGACAAATTTCAAATTTTAGTAACTAGTAAAGTGTCAATTGCCAATTCGGGCCAAAAATTTAAAATAACTCGGTCTGAACGGACATCTTTACCAACTGATGCAAAAAGCCGCCCTTTTAGGAATAACCCAAACTGAAAATTCTTAAGAAACTGCTGCCACGACTCCAACCATGAACCTGATAACCTAGCAAGGGTTCTCACGGAGCTAAATCTGTTTGAGTTCTCGTCTATCTGGTGTTTAGTAAATTTTTCCCTAAAGGCACACTATCTGTTCCTTAGAGGAACTCTGCGTGTCATACATTGTATGGTCAAGTCGTTGAGATTGGATATATATGTCAGGGTTTATTTGGTGGACATGTGTATACCAACGCTAACATTTGAATTATGGTTTACTAATTAGTTTGTAGATAAATTATCGTAGCACCATCTGAGGATAAATTCACAGGAAATTACAATTCACAATGCAGAAAGTATACCAAAGAAAAGAAAATGAACTTCATAAAACAACTGAAATTCAGAATAAAAAGAATATGCCATTCTGACTTTTATATAGAATCGTAAAAAATAAAAAAACACATTACTCAACTTGAGTTGGGCCCTAAAACTTTGCAAATAGGCAAGTGTAACACCTCCAGAGATCTCAGTTATCAGTTTATCTTATCTAAGAGACCTTAGGTTAAAACCGATAGACTTTATGAACAACAGGATAACAATCGCCACATACTATATAATATCAATAAATACATTATTTGCAAAATTAAAAGAAACCCCTCCAGTGCTACAATGAACATTAACTTACACAATCGAACGTCAAGACTGTGAGAATACTTATATAGACCAGACATCACAGTGGCTTAAGAGCAGAGGTGCTTGGCACAAAAGTCACTAACAATAACAAGCAAACCTAATGTTAAGTCTTAGAAATGAGGCTGGTCTCTGATAAACTGATTAACTGAAATTTCCATCATTCACCTGATGACGATAGCAGATACACAGCTATTGAAACCTTGTGAGATCAACCACTTCAAGACGATGGAAGATCAAGGAAACTTCGAGGAACGAGTTACATTACCTACCAGATTCAGACTAACAAGAGTGGTATACTAGAACAAATCCAAAGCAAAACAAGTAATCCCGATTACAAAGGTGTTTGTAAGAGGAGAATTGAATAGGGAAACGTATGGAGTGTACCGAACTGTTTAAAATACTACGAAAAAATATTGCGTTAATATCGATTAGCAGTAGTTAAACATTTGAAGAATTCTAGGCTGCTAACTAGAAAAACGACTGTCAGAATTTATTAAATTATCTCTCTACGTAATTAATTTAAAAGTCGACAGTTATGGCGTCAGCACCGGAAATGTTTTATGTGCACGGAAGTAACCACATATATGTTATATTTTAAAATATAAATTATGAGGTAGAGTACACAGCAGTTGGTTATTCACTAGCACAACATAATCGTTCATCGCTTCGTTATATAAATCCCAAAGTGAAGGATTTTATATAGAGAGTAACTTGCTCAAGACTGAGCGTGTATCCAACATTTCATAGAAATCCTCGTCCGGTGTGAGGAAATTGTATTAAGTCAAACATAATTCTGGATTTGAAGCTTGCCAGAAATAGGTAGAATTCAATTTAAGACTTGAGATAGTTTTATTAAAAAAACTATAGAAAGGATATACAGGGTGTAAATAATTTGAGTGCATATATTTTAGGTGGAGGTAGTATACACCAAATTAAACAAAAAACTCTTATACCACTATGGTCAGCAGGCCTTAATAACCAAGAAAATCCATAAAACATATTAAGTAAATTATTGTCAATCCGGCAACGTCGCTCGCGTTCGAAGCAGATTCACTCTTAGCACGAATAATAAAGGAATGACTACGCCGACAAAAAAATAAACACCTGTGTTTTTGTATTGACTGATGATATTGACCTTAGAATTAAATAAAAATGTATGAAATATTTTGTTGAAAATATTTACGTTTTTAATACAAGGTATTGCAATTAGAATTTGTATTTGGCGGTTTCTTTTATGCAATTATACAAAGTTGGGTAAATATGATTGTTATGGAATGTCTTCGATGCACATTCCATAGAGAATAGAATAATAATATTCAAAAAAATGTATGAATTAGATGTTGCGGTTTTACTTCAATGCTGGTTCAATGCAAGTATATAATTGACGAAGGACCTTTAGCGGAACAATCAATAAACACGTAAAGTAATTCACCAAATAAAAGTTAATCATTGACCTTTTACGTCGAAGCTCTGCAAAGGGTGTTTTCTTGGTTCTTCTTTCTTCAGAGGCTAGCCCCGTGAACAGGAACAGTTTCTTAGAGCTTCATCTGGACAACACGTTACATTGATTGAGCATACAAAAAATGCGGGTTTAACAACAAATGATGCGCTTTTGTAAACACAAAAGAAACAAACTGAAAGCGGTTTAGCGGTCGTTACGAACGGAGCTAAAGAACTCGCGGACTCGTAACGCAAACAACAAAAAGCGGCGTCTCTACAGACGGAATCAAAAAAAGTGTCCGAATAGTTCGGAGCACAAACACGAAACTTCCTAAGCGTCCTAATAGCTCGGGATGCGAACCACGAATCACAATACTGTCTATATTTTACACGCAAAAACACACTTACAATTAGCATTAGCGCGACGGAATGTTTTAGAAAAGGTGCAGAAGTTTAAAAATCAATGAAGTAATTCAATCAAATTGAAAACAATACACTAAACAAATTGCGGGAACGCACCATTCCACCAGGCTTGAATTACTTATTTCAAAACTAAGGGTCCACTGGCAGTGGACAAAGCTTTACAAGAGGTCGCTTCAAAGTACCACTTGCAGTTCTAACTGTAGCAACGCGTACAACACCATCTCCTCCAGGATGTACGTCAATAATGCGCCCTAATGGCCAATTAAAAGGAGGTGAAGTGTCTTGCTTCAAAATAACAAGAGTACCTGGCTTAACAACCTCCGAGGGATCAGTCCATTTACTCCGTTGATGAAGAGTATGTAAATATTCTTGCGACCAACGTTTCCAGAATGCCTGATGCAAACGACTCAGTAACTGCCATCTGTTGAGACGATTAGATGGGACAGATAAGAAATCAGATTCAGGAGGTGTTGTTAAAGGTTTCATGGTAAGAAACATTCCAGGACTCAAGGCGGTAAGATCCGATGGGTCGTTGCTACAAGGGGTTATAGGTCGCGAGTTTAAAACTGCTTCGACCTGTGCAAATACAGTAGAAAGTTCTTCGAAGGTTAGGATTTGATCTCCAACGACACGTCTTAAGTGAGCTATGACACTACGAATTACTCTCTTTGCGGATAGAATCCAAAATCGTTGCTGCAAAAGAAATTGAACGGTTTGGATTCCTGTGTGAAGATTGGTAACATGACAATCTTCCGCAATTAGATTAGTCAAACGACTTTTACTTGGTAGCAGTGCGGGAAATTTAGTATCAAACGGCAATGGAGCATTAGCCAATCTACTACCAACTCTAAGAGTTCCCTGTTCATCAAGAAACGGCGAAAGTTTACGAAGCGATTTGGGCAAACGTTTTCGTTCTCGAAGAAGGGAAATCTCTTTAGAAAAATATTGATCTTGAACATACCGAACAATGCGAAGCTGAGCTTGATATAACTCAGCAGCCAATAATGATCCAGAGACCCTACGGTCTGGATTGCGGGCGTTATCAACAATGCGACAAATATGAGCTATAATGCGGGTAGTGTGATTAATAGAAGAATGTTCTTCTAAGAAAGTACCAAATAAATTTGGTAAAACGGTGACCTGAAGCGCCACTATACGGGCTTCAGTCATAACTAGCGGTGACATGCTTGAGTCTGAGCAAGCATGTGGCAAACAAGCGGTAATCAACAATTGTGGGCCTTTCCACCAAAGTGTATTGCCTAATAACTCTGATGGCAAAGTGCCGCGGGAACCCAAGTCAGCGGGGTTATCACAAGATTGGATGTAAAACCAATGAGAAGAAGGAAATTTTTCCTGAATGTAAGCAACTCGATTACTGACAAATGTCTTCCAACGGTGCGGGGAAGAACTAAGCCATGAAAGGACTACCGTGGAATCTGACCAGCAACGAATCACCTTGAACAACAAACGACTATTGAATTGCTCATAAACATAATGAGCCAACTTAGCGGTAAGAACTCAAGCACACAGTTCCAATCTGGGAAGTGACAAAGTTTTCAAAGGGGCAACTTTCGATTTAGACAACACAAAAAAATCCAGATGCGGTTTCGAACACAAAATAAACAACAGCGGCATAATCTTTCTCAGAAGCATCACCAAATGCGTGAAGTTCACAACTAGAAAAGTTTTCTATAGCAAGCAGGCGAGGCAAAACTAAATTGTGCAAGGTCAACAAAATAGCGATAATGCCTTGCTGCAATTTGGGACCGATAAACAAACAATCATTCAAAGATAACCGATGAGGTATCTTAGCGGATGCATTAAACACTACACAAAGTTTGGTTGTGCTACTATCAGGTTTCAAAACACACTGATGCGGTATGTAGTAACAATCAGAAGAAGTAGATGATGGATCTGGAACCATCTCCATATGTTCAAGCTCCAAATACTCTTTGAGAAAATCACAATATTGTTTGTAAAGATCTGGTTGCTGTAGAAGACGTCTTTCTAAAGAGTAGAAACGTTGTACGGCGAGATTATACATTCCATCAAAAGCAGGAAGTGTATTTCGAAAAGGAAGAAGCACAACGAATCTACCTGAATCCAATTTCCTGCATCCCTCGGAAAATATTTTTTCGCAGATAAGATCATCAGAGGGCTGAACCAGTGCGATAGGAACATCTTCAATTGTCCAGAACCTTTGGAGTGAATCATCTAATGATACTACATCTTCAATTTGACAAAAAAGCGAAGTTGGGTTTATAACTGACTGAGAGTGAGAGTTAACAGAACTCGAAGACACTCTACCCATAAGGATGTAACCAAACACAGTGTTAATAGCATCAGGAACACCTTCCTTTCCCAGAAGGCGTCCATCCAACAAAATTTGAGAAAATATATCGGCACCTAACAAAAGGTCAATAGCGCCTGGGCTATTGAAACCAGGATCAGCATGTTTCAAATTGGTTAGATATGCCATATTAGCCATGTTAATGGGCGCAACAGGCATATCATTGCAAATGCGGGGTAAAACAATAGTATCAACAACAAAATTGCACTCACGCTTTACTATAGAGCGAAGAGAAAGGGTAAGAGAGCCCTCAGCAGAGGTACTCTGCACAGAACCTAGCCCGTTGAGTTGAATCAAAGCGGGCATAGGTCGGAAGCCAAGGCGTTTCACAGCCTTGCTCGCAATGAATGATGTCATGCTACCAGAATCTAGCAGACATCGCAAAATTTGATAAGAACCGTGCTTATCTAATACCTCAACTAAAGCGGTAGATAACAACACATTTGAATTGTATGACAAAAGTGAACTATGACAAGAAGTCTGCGGTAGAGAAGTTTCGGGACTTTCAACAGTATCAATGGCACTGGATCCACCAGATGTGGAAGCCAGGTTTGCGGGGGGAGCTTTAGATTCAGACCCAATACCTGAATCAGCACGATTTACAAAATGAAGCAATGTGTTATGGTGTTGTTTGCAGTTGCGGCAAATAGATAAAGATTTACAGCGATTCGACTGATGAGAATCTCTCAAACAATTAAAACAAAGTCTAAAATCTTTAACAAACTTAAACCGCGCGGACACTGATTTGTTCAAGAATTCAGAACATTTGTAAATCGCATGATCGGATTTACAAACTAAACAATTTCTATTCTTAGTGACAAACAAAGATGTAGTGAACCGGGAAGAATGTTGCTTTGAATTCAATGGTAACTTTTTGTCAACACTTTGCTTTGCCTTGCGGGATAATTCAACATGTTCAAAGGCATCACAATGCTTTGACAAAAAATCAACAACTTCCGAACGGATCGGAAAGTCATCTTGAGCGGTCACAGTACCATGGTAAAGTTCAAATTTACCGGCTAAATTCTTTGGAACTCGTTTCAACATCATCTGAACGATACAAAAATCCCACTGATTTACTGGTAAACCCAAATTCTTCAGTGCTTCCAAATTATCACTGAAGTTATCCAATAACTTCCGAACCTCTGAAGGGCTATCTGAAGTTAGTTGGGGGAATTGTTCTAAAGCTGACCAATGAGACTCCGCGATTAAACGAGTTCGCTTGAATTTTTTCAAAAGTGTTTCATAAGCACTCACATAATTGTTTTGTGTTAGTTTAAAATTCTTAATAACCTCAAAAGCAGGCCTTTTTAAAGCTAACTGCAAATATTTGAACTTCTGCATAGTACTGAGTTTTTCATTATTGTGAATTAATGAATCAAACAAATCAATAAAAGTACCAAATTCCAATATGTCTCCACTAAATGAAGGCAAATCAATTCGCGGCAAAGCAACACTTTCCTGTTCCCGAGTTGTATTTTGTGGCGTAGAATTCTGAACAGATTTCAGTTTAGCAACAATAGACCTAATTAAATAAAACAATTTTTCAAATTTATTGCGAATGTCACCCTCAAAGTCAAAATCATCGGTTGCATCTGAAATTAATCCAACAATGGAATTGTGATGTTTAAAAAATTCTAAATGAATTGAATCAACTATATCAATCATGCTAAAAAACAATTCAACGTCGTCACCTCTTAAGGCTTTCTCGGCAGCAAAATAAATATCTTCTAATCTTTTAAACTCCGATTGTCGATGATTTTTAAATTTTCGTAAATTTTCAGCGGTTTTTGACATCTTAACAATAAATCAAAATCACTGTAACGCCACTGAACAGATCTAACACGATAGAACGAATCAAAATACTATTCCAAAAATGTACAATTTTTTACTGTTGAAGTAGTAAAATATCTGACCAAATGTCAAATAAATTCAAAACAATTTAGCAAATAACCAAAACAATCAAAACGAGCTCTTGTTAAGTTTTTAAGGCGGCAAAAAAATTGCGTTTTATTTCTAACGGAATGAGTGAATATCCCGAACTTGCTTTCTCTTCTAACAAATAAAGAAACGAAAATTCAATGCGGTTTTTCAACAATAATTGCAACGAAAAATCAATGTTTTGATCATTAAACTTTGCACGAAATTAACTCAAATGTATCCGGCCCGGAGTTGGACCAAATTATGTAATTTATTCGATAATCTTTGCATGAAATTAACTCAAATTGCATCCGGCTCGTACTTGGACCAAATGTTATGGAATGTCTTCGATGCACATTCCATAGAGAATAGAATAATAATATTCAAAAAAATGTATGAATTAGATGTTGGGGTTTTAGTTCAATGCTGGTTCAATGCAAGTATATAATTGACGAAGGACCTTTAGCGGAACAATCAATAAACACGTAAAGTAATTCACCAAATAAAAGTTAATCACTGACCTTTTACGTCGAAGCTCTGCAAAGGGTGTTTTCTTGGTTCTTCTTTCTTCAGAGGCTAGCCCCGTGAACAGGAATAGTTTCTTAGAGCTTCATCTGGACAACACGTTACATTGATTGAGCATACAAAAAATGCGGGTTTAACAACAAATGATGCGCTTTTGTAAACACAAAAGAAACAAACTGAAAGCGGTTTAGCGGTCGTTACGAACGGAGCTAAAGAACTCGCGGACTCGTAACGCAAACAACAAAAAGCGGCGTCTCTACAGACGGAATCAAAAAAAGTGTCCGAATAGTTCGGAGCACAAACACGAAACTTCCCAAGCGTCCTAATAGCTCGGGATGCGAACCACGAATCACAATACTGTCTATATTTTACACGCAAAAACACACTTACAATTAGCATTAGCGCGACGGAATGTTTTAGAAAACGTGCAGAAGTTTAAAAATCAATGAAGTAATTCAATCAAATTGAAAACAATACACTAAACAAATTGCGGGAACGCACCAATGATATTCAACTCAAGAGATCTGTATATGTAGTTTTTTACCAGTGAAATTATTCAAAGAGTCATTATTACTGATTTAATTAATATTATTTATATTAGATAAGTAAATATGTAATCCTACTTACCGAATTTATTATAATGATAGAACTGAGTTGAAACAACGGATTATTCACAGCAAATGTTCAAAATGCCCACCATTACTATCGACACAAGCACGACACCGTTTAATCCAATTTTCACGTATGCGAGAAATTAAGAGCATGTCATGTCTTTCCCTAATTGTATAATCGGCCATTATTTATCACAAATAAATACTGCCGCACTATTCTTAATTTTCGAACTTACACACTAATCACAACCGATTTTATTTATTTAAAAAATATATTAAATGGAAAGCAAACCACGAAGTCTCCATCAAATAGATATCATTCAAATCACTTTACAGTTTATCTATTCTTGTTTACAAGAATCGAAATCGCAAAAAACAATCGTAACTCTCAGTCGTTGTTAAACTAAAAAATGTAGATGTATAAGCTATTGAGTATTTACATATTTATATTTACTGACATTTTGAAATCGAAATTATTGTATTATTCACTGTAGCAAGGGCTACATAAAATCTAACTTTATGTGTTCTTTTTGGCAAAACTATAGTTTATTTTAGAAAATAATAAAGCTTTTTGATTTGTTTTTGCCTGAAGTATTGTTCTTCAAAATCTTTGCACTCAAAGCGTTTACACCCTGTATAAGCGTAGCCCAGGGGCGGATCCAAGATTATCATTTGGAGAACCTTGATCTCATGGGGTGGGGTTTGACCTCACTAAAGGTTGATTTTAGCACAATAAACAAAAAAAAGTATACCACTCATATGATTTTGGTGGAAGGGCTTCAGTCCCTTAGCACACACCCTGGAGCCGCCATTGAGCATAGCCCATTTTATCATAACTTATAAATATCGGAGCAAATAGTAAAACAGGATATATGAAAAATAAATTCAACTTCATTAATGCTGTTAATATTCCCAAAGGTACATGAAATTGGAAACAATTTGATCAATGTAACGGTACTAAATCAGACATTTGATCATACACCACATTTAAGGGCAGTTATGTAAATTATCTATATTGACAGCGTCTACAATTTTAGAAGGTCAACAAAACTTCACTTTTTCGTTATAACATGAAAACTTTTAACTAAGTGCATTTAGAATAAGATACAGTATAGTAAAACTGATATCCCCAATCAACCCTTATTCCTAGTTCACACGGGAGCTGAAATAGCGTTACTTGAAAACAGAAATTGGAGTTTTTATAGAGTTCTCAAAATGCGAGTTAATTGTTGCTTGTTATACTAGGCTATTGAAATGAATTCTACAAAATTATGAGATACCGCTAATACAAAAATGTATCTAAAAACGTTTTGGGTACATCCTCTGAATGACCAACAACATTTGATTTGCAGCAACTAGTGGTCGCCCTTTGATAAAAATTCGAACATATATTATCAAAAATTTAAGTATGAATATTATTGGAAATTTTTTGTCAAAAAGTACATCTCTTTTAGAAATAAATTTTCGGAAACCGGAAAAGTGTGTTCTCTAAATTTATAGAAATAATTCACCAATTGTTTTAATTTTATATATTGATGTAAGTATATATTTTATTTTCATATAAATATTTTCTATACAAATGGCAAATTTATTTGTGTCTACGTAAAATGTTCGATGTAATAATCGACGGTTTTTTCTTTGTAACCTTAAGGTTAATCTTCTCTATTATTCGCGGCCTGATTATTTTTTAAACAACACGTTCGGAAAGTTGTGAAAATCGCGCAAAATTATTTATACAAAACTTGGTAGGCACTAATTGCCCGAAAAATCAATATTATCTACCACATTGACCACTACTGAGTTATAGACAACGATAAATACAGGATAATTAAAGACACACCACGATCTGAAAGAGCCACTGTCAAGTGTGATCATTTGAGAAGCATTTTAACAGCGTCTAATGCTCCGCCCATATACAACTAGAGACTTTTGTAGTGGTAGAGGGATTTATATTTAAGATCTTAAAACATTGATAGGTTAAGAACGTTAGGGCCAGATAAGCAAGATTTCAAATGAAAAATATCTCAAATTTTGTTTCTACAATAAATTTACCTAACCTAACCCTAACAAATGCAAAAATCAATTACCTTCCATTAAAAAGGCAGGATTTTGCAAAAATAGGGCCATGTAATGTAAAGTAAATTATCTATAAGATAAAATGAGGTCAGTAAAGTTAGCACCGCCATTTTGCAGAAACTCAAATTAAAACATATGGAAATTACAATCTATTTAGGAGCTCTTGATTTTTATCTAAACTGATTTTTGAGCTCAATATTTACTATGAAAAAAGTGCAAAAAACTAGTGAGCACCGCTCCTAAATATCGTAATCCACATATGTTTTAATTTGAATTTCTGCAAAATGGCGGAGCTAACTTTACTGACCTGATAAAATATAAGGACAGAAAATAGTAACTGACTGGTAGATTACTTAAAAATAACAGCATCATTCTGCCTTTAAATTTATTTAAATATGTAGTTATAAAATGTAATTTAAAAAATTTCTAATACCTTTGAAAATGTTAATATTTATATGAAATAACAAATTAATATTAAATATAATATTTCTAAAATTTAGCAAATATCTACATTTCCACATTTTTCAAAAATATTTTGCGATTTCAGACAGAAAATTCCAATACTCAAAATCATCAAAAAAAATCATACAATAAAGTGTATGTGAGTAATAAAACAAACTAACAATCTGCATTCAGACATTTCACATTTACTATTTCAACTTGTAAGAAAAAATTGCCAGAAACCAACTCACAAGTTAAAATGTGGTGTCATATTTTTACATACAAATAACTACATTACATCAGTACATACTATTAAATTTTAAACTACATATCTTAAGATTGAATACAATTTCATAAAATTAAATGAAGCACACAGTAAACCATGACTGTTCCTGTTTTGTAAGGAAAATATAAGGAAATACAATGCACCTACTTTTGTTAATTAATATTAAATAATACCTATATTTGTTGAAATATGGAAATTGAAATCTGGAAAAGAATATATTGACAAATTGATTGATTGAATTGAAAACTCAACCTGATGGCTAACAATTTTAAGATACGTCAAATTTTAAAACAAATTTGTTACAACAATAATCATGAATATTAAAGATGTTATCTACCATCACGGCTCCCAGATCTGGTTATTTGGTTGGAGATTACGATCTGTTCATCATTTCAGGATTTTTGTAATTAATTAAATTGTGTGAAACTTATCCGGTAAAATTAACAAGAATCTAAATAATTGATATCATGCTATAATTAGTAAAATATCAGAAATAAATTGATCAATTGCAACATAATTCTGATATTATTTGACAAACAAAGACATTTTCGTGGTTTCTATCTCAACAGGAATAGGGTGTAGAATAATTTATGAAAGCATCAAAATTTGGCAATGGTAAACAATACTTTTTTTATTTTGTATTATTTAAGAAATGAACCAATATTAAAATTACATTATAGCTTTATGCACTAAATCTTCGCAATTCTTACTAAACATAACAAAAATTCACACAACAGCGTCGGGCAAATTTGTCGTTAGGATGAAGTTCCTCTAATATGTTGTTCATATAGTATTGAAACATGAAAAGAGTTACCGCTGTAAGATGCATCTTGTCCAAGAATTATCAGCTGACTACCCGGATCGCAGAATAGAATTTACCGCAACATTTATGAATAAGTGTAATATAACGATCGACTTTTTACATAAAAATAATATTTTTTCATAATGATACAGATTTACGGTAAATGGTGAAGTCAACTCTCAGAATTGTAAATAATGGACAAAAGAAAATCCTAAGGTGATGTGAGATCATCACAAGCAACGTCTACATAAAATTAATGCAAGGGTAGTAATTGATCGTTTGGGGGGAGGACTCTTTTTTTAATGGCAGCGACAACAAAACGATTTAATAGATAAGACAAGGAATAACATTTCCCAGGAAACCAATAATAAATATCACAAGAATTTATTTTTCACCTCGGTTTGCAAATCAGAAAAAAAGAGATCTAATACTTAGTGTAATTTATTTTGTGCCAATTTAGGATTACTGTTGTATTATTTTGTCCATATTACTTTATTAGACTTCTTCATAAATACTAATTTTCTAATTATCTTCAACAATATTAATTAACGAATGGTATGGTACACTTTTCGAATCGAGTTGAAATGTAAATTCGAAAAAATAACACAGATAGTTTACCCAGTATATTAAACTGAACACTTTATGAATACAGTATAGAAATTGATATAAATAAAACAATATAAAAAGGTAATCAGTTATGAAACATACGTTATTTGGAACATTGTTAATATTGTTCCTAAGGGGTACTTATTGATCTTACATTCCAGGGAATTCCTGTAAAAGTAACTGCAAGATATAAATGTGAAATCGGTAAAAAAACAAAGGAATTTTCGTGTATTTTCAGACATGTAAAATTTATTACAGTTTGGTATTTCTGTCCAATTTTGGTATATGATACGTCGCAACTATTGTAACAAAAATTTTAATATTTTTAAATAACTTTTATTTTTATACTAAAATTTAAATAAATGTATAAAAATCTATAATAACGATCTTAGTAGTAGTATTTTCTTCTTTGTTTTCGACACTACTATTTACTGCATCGTCACTCGAGTTAAACGAGCTGTGGTACGACTTGGTTGTATACGCCTTATCTCTTTCTTTTGTTTTGGGTATACATTTTTTAATTGTATGTCTCTGTATAAAATTTATTTCTAGTGTTAAATAACTTTTGCTCTAAACCACTTCTCACAGCCGCCTTTTTTTTTCTAATATCTTAACTGCTAAATCTATGAAATGCTAACGTAGAATGAGTAGTATCTATACGTAATAACGAGCATAAAATTAAAAACCTTTAAAATATGTGCTTTTGTAAGGCAAAATTGTTGTATTTGAAACCTTTGCATTATACCGAAATGCTCACGATGCTAACAAGTCATTTTTTCGAAATATTTAGCGTTTCCCTTGAAATTCAAGTTAACTCAGATCTATTGTATACGAGAAATAATGTGTGTATATTAATACTAATATTTTGTCGACTTTATTTTAGCTTCGGTAATGCAGAGTATTGAGAAGATTACTTTTATTTGTTATTGAATAGAGAGGGCACAATACGTAGAAGCACTATTTTTAAGATGGATGTAGGGAGAAACCGATGGAGATAGACTTCAACGCTATCGCCAATGTTGAAAAATAAATATAAGTAAATATAGCAAGTAATAACCTATGTTGACAAAAATATATAGGTACCGAAAAGTATTTTTATATAGAATATACGAAGGACTATCATAAAAGAAAAATGAAAATCGATAGAAAAATTAAAATAGAAATGTTTGAGGTCTTGCGAATTTCACATTTCCTTAGACCTCCACATCCCCCAGTCACACCCCGTTATATGTATTCTACAAATTGGTCCGTTGATGTGTGATTTTTGTTAAATGAGATTTGGTTAGATTTTCACAAACTTGTCCCTCCCCAGTTTGATCTCATGTGATGAATGCCCCCTTATAAAAATTGTACTCAACAGAACTGTGTATAAAAATTAAAAGGCTGAGATCAATAACTATTTTGGAATCGTTGATTCTAATGCATCCCGCATACAAATATATTAGTATTATATAATAGAAAGTTAACATTCCGGGAGAATAAATCTGAAGCTTAAAATTAATGACAGATTGAACTGAATTATGTGTTATTCCTAAGATCGAATCTATGACAATAAAAATACATCATTTTCGATATAATGTAGCATTAAAAGTAAAGTCTCCTAAAATATCACCCTTCTCAAGTTATATGAATCGAAAATAAATAAAACTCTCTAACAAGAATATAGCACTATAATAAAACGGCAATTTTACGACACAGTCTTTGTAAAATATGTCATTGAAGCAAAATAACTAAACTGTATAAATCATAACGTTGAGACGGCCAAGAGAATTTTATTTTCTACTCTCTCTCTTTTTTACTCGCCAAAGTGAAAAACAGAAAAAAACTCTAAAGCCCACAGCGTTTTGTTTGCTTCAACGATTACGAGAAATATATTTTTGCTTATTTTCTGCAACGCGGCTAACCCTACGATTTGTTTGATTTTGTTTCGACCCTCTTTGGATCAGCTCATTCGATTATATTCCATGCCAAGTACGGGCCCGAATTTATTTCGTTAACGTAGTAAATGTCAAAAACGCGTTGGCTAGCAAGGAAAGCATTTCTTTCTTGACTTTTTTTAAAAGTATAAATGGTCGATAATATACAAATTTTTCATAAATGATTGCGATCTATTCTTGATAATTCTCAAACGATTTAATTCAAAAAATTTTTCTTAAGTATTCAATAGCGTAGTAACTAAATAACAAAATTTGTATATAGATTATAGCGAAAGCCACATTTTTATTAATTTGCTTTTGTAATCGATAAGGCATTTGTTTTAGTGAAAAGTATTCAGCGATATTCTCTCTACCATTATCTATCATAAACAATGAACTGTGTGAAAATATGATCTTTTCACGCCGTATCATGGATGTTTAGCACAGACTAGAGAACATAATCACACAGTGAATTCACCAGAGAATATTAAAAGCAAAACTCATCTTAAACAGTAAGGTATTTATATTAATTTACTATATACAAGAAATTATCGAAAAATGTGTTATTCAAAATATAAAAATAAACGGAAATTTCTTTGAAGGAATAATTATTTATAAAGAATTCATAATGCTGTTAATGGTAATGAAATCAAAACTATAGTCACAGTCAATCACTAATTATTTTCTAAAAATTATTTCAGTGAAATTATATTTAGTCAGTCTGAACTAAACAATTGCGATAAACTTATAATAAGGCTTCTCTACTTCTGCGCACATAGTAAGGATATTTTAGAAACCTTTGCTGTTCCTCATTTTCACTTAGCATACCTCTCGATGTTTTCTTTTTTCGCGTATTTTTCGCATTTTCCCTTTTTTAACTATTGAAGTTTCTGATCGTATATATGGGAGCGCTTTCGCAAGGGTTTCAAAATGCAGGCAGAGTAATCCTTCAACCGCTTGGGCCACACTAATGATTGCCACAGGCTCCATTGAGGTCTAAGTTTACACTTTGACCCTATATAGGGTCATTAATGTCAGGAGCATCATATTCAATCTTGAGTCGCGTTATGTCTAAACTTATATAACTTATTCCGCATTTATTAACTTATTTAATCATTTGTTCGGTTTTGACATCATTTAATTACTGCCAAAAAGCTTTTGTAAAATTTTTTGCACTGTGTGTGTTAAAGCTGGTTGTTCCCTTCAAAATAGTGCCATAATTGTGTTCCAATGTAAGTTAATCTTTTAATCCCAGCTCGATTTTCTGGCTATTCTTGCTGTTCGCCGGTAAAATTATCGATTTCTTTGGTAGCATATTGTTGTTTTAAAGTATAATAATGGATTCCAAAATAATGATTTAGATCTCTTCCAGGCGGCAGCGTCGATGCCAGTCCAACAAGTTCTCTAGCAGACTTTTACATGTATCAAATGCCCAAAACATAGGAATGAAAAAGGGATCATATACGCAACTCTTGATTGTCAGAGGTCATCACCATCAACCTTTCGCACCAGAGAACTTCCCTAATGAAATTTAAATTAATGTTTATTGAAAAATCGTATAACGATATTGTGAAATATACACCTTTATCTAATTTTGCCAGATCGAAGTATTAGCTATAACTGCAAATAGAGCTGTGACTAAGAAGTAAAAAGCTTATATTATCAAAGATTCTCCTCAAAAATCAACAGTATCTTTTGAGTTTCAGTTTTACATCTTGTGTAACAATGCACGGTATTTCGTACATTTATTTATTTATTCACAAGCAATATTTAAATGTAAAACTTAAACAGATACATAATACATATAAACCACAGAGGGAACAAACTCCCCATACGTGGGCTTGCATATAAATTATATTAGGTACCTATAACCAAATACTATTGAGAAAAAAATATTTATAACAAAAAACATAATTTAAACAGTACAATAACAAGAAAAATAAGTTTATACTACTTCTATAACACTTTCCAATATCTTTATAAATTGTAATAATCCATAATTCTTTTACAAGAACTTTGATTTTTAAAAACATTTGGTAATAAATTAAAAGTTTTAATACAACAAATTAAACTATTTTTACGGTTAACCCTTTTTACTTTTTATATTATTGTTATAAAATTCATTTTACGCCGCAACAAAAGAAAAAGAAACCTGCTATATTAATAGTTTCCACAAAAACAACAAGTAAACATCAAACCGGATGAAATAATAGGTTGGGACGGTAACTCGACACCACGCACAGAGATTACCAGTTGCTTATCGGTTATTTGTTTTGAAGGAACAGATACAATAAAAAAAGGGTTTAACAAATGGTCGACTGGAAATTTCGAAAAGATTCATGACGAGCGCTCCGATAACAAGGAAATAACCATCCTAATTTCAGGTATATTCTACGTTAATTATAAAAGACAACGAAGTTGAGAGTTAGTTGTTTGAGATTATATTAGTGCGATTGAAGACCTGTTCCAACGCGATGTAAAACCGATAAGCAACCGGTAATCGTATTGGGCATAACATCATTGTAAACAGTAACTGGTCACCCAGCACGAAGATTATCAGTTGTGTATCGGTAATTTGTTCTGTAGGAACGAATATTGAACCAACAGAAGAAGTCACTTCGAGTATTAGTCATTATTTGTAAACAGTGAAATATTTGTTTATTTTAGTTAAAAATAAAGACATTGAAAGTGAGTGTACACATTTGTGAATTGAACCCACGGAATCTATTGCATTATGATAGAGAAGTGATTCCGCAGTGCACAATTGTCTAATATTTAACGGATTTTTCTCTTTAATATGGGCATTTTTGTTAACTACTTTTAATATTTTGGTTTGTAATGATGGAAATTTAAATTATTGTTATATGCACCTCGTCATACTGATATAACGTATGACTTATAATGCTATGGAAAATAATAAATGAGCTATAAAGTATTTGTATTCATTATTTTAGCAACTTTATAAAATATATAACAAAACGTTAGATGTGTTCATTTCATTTTACATTAGAGTTAATAATAACTCCCATATATTTACAGGAATTAACTCTATTAAGTTGCTTATTACTTAGTTTTATATTTACATTAATTAGTACTCCGTCACAATAATTACCAAAGGTCATGAATACACTCTTGTTAATATTTAGGATTAATTTATTTGATCCGAGATAGTCAGCAACTTTGTCCAATAATAACTTCACTCCCATCCCATCGTCTGTAATTATAGCAGCTGCGTCATCTGCATATTATAAATTTGAACCCCTGGCAAACTATCCAATAAATCATAAACACATAAATAAGAGAGCGCCTAACATTGTTCCTTGAGGAACACCTGTAGTTATTATTTTACTTTGACTTTCCATAATCACCAAATTTTGTACTCTGTTTCCTATTGCAGAGGTAGATCGCAAAACGATCATGAGCTTTACCTCTACCTACCTCTTCTTTATCAAAAGCCTTTGCTAATTCCAAAAAAGTAACGACTACAGGCTTAGTTTGATCCAAATTATTGTAAATTTCGTTTGAAGTGTAATTTAGTACGTCTTCAGCGGCCGTATTCTGTAAGTCATTATCGTTATAAAATAACGACAGGACGCAAAATTATTAAGTGTTTTGTGACTCCGAATCGCTCTTTGCGTTATAATGACATATGGTTCGTTCGAAGCGACTAGTTGCCAACGATTTGAAAAGTTTTCAGCAAATCAGCGACCTTGACAGTTGGCTGTGCCAGCACCCAATTGGCAGAGACTTTTTCTAACTGTTAGAATTATTGGCAACTCTGGTCTCTACGAACAAACTTGGTACGTTCCGTTTCACTTCGATCATAAGTGGCAGTTCTTAATGAAACCATTTTGTGACACATATATTTAAAATTTTAACGTTGCACTGAAGAAAAGTATAGATGTTCGTCTGGAAACTTAGTCTCCTAATTGTCATTTCGTAGTCATAAAAAGTTTCATGGGATAAATATGAGCAAAATCTGACTAACAAAGTGCATCATCATATTAATTATTGTTCCAGTTGAAATTAATTCTGGTAAATCTGTTTAGACAAGTTGATAGTAAGCAATAACTAAATTCAGGTTTGATTTTGACAAATTAAACAATTTCTCAAATTGTAAGATTAGATTCGACATATTCTTACAACTTAAACAAAAGACATTGTTTGACTAACAATAGCGTTATCCCAATGATGTGCAGAATATATGTCAGATAAATAAAGGACTGATTAGAAATCGACATAACTTATAAAAATGGAGAGGATCAGGCAGATTTCACAATTGGCCGAGCTCGCATATAAAACAGAAAATTTGCGAGGCCATGAGGTTCTTAAAGGGCGGCCCAACAGTTTTAAAATATTTCTAAAAGGCACAATAATTAGTAAGATACCCTAAATCTCAGAGTTGTGAGCTACCAAGAGGGTGCTAGCGCAGGATTTGGAGTTACGAGTTTGAATTTGGTCTCAAAGGGATTGTACTTTAGGATCTTGTCATATAGAAGCACGACGATTTATTTCAACAGGATACTTTGTTGGGCTTCAAGATGCTTGAGATTTGTTACACTAGTCCAGCCCCAGACAATAGAGTTGTAGACTTTGGGAATGGTGTAATACCTCAATAGGTTATTCCTCAAATTAAGTTTTGAGTTCCGTGAGAGAAAAGGGTAAAGTATTGACTTACTTTCTCGAAGTTTTGGCAGAGTATGTATGTCTGTGGCTTCCAGGTGAGCCACAGGTACTTGACTGTTTTATCACAACCAGAATCATATTTTAAATTTTTATTATTATCAGTTAAAATTTACAAATTTCCTTACTCCTAGCTTCTAATACAATTAAATTCCGTACCCTCCAACTGTTGAATGTCCAGTTGCTCGATTCCGATCATTCTGTCGTTTACCTTTCTCTACGAATTCTTTAAACCAGTCAGAACTTTGTTCTTTCGGGTATTGGGTATTTGTCCCTTTCTCTTGCCTTTACAGGTAAGCGAGGACTGTACTCGAAGAGATATCGATGCTGATTTTGACGAGTATGACTGATGTGCTCGTCTCTGCGTGCGTTGTTTTTTCTCTTAGTTTGACCGACGTATAAAGGATCACAATCAGTTCATGGAATTTCATAGATCTGGGATCTTCTAGAGCAATTTTCTTCATTGGGTTTGGTATTATCTTCTTAATTTTTGCATGAGTAGTGAAAATTGTGAGGATGTTATATTCTCGTAAGAGTATCGCAATTTTGTCGGATCTTCCAGTTGTGTGTTCTCCTTTCTTTGGATGCATGGTTTCTCAAACTACCATACGAAAAGCGTTGACATTACTAGTAAAGTAGTATGAAAAGAGAAAAAAAGCGCCTATTAACTATATCACTTATTACGCAAATGTTTCACTTAGTGGCAGTAGAGTGTGTAAATTACTTGATTAAAATTACGTCAATAAAATTCTCTGCAACGAAAGTCGCATAGCCTTTTTGAAACGATATTCTTCCGATTTATTACACCTACTTCAGAGAATGTGAAAATGTATTTTTCCTGAACTAATCTTATAAGATATGAATTTTAAATATCTACATCTGGTATCTTCCAACAGGCGACTTGATTGGGGGAATATAACCAGTACTAATGCAACTGTAGGTACTTCATAATAATTTTCTCTCCGAATGATCATCGTGTCTTAAAGTGGTATGCAAGTAAAATAAGTAAGGTAAAACTTTTTGAAAATTCGATATCTAAAAATGCGCCATTGTTTCCACATGTTCTTCTAAAATGGTTTAATTTAACTTAGAATTATTTAATTATTGCTCGTAAGGAAGGACTTGTTATGATAAGTAACTGCATTTTTCATTTATTATAATTATTATTTCAACACCTAGTTAATTCAGGAAAACAGCTTAGTAATCCATTCACTTTATGTAATTTCATTTCACTAATTTGGTTATAGTTAACTAAATACATAATCCATAAATAATTTTCTAACCTTGAATGCTATCAATCGTATTCAGAATGATTAAAAAAACAAAAATCATACCGGCTAATATTTGTTAAACCTCAAATGAATTAAAATAGTTTTATTTAGTTAATATACATTTTACATGCACGTCAGAAATAAGGCAGCGTTTTACACAAATATAATTTATTCAGCTAACTAAAACTAGTCTTCACAATGGCTGTGCGCTGTATAATTATGATCTAATAATATAATTATTCTCATGACAAATCAAGGTGACCGTTACAAGTTATCTTATTTTAATTATGAAATGTGTATGGAGAATTTGAGGAAATGCAGATTTTGATTCTTCCACGCTACAGTGGTTTAGTTGATAGGGGAACGCGGAAATAATTCAATAACTTCAAATTATCAAATGATATTGGAATGAGTTTGGTAAGAATTTAACTGTTTAATTTTTTATCTAATTTAAGGTTGGTCATTAATTTGCAAATGCCAAATTTTGATAGGCCATTTTTTCTTATAGTACATTATGTATATTAATTTATATTTGCAAAGTATATTATTTTCTGCCTTCATATATATATATATATATATATATATATATATATATATATATATATATATATATATCTTTACAGGAATAAACATCACCCGACCAAGCATAAACATTTCTTATCTCAGGATCCATCAAACTGAAAAATTGATAAAAATTCTAAGAGTTCATGCAAACAAGTTAAGGTTAGTTCGAATTGAAAACGTATTATAAAGTTTAACGTAATAATTTAAATAATTTGGTCAAGTGCGAGTTGGACTCGCATACTTAGGGTTCCGTACCACCTTCAAGATTCGAATATTCCAGTTTCAGACAAGCAGGGAATGAGTGCATTTTCTTATATTTACCCTTATATCTTTTAAAGGAAGCGTTTTAAATTTATAAAAAATATACACTTTGATTTTCCATACATAGACTTTTTATTTTATCTGCTTTAGGATTCGCTTGATTTTTATCACAATACATATGTATTTAATTTTCTAATTTGGCCCCCAAAAAGTAACATTGAAGTTTTTTTTTCAAATAAACTTTCAGAAATGCCTTTTATAATCTACTATCTGAGTTTTGAGGCTCTGTAGATTGGAAGAAAAACGGCAAAATAGGTCAAAGTTTAAATTATAAATTATTAAATATGTTATTCAAATTATTAAAAAATACAAATAAAATATATTTTTCAAATTTTAAATAGTGTAGTTTCTAAAGTGGGAATTAAGTCGATGTTTAATATTTTTAATATCTTTTAAACAAATGATTTAAAAATATGCTATATTTGTAATTCACATAATGAGCCTTTTATCTGATATATTACATAATGCGTTTGAAAATTAAATCTTTATTTTCCATTTAATTGTATAATTTGTCCCTAAAATTACTATGGAGGTTTTCTAGTAATTTATTTTCCGTTTAATTCTATTATTTGGAGGCCAAATAATAGAATTAAGTATTTTTTTCATATTTTTCCTATAAACAAAAAAAATGAGCTCTTACAGTTTGGGAAATAACGGGCAGAATGGGTAATTTTTTTAAAATATTTATTTTAATATTTTAAAATATTCAATTTAAAAAAATTAAAAAAACACATTTGTACCTATTCGTCATAATGAGCCCTGGGATTTGATATATTATATGACCCGTTAGAAACAATTATAATTTTTTATTTTCCATTTAATTCTATAATTTGCCCCCCAAAATGAATATTAGGGGTTTTTTCTTATTTTTCCAGTAAAGTTCAGGTGAGGGGCTATACTTCCAGTTTTTCAAAATTTTTCAGCGTATGGTTTCGGAATTAAGGGGGGAATTGGTAATATTTTTTATATTTTTGTTAATATCTTTTAATTTATTTATTTTATAAATATGGAAAACATATATTTGTTTTCTTCATCATGGGCCCTTTTATTTGATATATAACATGCTGGGTTAGAAACAATTTTAATTTTATATTTTCCATTTAATCCTATAATTTGCCCCCCAAAAAAATATTAGGGGTTTTTCCTTATTTTTCCAGTAAAGTTCAGGTGAGGGGCTATACCTCCATTGTTTTTTCAAAATTTTCCAGCTTATGGTTTCGGTGATAGGGGGGGGATGGGTAATTTTTTTTATATTTTTGTTAATATATTTTAATTAATTTATTTTAAAAATATGAAAAAAATATATTTGTTTTCTTCATAATGAGCCCTTTCATTTGATATATAACATAATGGGTTAGAAACAATTTTAATTTTAATTTTCCATTTAATTCTATAATTTGCCCCCCCCCCCAAATAAATATTAGGGGTTTCTCCTTAATTTTCCAGTAAAGTTCAGGTGAGGGGCTATACCTCCATTTTTTTTCAAAATTTTCCAGCTTATGGTTTCGGAGATAAAGGGGGGAATGGGTAATTTTTTTATATTTTTGTTAATATCGTTTAATTAATTTATTTTAAAAATATGAAAAAAATATATTTGTTTTCGTCATAATGGGCCCTTTCATTTGATATATAACATGATGGGTTAGAAACAACTTTAATTTTAATTTTACATTCTATAATTTGCCCCCCAAAATAAATATTAGGGGTTTCTCCTTAATTTTCCAGTAAAGTTCAGGTGAGGGGCTATACCTCCATTTTTTTTCAAAATTTTCCAGCTTATGGTTTCGGGGATAAGGGGGGGGGGGAAAGGGAAAATTTTTTTATATTTTTGTTAATATCTTTTAATTAATTTATTTTAAAAATATGAAAAAAATATATTTGTTTTCGTAGTAATGAGCCCTTTCATTTGATATATAACATGATGGGTTAGAAACAATTTTAATTTTATATTTTCCATTTAATTCTGTAATTGACCCCCCAAAATTAAAAGTAGAGTTTTCCAGTAAACTTCAGGTCAGAACCTATAAATCTATTTTTTTTCAAAACTTTACGTTTTATAGTTTCGGAGATAAGGGGGGCTGGAATGGGTAAATTTTGGTATATTTTCGTTAATATCTTTTTAAATATTTTTTTTAAATATGAAAAAAATATATTTGTGTTCCACAAAATGAGACCTTTCATTTGATATATTACATGATGCGTTTGAAAATTTTTTATTTTTAAATTTTTATTTAATTCTATAATTTGCCCCCAAAATTAACATTAATGGTTTCTCCTTAATTTTCCTGTAAAGTTCGGGCAACGCTCTATATTTCCTATTTTTTTCAAAATTTTAGGCTCAGTAGTTTCGGAGATCAGGGGGGGAACGGTCGATTTTTTTAGTTTTTCCCCCCAGAAGTACCCCTAAAATCAATTTTTTTTCTTTTACGATATGTACTCCTGATCGGGTCACCAAACTATACATTGGTACCAAATTTCAACCTCATCCGTCCAGTAGTCTAGGAGAAAATGGCTGTGATGTGACAGAGGCAGAAATCCTGAATATTATAAGGGTATCTGTATATTGTATATACGGAACCCTAAAAATAACCTCTAACCCGAAGAAACTCTAACCTATATTATCCATCTTGAGCTTTTAATGGGTGAAAATGAAAGAATTTTACAATAACAAAGAATTAACAAACTGGACTGATTTATTTATGTTGTCATAAACTTACCACACAAATGTAAATTACTCATTGCTAAATAATTTCTCATACAGTGATGATCTCAAGCATTCACGGCCATTTTCGTCAAACCGCCTACTTGATCAAGGTCCCTAAACTCTATAGAGTTTATGCGTTCTGCTTGACAAAACTCAAAGCGGTCTTACGGGCAAGATTGCGCCTAATAAAGTAAATTATGAAGAAAATTATGATATACAGGGTATTCGATCTCAAAGGAGAGACCTTTACTATCTTGGTTATTTTCAAAACTATTGCAATAAGGAAAAACAGGTCGATTTTGGTTTCGAGGTGGGAATTTTTTGAGGTGAATTAGCGCTTGCTCGCATTCAACATAAACAGGCCAATACAATGAGATTGAGATTTGAGATTGGGAAATGACGAACTGGTGCGGCGTAGTGAGGAGGAGCTCCATATTGTTGGAAATGCAATTGCTCTTCATGTAGTAAAGGATCATTTTCTATGTTTTCTACTACCAATGCATTAATTGCATTTTCCAATATATTCTGATAAATGTCACCATTTAAATTACCAGGAATAAACAGCAGTACAATCAGATGATTTCCCAAAATCCCTGCCCAAACCTTTAGTTTTACCGGATGTTGACAATGAGCTTCTCGAAATAACTGAGGTCTTGTATCGCTCCAAAATATAGAGTTATGTCGGTTAACCTCCTCATGACGTGAAATATTGCACTCATCCGAAAAGCAAACATTGTACAAGAAATATAGGTTTTCGATCATAGGCTGGGTCATAATTTCGCAATACTCGTTTCTACGATCCCAATCATCCTCATTCAATTCATGAAGAAATTTAATTTTGTACCGATGGAATTTGTACTTATGCAAAATTCTAAAAACGTTAGTTTTGCTAATATCGGACGCTGCAGAGATTTTCTAGACAGACTGCGTGTTTGGAATAAGTTGTACATGGCCCAATGTAGCCACAGCTACCCCTTTCTCATTTACAATTGCAATGGGACCACTTTTTTATTCATTACTGAGCCCGTCAGAACAAATTTTAAAATCAACTCCAATACGTATTTATAACAAACGTTACGTTCGGGATGGTTTCGATTAAAAACCTTTGCAACCAGATCGAGCACAATGTTGATTTTTGTAGTAAAGACTTACCAGCTCAACACGTTATTGCAATTTGAAGACGCGAGATGTAAGACCGACATCTAGGATTTTCAAGAGAATCAGTACACAGAGGTTCCGAATCTGGAGCCGTTCCGTGTAATTGCTGTTCTCCCTTAACTCGTAGGACAGAATGTCACGAAAAAATTTTTCAGGTTACTTCACCTGTCAGAGATATTGAATACTTTCTACGAGGTGTCATTCCTAGATGTCGGTCTTACATCTCGCGTCTTCAAATTTAACGAAATGCATCAAATGCATAAAGAAGTGTTCGAGAGGACATTCAATTGTGGGAAGCGCAACTGATGAAGGTTACCGACCAGAAACAATATATATTATATTTATATATAATATATATTGTCTTGCGTACAAAGGAATGACACCTCGAAGAGAGTATTCAATATCTCTGACAGGTGTAACAAGTAACCTGAAAAATTTTATCTTGACATTCTGTCCTAGGAGTTAAGGGAGAACAGCAATTACACGGAACGGCTCCAGATTCGGAACCTCTGTGTACTGATTCTCTTGAAAATCCTAGATGTCGGTCTTACATCTCGCGCTTCAAATTTAACGAAATGCATCAAATGCATAAAGAAGTGTTCGAGAGGACATTCAATTGTGGGAAACGCAACTGATGAAGGTTCCCGACCAGAAACAATATATATTATATTTATATATAATATATATTGTCTTGCGTACAAAGGAATGACACCTCGAAGAGAGTACGTTATTGCAATGTCTATACCATAATTATCTTTTTAATTTTCAACAAATAGGTAAAGTAATAACTTGACAGATAAATGTACAATGCTTCAAATGATCGAATACAGGTCAGAACAAATAAACGAACTTGCTGTAAATATCAGCAAAAATAATAATGTAAAATAAATCAATGTATACATTTAATGTTTTTCTTGTATTGTGTGTTATTACAGGGTGCGGCAGTGAAACAGGATGGTTTAAAAGCGTACTATAAAAGAACTCATTTTTAATACATTTCCATGCAGTAAAAACTTTTAATTTAATAATCCGGTTTTACTACTAGGTTTTCTATTACATAAACAGGACTTGCAATAAAAAAATTTATTATGTCCATTGAAAGGGCTTTCAAATGATATACGACAACACCTAATTTCTCTATCTCAAATCTCAACGTCATTGAAGATTGAAGTGGCCTGTTTGTGTTGAATGCGCGCAAGCCCTAATTCACCTCAAAAAAGTAAATAAAACTAAAACAATCTCTAAGTGCTTCTTGGGAAATAACACCACAGTTTAAAGAAAATTGCTGTATATTCCAAACGTTTCGGGGTCTAGATCAGACACCGTTGTCAATGGTTAAGAAACTACGGATTAAAAAGGCACAATTCTAAGATGTAAATTAAAATATTTGACAATGTGTATTATTTGATTTTTGACTCCCTGTTTATGAATTTGGGGGTATCTATAGCTTTTTGTAAAAATTGGTTCAGCATTTTGAGTATCGACTTCATGCTTTATTTCATTTGTGAAAAATATCTTTATATTTTAAACAAAAATTTTCTAGTAACGCCTTTTCCTCTTCATTTAAATGATCTAAATGTAACCTATATAAAATTTTATTATTCCTTTCACTTTGAGAGAAATTGTTCATTTGAATGTTTTCAGTTGCGTGATCTCAAATTATTTCAGGAATTTTTTCTAACATTACCGAACTAATAAAAATGGATTGTTTATTTTCAGAAAAATTTGCACAGTAGTAATTATGTTACCTCTTTCATTTACTTTCACTAGTGCATTTGGGATTTATTCTTGTTCATTAGTTAACTTTTCAGTACAAACACCTTCCTCTAACATCTTATTTTTTACAGGGATCTCAATTGTTTGAATACTTCTTCCAAGAATAACATAATGAATTTTATTTCTATTAAAAGAATTTTTTCCACTTGATTGGCTTTCTAAAAATTTACTTTTATGTGATAAAATATTTTTGTTGTACATTCCCTTTTTTTTCATTTTACCTGAATGATTTTCTTCTCAATTAATTATATCTCTGACAAATTCTTTTAGCACTAAAGTTCTAAAATTTCATTTTTTGTTGTCAAGGTCTATTGCATTGAATTTGTCTAAAAAATCTATGCCTATAAATGAATCAAAATAAAAGCTAAAATCAATAAGATACAATTTGTGTCTTAAGTCAGGTTTTTCTAACATTGGAAGTATAACACTTTTATTTATCTCTACATCGTTTCCTTGATTATTAATTCCAGAAATTGTAAAATTCTCATTATTCATTTGAAAAACATGTTTTTGTAAAGCTAGAGAACTTTTTATTAATGAAATCCGAGCACCTCTATCAATGAAATATTTAAATTTCTTTTTATCTTCAATATAATACAACTTACTTTCTACCAAATTATTATCATCATTTACAATATTGAGTATCTTAAAAGATTCTTTTCTCGATATGAATTCTTTCTGATTTGGTATTTGGTTCTACCGTGTTTATAGTTCGAAAAATTTTTGAACTTACGTTGTAGATTGAAATGATTAACATTGGAATTTCTTTGAACAAAATTTTGAAACGTACCATAATTTTTGTTGGTATTTGGACTTGTAACTAAATAATTACTATCACAAAAATGTCGATTAAAATTTTTATTACTTCTCGAATGAAAGTTTTTTGTCAAGTTTTGTTGTTTTTTTAAACAATTAGCAAACACATGAGCAAAGTTTTCACAAAAGTGGCAGTAATTACTTTTGTGTGAATTATGTTTTTGTCTAAAATTATTTATTATCTTTTTCTCTAGGAAAAATACGAACATTAGAATTATCGATGCTGCTTGAACCTGGCTTTGAAATTCTAAATTTTTTTAAATATGCAATATTCTCTTCCTCAAGTAACAATTGTTCTGCCTCAGATAAATTTTAATAATAGTTCCTTCAGTAAAACGAGAACGGTAAATATAAACATAGACAGTATATCACTTATTAAAAATTATATTATAACTTTATTTGCATATTATCGAAAAATTCTGGAAAAAATGAGAAAAAATAATTTTTTCTTTAGTGGAACAAAACGTCATGAAAAAAGAAGGTAACTCCAAGGCGGTACAACTCAGTTATTAACCTTGTCAAATGCAGACCCTTGGGCTGAGCAGATTTGGAACAAACTACATCGTGCAGTCCAAAGGCCCCCTTATGAACTGTTTGGAAAGCTCAACAATGGGAATCTGGACCGCGCTGACGTTTGAAAGTGTTAAATTAGTAGTTAGTTGAAAAAATTGGTTATTTCGATGTGGTATTATTGTTGATATTAGTTTTATTTAAAAGTCAATATAATAAAATAAAATTTATTTTTCACAAAATATTAAATCCTAGTATAAGTGTTAGTTGTAAATAATTGTTCTTACGAACAAAAGATAGCTAAATTAATTGAAGAAAACAAAAAAACAAGCTACTGAGAACCGCCACAAAAAACTCTGTAATATTGCTGACAAAGGAATCAGAAATGAATGCAACTAAGGAAAGAGATTTAAGATCGATTAGTAAAATCATCAGACTGACAAAGAAAATTGAATTACAAAATCTAATGACATCAATTGGGGAAAAACAACAAATAGAGTCTGTTTGAAACAAATACAAGATAATAGTATTAGGTAATTTAAATATACACAACACAATTTAATTAAAACCTTGAATGTAACACAGCAATAAAGAAAATTTGAAAGTATTCAGCAAAAATAATTACAGGAAATATTCAGGTTAAAAAATAAAGTACCCAAACAATGGTTAATGAAATAACTGAACTAAAATCGGTCACAGATGAGACAAGTAATCTCACTATACATAAGCAAAATTCTACCTGACTAAATAAGCTTCTGGTGCTGCAAGGTTTTCAATACAAATAGTATAATACTGACCTCCAAACAACAAAGCACGTTCAACATTATTGGGAGCCCATGTGTGTAATGGCTTGGTGGTGGAATAAGCAATTGCTGTTGCTGCATTAGCAGTACACTGTTTTCCTCTGCTGCATATTTCAAAAATGTCACTACCTTGATGAAAAGAGCCTCTGACGATAAGAACATTATTGCCCGAGACGGGTTGGAAATGATTAACAATCATGTGATTTTGTGAAGTTGATGCTATTTCAACTTCAATGATATTCTTATTTGTCTGATGTTCAATACCAAAACTAGAAAAATCGACAGAGACATTATAATACAAATGAGTGTTACCTCGTAACCAATTTAGCGCATTATTAATATTTTCTAAATTAACAGAATACTGCTTAACAGAACTTGCATTCTCCAGCTTTTCTACACCAACTGTGTGCCCACATGTGCTAATAGAAAGGGGAATCTGTTCATATATCTGCTCTACTTGTTGTGCAAATAAAATAGCATGCCCTTTAAATCCCTGTTGGTCGAAATGCCCACCAAGTCTCACAAGCTTAATAAATTGAATTATTGTTGATATTAATCTCAACTCCACCTCGCTAAGAATTGCCAGCTCTGGGGTTATGGGTGAAGATATATTATTCCAAAATCGCACAGCGGTGTTTTGTTTTTATTAATATGCGCAATGCACCTATTACAGGGAGTAAATTCAACAGGACAATCTTAATGCAATATTCTATAATTAGACGGAGATTTTTCCAGTTCAAATGACTCAGTGACTCATCACGAGATCTTCCAAACTATTGGTTCCATTGACTTGAAATTTGACACATATTATCCTCTTGCAATATAGGTAGGTACCCACCAACAACATGTTTAAAAGAAATTTTATCCAAAAAGAATTTTTTTAAATAACTAAACATCAATTGATGTTACTGGTGAAACTGGTAACCTTCGCCATTAATATGCGGCTTGTTAAAAGTTGAAGAGGTAAAAATATATTCCTGGTCAAATATTGCAGCCCGTTGATTGATGGGGACAAGACGTCTCACTAAACTTCCAAATTACACCTGATTTGAGTCATTCCGAAAATCATATTTGTATCATCTCCAATTATGACCAGTGCACAGGCTGACAGAAACAAACATTATTATAAGTGACGAGTATATTATAGCCCACAATTAAGGTGTTGAGGCTTTCAATAGGAAATATTGCCTATTGTTCCAGACAGACATGTGCAGATGAAATTAGAGTATCTTTTAGAGCTATTTTTGCCTTGCAGCAACCTGGTATTTATAAGACTAATATACAAAAATTCAATAAAAAACCTACTTTGGCCTGCTCAATTGCTAGGCGACTGCTCGTCATCGGTAACATTTATGGGTGTGGGTAAAATAGTAAAACAACAATATTTATTTTTATTATTTTTATTAAAGGTGCCTATTAGTTTAAAAAGCTGTAAGTGAACATACCTAAAAATTAACGTATGAGGTTGCGATATCATTTCACACCGGCTATATATTAAGATATCTGTTCCTTCAAATTGAACTAGTACTCGCTTTTCAAAAAAATTCTTTTCAATATTTTCACTTGTGCTCAAATCAAAATTTCTCCTACCGATCGATAGTCTTGGTAAAAATATGCAAAAGGTAAACATAAGAGAGTTTGATAAAAAAAATAAATAATGCGGTATAGAGAAAAAATGATAAAAAATGAAATTGTGAAATGAAGTATACAATTTTCAAAAAACCAATAGTAAAAATTAGAAAAAAAATATATCCGACATTGATTCTATTACCAAAATGACGTGTCTATGAAAAAGATATCGGTATAAACTGTTAACAGCGATTCCTTATCTTGTACAGTGTGTTCAGAAAATTTTTACTACCAGATATGCATCAAAAACTGTGATTTGTACTATACTTTTAACATAAATTGTAGTTCTGGAAACTCAAAGTCAATTATCACTAAATTATTCCACCATAAAAATCTCTATTCCATCTACCAATAGCTGTGCAGTGAAAGAATCCCATAAGGTTAACTGTTAAACAGCCATCTGAGGAACAGCTAAACTTTAAAAAAAATCCAACAAACCATAAGGTAACCAGCCAAAATATCTCCTTAAATAAAAGGCTTTACCATAAAAAAAGTACAGACCTAACAGTAAGATTCCATTAACAAGCCGAAACCAACCATAAACGCTGCACCGTAAAATACCAATTCCATAAAAATAGGCTCCACCGAAACATAATGCTGCACTTTAAGATAATCAAGCTTTCATATAATTGGACCAACTCCACCGTCAGAGAATACTGTACCCTTAGGAAACAATCTACCAAATAATAGTACCAACTGCACCGTAATAAGACCCTCGTCGAAAAAGGGTTATTCTCTAATCCACGAATTTCTTTACCATCAACAAATCGTCCTAGTATATTATGACGCCAAGGAATATACAACTGAACTAGTAAAAAGTCATTATTACACCTTATTCGCGTATTCGTGTAAACGTTCGCTATTCACAGTAAACTCAGAAAGAAAAGCACGAGTTTTGTGTTCGCCTCGAGATTCCAAAATTCTCCTCACCAAGACCATAAGCAGAGCGCTATTGACTGGTGCTGGTACGGTGGATGGTACCGGCTTCAATTTTTTCACATGTCATAGCTGATAAGGTAAATACTTTCCTAGTAGAAAAGCTAACAACTGATCATATGGAATATGAATCTAAGGACACAGTAATCGGAGAAGAAGATATTAAATATTCCCTTTCCTGTCGAGTATTGACATACATTCAACTCAGCTGGCATACCACTCCAGATTCTCAATTTAAAAATTGGTACAACAATAATGTTGTTGCGTAACTTAGGCCACATTTCTGGTAAAAACACTAAGGACCGACCACTTTTAGGGGAAAATATGAATGCGAAAATGTATAATTTCCGAGAATCGCTTTGATTCCTTCAGATTATCACTTCGAATTTAAACGCTTACAATTTCCAGTCAAAGTTTGCTTTGTAGTGACTACTAATGAAGTCCAAGGGCACAGATTGACATTAGCAGGTGTGCATTTACAAAGTGACTATTTTCCCATGGTGGTATATTCAAGAGTGAATTCACCAGACTATCTCAGCTTGCTTTATCCAAATAAACAAAACAAGAATGTTATATATACAGAAGTTTTTTAGTATAAATATATTATATACAGTCAGGTAGTAAGAAGTAGTAGGTACTATTTATCCTATAAATATTATGTTTACATAATTGAAATGGCATAATTAGAGAAAATATATTTATTTTATAAGAAATATTGTTATTTATAACAATTCTAAATAAGTATTTTAATAATCGAAAAATACTTTAATTGACACAGATAAAATTAATATTATATCAGAAAAATTGTTCGTTATAAAGGTTCTTGAAAAATGTTCCAAAATTTATGTGGGCAATTTTTTTATGATTTTGGCTATATAAAATTCCACTACACAGTACCTCGTGGGTGATGCAAAAATCTGTGTGATGACAGATTCATCAACATACAGACTCAGTCATTTATCACCATAACGCATAAATTATCACAAATTAATAAACTGACAGGGAAAATTAAGTTATATCATTTGTAATTTAATTTTATTATACGACCAGCAAAGCGGACAGGTAACAACTAGATAAGTTGTTTAACGAACACTACAAAATGATATCTAAATAGAAATTAAACCTATTGGAAACCAAATACATATCTGGTCGCACTCAAATCAATGCTGAATTTGAAATTTCAAACTTCATCGAGAGAAAAATCTTCACGGCAGCACACCTGACGGATGTTCTTGTCCTAAGCGAGAAAGGTATTTGGACACACTACACAAATACTACCGTAAGAATAGCATCAGAACAGACTGTTACTTAAAGAAGAATTGCAAAGGCAGGCTCCACACAAATCCCCAAACACAGTCAGCAAATCCATGGCAACAGAATGCAATATATGCACTCTAAGGCAGCTTTCTCATATCTGACACTGCCGTAGTATTATTGGCAATCCCAGAGTGTTAGGACCATATGAAATTCAGACAATTTTCCTCAACGTCTCTGCAAGATATAGCTGCGAAACAGTATCGGCAAGTCAATGTTAGTGCATGATAAGACAGAAGTAGAAATGCATTTGTGTGGAATGAGAAACTGGCATAGAGTTGACATGGATTTGATTAGACAGCATGGCTTCTCCTTCAATCCCAGTAAAAGCGTACTTTGGTATTTAAGAGACGTACTATTGCCACAACGCTTAACAATTTGATGGATCCCCCGAAATACTTGTCGAGAATTAAGTCTTCTATTCAGGCATGCTGCCGCATATAGACTCCTCGCTTCTGACGCATTTCCAGCGGCAACGACCGTATATCAAGAGCATATCTGTCATTTCCGTGTTTGAAAATAACATCATTTTATAATATTGTATACTTAAATTTTCCAAATATCACTTTTACTAATTAAATACTGCAAAGCTCAATTGACAGTTTATCAATAACTTAAACTGTTAAGCTTTGTGATAACGTCAGTCTTTTCTTTGCATTGGTAAACGGTTTTTATAATTTTTGGCCTAAAACTTAAACAGCAGAGTAATTTTCAAACTGATTTTACTTGAAAACATATTATTAACAAACTAATTAATAAAAAAACATTACTTTGTATTTTTATTAAAATTTTAATCATTTATTCCTTACTATGGAATTTGCTGATGATATATTGGTAATTTCGATTTGAACAAAGATGTTATAAATCTGTAGAGAAAATTGTAAAAAAATTGAATTAAAAAAATTACCGGCCAAAAACCCCCTTCACCAACCTAAATAGGACGCTTATGATTTGCTTGTCGAGAAACGGAGTAGTACATGTTATTTAACGAAAAATTTTATGTAATTGTTTTCTGAATGATAATTGTGGCATCTCTGGTTTTATTAACCGACTTCCAAAATGGAGGAGGTTATCAATTCGTCAGGTATTTTTTTTTTGTTTTAATTTTTTGTATGTATGTTACCTGATTTCTTCTCCTGTGGTGAACCGTTTTGAATGAATATGGTTTTGTTTAATAGAGTATATATCTGGAATGGTGAAACTTCAAATTTTGGAAAAGAATTCTATTGGTAAAGTGATGCAATTTGTGAATGAACACATATGTGCATGGAAATCGACCAATTTCCCTAACATATTGGTCGATTTTTCGAAAATTTGTTATAGAAGTGTATAGTTTTTTAACGTTTAATCTATTAAGGAAGATCCCTAGGTGATCTCATATACTTTTCTGCGACGAGCAACTTGCAGTTTTGCAGAAAATCTCCGAAAATTCCAAAATTCTTATCAAAAATTTCATCGAAATGACATAACGGACATTTCCTCATAAATATTTTAATTTCAACGTAATAGTGCGGGAATTTTAGGCAGTGGAAGTTTTAATTGCGAATTTGACAATTTTCTATGCACATCTCAAGCATATAGGTAGTAAAGCATAGTATTTTCGGCTCCTTAAATTAATGAATACCAAGCTCGTTTTGTTTGTATACCAGGCAAATACCTATTTAAATGAAAATTTTTCCATTTTGCTTTTGGTTGTCATACTCTCCCGGTTTAATAGAAAATTCAGTGACAACACATGTCAAACTCTAAACTGCTAAGTGGTGCGTTTATACACAGGGTGTTTAGTTATAGCAAACACAATTACAAAATAAAGTGATAGAAGGAGTTGATTTATATAATGATTGAACTATAGGACAGGGTAGAATGATGTTGGTCGTATATACAGGATGGCTGGAATGTAGGGTGAAGTGAACGTTTGGTGGTTTAAAAATGTGAAATTAAAATTATATAAGATGATTAAAAAACTGTTATATGATGTGGGCGTAAACAAATCATACAGGATGGTTGAAATATATGCCGGAGTTGAATTATATTTGTACAGTGGGATTAAAAAATCATTTATTTAATAGCCCATAAGAAGTTGCATAAAGTGTGGAGAGAAATTAATGTTAAATAGAGTGATAATGTAAAATGTTAAAAATGAAATAATGTATGGGGTAGCCCACAAGAAGTTATATACTAAGGTTGAAATATAGGAAAGATTTGACTTGACGTAAATATGGGATGGATTCTACTCCGTCCTATAGTTTACAGAAGGCAGCTAACAAATTTATGATTGTCGTTGGGCAGTCGTATGTACAGGATGGTTGGTACATAGGGTCGAGTGGAATTATCTATAGTTATACAGAGTTGTAAAATAAAGTTGAAAAAAGATTACATGGCGTGGTCTATAAGGCATAAATATATTGTGAGTTTATTAATTCAACGCGTTCTAGTACATTATGTTCGTAAACATTCACCTCTCAATTTAAATGAAAATGTATCTTTATTTAATGTTGAGGCTTTCGATGTTACCTCATACTATCTATTAAGGTTATACATACAAAATAAAATATAAAGAATGAAAACTACCTGAGTTCAAAAAAAACATACAAAATAAAAAATAAAGAATGAAAACTACCTGAGTTCAAAAAAAACTAAAAAGTTGAAAATGAAACATTTAAAATGGAATGGAATTAACCGACTTCCACCTATAGTAAAAAGCTAAAAATACAGAGTTGTAAAATAAAGTTGCAAAAAATAACACATTACATGGCGTGGTACCTATACCCAGGCATAAAAAATGTAAACATAAAAGGTTCTTGTGGGTTTACAAATTAATTACCTAGCAACGCGTTCTAGTCCATTATGTGAATCGTGCCAAGCAACATTCACCTCTCAATGTTAAATGAAAATGTAGATAACTACGCAATGAAGGATTTAATGTTGAGGCTTTCGATGTTACCTGACTTCCAAAAATATCTAGATTAAGGTAGGTATACATTTGTACAAAATGAGCACCTTTTAATGTTTATATTTTTTAAGAATGAAAACTACCTGAGTTCAAAATTGAATGTGTTATTTATTTGCTAAAAAGTTGAAAATGATTTTTAACTTTTTTTTAAAAAGGTAGTATATATAACCGACTTCCACCTATGGGAAGTAAAAAGCTAAACTTGAAATATATTTCAAAAGTCCAAACGTTTCAATTAAATTATTTTTATTACTTTAGTTTGCGTGGTTTTATTCCCAAAGGACTCAGAAAAAATGTTATGTAAAATCCATATATTTTTTTAATTTATTTTCGACCGTTTTGTTAATAACAGAAAAACAACAGTTTTGTTAGAGCCATTTAGGGACTTTTTGGCTTACTTTAATAAGTTATATTCTTAACAGAACCCTAGTTTTTGAAACACCCTGTATAAATTCTGTTTTAGAAAAATTTAGTAGTTGGTTGTATAGTTGAAGTTAATCAAATAAAATTGCAATGTGGAAGTAAACCGTTATACTGCAATATTATTAGAAATTTTACAATAACAAAACGATTTTTAAATTATTCTATAAAGTTTCAAGATCCGAAAACATTTTCATTTGTAGTATTTGTCTACTCGCTATATTTTATCTATTTACCTGTATGAAACTCTTATCCATCTAGTATTTCGATTTCCATTGTCTAACGTTTGACAAAGCGGAATCATCTGGTGCAGGATACATCAGATGTGTTCCGGATATGATGTAAGGTGTGCTTTGGAGTGTGGCTTCAAAGCATCTCCCTATTCAGGCAATATTCGCTATTATAAGTTTATGTCAATTTAGGGAGTATGTATGCCACTACCTTTTCTCATTAATGTTAATAAACACTTGCAGAATATACTAAGAATATTAAAGCAACTGCCTTGGTTAGTGTTAAACAAGTTCATATGTTATAACTCTATTTAGTGGAAGCATGAGAACACACAATATACATTATATACTGTTATGATGAAAGTTCATAAATAACACTATTTTTCTTTTTTTCAACAAACAGGGAAACATTTCAAATAAGTATTAGCGTTTTGACTCTGAAGACATACTTTAAAAAAAAGTATATTTGACAAAGTGATGATGTCATCGATTTCTTTTCAACTAGTAATCTATAAATACCCTACTTGAAACATGGGGTCACATAAAATACTCACTGACAAAATCGCAACAACCAGAAGAAGATGTTGAAATTTAATATTTTTTTGGTAAACCATAGATGATATAGTAACGAGTAAATATCTAAACTTGGTAAAGTTTGGTATATGTTTTTTCATGTGAACTTTTTTTTGTTAATTAACATTGTAGTCGTTTTTTGCATTTTGAAGGAATCATCATTTATTTCTTACTATAACATCCATGTTTAAGCAAAACAATATTAAATTTAAACATATCCTTCTGGGTGTTACTATTTCTTTGTCAGTGAGTATACATTTTTAATAGAATGTAGTACGTATGTAGAATTTGACAAAAATTATTTAGATATTCCACAGTTTGCAACGATATATTGCTTTAACAAAATTTTGAATCATTTCAATAGTCACGGCATTCGCCTTTTGTCTAATGCGTCCCATCAAATCCTGCATATTGTCTGACCTGTCAGCATACACTCGGTTTTCTAAACGGCTTCACAAGGAGAATTCTAACTATCAATTCCCCATTAGAGGTGAGGTGCAGAAGCCTCCTTACATCTACGCTTGTTGGAAAACTAATTCAACAATAAATCTTGAGCATTTTTGGGATCTAGGAACACTTGAATTAAGTCAGTGAGGATTGATTTCAGGAGAAAATGTAAATATCGATCAGATGTCAAGTTGTTATTAAAAAAGTAAGTTCCTATTAATCTGTTGTTTTATATGCCTGCCCAGTTATTAATTTTTTTGAGGATTTTGTGTATGTCGAGAACTTTCTGTTGTTGTGTAGTACTTTTCTAGTAACCTTTGTGGTAGCGTTTAATTGTGCACCATCGTTAATTTTTGATCTGCAGTATCTGGGAAAATCCTCAACACGTGCTGTTTCCTGGCATCTTACTACAACTCAACTTACTGTATTTCTTAAATTTCAAGATCCGTCACCAATAAGTGGCGGTAGTTATATCATAGTGTCACATATTCGGACTAAGGGCCTATTTTGCTGGCATTTCCATGTATTTTTGTAAACTTGCTGTGGGTTCTAAACAAATTTTTACACCAAATATAATCGTGATTAATCACACCGAAATAAATCACAATACATTATTTAGTTTTAAATCTGGTACGCTGATTCAAACTCGATAAGAAGATCGCAACGTTGCTAATAAACTGAACTCCTCCAGTATGTCAGCATTATTGTTCTCGATTTTTCCGTCTGATTATGATCTACTAACCTGCATAATTTATAAATAGGTTCGATATTCTGGATACTTGTTTTTTTTATCAGGAATCGTACTTTTGAAAAATACCTCTTAATAACTAATTTCTAGAAGGATACCTATTTTGGCAGTGTAAAATAAAATTTTATAACAGTATTGAAATGATGCATGCTGCTGACACTGCACACACTATCTTTGCAATCTGCAAAGTTCCTTCCTGTACCTATTCCTGGATTGTCATGGACATTCGTGACGTCTTCTAACATGTCCATCCGATGGGAGTTCTGTATCTTCTATAGGTAAATGTTAAAACATCTTCTATTATGCTACCTATACAATTCTTTCCCGTTGCTGGAAGCTTTCATTATTCACGTTTGTTTATTAACCGCAGTTCTAACTCGCATGTTGAGTTTAAATCCTTATTATATCTGTTTTGTTAGTTTTAGTTATGTGCTTAGTTAACCAGGCAGGATTATGTTATACTGTACTCGTCCTCGTGAAACTGAGTTTATTTCGTATTTCTCCGTCTGTTGCACCGTTTTTCACTATTATAAATAATTTCATCTTAAGGTTAGGTAGGTTATTTCTGTTATAATTACATAGGCATGTCAGATCTTCCACATCTGGTGTCATGGTCGATTGATCTGATTCATTTATATAAATTAAAGGAAGGAAATGTAGACATTCACATCTATTCTTAAAAGTGGTTTAAGGTAAGTTGTTACAAATATTTTGATAAATTGTGTTGTATTATTTTTGTGCAAAGCACTAAAAACACTACACTGTTTCATGCAATCTCTCTGCAGTTCATAAAATTTTTACAAATGTATTCCAAGCATTCCAAAAAAAAGTTATAAAATAAACATGATCAAACAGTCCTATGGCAGTAACTACAACATTTAACAAGTACATTTAATTTGTCTTTATGTCCGCACAAAGAAGTTGCTGAGTCTACATACAACTTTCTAAGGATGTTTTTTATTATTGGCATATTAATGTTGGAAACCTTAGGGTATTTACCTCCTGTTCTTGCCTCTCAGTTCTGTGAATGAATTCGACATGCCTCATTTATTTGACAATTTTTAAAAGAGATGAACCGATTTCAAAAGAGATCTAAAATTTTGAAAATATTTTAAGTAGATAACTAATTTTCATACAATAAACAATGCTGTTAGTTGTATTCCTCATAGTGTTTGTACCTGCAAATGTGCAATTATTTCTTGTATTAATTTGATATGAATATAAGTACTCTATGACTCCCTACTTAAGTACTTTTGGTGTTGGCTTTTATGGAATATTATTAATATTTTGATACATTTTGGAATCGGTATATTTTTTCTAATGCGAAAGCACCGGCCCAAACTCACATATACGAAAATAGATGAATATGGTAGTGAAATGCAAGAATTATATTTGTTCCGAGGGTTGCAATCGACACCGCACAACCATGATCTTGAAATACCCATACAACTTAGTTTTCTATGTAAAAATCATGGTTTGTATGTTAAGAGTGTCTTAGGTTATAGAAAATCAATAATTTATAGTAAATACATCCAATTAATATACAATACCAGCTCCAAATTGCCTTTTTGTTCTAATAAACATGGCTATTTTGTATTTGTGATATTTTAAATTAGATGCTTTACATACTTCAGAAGTCACAAAAAGGGCAACATTTATGGATAAAAGAGACAGATATGACAAACTAAAATACTACAAAAAAGATCACGTTTATGGACGATACAGGCATATAATGGGATTAAACTGGAAAGGTGTCCAGCTGTTAGCATTAAATAAATATTTCAAGAAGTGACCAGAAAAGTGCTGATATAAAAAGAGTTGATGATGTGACATATAAAATAATTTTAATGCTAAACCACCGGTTTGGTTTGTTTTCAGTCCATTGTATGTAAAACATATATATTTTTCCCAAATACCTATGAGATAGGTATTCTAAAACTTTTCGAGTGCTTGCTACTCAGCGCAACCATAATTTAATGCATTTTGATTTTTGGTATGGATTAGATTGAATTATATTTCAATTTCAATTTTGACTTAACTAATTTATATTTTTGACTTAACTAATTTATATTTTAATTAAAAATTGCCTTGGATGTCATATATTCCTTTGCAGATATATTTAAACTAAGAACTAAAATACACATTCAGATTAACACTTTTTTTAATTTTGGAATTTCCCCTATAGGTTTATATAATATTTAAGATCGATACCATTTAATACAGAGTTATTTTTCAAAACTGACACATTCTTAGCGTCTTTGTTTGTGTACCTGATATTCTGATTGTGATTTCACTATGCAAGCAAATATAGTTTAGATATTTAGAAGAGATTTCAATAGCGACATGTGGGAATATAATGCGATTATGAAATTGGAAATCACGATTTCTAAATGTAGAACAAAACCATTTTGTTCACATCAATTTGGTTATTAGCGTTTTTAAGGATTTTAAACCAAAAATGTTTAGGTATTTCAAACATAATAATATCAATAATATGTTTGAAGTGCACAAGTAATGTTTCGACATTAGGATATTGAAGAGTAGCACAACTGATTAAGAACCCCAAATAGAAAGATCGTCTTGGATTCAAAAGCTTGTAAGGGCTAATGACATAATTACTTCAAAACGTTTAGTTCATTCAAATTTGTATGTATGTATTTGTATTCCAACTGAAAAATCGCAAGTTTAGATTATTAGCCAAATATGGTTCCTGATTTGGGAGTATCTAATAAAAATATTTTTGAGATTACGGTTTTTTGCGGGTAGTGTAAACCAGTGAACATCTAAAAACAATTTATCAATTTATCGTGTAGTGTTCAAAAGTCAGTAGGTTGTCGAAAGGATAATGACAAATAAATCTTTCTCAAATGAGTTCGTTGCTCTGAAAAAACTACCGTTTAATTTGCTGATTTTGCTCCTTTAAAACGGGTTATGCTAGCTATGCTAAATTCTAAATATATTTTCTTATTTGTATATGCATCAATAGTTCTCTAGAAAAGTTATAAATATTCCAGTACTCTAAAAACATATCCAATAACACAACAACTTCATTACACATTTCTGTCACATGTAAGAATGAACAGAATGCATTTAACTCAGAATTATATAGAAACAAATTAGCAATAAGCAAATGCTAAAGTCTTTTGTCCGAACACTGAGAAAAATACGGCTCTATCGATTTCGGCGTTTCAGTTATAAAATCTACTTACGGAATTTAATTGCTCAAAATTTTAAATGATAATATGTATTGCTGGCAAAACTGTAAAACCAAAACATTTAGTAATTCTTTGAAGGTATTTTGCATTCCCACACAGTCTATTTTACCTACTTGGCCCCTTTTATATACTTGGCACTTTGTAAAATATTGCCCTAGTTTATATCATCTAATTATCTTGCTTGATTCCTTCTACTATGTATGATCCATTCAAAAATTAAACCTATTAATTGTGATATAAGTTATTTATTATTAATATACAAAAATAAACATAATAAACATAAATAAACATTGGAAATTATAAGAAAAATTAAAAATGTTAGTCTACCACATAATGCAAAATTAGTTTCGTTTGATGTTCAAAATTTGTTTCCTAGTATACCACCAGCAGAAACCGTAACTATAATAGCTGATTTATTAGATAAAAACAATAGTAACCCAATAATAAAAACAGAAATTCTTACAGCATTGAACACTTGCATTAAACAAAATTATTTTCAATTTAATAAAGTAATGTACACAAGTGACAATGAATTAATTATGGGAAACCCTATGAGTCCGTTATTAGCAGAAATATTTATGGACAAAATTGAACTGGTAATTCACCAACACCCACTTGCGAAAAAATTCATTTATTGGCATTGATATGTGGACGATGTGCTGGCATGCTTTGTAGGAACAAATAGAGAATTAGAAACTTTTTTAAAATTTATAAATACTGTTCACCCTAATATCAAGTTCACTATAGAAATGGAGCAGAATGACAAAATCAATTTCTTAGACTTGACAATTAATAAAATAAACGGAATACATGATTTCTCAATCTATCGTAAAACAAGCCAAACTGACATTACTATTCATAGCACATCTATACATCCTTATCAACACAAACTTGCTGCGTATCACAGTATGATAAATAGGTTAATTTCCATAGATCAAACCCCGGAAAATTTTCAAAATGAATTAAATATAATTAAACAAATAGCAGTAAATAATGGTTTCGAGGCTGAATTAATAGATAAATTACTTAAAAACAAGAATCATAAGAAAACATTAAGCTTAGTTTATCCAAACGTCAAAACCACGGACGTTAAATACAATAGTTTAACATATTTTGGTAAACCCACTTTAAAAGTTGCTTCATTTTTAAGAAAACAGAACATTAACGTAGCGTATAAAACAAACAATAGCTTAGGAAAATTAGTCAAAAATAACAATTCCAAAATAGATAAAAACAACAAAGCAGGGGTGTACAAACTTTCATGTGGCTCATGTGATAAAGTCTATATCGGTCAAAGCGGGAGAGCATGTAAAAAACGCATCATGGAGCACCGTAGTTCTTTTGTAAATCAAAAAACAGATTCAAAATATGCAGAACATCTATTAACAGAATATCACAATTTCCACGAAAACTTCAATTTATTACATGCTGAAAATAAGGGTAGGAGACTAAATCTTTTGGAATCATTAGAGATCAATAAACTCAAAAATTCGGGGAATTTACTGAACGACCAGGTAGATTTAAACCGGTCTCCCTTATTAAATTTATTTAACCAGTAATTTGTTTTAATACCTATAGTAATTCTACGTATACAACAGATTATTACGTAAAAGGATAATTGCCGATAGCTTTATGCTAATTGTTCAATTATCGGATTATTATTGACAACCTAAATAAACTATAAATATACGGACTTCACGAAATACCAGTTAGTTCTTTGACAAAGATAGTTAATATCGAAACGCGTCAGAAAAGGTTTTTTAAAAAACCAAATAAAGTGGAAAGTGCAATTCAAAGTGATTTTAGTTCAGTGAAATGAATTTCCAACAAGTATCGGCTGAATCAATCCAGTATAAACATATGTTATGTTTGTTCAGTTATTTATAATAGTCACTTGTGTATAAACATGAATAATATAACCAGCCCGAAAAAATATATATTTCATTGTGTTATGACAACCCTATTAAATTACCCAGTTCCATATTTCACATATTTGTTGTATCTAATATGCTAAGTGCTTTTAACGGTCTCCACTTTTCGTAAGAATATGAATCGCTTTGTCGAATGAGAAACAGTTCAAATATTCATGACTGTTTTTTGATACATAAGATATATTTGAATTATAAAATACAAAGACCAACTTTGGAATATATTGGATTCTAATAAATATTTTATAAATTCAAGTGCACATAAAACATTACATAATACTAGCTGATCCATCAAACGTTGTTCTGTCGTTGTTCAGTAGATTTGTTTGTGTAATTAAAGTAAAACTAACCAAAAACGAAAATCTCTATAACTATTAACGGTTCTAGCGATGGACAATTTGAAGGACATGGCTGAAATGCTAAACATGACATGAGTTCTTGGAATGTGATAGATTTTAACATTCTCATCTCAATCAAGTAATTAATTTATTTTATTTATTTGTTTATTTAAATATATACGGACTAAGAGCCCTCATAAATAATGAATACAAAAGAGACGTTACAGAGCATATGCAGAGGAAACTAATAAAATAATCAGGGAAAAAATAAAAAAATAATAATAACATTATGTACAGACCAATTAACCTACAAGAATTAAACGGAATTTTTTAAAAATATATAACCGACTTCCAATTAAAAAGTTGAAAATAATTATAGCAAAATACAAACCTAGACAATAAATAACACATTCAATGTTGTTAGGTACCTACACACAAAGTAAAAAATGTAAAGATTAAAAGGTGCTCATTCTGTACACATTAATTTCCTACCTATCTAGTATATCTTTGAAATCGGTGCCAAGCAAATCTAAAATCCTACATTGCCTACTTATCTACTTCTTCATCAAACTAGATTATTGCTTGGCACCGACTTCAAAAATATACTAGATTGGTAGGTAATTAATTTGTACAGAATAAGCACCTTTTAACGTTTACATTTTTTATTTCCTGGGTAGGTACCTAACAACATTCAACGTGTTATATATTTGCTAGAGTTGTATTTTGTTATAATTATTTTTAGCTTTTTAGTTATAGACGGAAGTCGGTTATATATTTTTTAATGTTTTATTTTCAACTCTTTAGTTTTTTTGAAATCGGATAGTTTTCATTCTTTATTCTTTATTTTGTACGTATCGCCTTAATAGACAGGACCAGGTAACATCGAAAGCCTCAACATTACACAATGATACATTTTCATTTAAATTGAGAGGTAAATGTTTTCGAACAAAATGTACTAGTACGCGTTGACTTAATAAGCCCACAATATATAGATAATTCCACTCCACCCTATATACCAACCATCTTGTACATACGACTGCCCAGTGACAAGCATAAATTTGTTAGCTGCCTTCTGTAAACTATAGGACGGAGTAGAATCCATCCCATATTTACGGAGTCAAATCTGTCCTATATTTCAACCATAGTATATAACTCCTTGTGGGCTACCCCATAAATTATTTCATTTTTAACAATTTATATTATCACCCTGTCTAACATTAATTCCTCTCCACACTTTATGCAACTTCTTATAGGCTATAAAATAAATATTTTTTTAATCACACTGTATAAATGTAATTCAACTCCAGCATATATTTCAACCATCCTGTATGATTTGTTGACGTCCACACCATATAACAGTTTTTTAATCACCATATATCATTTTAATTTCACATATTTTCCAACTTTTTTTTTACCACCAAACGTCCACTCCATCCTACTTTCCAACCATCCTGTATATACGGCTGCCTATGGACCACTATCATTCTACTCCGTCCTATATTTCAAATTCGCAATTAAAACTTCCCGTCACTAAAATTCCCGCACTATTACGTTAGAATTAAAATATTAGTGAGGAAATGTCCGTTATGTCATTTCTATGAAATTGTTGATAAGAATTTTGGAATTTTCGGCGATTTTCTGCAAATCTGCAAGTTACACGTCGCAGAAAAGTATATGAGATCACCTAGGGATCTTCCTTAATAGATTAAACGCTAAAAAACTATACACATCCATAAGAAATTTTCGAAAAATCTACCAATATGTTAGGGATATTGGTCGATTTCCATGCACGCATGTGTTCATTCACAAATTTCATCACTTTACCAATAGATTTTTTTTCCAAAATTTCCAAAATTGGAAGTTACACCAATCCGGGTATATACTCTATTAAACAAGACCATATTCATTTAAAACGGTTCACCACAGGAGAAGAAATCAGGTAACATACATACAAAAAATTAAAACAAAAAACAAATACCCGACGAATTGATAACCTCCTCCTTTTTGTAAGTCGGTTAAAAAGTATATGAATTTTCCCATACAAAATGTTGAATAGAGCACGCGTTCTTTTAATGGCAAATTACTCCAAATCCTATACAACCTAACAGAACAACAATTAATAAGGTAATTCAAATTAATTGACGGTTCAATTTCCAGTAGTTTCGGATTTAAGACTAGATTCTTATACAATAACGAGTTGTCGCATCTCTGACGACAATACAAAGGCACTAGATTTGGTCCATAATCTGAATCCTCCTTTATAACTTTAGACTTTCCCTCTATTTACCGAGTTGCAAATTTGATAACAGAACCTCATACACTAAGGAGTAATTCGTGGACACAGACAATGGTTTACAACCAAGTCAAAAAATGATGCAAACATATCGGAAACTTCCTGATCATTGGAACACATCCTATTATTATAAGACAGATGTCTGGGTAACAAATAACATTACTAAATAAAGCTGATGGAATATGTTCAAAGTGAAGTACGTATGTGACCAGATCTGGACGATTTGATACAATGTGCACATAGTCTCTAAAAATCAATATATAGCCTACTAATAATTTTGTCGGGTTCCATCTGCAGTGAGAATTTTTTTATTAGAGATCGCGACTTTAAGATCGTTATTGTACCATGGAGGATAGTATATGTTTTTAGGGTTCCGTATATACAATATACGGATGCCCTTAGAATATCACTCGGATTTCTGCCTCTGTCACATGACAGCAATTTTCCCCTAAGCTACTGGACGGAAGAGGTTGAAATTTGGCAACAATGTATAGTTTGGTGACTCAATCAGGAGTACTTCTGTGGGGGAAAAACTAAAAAAATCGACCGTTCCTCTCCCCTGATCTCCGTAACTACTGAGCCTAAAATTTTGAAAAAAATAGGAAATATAGAAGGTTGCTTGAACTTTACAGGAAAAATAAGGAGAAACCATTAATATTAATTTTGGGGGACAAATTATATAATTAAATGAAAATTTAAAAATAAAAAACATTTCAAACGGATCATGTACATCAAATGAAAGGTCTCATTCTGATGAACACATTTTTTTTTCATATTTAAAAAAATAGATAAAAAGCTATTAACGAAAATTTACCAAAATTTAACCCTCCCCCCCCCTACTTATGTGCGAAACTATAAAACGTAAAGTTATGAAAAAAATTATTAGAGATATTACTGGAAAAATAAGGTGAAACGTCTACTGTTAATTTTGGGGGGCAAATTACAGAATTAAATGGAAAATATAAAATTAAAATTGTTTCTAACCCATCATTTTATATATCAAATGAAAGCACTCATTATGACGAATACAAGTATATTTTTTTCATATTTTTAAAATAAATTATTTAAAAGATATTAAAAAAATATAAAAAATCTAACCCATCCCCCCCCTTTATCTCCGGAAAAGGGAAGTATAGCCCTTCACCTGAACTTTACTGGAAAAATAAGGAGAAACCCCTAATATTTATTTTGGGGGGCAAATTATAGAATTAAATGGAAAATATTAAATTAAAATTGTTTGTAACTGATCATGTAGTATAACAAATCACAGGGCTCATTATGACGAAAACAAATATATTTTTTTCATATTTTTAAAATAAATTAATTACAAGATATTAACAAAAATATAAAAAGTTTTACCCATTCCCCCTTTTATCTCCGAAACCATAAACTGGAAAATTTTGAAAAAAAAAAATTGAGGTATAGCCCTTTACCTGAACTTTACTGGAAAATTAAGGAGAAACCCCTAATATTCATTTTGGGGGGCAAATTATAGAATTAAATGAAAAACAAAAAATTATAATTGTTTCTAACGGATGATATAATATATCAAATCACAGGGCTCATTATGGCGAATACAAATATATTATTTTAATTTTTTTTTAATTAATATTTTAAAATATATTAAAAAAATATTTTAAAAAAATTACCCATTCCCCCCGTTATTGCCCAAACTATAAACCTAACTTTATTTGTTTATAGGAAAAATATGAAGAAATCCCTAATATTAATATTGGGTGCCAAATAATAGAATTAAACAGAAAATAAAAATTTTTTTTTAACGCATCATGCAATACATCAATTGAAAGAGGAATACAAATATATATTTTTCATATTTTTAAAATTAATTGTTTACAAGATATTATCATAAAGATATAAAAGCATTTCATTTCTCGCTTTATTTCCGAAACCATACTACCTAAAATTTTGAAAATAATTAGGGGTACTAGGGCTCACTTGCAATTTATAAGAAAAATTATTAGAAAACCCCCATAGTAATTTTAGAGACAAATTATACAATTAAATGGAAAATAAAAATTAAATTTTCAAACGCATCTTGCAATATATCAGATAAAAGGCTCATTATGTGAATTACAAATATATCATATTTTTAAATCATTTGTTTAAAATATATTAACAAAAATATTAAACATCGACTTAATTCCCACTTTAGAAACTACATTATTTAAATTTTGAAAAATATATTTTATTTGTATTTTTAAATAATGTGAATAACAGATTTAATAATTTATAATTTAAAACTTGACCTATTTTGCCCTTTATCTTATAATCTACAGAGCCTCAAAACTCGGGCAGTAGATTATAAAAGGCTTCTCTGAAAGTTTATTAGTAAAATAAAACTCTAATGTTAATTTTTGGGGGCCAAATTAGAAAATTAAATACATATGTATTCTGATGAAAATCAAGCGAATCATTAGACCATAAAGTATTGGCTCTAAAAATTTGAAACCAAAATGATTATCTACGTCTGTATACATGTGTTGTTTTTTTTTTGTTTTCGGTCATAATACGAAACCGGCTCAAAAAAATTGGATCGGTTACACTGGATCCTGTTAAGGATCGTTTTTGACAGGGCTTTTACAGGTTTGTAGAAAATCTGCAGAAACTTTTAACCTTTGGTGAAGGCAATAACATTAAAGAATACAAATGTGGCGGTTCGTAATCGGGGGTATTTGTTAACCAACTTCAAGATGTAGCTTCTCAATTTGTCTCTATCTGCAGTGTGCTCTCATCATTTGGTGTCAAATGGAAAACTTTGTCTTTATACAAAACTGCGTGATCTGAAACCTGTATTAAAATCATTACTATTATGCAATATCACTCTGTTAAGGAGGATACCGAAGTGGTCTAATATTTTTTTCAATGTCATGGCTTATACAGTTTTTAGAGAAAGTCAGCAAAACTTGTTCTTAAGTAGTAACTTTTGCGAAAGGCGATATTAGTAAAGAATGAAAATCTTGCTTTTTGAAACCTGGGGAGTAAAGAGAAATTGAAATTAACCAAAATAAATTCTGCCAGCTTCAAAAAGTTCTTAATTTATTTCTATATACAATGTGTCATAATAAATTTGAATCAAATGAAAAATATTCTTATTAAAAATATTTAGAAAAAGTTATTGTAAATTCAAGATTTTGCATGATCTAAAAAAGAGACTTTCTCCATTCGTCTACAATACAGTGGGTACATCTAAGTTGAAATGACATGGAAACATTTTGTAATGCAGTAAACATATTTGTCAAAATAATTGTCATATATTTCAATTTTACTTTATAAATTTATATCCATTGAAAACGAAATCCAACAGGATTTTGAAACGTTTGGTTTTAAAATATACACAAGTTTGAACTCTGATGTGGTATTATTCCCAAGAAAATCTAAAATAAAGCAGTAAACGAAGTTGGTGAAAAACTTACTTTAAGGTAAAATACCTTACTGGTGACAATATCGAAAAATTTAATTCGAATTAAACCATTAGATCACTAAAAATTGTAAACTAATTTACATGTTCTGTGGAGTGTCTGTGAGTATTTTGCACAGTAGATTGTGTTGTATATATCAATACAAGCGGTAATCTGTCTTTTCAACTGTTACTATCTACGTGTTACAGGTAGTGAAGAAAAATAACAAATGCCGATGGCGTAATTTGATGTTTGACAAATAGGACTTAAATAATATTGAAACAAAAATTTAAGGAATTGTGGTCGAATTTCGACAAGTGGGTGACCACTAGTTTATATAAATTTATCAAAATTAGTTACGACACAATCTTCAAAAACTATCATTAAAATTTACTATGTAGGTGTGACCAGTTCATTGCAATTATTTATCTTTAAATTATATCAAAAATAGTTACACTAAATTATATGAATCATACATCACAATAAATTTTTTCTATTTCATGATTGATTGATTGTTTAATGCAAAGTAACAATTTTTTTTCTACCGAATGACTTCACTGCTTAATAAGTGCCTAACTCATTATTTGTTGTTCGGGTTTATTAGTCTTTGTTAACAACAGCTTAGTTTCTTATTTAAATCTATTTTTACTTCTTTTAGTTTTTTTTTCACACCACATAGTTTCCTTATATCTCGAATTTATATTTCGTTAATATGACTTAATTACGTAACTATATTTCCAGAGTATTATTGAGCTTGCTAATTCCAAACTGGTTTTGCTTAAATTTTCAGCATTCTTGATATAACCTTCTATGCCTTTGTCTACCCATTTTTTTGTTTAAGTAGGAAGTATCATTCTTTTCATCTACAAAGGATTGATATCTTGAACAATAAAGAAGGTTACATTCCACTAATTTAAGTAACGGTCATTGACTTTCCAAAGATGGGTCAGTAGTAAAAGGTGGGAATATGAATACATTTTCCATAACTTAGGTTACATCAATACACTAAAGCACCCAACTGAGACAGGTGACTTATAAAGCTTAGTAGTCATGTAAGTTAATGGCAATGGTTTCGTGTCTGATCAGAGGTTTCAATAAAAGCTTGAAATCAAGCAAGGCCACTTTTATTGGATATCAACGCAGGATTCACCAGTTATTAAATATTAAAAACTAATTTACAAACAAAAATATTCAAAACTATGTTAACTAGAGAAAATAAAAAACGCTTAAGTTTAATCGAGATCTTCATTCGCATGATTTGTGCAAATTATCTCTTTAAATTTAATACTGGAAATTCAAAATTAAATTGCATATTCTTTCTTCGGATTATTGTTGCAGTAAATGTGGTTAGCATTAGGCAACCAGGAGTACTTTGGGAGATAAAAACTTTTTGAAGCTATTGAATATTGTTAAGACTGTTTGACTCATAGTTTGTAAAATATTTCTTATATTATATTTACTGCCACCGTTTCTTGGATGGTTAGTTAGGAAACAAAGTATTGCATCAGAATTGTATCAGGCAACACGTCCGTTTCCATGTTTAAAAAAATTCAAAGGACTAACACCATATAATGGTACAAGATGTAAAAGAAGTACAAAAATTATTTGTCATCTTTTAAATGGGACATATAATTATTTAAATAATTAAATTAAATTTGCATAAATAAAATGCAAATACTGCATATCTATATATTACTACACTATTTAGATATTCCATATATTTTTGGACACTAATATTTTATTTATTACAAGAATTTTCACCCATAGCGAATGATTTACATTTAAAAAATCCAAATGCCTGTCTTAATACTGTTATACTTAATAATAATTTGAAAAAACATCCTAACTATATTGGTCACTCGGTCAATTTTCCACAATTTTATACCTCAGTGATTCTGTAGGAACTATCGCCGAGCTTTGTGAGATTTCATTTCAGGTTTGGCAGATGTGAGAGCGTAAAGTAGAAAATTTAAGGTTGTTGAAACTCCGCACGCCTACCACCTGCTGCCTCTTATGTATGGCGCTTTACAGGGCGAAAATTGTTGCCCCAAAAATAATCCTGTTAATTCTATAATAATCAACAATAAAAAGCTTGCCAAATTTACAGGAAGAAGGTTAGCAGTCTCGTGGAAAAAAAATAGTACATACACTTTGCATGATTAAAATAATTTACCTGAATATCAAGCTTTAATTTAGCAGAAACACAAAAACAAAAATACACTTTGAGATTTACACTTTACTTTGACAGAACGGCACGTGTTTCGGCAACAATGCCTTTCTCAAGTTTCACAAAATACTGAAAGACCTTTGTGTGAAAATAATGAGTAATCTCGAAGTGTATTTTCATTTTTATGTTTCTCATCGTCCACAACAATTTAATATTTTAATTTAGCAGGACATGTGACTCCACAAAAGTTAAGTTAGCTAAAATTATTAAATAAAATCACAACATTTAGACTATCGCCGCACTACTTTTCTTCTCATCAGTTATATAGATTAAAATCTTTCGCTAGAAATTCAATTCATTTTCCACTTAGTTAGCAAAAACAATTGTTTTCTGATGCGTATTTGGGGCATGTTCAAGGTTCTTCTTGTGCTCACTTCGAGGTGTCATTCTTGTGTACGCAAGACAATATATACCATATATATTGTTTCTAGTCAGGGAACATTCATCAGTTGCGCTTCCCACAAGATTACACCCTCTCGAATATGATATATATAGGTGAAAATAACCTGAAAAATTTTATCGTGACATTCTAAGCTAGGAGTTGCGGAATCCAGATTTGGAACCTCTGTGTGCTAGTTTTCCCGAAAATCCTAGATGTCTCACGTCTACGAATTTATTTTTATGGTTGGATAAATAGCAGGTCATAAAAAGAGGTTAACAAGTGATTATACTTAAAGCTTGTTAGCAAATATAATTTTGTAAGTTGTTGAATTATTGTATAAGTTTCAAGAAATGTATATTAGGTATACTATCTTAGACCCATGGAAATGCGAGACTTTCAGACGTGGGGAAAATGGAACATCATCACTGAAAAAAATAGATCTCAAACATGTTTGCTTGATATTTAATAATATGAAACCCAAATAACTTTTTATAGCTGATAGAAAGAGCAAGTAATAAAGAATAATAACCGTTAAGTGAGTCATTTAGTGAAGAAGTTTCAGCAACAGGATAACGAACTAGTAACAACTTAGAATCTTATCTGTACACAGAAACACTCGGTGATTTGATCTTATATAACAATAAATAATTCAAATATCGCAACAACGTTTACAAAGACTAGCGAGTTTTAAGTTTCGATTGTAATCGTTAAGAATGTTGGAGAATTATTGATAAATGATCCAAACATCTAGAATGAAACTTCGGGTAAAATTTGCATTATAAAATTCACATAGTTTCCAACATGGACTACGTGCGACATCTTTCATGCAAAAGCTACACTGAAATTCTCAGTGTAACAACTAAAAGAGATTTCGTCTCCTACTGATAAAACTATAGTATTCTTCAGCATTGTAGTACAGAAAAATTGTGATATAATATAATAGATGTCAGAAGCATTAAACGTGTTGTAGATTTAAACTTAATATCTTAAAATCCAGCTCTAACATTTTGTCATATAAAATAGTCAATACTTACCAAAGATGAAAATCTTTTATAAATTCCAACCTGACTGACAAAAATATACTAGATTCGTAGGTATTTAATTTGTACAGAATGTTTACATTTTTTAGTTTCTGACCTACCTAACAATAATGAATGTGTTATTTATTTGCTAGAGTTGTATTTTGTTATAATTATTTTCAGCTTTTTAGTTATAGGTGCAAGTCGGTTATATATTTTTAAAAAATATGTTATTTTCAACTTTTCAGATTTTTTGTGATTCTTCATTTTTTATTTTGTATGTATAACCTTAATTACAACATTACACAATGATACATGTTCATTTAAATTGACATGTAAACGTTTACGCGTTACTAGGACGCGTCAATTTAATAAGCCCAAAATATGTTTATGCCTTATGGACCACGCCATGTAACCTTCTTTCAACTTTTTTTGAGAACTCTGTGTAACTATAGATAATTCCACTACACACTATGTAACAACCATCCGGTACATACGCGTGCCTACTGACAACCATAAATTTGTTAGCTGCCTTCTGTAAATTGTGGGCTACCCTATAAATTATTTCATTTATAACATTTTGTTTTATCACCCTGTATAACATTGAAATATATAAAAATATAATTCCAGCAAATATTTAACCATCCTGCATATGATTTGTTTATGGCCACATCATATAACAGTTTTTTAATCACCCTATATAATTTTACTCACTACACACACTATATTCCAACCATAAATAGGCAGCTGTATATAGGCTGCCTATAGACCACCATAATGTTTTTAACTGCCTTCTGTAACTATCATTCTACTCCGGTCTATATTTCAATCATCATATATATGCAACTCCTTCTATCACCTTGTGTATAATCGCATGAAATAGCAGTTTACAGCTTTACATGTGTTGTCACTGAATTTTAGGTCAGGAGAATGTGACACCAAAAGGACTAGCTTCGCAAAACAGAAAATTTTTCATTTAAATAGGTATTTGCACGGTGTAGAAACAAAACGAGTTTGGTACTCATAGAGTTAAGGAGCTGAAAATACTAAGCTTTCCTACTTATATGCTTGTCATGTACATAGAAAATTTTCAAATTGGCAATCAAAACTTCCAATACCTACAATTACCGCACTATTACGTTGGAATTAAAATATTTATGAGGAAATATCCGTTACGTCAATTCGGTGAAATTTTTGATAAGAATATTGGAATTTTTGGCGATTTTCTGCCAAACTGCAAGTTGCATGTCGCACAAAAGTATATGAGACCACCTAGGGATCTTCCTTAATAGATTACACGTTCAAACACTATACATATCCATAAGAGGTTTATGAAAAATCCACCAATTTGTTAAGGATATTGGTCGGTTTCCATTCACAATTTTCATCACTTTACCTATACAATTCTTTTCCTAAATTTGAAGTTTCACCAATCCGGATATATACTCTATTAAACAAGACCATATTCATTCAAAACGGTTCACAACAGGAGTAGAAGAAATCAGGTAACTTAGGTACATACAAAAAAAAATACGCGACGAATTGATAACCTCCTCTTTTTCGGAAGTCGGTTAAAAATGAATGAAAAGGGTATGAAATTTCAAGTATGGCCTAACATAGTTGCTTAAAGACATTTTATCTCGTTATCCAAGATAAAATCGTATTGAACAAGCTCGAACTACGATTGTGAAATTTAAAATAGTGATTTTGAGATTGATATTCGAATAAGATTCGTACACTGCTATGTCTGCGCGAGTTTTCTATATCGAACTGAGGCTTGGACTCTCAGCACAAAGATGATTAAGCTTGATGTATTTGAAAGGTGGATCTATCGCCAAAACCGTATAATCCCATGAACAGCTCAAGGATAGACAAGAAAAATCTACCCCTTTAGTAATTTCTTCAAGAGGTCCAGCATTAAAACTCCTCCAACGCATTCCTGTAGATGAACAAAATAATTTCGACAAGATCATTACATTCCTAGACAAAAGATACGACAATCAATCTTTGAGGCAAGTATACAAGATGGAACTAAGTGAAAAACGCAAAAATATTCAAAGTGTCTACAAGCATTTAAAGCAGAGATTAGACGTCTAGAACAACTTTCCTACCAGAGGCAACTAAAGATCAACTGGCCACACAAAGTTTTATAAATGATATTAGAGATATTGAAGTTCAAAGAAATTTAAGGATTAGTTGCATTAAGAACACTGACACTAAAGGGTGAATATTGTCAGATTGAATTACATGAAAACAACAGAGAAACGACAGCATTCTTTAGCAGTAAAGGACTGTTTCAGGGCACGGTCATGCCCATTGGGTTATGTAATGCACCCGCTACATTTTATAGGCTAAAGAAGTATATATTGAACAGGTTGACTTGAAGAACATGCTTAGTATACCTCGACGGCATTCTGGTCATGGGTCAGACATTCGACAATCATCTGAAGAGCCTTGGTGAAGTATTTTCCAGAATTAAGAAAGAAAACCTGAGCTCAACCGGAAAAAGTATTCCATTTTCCAAAAAAGAATTTTTTTTGGGCCACGTTGTTTCTGTCAAGAATCCTCACAAACGAAGACTATATAGAAGCCATTCATGATTGGCCAGTCCCGAGAGACAAGCCTGTACTACGAAGCTTTCTGGGTCTCTGTTCGTACTACAGGCGATTTGTTAAGGGATTCGCCACCATTGCCACACCTCTACACCGGCAGACCACTGTAAAAAAGACCTTCCGTTGGAATCAGGACTGTGAAACATCGTTCAGACGACTAAAGGCGCTACTCTGTTCGAGCATACTATTAGCGTTTCGTACACAGTGCGACAAGTTAATTTTAAAAACCGACGCCAGCAATACAGGTTAGGGCCTTTTTATAAGTGCAACATGGTGATCGAGTATTGCAACCATGGAGTCTCGAAACCGGAAATGAATTATTATGTCACCTGTAAAGAACTTTTTGCAATAATCAAGGCTGTAGACTATTTGCACAAATATCTCTATGGTCTTCATTTCTTAATCCGAGCCGAACATGACGCTTTCAAATGGCTAATGAACATCAAGACACCGGAAGGACAACTGGCCAGATTGATAGAGAAATTACATCAATACGATTTCAAGATTGAACACTGTGCCGGCCGTCTGCATAACAATGCCGACGCCTTCTAAAGAAGATCATGTAGTGCGGAATGCGAGCATTGCCTGAAGACATAACAGCGAAAGTGTATCTCCATTAGACAGATTCGCTTGCAGATGAATGATGACTGAACAACTGAACAATGTATCCCGGACCCAATGGCTGACCCAGACATTGAACCAATCCTGTCACTCAAGAAAGAGGGGCACCGAGGCCACGATGGGATGAGGTAGTTAGATACTCGGACATCCTGAAATCATTATGGGGACTCTCTAAGAGTAGAGATTGGAATATTGAAAAGAAGTTGTGAAATCAATAAAGGCATAGAACACAAATCCCAACTGGTAGTCCCAAAGAAAAGGTACCCACCATCCTGACCGAAGTACATGATTAGAATACCGGAGAGTATCTGGGCATGAATAAAACCATGGATAAAATTTGCCAACGGTACTACTAGGTAAATTACTTCGAAGACGTCAGAGTTTGGTGCCGGAACTCTGACACCTGTGCAGCCAGTATGCACTGGACCAAGGGTAGAATGCAGCAATACAATGTGGGCGTCCCATTTTACAGAATTGACATTGATGTCGCCGGTCTACTTCCCGAGTCTGAGAGGCGAAACAAATACATTCTGGTAGCAATAGATTACTTCAGCAAATGCTATAGCCAATCAAGAGCCAATGACGGTGGCGACGGTGCTTGTAGAATAGCTATTGGAGTTACATTTATTCCTGTTGGCCTATCGCTCAGCTGTTTATAAGAGCACAAGACTGACTTCAGCAAGGGAACTATTCGGAAAAGAGCTGATATTACCTTGTGATTAGGTATTTGACTCACCAGAAAAACCGCCCCAAGAAGTCAATGATTATGCCGACCAATTCCGACATAACATGCTAGGTATACACGAACTAGCCCGAACGCAAATGTTGGCCACCAGTGATCGGATGAAGACACGCTATGATCTCAAGGCAACTTCAGTTGGGTTCCAAGAAAGAGACAAAGTATAGCTAAACTTTGTCTCTTTCTTGGAACCCAACTGAAGTTGCCAACTCCCAGAGGAGCAAATGCAACTCTCCAAAGCTCACCCCAGCCTGTGATGGTCCATACGAGGTAGTCAAGAGAATCAATGACGCTGTTTATCGTATTCGCCAGAATCCGAGAGCTAAGATGAAAGTGGTTCATTTGGATCGACTCGCTCCATACCATGGAGAGAATGATTCCAACCGGGACGATCAGAATTAAAGGGAGGGCAGTATTATAAAATTTATCTTACGCCGCCACACAATCTAGGAAACCTTCTTAATTCATCTTTCCTATAATACCAACACGTAAACCCAAAAACAGGCTGAAATAAAAAAATTAAGAGCAACACAACGGCTATCCTGAAAATTCGATGAATGAGTGTAAAAGAGTTTGTTTGTTTATTATGAAAAAAATAAAGATCTTGAAAATGAAAGTGAATATTGGTGAATTTTGAACCCACAAACTCTCTTGCAGTATTCTACAAAGATAAATTATAAATTTTTGTAGTGATAATTAAGTCTTTTATTTCTTATTCCCTTATTTGAATAAAATTTTAATAGATGTTTTACCGTGTTTTGCTTTGTCTTCCGTTCATTTTTTATAGGCTATCTCTAGTTGAATAGATTTACATTTTCAACATCCATCTTATCATGTGAGAGTAATTTATAAAAGTAAAATAAAATAACCTATATGCAGTCAAGTTTTACAACTTTAAAAAAATGTTATAGGCAAATAAAATTATTTACTATAATAAATACTAAATATAAATACTTGTTGAATAGTCAGAATAAAAAAATAAAATTAAACGTATATATCAGATCCGCTGCCAGTCTTGTGGCTTGTTGACATGGGTACCTTTAACCTGTAGAAGAAAAGATTATTCAAGAAATATAATTTGATAATGCTTTTAGATTACGTACTATTTATCTGTCTTTTCAATCGTCGAGTATTTGAAATTAGTATTCGCCAAAAACGTGTTACCAGCATTCAGCAGCCTAAGTTTTCACGGATTTCTTGCTCAGGTGATGGGAACTGAGATAAGGGAAATTCGTTCACTTTTTAGAGCGCCATCATTACTTGTCAAAAAAACGTGGTTTCATCGAATCTACTAGAGAGAGCGTCATCGAAGGTGCAATTATCGATATCTTGTGCTTGACTTGTTACTTGTTGCAAGCAAACCATATACTTAATACTAATATACTGCTATCGCCCATAAGTGAAAGTATTACAAACTAAAAAAGATAGCAAATTAACTTTTTGTGGTACTTGACCCGTTAGGCACAAGCATTGCGACCACTAATCACAGATCATACAGAGAAAAAACATATGCCCAATGACAGAAAACACAATTGATGTATTTTTGAACGTGCGTATTAGACAATAAGTACCCTAATAAAACGAGACAGAGAAATATGTCTGCACCGTGATGACTTCACATTTCTCTAGACTCCGCTAACAGTATATTAATTAAATTTATATACGGTTGGAGGCTTGTTTGCATGATTGTAGGTTTATTCTCAGATATCATTTTAGTGGTTTCCGTCTTGTAAATATTGGCCAAAAATCATTTCTGTTGTAATGTACGTACAACGTAATGTACAAAATGAGGTAAATCACACTAGTGAAGCCTTTCGAATGTACAGCTTAGGTAATGACTATCCAGGCATGCCGTTTTCCAAGTTGTTTTAATGAAACGTCAAAATGGTAACGAATTATCGCATTTATTGCTTAATTTATACTATACTATTATAAAATTGTAAGTTTGTCTGTTTGTTTGTTGGTTTGTTTGTTTGTTTGTTTGTTTGTTTGGGCATCAGGTAAGAACTACTTACTTGATTTTGCTGAATCTTTTTTTGTTGGGAAGCCTATAATTCGACTTAAAATCTGGTAGAATTTTATCTCTCTAAATTGACAGAAACAGTAGATATAGGGAAAAAACTTCTACCATTTTGGGTAATTCAATTACTCAATTGGTTCCAGCGCACGCACAAAATATTAGATAATGGCACCAGCTTGGCTTTTATTCAAAATTCGGAATGTGCAAATGTAACATGTTTCGATTTAACAAAAAACAACATATATCAAGTAGGGTGTTCTGTATATAGGAAACTTAGAGCGGAGTATAATTACATGCATTTAAAAAATCCAAAAAAGTTATATTTGGTGTCCTATAAGCAGCTAGATATATATGATGTGGAGGAAATAAGGTGGAGTGGAATTAATTATACGGGGTGGTCCAAAAAAGTTATTTTGAGTGCGCCATAAGCAGTTCCATATACCAAGTGGTTGAAAAAGGGTAGAATATTTATAGAGTGAATAAAAAAACTTTAAAAAATGTCTTAGGTAAGCAGTTAGGATATTTGAATTATGTTCATAAGATACGATAGTTATGAAATGGGTTAAAGAAATGTTAAAAGCAGTTGTTTGTACAAGATGTTTGAAATACAATATGGAGTGGAATTATAGTTTATGTTGTGGTTAAAAACTTGTATTATATCCACAAGTAGTTACATATATAGGATGGTTGAAATATGTAGCGGAGTATAATTACAGCTATACAGGTGGGTTTAAAAATATTTTAAAGTAATGGTATAATCTATAAGCTGTTCCATTTACCGGATGGTTGAAATATAAGGTGAGGTAGGATTCTAAGGATACAGGGTCGTACAAAAATGTTATATTTGGTGGCAAATACGTAGTTGCATTTAAAAGGTTGTTGAAATATAAGGTGATTTTGATTATAGCACTTCCATATATAGAGTACCTGAAGTATGGTGCCCAGTAAAGTTATAGTTATACAGTTCCATTCAAACAAGGTTAGAAAAAGTTGTAAACGAAGGGTGGTTTAAATGAAGTGTGGAGAGAAATAATACTTTAATATATCTTGAAAAAATATAAGGAAAAAATGTGTAATATCGTAGTTCATAATAAGTTGCAAAGATAGAATAGTTGAAACATAGGGTAAAGAAGTGTTATGATTATTATTTAAAAATTGTCATATTGGTTGACCAATATACAGTAGCGTATACGTGGTAGTTGTAATACATACAAGGTGATTCAAAAACATGTTGAACAAAATTGTTATGTTCGGTGCCCCATAAGCGGTTGCGGTTTGGTGAAATATATTTGGCATTGATGGACTTATAGTTATACAGGGTGATAGAAAAAATGTTATATTGGGTGGCCGATAAGTAGTTGCAAATACAAGGTGATTGAAATAGCGGGTGGAGTAGATTTATAGTCCAACAGGTCGGATAATTTTTTTTGTAGGATAGAACATGAGCTGTTGCACCTCTGCAAGATTTGAAACATGGGTCTAAATAAACTTATAGTTCATACAGTGAAGTATTTATATTTTATATTTGGTTGCTCCTAAGCAGATGCACATACAGGGTGGTTCAAATATAAGTTGTAATGTTTGACATATTGTCAGCGGTGTATACAGGATGGTCTTAATGTAGAAAGAAGTACAGTTAGTTATACAAAGCGGTTGAAAATTCTTTTAAATAAAATTGTTATATAGAGTGGCCAATAAGCAATTGCAGTGAGGGTTTAAATAAAAGTTTGGTGTTAGGGTGCAAAACTGTGTTTTTATAATTGTGACTCTCGAAGGGTTCCACATCATTTCCATTAGGATGGATCAAAAAAGTTAAAAAACAATTGTTATATAGGGTAGACCATAAACAGTTGCATTCATATGGAATATCTGAAATATGGGGAGAAGCAAGATTATAGTTTCAGAATGTGTAATACAATGTTTGTAATAAAATAGTTATATAGGGTGGTCCATAAGTACTTGTAATTTGGGTATTGATGGATTTATGGTTAAGTAGGGTGGTTCAAACAAGTTAGAAAATTTTTTATATAGGATAACCCATATGTTTCATATGTTATTTCTTTTTGCGAAGGCTTGAACATTCCGTACGCGGGTGAAACCGAGGGTAACGGCTAGTAATTTATATAATAACAGAAAACAGAAAGTGATAGGACTGTAGCTTCAAAGAATAAACAATGAAAAATTCTTTAGTATAAATCAAAACATGATTTGTGAAATAGATTTTGAAATGGAATGCTTGGACGAAATGGCAAATTACTGAGAGGTTGTTTGCCAAAAGTAGTCAAAAATACTTCCCGGTGGCTACCCATAAAACTTTCGGAGTCACGGCAGTCGATACCAGGCCTCGTTTCTGAAGACAAGGCGGTGCCCGTTAGTAACTAGGGAAGGAGAGGGCATCCACCCTCGAATGTGACTTGTCAAAACTTTATACAAGTAGTTCGCCGGACACACTTTCCTTCGGGATTGAGGGAACGAGGCCGACTTATTAAGCCTTTAATACAAGTAGTCGTCAGACCTGTTTTCGGGATTGTGGCGATGAGACGACCTTGCGGGTAACAGTGGGACCGTCGCTTGAGATCTCGGCTCATCGCCCTGTATGGGGCGCGACCTAGTATTCGAGACGAGAGTCCTTTGCCCACCTCTTGCCTGTTACTCCTAAAACTGTGCCATAGCGTCCCGCAAGTAGAGGTGCCTACACCTCGAAATCGGATGTCCGCTCGTCCAGAAAGGTAAAAGGGGGAGATTCCCGTCAAGGGAGTCGAACGTGTCACCCATCGGCGGGGAACTCTTAAACGAACTAGGGTGTTCGTAAGATTCCAAAATGGGGGGTGCGGGCTAGAGATGTGCCCCACTGGGTGAGGTTAGCGGTGGCTCTCCATACTGCGTTGGCCTCGCACCGGAAATGGCTAGAAGCTAGATTGTACCCCTGGGTGGATAGTCAGACCTCGTTGGTCAGTCGTACGACGCATTCACCCTTGTAGCGTGGGATGGTAGACGACGGCCGTTTGAGGTGTCGGACTGGGGGTCCCATCCTGAAGGGAATGACCAATCTAGTATCCGAGGCAAATCCTACCATAGTCCACACCTGCAACCTAAAACCGCGTTTAACACGGTCGGTAAAGCAGGTCCGCTAGCAGACCGGGAACATCGTCGGCACATTAGATAAATGGTGTCAGAAGAAGTGTGGTAGTAATTAAGTTAATTCCCCTATAGTAACATGTAAAACAATGAAATCTGCTAAACTTTTATGACTTACAGCTATTTTAAATAAGAGGAAAATTCTAAAGTAAGTGCATTCAACTCCCCAAGTTCCGTAAAATAACCAGAAAAAGTTGAGTGGAAGACATATTTTGGTGCGACAATTGACAACATGCGGAGTCATTTACATCAAGAAATAAAAAAAAATAGAAAGAGTATTTTCGTGTTGAACAATTAATTTTTTGATATGCTTAACTAGATTATTTTGTCTTGAACATGTAACATATATTGATCTTCTATTATTACTTTATCTGAGAATAATGTACAATAAAAAGATTTGGGAATCAAAACGAAATTAGCATTTGAGAAGTTTATTAAAAAACGACAAACATTTACAATATTTTCCATTTTTTGATACCCATGTTAATCTTTAATTTACATATCTTGTATTTAAGCTGATAAACTAAAGAGATGCTATAATGTAAAATAGTCCTCATTACTAATTTATGTTATATGTAATGTTTAATTTTCATAACCTATAAGTATTTTATATATGTATGATCTCTATATTACAGATATTCTCATGCTTTATTTTTTTTCATTTTTCATTAAATTGTAGTTGTTTGTTTTCCTAATAAAAAATTATATCAATTGATACTTTTCGTTAACTTTATTTAGTGAAGTAATAAATATGGGTAAAAATTCATTAATTTCTTATAAACACATATTAGTAGGTTACTGCAAGCTTATTATTCTTGGGAAAAGCGATGCGTGCATGTTCCTGTGCAACAAAAGTAGCTTTACTGAGTATCCCTACTATTTCTCTGTGTAACTAACGACCGTAGAATATAACAGCCACGGAACATCAACTATATTCAGAAGAATGTAAATTCTACGTACCCTTCCTACTATTCTATTGGAAACGACTATACTTTAGATATGTGGCTTTGGGCGACACCAATACGATGAAAGTCGCATGACACAGGCTTTAAATACGATTTGGAAGAGTTCTCTTGCATTTAGTGATGGGATTACTTCATGGTGTACGATATGCTACACTGTGGATTACTTTTACTTGATTTGCTATAAGTTGATACAGAAATCTGCAGTTGTATAGATCTCATTGACTATAATTACAGTAGCTGCCAATAGATGTCAAGGAGCTCGCCAAAATATATATTTTCAATTTATACATTTATATTTATAAAGTCTGAATTAAGTTTCACATTGTTGTTCAAATATTTCAAGACACTTGTAAAAACAAAATTTGATATTGTCGATCCTATAGAACAAACTGAAAATATTTCGGCTCTAAAAGTTAATTACTTTCACTTAATGAGGCAACATATTTTATATTTTCTATTGGTAACGTTCTCTGACTTAGTCCTTGAAATGTATAACACTGGGTAGATTTGACTTAATATTTATGGAAAATACTCTTATTTGGAGCATGAGTAGTAAGTAGTTACCTACAACTACCCCTTGTAGAATCACTCTTGTGTCGTGTATGTGCATCCGTCACAGCCCAATTTCCGGGAGCTACTTCTGGGATAAATTTTCTAAGAATTTAGTGACGATCCAAAAATTTGGAAAAAGGTAAATAACATATGGGTTCATCCAAAGTTTGCATAAAAATTTTCCCGTAAATCCTATTGTTAATTTAGCAAGAAATATAAAATCAAATGAAAATTTATTTTTTCAAGTTCATCATGTAAAATCTCAAATTAATGGGCTGGTTATGACAAATACAACTACCTAATTTTTTTGGATTTTTTTTATTATTCAAAGATACTTAAAAAATTATACAAAAGTCGTCCAATTCCCTTTTGTCTATGTCACTACTAGGCCTAACATTTCGGTTTACAGGATAAATAAACCGAACATCCTAATATCAATCTTGGAGGGCTAATTATAAAATGAGATGAAAGTTAAAAAAAATTGCGTCAGGCCCATCATATATTATATCAGTTGAGAAATACAATTACATATTTCTTAGTATTAAAATTATTAGTTTAAAAAATATTAAGGAAAATATATAAATGTTGACCTATGCCCCCACAATATTTCAAACTACTATGCCTAAAAGTAATGTAATATAGGGCCTCAGTGAAAGTTTGTAGGAAGAGCAAAGCGAAAAGTCTAATACTAATGCTGGTAATTATTAAAAAATTACAAATAGAAAATTAAAATTTATTCAAGGGACTCATTTAATATATCATAAGAAACACAAACATATTTTTTTGTAATTTTAAAATCATATGTTTAAATTTTTTTACGGAACAACCAACTCCCCCTTTTAAGTTTAATTTAAAATTTAAATAAATATTAAAAAATTCAAGGGCATCATGTAGCATATCCAACATTTATTTTAAAATATATTATCAAAAATATAAATAAATCTGCGTTTATCTTCGAAACTAATTACTTAACCAAAAATCTGAAAAAAGGGAACAAACCTGGTAAACAAACATTAGTAAGCGAGTTGGTATAACCTGCACTTGACCAAATTATTGTAAATAGGTGTATTATGGATTTTTTTGTTTCCCGTTGTGTTCTAATCTAAAATTATTTAAAAGAACGATTGTTTTTTATTATTTTTACAACAAACTCACACATGCTAGATTCGCTGATATTAACAATGGCACTTACGTTGCAACTCTCCTTATATAACATAGTTATGTTGCGTGGGTCGAACAAAATTTATCTTTGAAGACGCGAGATGTAAGACCGACATCTAGGAATGACACCTCGAAGAGAGTATAAAATTTATCTTTTTAAAAAATATTTATTTCACTTTGAAATTACACGATTTTAATATCGCGGGCTTTACATACAAGTAACAAAAGCAGTATAACTATTCTAATGTAAAAGGCAGTCTAATTATCATTTCACACATATTTATAAGCTAACCACCACCAACTAGCGTTGCTGAGGTTTCACAGCGTCTACAGTGGGCGATGTTCCCAGGAAACAACATAGCATCTATTGCAAAGATCGTACAAAGGGATCTATTGTTTATTGTTTGCACGTGTGACCTTATTTATTATAAGACGTAGTTGAGATTGGATATAACAACTCCATCCCTATTTAAAAAGTTGATGCTATGCAGTAACTTTTTTTTTCAACAATAAATTCAAAATAAATTCAAATTCGAAATTCAAATAATATAAATAATTCAAGATAATAACATTTTTAAATTTCTGTAAATATGTGTAAATAAGTGTATGTAAGCATAATAAATCATATATGGGTTAAATATCAAATAAATAAAAATAGTACAATAATGATTAGGAATAGCACAAATTGTTCATGAAAGAAAATTGAATTTCCTTACAGTTCATCTTCATCTTCGGTTTCACGGATATTTGGTCTTTTTCGGGGTAGGAATCTTCTAAACAATGGAATTCGTTTTGCATCTGGAGGTGGCGAAGGTGGATAGCTGGGGCCAGCCATAATGCTAATTTGGTTGCGTCTTCTTCTTTTGCATTTGCAGAAGATGTAAAGGATAACCAGGAGGACGATTATTGTAATAGTGAAATAAACAAACCAAGAAATGTGTTTATTGACAAAGGGTTCGTTAATCATCTTGTCCAATTCTTCAGAATACTGGTCTAGTTTGGCAATATTCAATTCTTCGGTATCAATTTTACTCAGCTTCAAGGGTTGAAGTTTTGGTAAATAGGCTTTTGGTGGAAATTCATCACAACATTTGAAAGGAACAGTAACTGCATGATTGTTGTACGTTACATTTTTGTAGACTTCCATCATTGGTTTGGATCGGACTCTGGTACTTCCAATGAATGCGTTACAGTCTGGTTGTAACTTCATTATGGTATTCACACTTATAATTTCGGTAATTGTCTGTTTATCTTTACATTTCACTGTTATTGGAACTTGATCTGTAACCATGATCAGCCAGGTATTTAATTTTAATTCTTGGATGTTGTATCCTGTGGCTAATACAACAGTGGTTTGACAGGATTTTGGGAGTTCGAGGCTTTGGCGTAACAGCTGTGCTTCACATATAGCGTTGCTGTCAATTGGTAATGGTAGAAGTTCTTTGCAAAGTTTGATGTTGAAAGTTAAATCTTTGCATTTATCTAAATTTTGAAATGTCACATATAACATGGAATCATCATCTTTTGCAATATATTTTTGATTTGCTAAAATTATATGATGCAATCCAGTTCGTTTATCCGCAATTGGAATGGGGATAAGTCTAAATAAGATATAATCTTCTGGTTCAATTAGAGGGATTTTTAAAACAAAGATGATTCTGGAGTCTTTCTGAAAAGCTGATAGTTCCATTATGTCAAAATACGGGGCTATATTTGAAAACGATATTGGCAAGGGTAATTTATCTTTTACAAGGATTTGTGATAGTGCTTGAAGGGTTGTTATCAAGTCTTTGGGCGTTATTATAGAAGGGTGAATTATTTTTAGTCTTGCGAATGTAATTGCATTCAAGATGTCATTTAATTCATTTTGTAAAAATGTGTAACTTTCGGTTAAGGTTTCACAAACTTCTAAAATTTGTAATTGAGCTTCATAAAAACCTAAATCATTAGAAATATCATAAATAGTTTGTTCTATTTCTACCAAATCTTTATTAAACGTTTCTTCATCAATTTGTAATTTTTGGATCGCATTGTTAAAATTTTTAATTACGGAGGTTGTGACTGAAATTTGATTTTTCATGAGATTTTCAAGTTCTTTTTCATCAAGGGAAATTTTGTTTATGCATTCATTATAGTAGTCTCCGTCACTAGAGTCTAGGTTTCCTGTGATTGCTTTAAATATTAAGCCAATGCCATTTATTAATCCTCTACGAAAGCGTGACTGTGTGGTGTCTTCAAAAGCTTCCGAATATTTCATATTTACTGATTGAGCTATTTGGGATAATAGACTGTAATGAGTTCTTATATGGGGTTTAAAAGAATTTAAACGGGGATTTTCCGTTTCAAACATCGAGTCTAGTTCATCTAAGATTTTCTCGTTGTGATCGATTGCCGTTTTTATTGAGTCTAAGTCTTTATATACTAAAATAGTCCATTTATTATTTGATACCTTAAGATATGATTCTTCATGGTAATAGATTCCTACTGTATTTTTCACCGGGTCTAATGTCATCTGAGCATTGCAGCATTGTAACAGGAGAAGGATCAAGTATCTGAAAAGAAAATTATATTTCAAGGGGGTTTTCTTCTTGTTCTAGGGGTTTTTCGTGACAAGGTTTTAATCTATCAAAATTAACTTTTGTCTTTTGACGGGTTTTCCAGTTTACTAGAATTGCTGAATTTTGAAATATTTCTAATATTTCAAAGGGTCCATGAAATTTATCTTTTAATTTATCTGATATTTGTGATTCCTTTACAAATACATAGTCTCCAATTTTATATTGATAAGGGTGTGGGGAGATATTTTTATCGAATCTAATCTTAGATTTTTCCTTATTTGTCTGCGTTCGTTCACGAGCTACTTGGTAATAATGTTTCAATCGGGAATTCAAGTCTCGTATGTATTTTGTGATCAATTCTTTTTCATTGTATAATTGTTCTGGGGGTCTACCTGAAGTATGTCCGAAAATTAATTCGTATGGTGTAAATCCATGTGTTTTATTTTTTGTGTTGTTATAGCAAATCGTTGCGTACGGCAAGATTGTTAACGGATGTTCTTCTGGATTTTCTGATTTGTGGGCTCTGATCATTTCCATGAGAGTAGCATGAAACCGTTCAAGTGAACCATTTGATTGAGGATGATTGACACTTGAAAATGTTAATTTAATATCATATAGGGTACATAAATCTTTTAGCAAGTTGTTATTAAATTCTTTTCCTGAATCACAGTGGATTCTTAAAGGGGTACCGTAATGTTGAAAGAACAAAATTAATGTGTTAACTACTGATTTGGCGGTTTTATCTTCGATTGGATACGCTTGTGTGAATTTTGTGAGTTCATCTCTTATTGTGAGTACTAAATTTTTGTTGGGAATTTCTAAAATATCTATATTTATTCTCTCGAAGGGAGTTTTGGGTGTCTCTGTGATAACAAGTGGTGTACTTAAATTTTTTCTACAAATTTTTACTTTTTGACAAATCTCACATTTTTTGATATAATTCTCTGTCTTTATTCATTCCGTGCCAATTATATTTTTCTTTTATGCGTCTTATGGTTTCATTTATTCCTCTATGTAGGTTGGATTTACCTGCATGATATTGATCTAATATTATTGGGATCTGTTCTTTGTCTGGAGTTTGGGTTAAGTTTTGACATATTTTAAATTTCATTTCTTTATCAGAGAAAATAAAACAAAGAAGTTCTAGGATTGGTAATTCGACATTGTTTTCGATGTAAAATATTTTTGAAGGGTCAAGTAAATGTTGGTCTTTATATAATGTAAAGAACATGTGTTCTACAACACTTTCTGGGTCAAATGGTAAAACTATAATGTAGTATTTCCTATCTCTTACTGTGTGACTTGAGTATGTATGGATTTTGTTATATTCTAAGTTTAATTCTTCTTCGAATATGTCCTTTAAAATGTCATTATGATATTGTTCTAATTTATTTTCGCGAAAGAAAACTATTATGTCTTTATTAGTCTTGTCAAGTAATTGTTTATTAAGATATTCAGTTTTGGAATAATCAATTAAACAGGTGGTTTTGAAAAGTTCGACAAATCTATTAAATTCATCAGTTATTGTTTGAAGATCAATTTCAGGGGATTGTGGTTGTTCAATAGTTTCTTGTTCGTCAGTTTCTTGTTCGTCAGTTTCATTGTTGGCTAGAATTTTAGCATGCATTTGTGCACATTTTTGAAAGTGATTAATTTTTATGCGTGACAGTGCATCTGCGTTTTTATTTATGCGTCCGGGTTTATAAATTACTTCGTAATCATACTCTTCCAACTTAAGTCTCCAACGTGCTAGTCTGCTACCTGGATCCTTAATTGAGAATAACCATGTTAAAGGGCGATGATCGGTATAAAGTTTAAGGGTTCGGCCAAAAATTAGATTTCTGAAGTGCTTTACAGCCCATACTATAGCTAAGAGTTCTCTTTCTATAGTAGAGTATCTCGTCTCGGCGGGACAAAGAGTTCGAGAAGCGAAAGCTATTGGAAGATCTTTTCCAACGGGACCTTGTGATAATACAGCGCCTATTGCATATGAACTCGCGTCTGTTGTTAGAATAAAGAGTTCCTCAAAATTTGGATAAATTAAAATTGGACATGAAGTTATTGCTTGTTTGAGTTTATTAAATGAAGAAGTGCAATCTGAATCAAAATTAAAGGGGACATCTTTTTGTAAAAGTTTCGTTAATGGCTTTGAGATTTTTGCGAAATTAGGTATGAATCTACGATAATATCCTGATAGTCCTAGGAATGCTTTAACATCCTTTGGGTTTATTGGTTGGGGGTAATTTTTTATTGCATCGACTTTCTTTGGATCGGGTTTGACTCCGTCTTTCGTTATTAAATGACCTAAATAAGCAACTTCTGGTCGGAAAAATTCACATTTATCCGGCTGAATTTTTAGGTTGGCTTTTCTTAATCTTTTGAAAATTTCTGTTAGACGTGAAATATGGTCGTGGATGGTAGGGGAATAACAAATAATATCATCCATGTATACACAACATTTTTCATTTTGGAGGCCTAATAGAATGTTATCCATTACTCTTTGGAAAGTTGAAGGGGCATTTTTGAGTCCAAATGGCATTCGAAGAAATTCGTAGTGTCCATTATCAACACTAAAGGCAGTTTTTTGAGTATCCTTTGGATCAATTTCGATTTGATGAAATCCATTTGCGAGGTCTAAGGTAGTAAAATATTCGCATTTGCCTAATTGTTCGAGAATTTCTGCAATACTAGGTAAGGGGTATTTATCTCCAACGGTAACTTCGTTGAGTTTCCTATAATCGATTACTACACGCCATTTTTGTTTTTGAGATGCGTCAAGTTTTTTTTGGAACAACCCATACAGGAGATGACCATGGGGAGTAAGAATGTTTGATGATGCCTTGGTTTAACATTTTTGAAACTTGTGTTTTAACTTCGTCTTTATGTATTTGGGGGTATCTGTATGATTTAGTAAAAATCGGTCTAGCATCTTTAGTATCAATTGTGTGTTTTATGTCATTAGTGAATGTTAGTTTATCTCCGTCAATATAGAATATGTCAGGGAATTTTAAACAAAGGTCAATAACTAATTGTTTATCTTCATCGTTTAAGTGATCGAGTCTTAGAGAATTTCGGATTATTTCGTTTCTGTCAAGAATAGGTTGATCGAATTCGGTTTCGTCATTAAAAGTGTTTAGGGAATTAGTTTCGATTGGTTCAAGTTTTATGTCATTGAAATTTACTTGTTTTGGAATTGCGTGAGGGTTAATAACTGTTGTAAAAAATTCGCCTTTATCATTTATTTTTACAATTGCATTTGGTATTCTAACTTTGTCAATTGCTTGTGCAGAAAGTATAGCTTCGGTGTTCGTTAAGTTACAGTTAAGTTTGTAAACTTTTTCTACACGAGGTTCTATGTTTATGATGTTTTCGATTGGACGTGGTGTTGATGTGGTCGGATTTGTATTTTGAGTTTGGTCAGTGACTTTATGTAAAGGGATTGATTTAAAGTTTAAAATTAGATTTTTGTTTTTTATGTCTACTATTCCGTCATAATGTTCTAAGAAATCTGCGCCTAGTAGTCCGTCAAAGTCAATATCGATGTTCGAAATGTAAACTTTATGTGGGTCACCTGGTTTAAAGGGTATCATTGTGGATTTCGTTAAGAGAACTTTTTCATTAGTAATACCTTGAACAGTTAGGTATTCCTGGTTGGTTACAGGAGTTCTACTAAACATATGGGGTTTGAATATGGAAATTCCAGCTCCTGAGTCAATTAACATTTTAAATCAGTTAAGGGGGTCTTTAATATAATACAGGTTTTTGAAACTTACAGTATGAGATCTTACATAAATGTTTCTTGGAAATTTAGATTGGGGTTGAAATTGTCCGTATTGATTAAGTGAATTTGCATTTCCGGGGGTTTGTCTTCTAAGGCAAGGGTTTGAAAATTTTCGGTTAATTCGTTTTGGATTAAATGGTCATTTTCTTGAATTACTTCATAATCAGTTTGTTCATAATTATCATCTTGGTAATCATATGAAGAAAAATCATTTTCACATTGATATTCAGGGTTTTGGTAATTTTCTTGATAATTATTTTCGTGATGGTTTTCAGCATTAAAATGATGAGTTTTTCTGGGGATTGTTGAATGTCTTTGGAAATTTGGGTTTTGTTGAATTACTGGGGTTCTTTGAAATTGAGGGGTTTGAGAAGGATTCGGTCTTTGTTGTTGTTGTTGTTGTTGTTGTGTGAATAGTCTTTGAAAATTCTGTTGTTGAGAATTTGACGTTGAAGGTTGTCTTTGGCTATATTGATTGTAATTTGAAAAACTTGGAAAATTATTTCTGAAACGACATTCATTTTACGTATGTCCCATGCGTTTGCATACTGAACATATTTTTTGTATTTTCCGCTGAGGGTTGCTCGGAAAATTTTGTTTTGGAAATTTCTGCAATTCGAAGTAATTTAATTGTAATTCGCGTCTGATTCTACTTATCGCGGTGAGCATATCGCGAGGATTGCAAGCTCGAATTATCTGACCTAGCTTCGGTTCAAGACCGGTTAATAGCGTATTAAACACATCGTTTCTATCAATTTTGTTTGTGCAGCTTTTTGTTCTCCGGTTAGATTTTGCTTATTGATAGCGGCATACAATTTTGCTTCGTGTGTCTGTAACCTTGACACAAAAGTGAGTGCTGATTCTGAATTTAATTGTTTCAATCTCTGTAAATCTTGAATGAGAGAAGTTAAATCGCGAGAATCGCCGAAATGGGTATCTAATAAAGTTTTGATCGTTTCCCATGAGTTAGGATTTCTTGAATTAATTAATTCCGCGGCTCTTCCTTTTAATTTATTTTTTATATGTAATGTTAGAAAGACTTTTTGATCTTGAACTGCAATTTGCATTGCGGTGTTGCATGAATTTATGAAAGTTGAAAGGAAAATGGGGTTGCCATCGTATTCGGGAATTAGGGAGAATATTTCACCTAATTTGTAGGGTTCGACTATGTCATTGGGTTCATCACCTTGGATCGACATTTTTATGAAAATTAAATTATTTTGGGAAAATTTTCAGAAAACGTTCTGGATTGTTTATTTGAGTTGTAAATCAGTTCTTAAAATTATTCAATTGTTTTAAATTATTCAAAAATATATCTTTTAAAATAAATGATTCTTTGTCACTTACATAGACATTTTCTTCTTCCTCTGCGAGGTTATATAGGCTTTAAGGACTAGGGTCCACCCTTGGTACTTCAGTCTGTCGCCTGGTTCGTCTGGTGGGATCTGGGCAGTTGGAAAGACGTCGCCCATCCATGTTCTACTTTTTATCGCAGTGAGGCCTCTGTTGCCGTGTTCAACCAATTTTTTTGTAATTCTACGGAACAACACCAGCTCGCATATCCAACATTTATTTTAAAATATATTATCAAAATATAAATAAATTGCGGAAACTAATTACTTAACCAAAATCTCTTCGCTGTTAACCTCCCAAATATTGTAAATAGGTGTAATGGAGTTTTTCCGATTGTTTTTATTATTTTTACAACAAATCACACATGCTACTGATATTAACTGCACTTACGCAACTCTCCAATTTTGTTGCGTGGGTCGAACAAAATTTATCTTTTTAAAAAATATTTATTTCACTTTGAAATTACACGATTTTAATATCGCGGGCTTTACATACAAGTAACAAAAGCAGTATAACTATTCTAATGTAAAAGGCAGTCTAATTATCATTTCACACATATTTATAAGCTAACCACCACCAACTAGCGTTGCTGAGGTTTCACAGCGTCTACAGTGGGCGATGTTCCCAGGAAACAACATAGCATCTATTGCAAAGATCGTACAAAGGGATCTATTGTTTATTGTTTGCACGTGTGACCTTATTTATTATAAGACGTAGTTGAGATTGGATATAAAAGTTATGTTACAAGTGAATAAGATGTAACTCATAACAAACCATGAATGAATTGGTATGCAATATATGAGACTCAATGTTGTTTTTTTTTAAATTATGAGTTATGATTGTTATGCAATTGAATTTGCATGCCAATAATTGTGTAAAGCTTTGAATACTTGTAAACGCAGACAAACTTATCCTTGTTCTTAAACCTGTGGAGAGACAAGTGACAAATCAAATAAGAATGAATTTCGTCTACTGAAAGAACCCACTTTGCATAGGTATGAAAAATTCTATTCAGTTGATCCAGTTACACTTTTGTTTAGTGAGAATGTGAATATTCAACTGAAAGTGATTAAGAAATATAGAGAGCCTGAAACGACAAGAGCCAAGTTTATGTACTTGCTTTGTTGGCATCATTACAAGAGTACAAGTTACCCTTAGGTGTAAGATGACACCAGTTCATAAAACAAAATATGGTTGAGATATAACCTTCTAAAACAGCAGATTTATGGAAAAAGGTAAGTACTTATTCAGTTTGTAACTAGTCCGTAACTTGTATATTATTTATACAGTACAATAAGTATATAATGATATTATACATGTGAAAATTCAATACCTTTAGCAAAAACATGAAATTGCATTTAGAAAGGACTCATGGAGGACCTTGATAAAAGAAGTCCTTACAACTTATTATCTACAATGAAAAAAAGGACGACAGTCTGGTACAGAAGACATTGTAGTGATATAACATCTAACGTCATGTCGTGTGTCTTTTGCTTAAAATGTGCAAATACTTTCGGAAAATTAAAAATTTTCGAAAATAAACTAAAGGGTATAACATCGATGTTCATAATTTCTGCCAAATGTTCAATGGAAAATTATTATTAGTGTATTGAAAAAAAACATGTGAGTATTCTGAAATTGTTTCCTAATATTGTACAAATATTAAATATACCTATGAAGGATTCCTTATGTACATCTACCTTTATAGTCAGTTCTCTCTAACTGATGGTCTTTTTACGCCAACTATAAAACGCCCTCTAATTTTTATTATAATTTGAATGTTCAAGGTTCTGTTTGATTATTAAGTTTGGTTTCATAGTTTATTAGATAGGGCAAATCTAGCCTAGATACGGCCCGGTAACAAGCAATAACTTTCATGCTTGCTTCTATTAGGGACGAATTGTGATACGATATAGATTACATAAGCACTGGAATAAGGCTTGCGACAAGATGACTGAAACCATTTTTTCGAGTCCATTTTCGCTTTAATTAGAGAAGAGGTACATCTTATCCTCGACATTGTTGCTGTCAAGAATGCTTTGGGAAATTTTAATAATGACTAATAGGGCAGCTGTAAGGTAACTTTCGGACATCAAGATATCAGAGGCAGAATTCACCAGATATATCATTGCAACTTTAAATATTGTTAAGGCCTTGTACATTACAGTCGATTAACATAGCAAGATAATTCACAGAAATTAGGTGGGATAACAAATATCTTCCTGTTGCTGTTGATTACTTCAAGTGTTTGGTAGTCTTGCCCACGTCAGAACCACTGTATCCATTATTTTAGTAAAGCAGTTGGACCAACCAAATTCTATGCTAGAAAGGTTCAAGAGCGGAACTGAGATGAAAGCAAATCTGCCGTAGATACATGACAATAACAGCTAATGTATATTTTGTTCTATTATTTGGTACATCGCTAGGACTGCAATATTAATGATTATGCATATTAACTACAACTGACGAACTGGTAAGGATGCACAGGTAGGCTGAAAGTGCCAGGATATAAATAGGGCATGAAATGAAGGCACATTCTGCTAGATTCTAATAAAGGGTCAAAGTTATAAAGTCCAGTTGCTCAACCACCAAAGGTCCCTAACGTGGGATAGATCCGGCCAAATTATTTTTATAAATAAGTTTCTGTGACCTTGAACGCGATTTTTAGAAGTATGTGAACATAAAAGCATATTCATTAAAAATAAATGTAACGATTAGCCCTAAACAAATAATAAATATATTTCTGTCACACGAGAGTCAATCAGAGAATTTAAGTTCATGCAGTGGAACAGAACGTTTTATTACACTAATTTTGGCATTAATTTAGTTCTTCTTTGGGGTATTTGAAATTTGTAATGGAAACAAAGTGTGATAAAGACAATTTGGAAAAATTGATTGGTGTTTACAAAAAAAAATCACTACAATATGATCAGATTCACTTCCTGCGTACAATTATTTCTATTGCATAAATATATAACACACCAGGCACGTGCCTCATGCGACCCGCTTAATAATTTACTTTCTTCATAAACATAGCCCTTAGAAAAATGATATTTTTTTATAACTTATATTTGTAATGTAAGTAAGCTATTTCATCAATTTCGCCAATAGTTCAAGGCTTATACAGGGTGTAAATAGTTTGACTGCATATATTTTAGGTGCAGATAGTACCCACCAAACAAAACAAAAAACTCTTATAACACTATGGTCTAAAGGCCTTAATAAGCAAAAAAATTTGAAATACATGTTAAGTAAATTATTGTCAATGTGACAACGTCGCGCTAAAAATGAGATTTGCTTGTAGCGTGAATAATAAAGGAATGAGTCACCACAAAAAATGAACACCTGTTATTTTTTTGTATTAAATAATTTGAGAGTTTCGAGTGCCGGTAGATTTATTTAGGTAGATAAAATTTTATGAAATATTATTTTCAAAAATGAACCCTTTTAATATCTATGTATTGAAATGAATATTTATATTTGGCGATTTATTTTATGCATCAAGTTGAAGAAGGGAGGATACAAAGTTGTTTACATTATGATACAAAAATAATGCGATACAAACTATATTAAACAAAACATTTCTTATATGTAGTTCTTTTATGTGTTAAATTCTTCGAGAAATAATTGTTACTAAGAAATTAATATTACTTATCTTAGACAAATAAAAACCTTTGACCTGCAGGCTGTCATTATGATAGAGCTCTGGCGAGCAAACGGATTATTTATAGTAAATATTCAAAATTCAAAATTCTTGTTATTACATTTGCTTTCCCCACAAATTAATAGCATGTCAGGTCTTTACCTAATTGTATGATAGTCACTGTTTATCACAAAATAATACACTCGAACTCACAACTCACAACAGATTTTATTTATTTTTCCAATTTATATTTTAAAATGAAAATCAAATAACTTAAGCTATGTCGAATGTCACGCAAAAATCACTTTCACTTTCTTAAAAGAACCGGGCAGCAAAAAAGCATTCATGGCAGCGGCCAGCTGTCGTACTGAGTATATGCTATGTTGCCACATCTGATCGGAGAAACGTAGGGCAAATTATAACAGAATATTTAGAGTTTAAATAATAATTTTCTTTGTTAATACAGTTATTAAAGGTGTATACGCTATTGAGTATTTACATATTTAACTTTACAATCATTTTGAAGCCGGAAATAATCTATTATTCACTGTAATAAAGGCTACAGAACTTCTTTTTCATTTTTTTTTTGGCAAAACTATAGTTTATTTCTGAAAATGTTATAAAGCTTTTTGATTTGTTTTGACCTGAAGTATTTATTGATCCTCAAAATCTTTGCACTCAAACCGTTTACACCCTGTATAGTAAACTAAAATACTAAATTGAAGGAATCTGCACAGCATCCATGCAGATTCCAAATTTTACTAATTTTACTAATTGGTGGCCGTACTACCGAAATAAATAAGAGTAATATTGAAATTAAATGTATTTCTTTACAATACAAAAATTAACAAATACACTTGAATGTGGCACTATTATTTAAACAATAAAATGATTCATCATTAAAACTAACAAAGAGTAAATTTCAATAATATATAAATATACAGTGAGGGGACGTGTTAGTTGAAACCAATAACTACTAATATAAATGGGCCCGGCACTCTCATATATGACCAAATGAAAAATGGGTTGAAACATGAGACAAAAATAGAAAGAGACACAGATATATTTGTTTAAAATATTCCGGCTTCAACAGTAGCGTCCAAACTAAATTGAATTAAAGACCAATGTTATTCAGATTCAAAATAATAGAACTACGTACCTAATCCGCAAATATAAATATATTAAAATTCATGTAAAGATGTACACAATAACAAAAACGATTAGTGGCTTAATTACTAATATGTGTGCAATTTTCAAAGCTTGTATTTATTTACTTAAAATACAGTTTTATTTACTCCGTAAATGACCTTTTGTAAAACTTATTTAACAAGTTTATGATCTGACACTTACCGGTGAGAAGATACTTCGACAAACAAATATGTCGTTTTCCTGCATGTAAAACACTGAAATAATAATTATTATTGTTTTTACACTTACACAAAATACTCACACTCACCTCAAACAAGTTACAACACAAAAACACTTTAAAAAATATAAATTACGGAGTTAAAATCAATTCAAAATGTAAATAAGCACACTTGCGCTGGTGCCTGCTGGACATAAACGACGTAAAGTATCGCCATTCAGGCATTCTATAAAGGTGTACATGCCTAGATTTACGTCTTAATGGTTACAATGAAAAGAAGTTTGGCATCTGTAGGTGGCTGTTTACTATTTTCCGGGAAACATCTTTCAACCCATTTTTAATGTAAACAGGCAGGTCTATTTATATTAGTAGTCATTGGTTGAAACAAATACATTTAAACACCAACGACTTATATTAAAATGCACACATGATTGGAGTCTTCAGTTTTTATTTATGATTGTGTTTTTATGATAAATTCATGCACACAGGGTGTTCCAAAAATAAGTTACTATAATCAAATTCAATTTTTAAACAGAAACTAAAAAAGATCAACAAATCCAAGCATATGATCAAATTAAAGCCAAAATGCAAGGAATCCAGTCACAAATGGTAAGTGAAGCCTTGCAAGAATTTGAAGTTTGAAATGCATATTATCTCGAAGTGAATTTTTTAAAATTTACTTTGATTTGCTAATCTCTGTTTTTGTAATAAGTCACTCCTTTTTAGAATTACAGAAATTGAAATAAAGAAATGTTTTTATTAATTCAATCACAAATTTCTCACGAATTATTAGTTTATATATAGGATATGCTATATGAAATAAACGTAGAATTTGAGACAGAATTGCATAATGAAATACAACATGGGTACTCTTATTTGAAAACTGAAGTTGATGGTTTAATATAATCTTGGCCTTGTATACACAAATTTAACCTCAGAAAAAATCGCAACCCATTTTTGCATTCTTCTGATGTATATCTCCAGTATAGAACTATTTTGAATGAATTTCAATTGTTTTTTTTTAGTAAACCATTTCTCACACTTTTACCAAAGGAAGACAATCAAAAAAAAATTCCCTTCTATCATTAAATAACCATGAAATCTATTTTCAATATTATTTCTCAAGCAACAACTGTTTGTATAATATAGAAGAGATTTTATTGCAGCACTGTTTATTGGTCCTTGGTCCAAACTTTGGCTATGCACTCCAGTCCAACAGAATGAACATGTACAATTATTTCTTTTAAATAATTACTAAATCTACTGTGGGAGTACTATTTTTACAAAAAAATAACAAATTGACCGTTTCCATTTTTTATACACTACAAAAATATGCAATTTCCATATGAACTTTAGAAAAATGATTCATCTAAAGAAAAAAGTCTTCCCTTTGGCCTTCAATTTTAAATTCACATTTGACTTAAAAAATATATACATATGTCATATATACCTAGTTGTGCTATATTTTTAAAATACCTTTATGCATATTTCTTCTGATGTAACAGCGGCAAAGGATGTTCGGTGTAGGTACATTGCAGGTGCTTTTCTACTTCGGTAGTTGTATTCTAAGATTCTGGCTATTTGTAATTAAAGACTTCTTTCTTACTAACCTTTTTTGGCATGCTATGAAATGAAATGAATTATTTGAGAACTACTAAAAACTGCTTACCCTTGTGTACTTGCTTCTATAACTCAGCTGCAGGTTTCAAACAATCATCTTCAAATGACATACTACTGCCATATATCTGTAACTTTTACTAAAACTTCAGGGCTGGAACTTTCTTGATTTGGAATATTCATATTATTTTCCTGATTGTCAGCGGCATTTATTAAAATAGCATGTATCTCATACATAATAGCTTGGTTGTTTTCATCGGTTTACTTGTCATCATATAGGGGTAATGATCAGGAATTTGTTGTTTTCCTACAGATTATATAAAATTGTCTCCTGCACTTCTGTGGTAACCTGACATTAAACAATAAATAAAACGCAGGTAACAGTATGAGAAAAAAGATAAATATACGTGGTAAATTCACCCTTACTACTACCCTACTTCTCTAAGTGCGTTTCACAAACCATCTAATTTCGAATGTCTATAGTAAACAGTTTTTCTTTATTTATTCATTAAAGCCATATTTCCTGCCCCTTTTTGTTGGTTATAAAATACTGCTTAAAAGAACTGATTACTAAATTATGTTTTAGTTAATAGCTTCTGACTATATACAGTACCTTAAAACGATGTATGACTTGTGGTATGCATATTGCACATTATGTGATTTACACAACTAACGGACGATAAAGAAGATCCCTTTGTGCCACCTGGCTGGAGTTGATTAACTGGCAAAAATAGTACTAGAAGTAGTTTTTAAGAGCGCTCCATTTACTGTTCACCGACAGGTCGAATAATGACATTTTTTAAGGTATTCTATTTATGTGACAGCGTAAAAATATGAAAATATTAATTTAATTTATTTTTGAACGGATCTCAAATGTAATGTTGTTTTTTTTATTTTATTAAAAGTTGTTATAAACTGAATCAAAATATTCGTTAAATTTGAGCTATTAACGAAAACATGTTTCTATATTTTTACAATTGTTTTAGTTGCATAGAATAAGACAGGTGCACTTGTATTAAGAATACCATAACACCTACACATATCTCTAAACCATGTACAAAACAAAATACTTCGATGTTCGTCACCAGCATGCGAAGTTTGAGGAAGTGAAAGTTTGTACGGGTGGAACTTGTGCGCTTTCAATACCTTAACTACAGTTCGTTGAGATGTGCCAGCTTTTGCCGCAATCTCACGAGTGGATGTAGATGGATTTTGATTTACCATTGCCAAAACATTTATTTGTGCTGCTTCATTAATTTGATTACATTCCTTTGGTGGTTTAGTAAAAGATCCATATCTGCGTAAACTATCGTAAAGCCTCTTAAATGTACATAGAGCAGGTTGACGATGATTAAAGTATCTATGAAAGTATTTCTCTGCTGCAGGAACTGAATTTTCATGGCATATGATATAACTTTCCACCATATTCAGTTTCTCTTCGTTAGAATATTTCATTTTATCACGAAACTTGTCAATATCGACTGCCAGTTCAGCACTACTAATGGAATTACTCTCAAATGAGGAAACGTCAAAGTGAAAACAATCTTTTTCATTGCTACGTTAAAAGTGAAAATAGGAGAGAAAAGCATACATAACTCCGTTATTTTTATGAATAACTATATCGAGTATTATATCGTTGAAACGCTCTAAAATGTCCGATTTTTTGAGGTCATAGCCAACTATGGTCTCCATTCAAAAAAAGAAAAGTTTGTGTCATATCTCGAAAACGAGAGCTGTCACGCAAACGAGGACATGACAATCATATTCGGGATACAATTCCCTTCAATTATGATATTTACACTTTTTTATAAAATCAAAAACAAAGGAGCTAGAGGGATTTGACTAAATCGACAGAATTTCGTTTTTTCAAAATATCTAGTAAGCATTGACTTTTTACAAAAATCCGAAAGTGTCATTAAATTGTGCCAGTAAAACTGCAAATCTTTCCCAATTTAACCATTACTCTATCTCCGCTGGTTTCCGAGATCCCCATACTGATCATCAAAAAAACTCACCCTGTATATACCTACTTGTGCAAAGGATGTTTGGTGTATATTGCAGATGCTTTTCTACTTCACTAGTTGTATTCTAAGATTCTGGCTATTTGTCGATCGATATTCCCTCTATGAGTTATCACCTCCTGTGTTAGGTCAACTTAATAATGGCATTTTTTAAGGTATTCTATTTATATAACAGCATAGAAATAAAAAATAATTATTTAATTTATGTTTGCACGGATTTCAAATTTAATGTTGTTTTCTGTATTTTATTAAAAATTTTTCCAAACTGAATCAAAGTATTCGTTAAAATTGAGCTATTAACGAAAACGTGTTTCTATATGTTTTACAATAGTTTAGTTCCATAGAATAATACAGGTGCACTTGTATTATGAATTTCTTTAGTAATCCAAAGGCATCAGCATATACAGGATGTTCCATTTGACATTTGATTTTTTGGGTCCAATTCGGTTAAACCGGAAGTGATACGTAAATGGGATCGTTTGGTGCTAATTGATACTCCTTATTGCCTTGACCAAACCGACATTTTGACTACCAAATATCCTCTGGAGTTTACTTATTTGACACTATATAGTGCAACTGTAATTTTGTGCGTGTTAATAGGGGTTTCTAGTAAAATAAATTTAGGTTCAAAAGACGTTGCAAAATCCCAATAACTTCAAGCATTATAAATGTCATTGCAGACAACTTCTATATAGGCGGATATGCTGTACTACGATATTTTAAACCCATTGAGTATTTCATAGTGTAACTAAAAAACTATTCCTAAAGTTAGGAAGAATTTTTCCGAGTCAGAATTGTGATTCACCAAACATTACACCATTAATATTAAGGTCAAATGTTGTAAAGATTAAAAAACATAAGTCTTACCTAATATTTTATTATACATATAATCATACAATAATTTGCTGTTCAACTTAAGTATATCATCTAATACACCTCGTACGATTTGCAACATAGCGCTAATGAGACTTTAAGGCAAATAATGGATTTCCTAAGAGTAGTAGTTGATACTGGAAGTAGGCGTGTAACGTAATATTTGAGTCGTAACGTTTTCGGCCAGGGAAAGTCAATATGACAAAACTTTCGAGCAAATCAAGTAAAACATAAAACAGATTCCATATTAATATTAGGGTTAATGTTTTGATACCAGGTAACAATAATAATGTTGGAAGCAAAATAGGGAGGCATAATAACTAGGTAATGCTCAGTAGGTATTTCAAAATGCAATAAGTACCTGTAAATTGTATCTGTAACATTACTTTGTAACTAAAAGGAAGGCTGTATTGCAAAATCTAAATATACCAAATATGTTTCTTAGATGACCTTGGTGGTGTAACTATGTCTGTCATATGTACCTGAAATATAAGCTCTTATTTAACATTACTATTAGGGAGTTGAAGTTTTAAAATTCGTATCCAAAATGATACTTCCGATTGAGTACAAAGAAACTGCTCGGCATTAAGTATGAGCGGATATTATTAATGTAAAGTGGAAAACTTACTCTTAGGAAACCATAAATTGCTTTAAAAAAATCTTAATCATTAACTCATTTAACAAAATTTTAACAAAATAAAGTGTAACTGTTATATACAGATAAATAAAAAAACATATGAGACAGTAATGCTTTTGAATTGGCATTATTACTAAAGAGCGTATACAAATTTTGTTTATTGTATACTTCCTTGTTTCTGTTTCAGTTTTTTCTCTATTCTAAGATGACAAAGTTCATACACATCACACAATAGTACTCGTATTACCAAGAAACATGAAATTTAACAACTAGTTCCTTTGTACATATAGTATAATACATCGTATACATGGAAATGAGTATACATTCATTTGAAAATAAATCGTTCACGGATTAATTGTGGTGTGACGTAACTAACTCTAATTTAAGTACATATTGGACAACTTTTTTTGGAATATACTTTTAAGACGCTTTGTATTTGAGATCTTATATTATTAATATTCACGGATTTTGTATGACAATTTGAACATTATTACACAAGTAGACAATTCTGGAAATTACTATAAAATGATTTTACAATTTCGTTCGGCTTAAATAATAGCCCCAATATATTTGACTAATGGATGAATAAAAGCAGTATAATTTCACAGAGATATTTGTTTCAATACTTAAATAGATGGATGGTTGCTGTGAATTTATAAACATTTATTCTTTTGTAGACTCACTTTATAAGCCCAAGACCCAAAATTTTGAACCTATTTAGCTTTACTTAAACCTAAATAAAAGTATGCAGAGTTTTCTTTCATGCTTTTACTCAATTGTCATAGAAAATCCGGGAATATCATAATTTTGTATTATTCTCGATTAAAATTTATATACAACAGTTCAGGATAATTATGTATACTTCAGTGACAGAATCCCCATAAAATAATGTTCTTACAAACATTTTTAAAACAGTAATAAACATCATTTTGACTAGATGAAAAATTGTATATCTCAAAAATAACTATTCGTAACACTGTTATTTCGAAATATTTTATAAAAAAAATCGTATACATTTTCATAAACATACAATAAGGAGAATCTAAAAACAAATCAATGAAATCTGAAAACAATTATTATAACTAAGCTTCAGAAGCTTCAGAAATTTTGAAGTTGTGTCAAGTTTGTACTGCAGGTCTTTAGAATTTGCCATACGTCAATCACTATAGTTAAGTGATAAATCAAATGCACTGTTCTGTGTTCGGCTTTAAACTTAGTACAACATAGTTTATTTATTATTACTACAACGATAGATACTTAACACAATGATTTTTAATGTCTTTATCTTTTTTTTTGTAGAAGCCATTAGTTAGTGATACCAATCATAATCTGATATTCCTTGTTTCCCATTACTAACTAATGCAATATCAATGACAAAGAAATTTATAATTTACTCATTAACCGACTTCAAAAAAGGCTTGATGATATAAACTGCATTATATTATGGAACATAACAGAAATGTACCATATAATTGTCTATAATATGAGATCTACGATTTTCCAGAAAATCAGAAAAAAACTAAATATGGGAATAGATTTCAGTGAATTTCAATGAATCTTGTATTATACAAAGATATGTTACAGTTTGATTCCGTATATTTTTCTATAAAGTATATTTATGAAAATCGCAAAATATGTGCAAATCAACTTTAAACATCAATGTAAATATCAAATTTTCATCATAAATATCTAATATAAATATCAAGAAATGCCTGTACAATATACAGGGTGTTTGTAATGGTTTTCATTTTGATTCATTTGAAGTAAGTTTCTTTTAGAGACGAAGTTAAGTTACGGAGCTTATAGTCGCGTGAAATGGCAGAAAATATTCCGTTAGTTTATCGAAATGAAAATTTGTTATGCTGGATATTTCTTCTGTATGGTATACGGTTGTAGGTTTGTGCGTACGTGCATGTGATATAAGGTGGTACATAAGCAGTTGTACAGGTAGGATGGTTGGAGTGGTTTTAAATATACGGTGGAATTGAATTTGTTATACACGGTGATTCTAAAAATATTCTATTGGGTGGCACATAATACAAGTTGGTTGAAATAAGAGTAACTATGATTATATACAGTGGATATTTGCGTTATAGGACGGGGTATAATTATAGTTATACAGAAAGCTTCAAAAAATGTCAGAATCAGTTGAATATACAGGATGGTTGAAATATAAGGTGGAGTAGAAATACAGCTATACAGGGCGGTCTAAAAAGTTATTTATTGTGGAACATAAGTAGTTGTTTATACAAGGTGTTTGAAGTAAGTGTGGAGTAAAATTATTGTTATTCAGGGTGTATCAAAAATTTGTTATATACGCATAAGCAGTTAGGATATTTTAATTATAGAACGAATATTATCATAGACATGGTTTCAAAAAATTTTAGAAGCAGTTGCACATATCGGCTGGTTGAAATAAATGGGGGAGTAAAATTATAGTCATGAAATGTGGCTCAAAAATGTGAATTTTGTTATATAGGGTAGACCATGAGCTGTTGCATAAATGGAATACTGTACATATAGGGCGAAGTAAAATCATAGATTTATAGGAATAATTGAAACAATAGAAAAATAGAAACAGTCAGTAGTGTGGAGAGGATTTATACTAATATAGAGTGAATTAGAGTTACACTTATAGAAAGTGGTCCAAATAATAAAACAAATAAAAAAGTTAAAATATATTTCGAACAAATAGAAAAAGGATACAAATTACAGAGGGAGAAAGAGATAGAGAGGGGAGAGAGAGAGAGAGATAAGAATACGCTAAAGTCCTTAAATCAGATAAAAAGAAAGATATGAAAATAGTGATTTTACACTGTTTCCAAACGGTTTTATATTAAGTAAGCTAAAGTCTGTTCTTTTTAAATATAAATTACTTTATTTATACGTTATGAAAATGGGTTGAAAAGGTTTCTTAATGTTAACAAAAACACAAAACGTACATTTACAGTTAACCTATAAATTTTCTTTAGCTAGGTAGTCTTTTCCAAGGTGAAAAATCTGTAATATGAAAGAAATTTAATTTGTTATTGAAATTTCAAGCAGCAAAGTATACCTTGCATATATTATACCTATGCAGAATCCGTTCTGGCTTCTGAAAATACAATAGGCTTATTTTTATACTTGTACGGTAGAAGGGGCTAGTTGTGTCAATTATAGCCAAGGATACATATATGATATGGAATAAAATGTAACAGGTGAACAAAACTGAAAAGTAACAATTATGACACGATGTTGATTTTTTGTAGAAAAGCTTCAGTTATATATACTTTACTAATTTTTAAAAATACAAAAGAAGCTCAGAGGAGCTTATATCTATAGAATCCCTTACAGTAGTCTACCAGAAGAATAGACAAGATTGTTGTGACAAGTAAGAGAAGCACAAAAATAGAAAAATTCGTCTAAAAACAACAGTCCTTTATCAGTTAGATCTCCAGTGACTACTAGCTCAAGCACAACTACTTCATTTAATTATAACTGTCATGGGTGGTAGATTTAGACAGGGGTGAAAACAGGGCAAAAATCTAGTAAAATATTTGTAAATAACTTGTATCTATAGCATCAGCAGAGTGAGGATTTACTGAAAATACCTACTTCTGAATTAATAAATGCCATAGCAAAATGAAAATTATTCATTTATATTAATCAAATTGTTTGTTCTAGGTAAGATGTGATTTATAATGAATGTACTTTTTCCCCCTGAAATAATTTGGTATTATGAAAATGCTGGGGTGGGAACTTATTTCAGTTACCGAAAACCAATAAAATTAACTATTTTAATAAATAACAATAATTGTAAAATATACTAACACCTGACAATTGTAAAAAAAATACACCTAACCATGGTAACAAAAAAAAAAAGAAATGAAAGAAAGACAACAATAAACAATAAACTTAACTAAACAAGAAAATAAATTTAAGGCCAACTTAACAAGGAAATACAGTGACGGGAGGAAAACAGAGAAAAGGGAAAAATGAGCTGTAAAGTAGAAAGTGGAACACATCTTAATGAAGAATGGAACGCCTATTAAAGAGTTCGATTATTTCACTTATAGCTTTAAAATGTTACTCCTTGTGCTGCAACAACCAGGCGCTAGCGCGAGACTTTTTTTTGAACTGAATTAATTTTATATGTAACATCTTGTGTTATGGCACCCAAAAATTATTTTTTGAAGTCAGCATCTAAATACTTATGTAGTTAAAACATCTTATCAAGATATAATAATCAGACAACCAAAAATAGCACATAGACCCCTACTCCGCCGTTAGTGCTTAAACATTGGATGCAACCATTTAGAGGATGCAGTCCGAAATGTCGTATTCTTATAATATCGGTTAGTTCAATGTTTGTCTAAATACTTCACTTTCATTTTAAATTAGCAAATCAAATCATAGAATGGAAAGGGTCCCACACATTACGATGATTCTCGCAGGTTTTCATCATGACGATACCAAAAGATGTCAACCCGTAGTGTTTTATCGTGAGTTTATACTGTTCATACTTCAATTTTGCCAGGAGTTCTCAGCCAAAACTGATATATTTGTGTCTGGTTATAGTACTCAGACGATGTTTTAGAAAAAGAGGGCAATAGTGAGGATAACACGCTCTATAACTCTATAGGGAACTGCAACTACCAATCAAATGAAATAGCCTTTTAACCTCTCTATCCTTGACGCAATATTTGTGCATTGCAAGTTACCTCCGGAAGGTGTATGCTCTAAGGATGAAAACCGAGTGAAAAATGATAATGTGTGATGCCTTTTATAATTAGTGAAATTTAGCTACATTTTAAGTGTCAAATTATCCATTTACAAATTAACTATTTTGATCAAACTCAACTACCTACTTTCTTAACTCTCACAAAGTAACAGCTTCCAATATCGAGTTTTTTTAATAAATGAAAAACATTTTACGATACTGTTTCTGAATCCAACTGATACAGTTCGGTCGAAAATTACATTATCAAACCATTATAAAATATCTGGGAAAAAACATCTTTGTCAGAGATATTTGATTTTATTACCTAATCTTTTATAAAATATTTAAACCGCGTGCCCGATCTTTGATAAAAGAATTGGCATTAATTGTCAGTGAAAATGAAAATGGCGGGTGCCAAATTTGTGTGTAGAACTGTATATCAATAATCTCAATTTCTGAATACAAAGGACTCTAGTTTCGTATAATATTTGAAATATAGTCTAAACAAATAGAATTTAAAATTTAAAGGAGGTCTATAATGAAAATTGTTAGTACCATTGTCGGTGGAGGTGCAAAACCTAGTCAGTAACTATGCTAGAGAAAGAAGGTTATATATTTTTGCTAATAAATAGGGAGCTATAAACAAAATTTTGAATGTGTGTTAATGTAGAAAATAAAACGTATTGTACAAGTTAAGACTATAATGCAGTAAGTGGATCTTCTTTTAATAAGTTCAGGTTTATACTTTTTGGCGTGATGTACATTTTTTTACTTTCTCATTTATAAAATGACACAAACTGTAACCATATAAAACACCACGGCGGCACAAGCAAATATTTGATATGATGTAGATATTACACTACATTAAATCCTTATCATGTAATGAAATTTCTTTTGATATTACATTGTCAAAAACTTTTGGCAAAGGAACTTATCAAATATACTTATATGACATGACTCTCGAAACAAATTTCATTAAATGAATTATTGCATTATACCGAATCTTTATCAAATATTTTCTATTCATTACAGTTAGTGTTATTTAAAAAAAGAGACAGTAATGCACGTCTAGAAAGATATAATGTACGAATAGTTAGCTGATAACCAATACTTCATAGGTACTAGCAGTTTAACTAAGTTGTTAGTTTACGGTATTGTGTGTCCTGTAGGTTTATATTATAAGTGGTCTATTGGATTTTTTTCCGAACGTTTTATATGCAACTACGGCGGCATCCTCAATGAGACTTGTGTGGGTGATACCTCGAGGAAGTTATTTCTTTAAGAGTCTTCGTACATACATAATAGTTCTAATAATTTTCACTGCATGCAATAACCTTATGTTTTATATATAAAATTGTACAAAATCAATGTTAATCATATTCAAAAATTATGATGTTTGATGTACAATTCTACAAACAACTTCGCAGCCGCAATTATTCATTTTTACTGGCAATTATCATCAAAACTCTCTTATAAAAGATAGGACGAAACGTGTAAATGTAGTAACAAATACATTATGTCTTATAAACGATTAAGTATTTCACTATCAAAACTCTTTGACAAACATGTTTTATCAAAGATATTTTATAAAAGATGTGACAATGTAATAGTGGCCTTAAACATCTTTTACAATGCAATACCGGCTTTAGTAATAAATTTACGAAAACTACATAAACAGCTGCCACTTCCTAATCGACTGCAATTATCACATACTTCACCAAGTTTTCACTGAAAGCGAATATTTTCCCTGAAAATATGTTATCGAAGTATGAACTTGTTTTGAAATTCCGTAATGAACATTTAACGACGACTTCAAAATTTCTATACGATTTAACTTTCTTTATCTTTATACTGTACAAATTGAAAAATAAACCAACTAATAAACAGAAGCATTGTTATGTGTATCATAGTTTATCTGCAAGTACGAGGGTATTGCGGCGTTCAATTCCGACGCTCTCCGTCGCAACGCCGCTATACTGTGACCACGCCATACGTCTTCCTCTTCGTTTCCACCCCCAGCGCCGTTGGGTGGGGACGTGCCCGACGCCACTGGTGGAGTTCCGCCCCCGCTGGAGCATTGCAGTTGTGACGAAGAAGGCGGGGAGGCTCCAGAATTGTTTCCATTCGATGTCCCCGTTGCGCCGCCGCTGTTGCAGTAGTTCATCATTGTGTCACCTGAAAAATCATTTATAATGCAGACGATGAATTACAGAGACGTTCGCGCCCACGACAGTAGGCTTAAGAAAGGCTTAGATAGGAAGTACTGTATTGAAATATTTGTTAAAATTTCACTTATATACTACAGTCGATTGATCTTTAAACCAACATAATGGCTATTAACAGTTTTTTGGGATATATGTAGGCATGTGAAATTATTATTAAGTCAAAATTTCACACTTCTAGTCCAGATCTCAAGTTGAACATGGCGAAAAACCGATATAAAGCTAAAAAAATATATACGATAACTCATTGGATTCGGAATGACGTCTTTAAAAATGTATTTAAACCGTTTTTCATCATATAAAATATTGTAAATTATAAACAAATAAACATGACAAAAAAAAGTATTTATTTTTTCACTTATAACTCATATAACATCAAGTCAGATGAAGTAGTAGAGATGCATTCAAAAAGATACTAGATAGGTATTGCAATATAGTCCGTGGGTTCAATTTCAAATTATAAAACTAATATTCACTTTCACTTTTCTAGAAACATTTATTTACATCGAATATACAACAGCTGATTCAAATATCACAATAACAATCTTTCATATAAGCTCTTCGCTCCATCAACTGATTCGCGATCGTGGCCTCCTTCCTTTATAAAACCAGCATAGAAAATTCTCGTAAAAATCGTCATCACTCCTACAGGTGCCGAGTCTTTTCGAGAACAATTTTTTATCTCCAAGCGTTTGTTGTCGTACTGAAATGAAACAGGGTCGGCTTTGGGTAAATTTCGTAACAGTATGTAACTAATTTGTACAGAATGAGCTCCGTTTACAGTTTACATTCTTAATTTGTGTGTAGATACCCATGGGCGGATCCAAGGAGGAGACGATGGGGGCGATCACCCCCACCGAAAGCCTTAAATTTAGTAAATTTAATTTTAAAACGAAGTAATCCCAATTCTAATAGTATAGAAGAAGGTAACTTCTACATGTTTAAACTTCAGAACGAGTCTGTTTAATGTAATAACCCAAGAAATCGGGGTTTAAATGTTTATTTAGGTAAATTTAGTACAGGTTCGCCCCCCCGGAAGCACGTGTCTGGATCCGCCTCTGTAGGTACCTAATAGCAGTGAATGTGCTATTTATTGTATAGTGTTATATTCAATTCAATTTGTAGACGCGATATGTAATACCAACATCTAGGATTTTCGAGGAATCTAGCACACAATATCAACCTAGGAGTTACAGGAAAACAGCAATTACACCGAACGGCTCCAGATTCGGAACCTCTGTGTGCCAGTTTCCTCGAAAATTCTAGATGTCGGTCTTTACATCTCGCGTCTACAAATTTACCGTTATGTATCAAATACATAAATAAGTGTTCCAGAGGTCATTCTATTGTGGGAAGCGCAGCTGATGAAGGATCCTGATCAGAAACAATATATATATATATATATATATATATATATATATATATATATATATAAATATGTTTTAGGTGGTTTCCGAGAATTCATCAGCGTAGTTGATAACTGATCCCTGTCGGGATCGATGGTAAAATGACGACGTTTCGGCAGAGTCACATCTGCCCTCTTCAGGTCGGTTCGCATAATTCCCGTAGCCTTCTGCTTTCGCTTCCAGTTACTCGAGTATTCGAGTAACTAGAAGCAATTCTATATAAATTTTTAAAAATTAATTTGGCTTATAATTTCCATAAATTTAGGAATCGCAAAGACCACGCTTAGTTTTCCGATTTTGCCTCAACTTTATTTCTTGTGAAAGTTAGTGTTTGACAAAAGAACCTCAGTAAGGTTCAGATTTGATGAAATATGCTCCAGTTTCGACCACTTAGTGACTGGTATATAGGTAGTTATATAATTCACACATCGTTTTACTAATAATTATCGTACTAAACAACATATGAATTAAACAAGCGCAACATTTTTTACTATTTACTTATTACATTTTATCCTAGTTTTACTAGTCAATATATTGCTTATATTATCTAACAGCGAATTGTAAATTAATTAAGGTCAGTGTAGCAAGCAAATGCTATTTAAACACTGACTAATTTATAAGTATTCTATTAATTAACGAATACAAACTGTTCCAGCTGCTAATTAGTGATGTTAAAATGAATTAGATGTACATTAGGTCCGGGTTGTCTTTAATATTATTTGAGCAGTTATAGCTGACTCAACTATTAATTAGCAAGCACTAATTGACACTAATAATGATATTATGACTTACAAATTGTAGTCCACAAAAATGTGTATAAACCACAGTTTATGAGTTAACTTAACGGTGAAGACGAATAACTCTTAATAATTTTCATAATTTGACTGAATACGCAGATTGCAATTTCACTCTAACAATTATATAGAGAAAAAATAAAAAATTTCGATTGTATTTTTTACTTTACAGTTGTCAGACTGTAACATAAATACACTTGAATTACATTCAACTTTGGAAACTGTTTAATAAAAAATACAAGCTAATTTCGAGATATGTTTACTAAATAATGTGTATATAACTTCTAATAAGAATAGTATCTAAGATCATATATGGCTACAGTGATAAAGTGTAAATAAAAAATAACGAAATTTCATTAACTCAATTTTTATTGCAATCATGTTATAGGGGTGGCAATAGACTAAAATAGACTTAAATTTGATATCTTTTTCATTACAGAAAGGCAAAATGTGGATAACTATAGATATCACTTTCAACAAGATCTGACTAGAAAAATATTATCTAAAAGTTGCGGATAATAGTCCCATATGAGATGGATTAATTTTTTTGAGTAATTCAATAGATATACAGAGTGTCCGGCAAAATGTGAGAAATGCATCAGCTGCAGATCGAACATGAAATCATAAAATGACAAATTTCTATAAAATCTTTTTCTAAAAGTCTAACGAAGATATGTGTACCTGAAAGGTGACGCTGCACATCGGTTTGTCTGGAATAGGGATGTAACGAATATTCGCATTCGCATTAGCCAATATTCGCGTGTTTTTTAATATTCACATTCGCATTCGTATTCGCGGTTATTCATGCGAATATGTTTGACAATGAAAAGCGTAAATATTATGATGTTACTCATTAGGAACATTGCACACTGTATAACTTACTTGTGATTTCAAAAGTTAACTCTTACAGGTAGAACAGGTAGGAATTAACTTGTACTTGCAATGAGAAATAACAGTTGTATGATGACATAAATGTCAACTACATATATACATTTCTTCTGGAATCCTAACATGTGTATGTAATCAGGCAACAATTTATTTGCTAAATAAAATTAAGCAAGTTTCATAGCATGATATAGGATTTTATGGCTAAATGAATTTCGAGATTTGGATGTTTCGGGGAAAACTAGCTCACAGAGACTCAAAATCATGAGTCATACTGCATACAACGCTGTTTTCTTGTGATTTCTAGGACAAAGAATTCGTAGGTTAACGAAAAACTGTCAAAGAAATTACAGCCCATTTCTAGCGATCTACCGGTTATAATTGTTCCGAAGTGGTCTGAACCAAACTAATTCTAGCGATCTTGGTTAATACCAATGACATCACGCAAACGTCACAAATGAGAGCTTTGTTACGTCATTGTTTGAAATATCTTCAATAATAACCCAAAGCAGTAGTTGTTTTTGATTGTCTGTCTCTTTCTTCAATGGCATTTTAGGTTATATATTTATTTTTATTTTTAATACAAGGAAATTAATGTTAATTTATATACAATGTTTGGATAGCTATTACAATTGTAATCGATGTTTTACATTTTTGGAAATTTGTTAGACAGTTATGTCCAATATGCTTATATTTAAGCTAAATCTACTACATGTTTCATCTCATCACTTTCTTATGCTTATTAAACTATCTTGAGTAGCCATGTACCACAAGAATATCAATATTTGAATACTAATATCAATGGGATGATGTCCTCCACTATATTTTTTATACAACACCTTATTTTTGTCAGTTCTAACAACAGCTCCAATTAATTGTTCAAAAGTTTTTCTCTGCATTCTAAATAACTTAAAAAAAAATGATAATCATTATACCTGAGCAGCCAGGTCTCTGCATACAGTTGTTTTGGAACCATGGAATGTTCTCTTGCAAAAAGGTAGGCTACATATTTTTTATGTGTAAACAAAAAATATACAGGTAAAAAGTTCAAACTTCATAATCAAAAAATAAGTCACCACATATATTTAATAATAAATTTTTGTCCATTTTATCAAAATTATCACTTAAACGATTAAGTAACCACAGGAGCTACAAAATTAATCACATACGTATATATAGGTACTTAAACAAAAATAATTAAACATATGATTTTGACGTTTTCCAGTTGAACAAAATTGCATTCTAGTGAATCAGTTTCAGTACTACTTTCAGTGTTCAAAAGGTTATGTCAAAGTACAACCAACGGGCATATCTAAAGTTTTAACCGGTAGATCGCTAGAAATCGGCTTATGATACAATCTTCTGGAGATTCAATCAGTTGAGGGGAGCGCAACTGATAAAGGTTCTCCACAGTTGATGGTGTCAGAGTGCTGACTTCATTTTTTTAATCAGTTTTAAAAACAAAATTGCAGACATATCTAAACTTTGACGAACTTTAAAATATGCTGGTACTTCCTTGGGTCACACCTCTAGTTTTAAAAATAAGTGTAAAGCTTGAATATTTGGAGATACCACAGGAGGTCACGTTTAAGAATCTGTCAAAAAATAATTGATCTACTACACTATTGTAATGTTTTTATTTTCACGCCAGCTGTTCTTATTTATATATTTATCTCGGAATTGTCTGGTACGTCCACGAAACATCGGGAAACCCCTTTATGTTCTGGGAGCTTTAAAGGAATTCCCAGTCACGGCAGCGGTCGGCCTGTTGAGAGACAAACATTTCGGATTCCCAGAATTTATCGGAATAATGTCCCTTCCACGAATTGGTTGATGGCCGATTGCACCAGCTGTCGGATGAATTCTCGTAACACTATAAAGGTGCCTATGTTTTAAATATCCGCATAATAAATTTTGCTTAGTTGGGTAGCGCTGCTAAATCCACAGACATCATAATATAGTTAGTGAACTGGCCCCTTTGTCTAAATAAAACGGTTTATGGTGTTTCATGTTTCTTTTTCTTATTTGGTTGGTAGGAAAATATACAACCTATCGTCTTTGTGGAACCCTCAGACTAGCTGCAGGCCTTTTGTCAGAGCTGTAAACGAGCTTTGTGCGGTTCGTGCTGTTAGTTGCGTCAAAGTGACAGGCACACGCGGAAACTGGGGGCGAAAACAAACTACTGAACGATTGGACAATATAAAATCGCTACAAAAGCCCTAATTTAATTTCCAGTAAGGACACAATAAATGTTTTGTATGTGTTTACATGGGACACAGCCTATAAAATCCCATTAGTTAGATAAATTGAAATAAAAGCACCATATCCGTCCTACTTGCGTTCTTACACTCCTTGGGCACCTGCCTACTTTGCGCCCGCCTGGCAATTGTGTTAGGTGAAATTTCTTAACAAAATTGTAAGTTATGATTTTTTATTATATCGTCTAGCAACAAATTATGACAGAACTCGCCATGTATCATTCTCTAATTTAAAGTATTGATGCAAATTTTATCGTCATTAGCTAGTACCATTTCGCAGCTGCCAATTCAAATTAGTAGCGATAGCCAACGAAGCGAAATTTGTGTTTAGGCCTAGTTAATTTTGCAAAATAAGAGAAATTAGCTGTCAGGATGTTAAAACATACCTCGTCATAAGTCAGTTATTTTTTGACCAATTCTCATGCATTCAATCTCATTTTATTCAGAAATATACAAGCTTGCAGAATATTACTTTTAAACCTATACAAAGGTTAGACTCGTTCGTCACTTTGTTTTTGAAACTGATTTTTTTTTAAATATGTAAATGAGTCCACAAATAAGATAAGTTTTAACATGACAAATAAAATTCCTTTTTTTTTGGCAATCCATATAATTTTAGTTTTTATTTGACTCCATAAATTTAATTATATATTTTTCTGTTTAAGTATAAAAACTTCTTATAACTTCTCTCATAAATCAAAAAACTTCTTTGGTTCACTGCAATATGATGACAGCTTTACTGTTGAAAGAGCGTTGAGTGTAAGGGTTTGGTATTAGTAAAATAGAAGAGTGGCTTTCTATAATGATTACGAAGCCCAATTTAGGTTATAATTTTTGATTAAACCAAAAGAAGTAAATTTTGATCTGATATTCGCATTCGTATTCGCGAATATTGGAAGAGAAAATTCGCATTCGTATTCGCGAATATCGAAAGTCGGACATTCAATACATTCCTAGTAGGGAAGAACCCTCATATCATTTAATAAAAATTTATTGAGATTAAAATAGTGGCACTAAACATAATTAGCTCTGTTTAGTTTACCAGAGGTGGGCTAGGGTTTAAAACTCAATGCCTAAAATTTTAACGTACTGTATAGTAAAGGCTTTTACAAAATAAATATGGATGGCTTAAACCTTAGACTAACCTATAGTAATGCTGTCTATTGTCGACAAAATGAATCACTTATAAAAAAAGAAGAATAATAAGCGAATGAATTCTTGTTTCATTTTTAATAAAAAGGTCCATCAATTATAATTTGTTTCACAAAAAATCCGATACAAAAGTTAGTCAAACAACTTTAAATTCAATAATCCGAAAAAATGTAAAAATTTATAAAAAAAACCCAATGTTGTCCCAAGAAATTATTAAAAAAGTCATACGGTAGTTCCACATGGACTTCGTGAAGAGTGATAAAGGACCCCCTGTACTCACCTTAATAAGCCAGCCTCTCTGTAAAAGTGCGTCCATAGTGTCAAAGGGAATTGAATAAACCAAGATTTTGAGATGCCTGCACAGGTACAAATCCAACAGCTTTAAGTCTGTAGATTGACGAGGCCAGGTAATAGGTCCACACCTAGTTATCCAATTGCTTGGATAGCCGTTATTCAGGTGCTCCCGCACACAAACACCTTAGTGCAAGAACTACTGTTTCGGGAAATTTCAAGTATTAAGTGCTCTATTAAGTTATGAAAAGCGTATATTATTTCTGAACCTTGGTTCATCCGTTAAAAGAATATTGCTAATGAGGTTTACATTATTACTTTCCTGATTCAAGAGCCGATTTGCATTCTAGCAGCAAAATCTCCAGGAATTAGTTCGTGTAATTTTTGCAAATGACATAGATATAACAGATGTTGTTAAAGAATTTCGTATATTATTATTTTCGATGTATTAAACTATGTTGATAATATCGAGTGCTCGTTGATGGATTGTCATCTACAGCAATTAAAACACTTTCTTCTAATGGCGTACGTGGGTCAACTCGTTGTATTGCAAGACCATACAACACATGCATAAAGGCTTTCTCAATAAACGTAAATTCCATATATCCACAAAATAGAAAAAATTTGTCAATTAATGTCAGTAAAAGACCCATTTGACAGCAATGTGAAAGACAACAGGTTCCAGAATGCTGGATATTTTATTTAGAACGAACTTTTACCTGTAAACAGTTCATTTTATTGATAATCTGTTCCTTTATTCGGTATACTACAGATCGATTACCATTGTATTCAAGCACCTTTAATAAAGTCGTTTACCAAGTTCCCCACATTTATGAACTATACTATCTGAGTCGTTTACCTGACTTCAATAAATATGTTTTTTAATATTTTACACTTGCGTAATACATTTACACTACAAATCCGTTTGTTCAACATCTTAAGACTCGACATTACTAGAGAAGTTGTGGGTACAAGTCACTCGTAATTTAGAAACAGAAAGATCTGAATCATGATGCATACCCCAAAAATATGAAATGTTACAGTAGTTTTATTTAAATTGTTAATTAGGACCTGCAATGGTACAACAAATATTTTACAGACATAATCAGATCCAAGTACTAGGCAAATTCGTTCTAAATTGTACTGAAATTATTCAAATCTTCAAAATAAAATTAGGTAATAACTCCATAAATTTTGCTTTAACAAATAAAATATGTAGGTAAATAAAATGTTTTCCTGATAATTCTCTAAGAGTGACTTTTAACACTTTAAAGAAAAATTATAATGTGGCCCCTCAAGAAGTTTCTCTTCTTTATTTACATCCATTTCATTTTTTATGGTAACTACGGAGACAGGTCTATAAGTCGCACAAGACGTTCCGAATGGTCGTAAATTGCCTGTTCAAATAAAAGAGGTTTTATTGATGGAATGCTGCCTCACGCTTATTTACTTTGCTAACATTTGAAATTCATAGCAGCCGAATTTATTGCTTCGTGTTCAAATGTTATTATTGTAACAGTTGATTATGCATTGTTGAGAAATCACATGTCGATATGTTATTTGTACAGGTTGGATTATGTGAAATTTCACAGAGAATATGGCAGACGTTTGTTAAATTTTACCTAAAAATCCGTTTTTTCACGTACCAAATTTTCTAAATGAATAAACCACTAACTGTCTTCTTAATGTTATTTGTGGCATATTCTTGATTATTTTTATGTTTTCTTGGGAAATAACACCACAGTCGAAATAAAAAACTGTTTATTAAATATACAGCTTTTTATTCGAATTGTGGTGTTATTTTCCAAGAAAACCTAAAAATAAACCACTCATGTTATTAATTCCCATTATTCGTAATGTACACAAACTCACTGGTTTCATCTAAATCCAAGTATTAAGTTATTATTTACTTGCATTACCAAGCACTAAGAAGTTATGTAATTATCTGGTAATTCCAGGAATAATCAAATTTTCTAAATGAAGTAATACCTATAAAACTTTGTGTGAACATGTCAGCTATTTTTTTTATCCTCGAAGCTTGAAAATTATTGCATTAAAGACAAAACTAAAAACCAAAACTAGTTCACTTTGAAACGATAGCTCCTTGAGTCGTAAACTAAATTCTTTAACTAGTTTTCATGACCCAGGCGACCTTAACTATTGCCAGGTGTTTACTACGGGTTACCAGTTCGTCATTAAATAATATTAAATTTAACTACTACTGATAAAATAAAAAAAGTAGTCTTTTAGCCATTCCCAGAAATAATGATTTTGAAAACCCTGACAACTTTTCTCTTTGCTCCTTGCCATACATTTCAATTTTGGGTAACTACAAGTTGTTAAAGAAAGTAATTCTATTTTTTCGATTGAAATTTTTTTTCACACGTGTAATATTTTCAACTTTTTGGTAGTACCACCATCTAAACAGAAACGACAAATATCTATCAAATGTTGAAGATTCAGCTGGGGCAATCGAGAATTGTTTTGGTGATATAGGAGTGGTTAAATCTTCTAGGCAATAATTTTCGTTGAACGGAATTACTGTCGTCGCTTATTCCTATCACGAGCTTTATCAAATTTCCAAACATAACGAAATTGGAGCTAAATCTGCCCTATTGTTTTACTTCCTTACTTCAAGAAATCAATAAACATTATTCCTCGAGAATCGCAAAATGACATAACCAATAATTTTCCGTCGAATCGGTAGGTGTTGCGAATATCTGGCGACGATTTTCTCATTATGGTTTGACTTGCGGACAAAAGTCATCAAAGTACTAAAATATAATATTGATCAATTGTTCCATGACTTTAATAAAGCTACTACATTTGCAACATAAATTACGAATAATGGCCGAAACAACATCTGGTTCACTATATAAATTTCCCAGTCTATCAACCTTTCATTCAAAAACAGAAGATTCCCTAAAAAAACTAAATTCGCATAACGAACATATATTGTTCTACAAAGAGCGGTTACTGAAATTGAACTCACTATAAGTAATTGTTTCTGATTTTCCTTGGAGCTTGAAACTTAAAATTGAGTATTAAATCCTCTTATAAAGAATTTATATGGTTGAAAGGTGGAAATAAAATAAGTTTAAAAGATTAGGCTAACGGTAAAACCCTGGACAATTTCCTTAGAACCGACACGTCTACACATTATGTTAATTTCCAACAAGTGATGCTTTTAGCTGCTGATTTAATCAAGACCCAACTGCAGATACCTATGAATTTCAACAATTTGCAAAGCGTTAATAGATAAAACCTACTACGAATGGCAAAATCAAGTAACAAATAAAATAGAGAGAGTATTTTTATTATTGTTTTAAGATAATTCGCACTGATTTTCTAGCAGTGTCTACCTAATCAATATGCCAAAAAAGGTGAATTATTGATTTAAGTTATTTATGTTTCTTATCACCTGGTTTTGATTATATATGAAGGTTTAATTTAATCCTTAAGTAAAATACATGTGTTTTTTTAAGTTTATTCACGTTTGATGGTATCGAGGTATCAATCCGTTACTTCTGATATAATATGTAAAACACATACCTATAGAATTATAAACACCTATTTTGAGAAATAATTGATAATGTAAAAAGTACATATAAATAATAGCAAATTGTATTAGAACAAAAATGAATAAAAGTGCAGTTATAACTTTTATTAATATGTTGATAGATTTAATTATCATATCTCTAATTCATTGATATGACACTAATGTTTATTTGATTACTACAGCGTTGTAAGTGTACTATACGAATAATATTGAAAAGAAATGTATATAATGTATTAATATTTACATTCAATTCAGGACGTATTCTATTCTCGAAACTCTACAGCTTCATCTCGTCACATACATTTCAAAACTTGCATCTAGTTATTGAGTTCCTATAATTCTAAATTATAGAGTTAGATAACAGGTACTCTCTCTAGAATGGATCTGCATAATGTGCATACTTTCGCGTTATATTGCATTGATTTCCTCCACCACTGGCAAGGTCCTAGGTTTGTGACTGGCTTAGCAAAATGTTTAGAATCATAAATTTAACTACATCAGTAACAAAAATGAGGACTAATTCTGAAAATTTTTAAGTACAACATGTATGCCGAAACGTTCGAAATACCGTTCAGCATCTGGCGTGACCTGTATGTCTGGTTAGTTATTTAGTGTATTAAATCTGAATTCTAAAATGAATAAGTGTTGAGTGATTCCCTAGTGAGAAACTTTGAGTATCCATTTCCCTATCCACTCAAAGAGCTATATAACAGGAGTGACCTAACAACTTTTTGGAGGATTACAAAAATTATTTCCTCAATTAGGAAAATTAGGTAATGGTAATGGTGTAACACCTAACTCTAAATAAGCAAAATTGTAAAGTAAAATAATGTCTTAGAAGGCCTTCAAACTCGAAGATTTATTATCCAATAATATGACATTGCATTTTCAGTCCCTTTAGTGTTACAGTCAATGGATTGAGTTTTAGATAGTCAATGGCTGTGATTACCATTTAAAGTTTCTAATGAGAACAAAGTTGTGTGGAAACGTTTCAGCTCCAAGTTTGGAATCGTGACCTTTTTGTGTACAGGAAGACAAAATGATCAGCTTGTAGACATTTACTTCTCTAAGAACATTTGTGAGGAAAGCTTTCTGTACGAGACAACCAGTAAGCTGGACACTTTGTTCTCATTACAAATTTCAAATACTTGTTTGTTACAGAAAAGAAGTGAAGAGGGAACTCTTGATTGAACAGATAGAATGACAAACGGCGTCTTCAATAATCATTTCTAATTTACTTGTTATACAGGGTATTTCAAAACAAGCGTCGGAAACTTTAAGGGGTGACGCCTTGTTAAAAATAAAGGATAGTTCTCCCAGTTCAAAGATGGCAGAAAAATATCTATTTTATTTTTTATCTTGAAAACCCATGATCTGCAGATTTGTTAACTTTTTAAAGTGGTTTGCAATAAATTTCTTGTCAAGTAAATAAAAAAAACTAAATTAGGATAACTCGATTTATTCAGAAACGATTTTATCTTTTATATTTTTTTCGTAAAATTTACCGAATTGAAATTAAAACATAAAATGTAAGTCATTACGGGGCGGACCAGAAAATTTATTTTTGACCAATAATCTAGGGGGCCGCTTTCACTTTTTAGGACATGTTTATCTGGAATATTTGACGACTAGTTTACTCAATTTGTTGTTAACTGAGCTATTTAACTGTGCATTCATAAGAGGTTTAGTTAAAACAACAGAACAATAATGGTTAATTTCACGAATGCAGTAATGGCAGATATGCATGCCTTTTATGTATGGGCAAAAGGAAATTCCTTAAAATCTTATCGTCTTTATACACCAGTGTATCCTAATCGCAGACCTCCTCATCACTCACGTTTACCAGGCTTCATCAAAGGCTACATGAATCTGGAACTTTCGAAACAAGAAGGTTTGATACTGGATGGCACCGCGAAGTACGTACACCCGAAATAGAAATTGCTGTCCTAAATATTATTGAAGGGCAACCGGACACAGGTACCAGGAAAATTGCAGAGGAATTAAATACTGATGAATCAATTTTATAGAGCGTATGAAAACAACAACAGCTTTGTCCTTACAGAGGGTTCAAACTCACTTACCGACAGATTTCGAACAGAGAATAAATTTTACCTAATGTTTTTCAAATGAATATCGATGACTCCTTTTTTTGTTAAAACATGCTCTTGCTGGACGAAGTTATTTTCTCAAGAGTTGAAAATCAAAACTTTTATAATCCGGATGTTTGGGCTGTAGATAATCCACATTCAATAACACAATCTAGACATCAATTACAGTTTTCAGTTAATATTTGGAATCAAACTGTCGATGAACATTTAATTACCTTTAAGATTATCACCCTCTATATATCATGTAATGTAAATAAAATTAAAGGGTCAAACATCATTTTCCTCATATCAAGTTCGAAATGGTCTCTTAGACAGTGCATACTTTTTAGTTAGTTTGCATCGAAAAATTTTAAAACTGAATTTTAGCAAGGCAAATCTATTAGACTTCTATGATCTATCAGCTAAAAGAGTTGAATTGTTAATTGTTGTTTGTAGCAAATTAATACCCAAATACAATTGTTTGTGCTAGCTAATTCTGCTTTTTCCGGATTTGGACCGCGTCATTCTTTTGAATTAATTTATTTATATATCTGAACCAACAAATAAACAAAGTTTTCCGACGTTTCGCCCACACATATGCGGGGCTTTTTCAAGGGTGAGAAAATACAAAATGTTACTTCCCTTACTGCGAAGCCATTCTTTCAGTCTTTTTCTCACAAACACGCATTGAAACTTCACTTTATTAAACTTGTAACACTGAAGCACAACTTGTAAATTACTAACACATAGGATCTATCAAATAATGATATCATAGTTACTTTTCGAGATTTTTCAATCCATTGAACGCAAGACAACATATTGTTTCTAGTCGAGAACCTTCATCAGTTGTGCTCCCCTCAACTGATTGAATTCTCCAATAATTATTTATGTATATAGTACATATAATTGAATTTATCATTATCCCGCGAAATGAATTCCGACATCCAGCAGTTTCAGGAAAATCTAGCTCACAAATCCGGAGTTGGATGTCGGCATTAATTTCGCGGTAAAATATTAAATCCAGTTATATGTACTATATACATAAATAATTATTCGAGAATTTAATCATTTGAGGGGAGCGCAACTTATGTAGGTTCTCGACTAGAAACATTATATTGTCTTGCGTTCAATGGATTGAAAAATCTCGAAAGGCAGCTATCAAAATCTTTGACTGGTTTTAGTAAACATACGAATTTTTTCGCCTGATTTCTATCTTAGGAATCACAGGAAAACGGCGTTACACACAGTACGACTCCTGATTTGGAGTCTCTGTGAGCTAGATTTTCCTGGATGTCGAAATTCATTTCGCGGGAAAATAAAAAAGATAAAATCATAATTGGCCCCTTGAAATTTCAGGTAAAGGGTAGGAGGTATTTAAAGGGATTACTTTGAATTATTTTATTATTGTGATAATATTTTTGAATACATTCCTGGAATTACATTAGTAGGTAATGTAAGTGATTTATTTTATTGATGAAATTTGTGTTGAAATGTGAATGCAGAAATCGCTTACATTACCTACTAATAAAGTTTCAGGAATGTATTGAAAAACATCATGACAACCATAAAACAATTCATTATAATCCCTTTAAGTACCTCCTACCCTTCTTTTACCTAAAATTTCAGGGGGCCAATTATGAATGCATAATTTATAGATCCAATATGTTAGTCATTTACAATTTGTGCTTCAGTGTGAAAAGTTTAATAAAGTGAAGTTTCAAACTGTGTTTGTGAGAAAAAGACTGAACGAGTGTGTTCGCGGTAAGGTAAGTAACATTTGTATTTTCTCACCCTTGAAAAAACACCTTAAAAGTGTGGGCGAAACGTCGGAAAAAACTGTTTATATGTTGGTTCAGATATATAAATAAATTAATTCGAAAAAATGACGAATATTGAATATATACGTTCAATTAATTATCGATTTCAGTCATATAAAGTATACTGAATCCTTTAATAGACGATTATTTTTCAGAAAGACATTTTCTAATTCATGAGTTCCATATGAAGATAATAGTATTATTTGTTTATACAACACTTTGCAGAATGTGATTACAATATATTTATAAATATTATGTAATACCGCAAAACGTATTTATGTTAAATGATACAATCAGATATTTCAGGTGAGGACTCAACCAAGCCACTCAGTTGTATCAATAGATAAACAAAAACATGAGAAAAACCCGAAGTGAAATATAACGTCTCCTCTTCAATGTTAGCTTTGGCATAACAAATCCACATAAACTTCGAAATCTCAAACATTTACAGACCGTTCCAATCAAACAAAAGAGCTACATTTACTTTTTACACCTCGGTTCGAAAAGCGGAATTCCACGGTCATCCGTAGGGGCAAGGAAGGAGGGAAACATGGTGACTGAACATGAGTAGTACATACCACAAAACATGCAATTAGCAGTGATTAGAACGAAGCTTGTTACTCGCTACCGAAATACACGTCAACAATTACTAATTGGTTCTGCATACATATTTTAACACTAAATGTGTTTTCTATAATTTGTTTTGTTTAGTATTTGTTTATTTTCAATACAGTATTCTGAAAGTTCCTCTTTCTAAAATACCAATCCTGTCATCATTATTTTATGGTGTCCTCTTAATGTTATAAATTTTAAAGAGCAACTTTTTTTGGTTATTTCAACAAGCTTGAATTTTGAAAACGCTTATGTGTGTTACTGTGTTCATGTGTTGAAATTAAGTTTTTAGCAAAACTATTTCTATCCGAAAATATATGTATTTTAGTGATATAATAGTTGAGTAATACATAGTGAGCTGAACATAAACGAACCCATGTAATTTAAACAAAATTTTCTTAAGGGAAGGCTTCAAATGTATAGGCGAGACTGGCCAAGAGGGCTTGCTAAATAGGAACTCTGAGACCTTCATGGTGATTAGAATATTCCAGGGGGGTAAATGAAAAAGAGGTAAGTAAATGATGGCATTTTGATTCAAAATAATTTTGGTGCTTAAGTACTTCTTAGGAAATACACCACAAGTTACAAATATTGCTGTATGTTACAAACGTTTCGGAGTCTAGGTCAGACAGCGTTGTCAATGATTAAGAAACTATGGAAAAAAAAGGCAAAATTCTAAGATGTAAAATTAAAATGTTTGACAATATCTATTATTTGACTTGTGACGTAACTAAGAGAATTTTATTTATAATTATGGTATTTTTGGAGAAGGTAGCTTCTGGGAATCAAAATTAAGGAATTGTTTAGAAAATTGTTGTCGCGGATTTTGCAAGGTTGCCAGCTCAATGGTAAGCAATTTAATATAGTCATCATCTCAATCGCTAAAATACATGTAGATTTTTTTAATTTTTAATGTTGCGTACATCTGGTGAACGGAAACTCTTATATTGCCACCGATTGTGTGTTCGTTTACCGCAGACCATATTTTCCTAGAGTACTGGACGAAAAATGTTGAAGTTTGATAGCAATTCACCGTTTGGTTACCAATTGAATAGTGTTTAGCGCAAATAAACGAATTCTAATGTTTAACTTAGCTGACGGGTGAAACTACTTATCTAAAATATTAATATATACATCTTTTTAAACAAAATTGACATCAAAAAAAGTATCTTAACGAAAAAACAAAAAAATATATATTTTTGTAGTCGTTACTATATTGACAGCAAAGTACAACTCGTAAATGTACTTTCCAAATTATTTCCACTTTAACTTGGCACCGTCTTCAGAAAAAAGATTTGATTGTTGCAGAAAAAAATATAATTATTTCTTTTTAGTTTCAGTTACTTTATTTTTATTGTTGTTTTCAAATTAACATTTTTGATATTGCCAAAAATAAGTTATGTTATATTTAAGCAACATCCATCATCCATTATTTTGAGTAATGTCATTTAGTGTTGAATAAAACAACATGTTTTCTAAATATTTATATGTATTAAGAAAGTTTTGCAAATGATTTCATCTTAGGTGGACGCACTTCTTTAGGTTCGTCAAATATCAGACATTTTGATTTAATTCCAAATACATTCAATTAATAGTCTCTCCCATTAATAGTCTCTCCTCCGCTAAATATTATAATATATTAGTTTTTTCATTCGAAAAAATATCCATTATAGATAGTGAGATAGCATAACTGGATGCAATTGAAAATTCTAATAAACTTTATTTGACAACAGTTTGCGATTTTAAGCAAACTTCTTATTTTTTGTCAAACGTAGTAAACAGTTGAAAGGTTATATGAATATTTATTATACAATTTCAATCATAATGAGATGCAATTTTTGATTATAATTACTTCTGTTTGATATATATATATATATATATATATATATATATATATATATATATATATATTAGATGGTTTCCGGGAATTCATGGATCGATGGTTAAATGACGACGTTTCGGCAGAGTCACATCTGCCCTCTTCAGGACGGTTCGCATAATTCTCGTAGCCTTCTGCTTTCGCTTCTAGTTACTCGAATACTGATATTTTCAGGAGCGCGCACGGTGTTATATAGTCGCTGCTCGGCGCCTATTGGTTGGCACCGTGAACGGCTTCGTGTGATTGGCCCTGGGCGCTGTGTACACGCCTCCCGCCTGTTATTGGACAGGTCCAAGCCGGTACGGTGTTTAATAGAATTTTCCAACAATTCGATAAGTTCTGGATTTCATTGCGGGCGTTTAGTCTGTGAGGCCTCTTCGCTATTTTAATTGCCTCTCTTACGAGTCTTGATTTCGGGTGTTCTATATTTGCCAGTACTCTGGTGTTCTCAAAGTCTATTCGGTGTGACGTCGTGGTGGCGTGTTCCGCAATGGATGTTGTTTTTTCCTGCTTTCGTATAGCATTCTAGTGTTCATCACGTCTAGCTTGAATTCTTCTGTTAGTTTGCCCCACATAGGTTTTATGACAGTCTGCACATGGAATCTCGTATACTCCTTTGTTGTTCTAAAAGGATCCTCGTCTTTGGAATCCTCAACACCGTGCTTATTTTTCTGTCTGTATTGAAAATAGTATCGATATTGTGTCTCCGTAGAATTCTTGCAATACTGTCTGTGGTACCCTTGACATACGGTAAATAAGCCTTGGTTATTTGTGTCTCATGCTCCTCGTCTGTTTGTCTCGGTTTTGACTTTAGGGCTCTTTGAATATTTCGGTCTGTAAATCCGCTTTGTTTCAGAGCTGTTTTTAAACTGTCCATTTCCTGTTTGATGTTGTCCTGGTCAGCTAGTCTTTGTGATCTGGTTACTAAAGTTTTTGATGACGGCTTGTAGTTGGGCTGGGTGGTGATGAGAATTAGCATGAAGGTATCTGTTGGTGTGAGTTGCTTTCCTGTATACTGTATGGCCAAGGGTTCCATCTTCCTTCCTATTTATGAGAACATCAAGGAATGGCAGTTGGTTATTGGCTTCAACCTCCATGGTGAATTTTATTTTATGATGGATGCCATTAAGGTGGTCTAAAAATGTGTTGAGATGTTCCCTCCCATGAGGCCAAATCACAAATGTATCATCCACATATCTCAACCATAAACTGGGTTTATGAGTTGCTGTTCTTAGTGCCAACTCCTCAAAGTTCTCCATAAAAAGGTTCGCTATAACTGGTGAGAGTGGCGATCCCATTGGAGCTCCTTCCATTTCTTTGTATCGTTGGTTCTCGTAAACAAAATAGGTGTTCATCAGGCAGTGCCTTGTTAAGTCTACAAGGTGTTGAGGTGGTTTGTATTTTTCCATTATGATATCCAAGGCTTCGTCGGTAGGGGTGTTGGTGAAAAGGGACACTACGTCAAAACTGACAAGAAGACACTCAGGTTGTAAAACCGTTTTTCCAAGTATTTCGATGAAATGTGTCGAATTTTTGACATATGAGAATTTGGGACATCTCGATGACTTTTCACGCGGAATGAGTTGCAGTTGGAGATTTTTGTCGATCCTACTTGCTTGGATTTTGGCATTGGTTGTTTTCTCCAGATAAGTTGTTGAATCCCTTAGCCAACACGCCAATCGACGAGGTAGAGTTCAATTGGACCGAAGATAAGTTATAAACGGTTCTATTTCGTTTCCAGTTGCCTTGAGGTTAGACTGTGACCGTTACTTTCCGAGAAAAAATCGTTTTTGGGCTTCTGTTGGAGCTTCAATTTGTTAAATTTTGTCTGTTGTTGCATTGTTGTCAACTCTGCATTCGTTTCGGCCCTAAAATTCGCTAATTTCATCGAATTTATCCCATATTATCGGGTGGTATGTATTGCTTACCTGTAGGTGAATATCTAAGAGTTTAGTATTAAGAACATCCAAATCTCTTCTGACATCACGTATGGCTTCCCTAAGTAGGACACAACTAGCTTTCCATAAGATATTCTGCGTTTTTCTGTTGTTCTTCCAGAACTTTACCTTCATGTTTTTCGGAATAACTCCTTCATCGCAGCATCATTGTAAAAAATGTAGATCGCACAAAAGTTTGCTTCTTTTCGAGCGTAATTTCTCAAATGTTTTACACAAATGAAAAGTATTCTCCCCGTAGAGATTCACTATATTTGTTTTTAAGTTTTCGCGGGCACTAAATGTATTAGATGGTTTCCGGGAATTCAAGTTGATAACTGATCAGCGGGAACTAACTAAGATGATATGCTATAAGATGGTTTCCGGGAATTCATTCAGCGCGTAGTTGAAATAACTGATGATGGCCGGGAACTAAACCATGTAATGAAGTTCAAGCTAGACCGTGATAGAAATAAACATGTAGCCTTTACCGAAGGCCGCTGATGGCGATCCTGAACCATAAATAAGGACCAATCTTCACAAAAGCAGGAAAAAACAACATCCATTGCGGAACAAGCCACCACGACGTCACACCGAATAGACTTTGAGAACACCAGAGTACTGGCAAATATCGAACACCCGAAATCAAGACTCGTAAGAGAGGCAATTGAAATAGCGAAGAGGCCTCACAGTCTAAACGCACGCAATGAAATCCAGAACTTATCGAATTGTTGGAAAATTTTATTAAACACCGTACCGGCCCGGACCCGTCCAATAACAACTCAACCGGAAATAACAAATCAGCAGGCGGGAGCCGTGCATACTGAGCGCCCAGGGCCAATCACACGCAGCCGTTCACGGTGCCAACTAATAGACGCCGAGACTATATAACAGAAAATATCAGTATTCGAGTAACTAGAAGCGAAAGCAGAAGGCTACGAGAATTATGCGAACCGACCTGAAGAGGGCAGATGTGACTCTGCCGAAACGTCATCATTTTACCATCGATCCCGGCAGGGATCAGTTATCAACTACGTGGATGAATTCCCGGAAACCATCTAATACATTTAGTGCCCGCGTGGTCTCGGATGATTACGCCGTATAACTTCTCGATTGGGATCTATCCAGCTAAAATACTTTCAAGCCTGTACCACTTGTTATAGCAGAAGTTGATACCAACGCTTATTTCAAATGGAACACCATGTTGTATTTCTGAATTCTACGAGGAGTCCTTTTCGAGTTATTCCCACAGGCCTTCGGAAGAGGGCGTAGAATAAACTTACAGAATCATGGCAGAGTGTGCCGAAAATTGAAATTCAAAATCAGGGCCAGATTGAGCATCACGTACCTATACCAAATACAGTTTTCGACGCATTTTCAGCATCAGCTTAAGTACATAAGTTGGCCTAAGGACTCTACTCCAAATGTTCGAAATGCCGACCGCGCCGAGCCGCGACCATATATGTAACATCCCCAAGGTGAACGCCAAGCAACTGATCCGTTTCGACAATCACTAAACTTTCATCGCCGAACTCTTCTGTATTCGTCTAGTTGAAGATGTTTAATGGAACGTCTTCTAATAACGGCTGTAAGTTTCTTAAGAAATCAAGGAAATTCAGTCCCATCAGAAAGGTCCAATAACGAGACACGTTTATTTAGTCGAACCGGGTCACAATAGTAATGAAAAGGAAGCAGATGTGTCACAGTCTGCCGAAACGTCGGTCTAATTGGTTACCACGCTACATAGTGGATTTTCTATCACAGATTGATTCGTTTTCTTCAGTAGCTATTTGGAACATTATCAGTTATCAACATAAAGTTTTGTAAATGCCTTTTCAGTTACGCTGGATGAATTCCCGTTGACATTCACCTAATGCAAATATCATGTCCACCATAAAATTCTCAAGATTCTGAACTGACGATTATAACATAATAATAATTTAACTTGACAATTGTCATGATTCCATAGCACTCTTTAACATATCAATAATTTTCACATATACTATATGCATTTATTATTTACTATATATTTATATTATAATCGAACTGAATTTTCGTAATAAAGCCAACTTATGTAAGCTTATATTAGACTTTTATGCTATCAGAATTCGTATAGGTATATTGCTGATCAAACTTCGTTTACTGTTGTACACACTCAAAGTGTCTGGAAGCATGTAACCCTCTGATTACCGAATACGTAAAATGTGAATTTAGACCATGCATGAATTAGTATTAAAATTTCGTTTTACAATAATTTACAGGGTAAATATATCATTAGAAACTTTTCCATTCGAGTATCAACTTATGAAAGACTGTATATATATAATATATATATATATATATATATATATATATATATATTTATATATTATCACTATTTAATTTGCTTGCTGACAAACTTCGTTTACTGTTGAAAAGTGTCATGTAATGATTACCGAATACGTTTTAGACCATGCAATTTAATACATCCCAGGTCCCGAAGAGAGTTATTTAATTTTTTAATTAATACCATCGCGTTCATCAAAGGTTACTTACTATATAAGAAAGTCGTTTAAAAAATCGATTTTCTAAAGAAAGGTATAAGCTATGTCCTTGAAAAATATTGGGCCACTTCACGATTCTTCTTAACAGAATCCAGTTTAAACGATACAAATTTCCAGAGCCGATATCGAGTAATAGTTAAACACACATAAAAAAGAAAAATATGTTTCTATATATATATATATATATATATATATATATATATATATATATATACAAAGACGAATTGAGCATATAGGCATATAGGACCATACCCAAATTTTGTAGGATAAACGAATCGAAAACCCAATATAAGTTTCAGGGCCAAATTAGGAAATTAAATAGAAATTGAAAATATGATATATATATATCTTCTCATATATATATATATATATATATATATATATATATATATATATATATATATATATATATATATATATATATATATATATATATATATATGAAGACGGGCGCTCCAGTTCCTCGAATATACCGTGTCAAAAGGGAGGATAAATCACTTATAATTTATAGAAAATAAATCCAAAGTAAACACTTTAAAGTTATAGAGTTATGAAAATCATGGACGTTAATGAACTTGCTAATATTTATATACTTTAAATATGAATAACAACTAAATATTTTAAAGCACTTACCTAATGAATTAAGTCCATAGTGAGCTTGGTATACAGTACTAGCAGAACTAATTGGCAGAGCAGGATTTAATCCAGAACCCTGATTGAGTTGGCCCAGTGATTGGCCGAAACCGCCCATTGAACTCTGGCTTAATTGCCCAAGCCCTGCAAAAGAAAATTAAATATACACAGTTATTGAATTGCTTTTTTATGTGATTAATTTAGTTAGTACTTTCTTGCAAGTATAATTATCTGAATTTGTAATATAATTTTGTATAAAGAAAATAATAGAAACTGTTCCCACAAGGGATTTTTCAAACTTTATGTGCTATTTTCTGAATCGAAGAGAATTCAATACATTGTAAACGTAACCTTATATCATTTTCTAACAAATGAGAATTGACTGTTGGAAAAAAAGTAAAAAAAAAAGATCTAAAATTGTTCCATTGATATAGCAAGAATTGCTCATATAGCCTTAAACGATAATACAAAACTTACAATCGCACCTACCTGTTGCCATACCGGCAACTCCCCATCTTGAGTCCGTTGTGCTAAACATACTAGAACCACACAAGCCATCACCCATTGCTCCAAATGGGGGAAGACCATGTGAGGGTAGAAGAGCCCCGGGAGTTCGAAATACGTTGGTAGTCTTCTTCCGTTTCTTCCACTTTGCACGTCGGTTTTGAAACCATACCTGGTGAATATACGTTTTGTTACTTACTGTAAATTCATGTATGTACTACCAGGATAAAATATGTTATATGTCTAAAAAGTCATTTACTTTTTTCTACTTCCAAGTCAAATTGCAATTTTCTCACTGCAAAAATGTTAAACTGTTATGGAGAAAATAATTTTGGAAACAATCACCGTCTACCGTAATAAATACTTCAATCAGACGGTGATTCGCTAATAAATGTAATCCTGTCCCAACCTCAAGCATTAATTTAATGCAAAATTAATGGCAGGAACTTGAGGATATTCGGAATAAATATTAAAAATATATGTTTTATTATTTGGTTTATATTTAAAGAAAATGGGTCATTCGATTCTAATTATTTAATTTCAGAAACAAAAAAATTAAATTTGCAACCGACATGAAATTAGAGAAAGAATAAATAACAAGGACTACGAATCTCGAGATAAGTGTCATTGTATAGGCTATAATATATAAGAATTTTTAGGTAACCCTCTTCCCAATCTGAGTTTGTCATTGTTTACAAATTTTTCTCATAATCAATTTTTTATGATAATTAATTTATAAAGGGCCTGGACAAACTCATATATATCTTTAGTAAGTGCCAATATGTTTTGAAAGTTTTTTTGTATCCACCTGTATTCTAGTTATTTTATAATCAGTAAATTAAGAAGTACTCAATGCAAATTACTGTTCAATGTTTTATTACTGAAACTTTTTAATTTTGTTTTGTTTTTAATTGATTGTTTTCATAAAACATTTTAGTTAGTAAAATTGAAAGTTTTAATACGAAAGAAACAATAATTTTATAGATACCAAAATAATGGCTTTCTGGTTTTTATAATTTTACTGTATTTTAAATAAATTGATTATTTTGCTATGATTTGCTGATAAATGACTCAATTTCAATTTTAGTTTGAGTAAGAAAAAAAAACGGCACAAAAAAAATTAATTAATAAAACCGAACTTCCTTTCTTAAACGGGATGTTTTATTGAAAAATAATAAATTGAGAAAAAATGGTTTTGTTGCCATATGTCATTAAATCTTCCCATAAAATTGCTGAGATTTCTGGTTTTTCCAATGCTAAAAAGATTTCTTAGGAAAATTAATTTTGTCTATAGTCGAGAGGTCGATGATATCCACTAAATTAAAGTTATGAATTCATCCACAACGAACCTAGATTCAATTTCCAAAAGCCATTGGCAGTATATTGTTTGTACCCTATAAAAAAAAGAAGAATTTTATTTCATTTATATTATTTGAATAAAAATTATTTACGAGAATTCAATATGTAAGCGTTAGCTCATCACGCAACTCCCTACATGTGGATTCCCTAGGAGAAAGTATTTTCACACCTTTACTAAATCGATCGACTACATACCAAATGTTTGAAAACAACTCTCGTGTTTGAAGTACAATTTTTGCACAAAGAAATAGAAAATTATTTTTTCTAAAAAATATATACAAGGGTACAAGGCGTTCCGCCAAATATATAGCCAAAAAGAAGAGAGGTTTACCAGTAAAAATTATAACCTAACTGTGTCTATTTGAAATCAAATCAAAAATTGTATTTTTGACAATTAACTACTTTCTCTTGACACTAGGAATAGATACATTTGAACTGAGGGCCTAGTTAATGGTTTAATTAATGAATTCATTTTTCATTCCAAATATCTGGAATCAAAAACATTAAAGCATAACTAGTTAAATTATTAAAGTAAGATCAATTCTGTGTTGTAGCTTGTGAAGTCTGTAGTAAATTTCATTCTTTTTTAAAATCATAGTGAACATACACAATTGTTAAGTACTCCTGAACAACTATTCTGAAATTAGTAACAAATTTCTAAATGTAGGATTTCACATTAGTTTTAAGACTACCAAAGAAGGAGAAACGTCAGCTGTTTATTTAGATTTATGAGGGCGAGTTCCCATATCGCATTACTCTATTTCTTAATTAATGCATTAAGTGCACAAAATTATTTAAAATTCCTCTCGATTTATTCGATATCGAATCTTCGTTAAATATAAAACACAGTCTTTATATGAAATAGAGTAAAAATGTATCAGGATAAAATATGTTATATGTCTAAAAAGTCATTTACTTTTTTCTACTTCCAAGTCAAATTGCAATTTTCTCACTGCAAAAATGAACTGTGGAGAAAATAATTTTGGAAACAATCACCGGTAATAAATACTTCAATCAGACGGTAGCTAATAAATAATCCTGTCCCAATCAAGCATTATTTAATGCAAAATTACCATGGCAGGGAATAAATATTAAAATATATTTTTTATTATTTGTTTATATTTAAAGAAAATGGGTCATTCGATTCTAATTATTTAATTTCAGAAACAAAAAAATTAAATTGCAACCGACTAAGAATAAATAACAAGGACTACGAATCTCGAATAAGTGTCATTGTATAGGCTATAATATATAAGAATTTTTAGGTAACCCCCTTCCCAATCTGAGTTTGTCATTGTTTACAAATTTTTCTCATAATCAAATAATTTTTTATCTGGTAAATAATAAAATAATTTAAAAAATAAAGGGCCTGGACAAACTCATAACCGAATATATCTTTAGTAGTAGTGCCAATATGTTTTGAAAGTTTTTTTGTATCCACCTGCAATATCTTATAATATTCTAGTTATTTTATAAGCGTCACGCTATATATATTAAGATACAGGAAAACTGCCGTTTTAAGAAGTACTGCGAAAAAATGAAGGAGTTTCATCACCAAATGTGAGTTGCAACTGTTCAATGTTTTATTGTTGACTGAAACTCTAATTATTTTTTCACAGTGCGAGATTTTGTTTTGTTTTTAATTGATTGTTTTTATTAAAACATTTTAGTTAGTAATAATTGAGTTGATAGTGAGTTTCGAAAACGAAAGAAACAATAATTTTATAGATACCAAAATAATGGCTTTACTGGTTTTTATAATTTTACTTTCTCTGTATTTTAAATAAATCTGATTATTTTGCTATGGTCTACTTTACTAAGTGCTATGAAAATATTGATATCGTGACGTTTCATATATTTACAGCATATAATTTGGTAGTCTATTGAATATAAGAAAAAAAACGGCACAAAAAAAATTAATTAATAACATACCGAACTTCCTTTACTTAATACGTAGTTTTGCTCATGTTTTATTGAAAAATAATACAATATGACTGAGAAAAAATGGTTTTGTTGCCATATGTCATTAAATCTTCCCATAAAATTGCTGACTTGCCCCCCTCCCTGGACTAAAACATTTCTGGTTACGCCCTTGAGCACAAGTCCAATGCTAAATATAGATTTCTTAGGAAAATTAATTTTGTCTATAGTCAATTTGGGCTTCATAAAGAGGTCGATGATCTCCACTAAATTAAAGAAATTAAGGGATGCAAAAAATAATTCGAGATGTAAATATCCACAACGAACCTAGATTCAATTTCCAAAAGTTTTGACAATCAAATACACATAGACGCAGTATATTGTTTGTATACCACTATAAAAAAAAGAAGAGATTTTATTTCCATTTATATTATTTGAATAAAAATTGACATTTGCACGAGAAGTTTATTCTACGATTGCCTCACCCGTATTCGCTTTCAGCGTTAGCGTAAAGTTTATTCTGAAAAGTCTCACGCAACTCCCTACTTTAATGACATCGCACGATTCCCTAGGAGAAAGTATTTTCACACCTTTACTAAATCCATGGAAATTGTACGTTTCGCCTGAAGTCTGAAAGTTACAATTTGGCCACAAACATTGCAAATGTTTCACGAATTCAATTCAATTCGTGTTTACGATCAAGTTTAATATCAATTTTTGCACAAAGAAATAAAAGATACAATTATTTTTTCTAAAAATATGAAATATACAAGGTGTTTCAAAACAAGGCGTTCCGCCAGGATAGGTAGTATAGCCAAAAAGAAGAGAGGTTTACTCAGTAAAAATTATAACTAACTGTGTCTATTTGAAATACAAATTGTCAAAAATTGTATTTTTGACAATTAACTACTTATAAAACTACCAGCACCAATGTAATGACATTTCTAGGAATAGATACATTTGATTCTCAAAGAGGGCGCTAGTTACATGGTTTAATTAATGATGGCTTCATTCAATTTTTCGATATTGTGTACCGTTTTCCAAATATCTGGAATCAAAAACATTAAAGCATAACTAGTTAAATTATTAAAGTAAGATTCAATTCTGTGTTGTAGCTTGTGAAGTCTGTAGTAAATTTCATTCTTTTTTAAAATCATAGTGAACATACACAATTGTTAAGTACCTCCTCAACAACTATTCTGAAATTAGTAACAAATTTCTAAATGTAGGATTTCAATACATAAGAAAATATTGATATTTAGTTTTAAGACTACCAAAGAAGGAGAAACGTCTCCAATCAGCTGTTTATTTAGATTTATGAGGGCGAGTTCCCATATCGCATTACTCTATTTCTTAATTAATGATACCATTCCCTAGGTATGACTGCTACTAGCACAAAATTATTTAAAATTCCTCTCGATTTGATTCGATATCTTAAATTTTAAATAATTATTGATGAATCTTCGTTAAATATAAAACAACTAGTCTTTATATGAAATAGTATTAAACATTAAATATATTCCATTAATATACAATAGGAGGTAACAACAAATAATTGATTTTCTCCTTGAATTGGTAATTATTGCAGAATAATATGTGTATTTGCTCCCGGGTCAGTTATAGATACCATGTATTACTTATGATCTTTTATATTCAATTATTCAGCTGAATCTGTAATATTATGTTCGAAGAAAATACAATTTTGATGTGAACTAACGATTTGAAGGCAGTAAAGCAATAAATATAGAGTCGATGTAGATAAAATAATGGGTAATAGAATATTAAATTACTTGTATCATCTAAATACCCTAATTACGGCTAGGGTACGTCTTGTACAAAATAGTGAATTAAGGAATATTGAAAACTATACAGAAAGCACTGTTCGAAAGAAAAATAATTAAAATAGTAACCGAAAATTAAAGCAACACAGTGCTAAAAGAATTCATCGATTTATTTAAAAGGTTTGTTTGTGCATATGGAAGAACCAAAACAAAATTTAAAATAATTGTTAGGTGCCTGATAACAAAATTAGGCACTAAAAACTAGCTTAGTCTGTGGTCCTTGGTCTAAAAAGATAGTTAATTCCTAAAAGTTATAACATGTTACATTAATGTGCAAAACTAACCTATAACTGCTAAAACTGAAGAATTATATTGTCAGAAAATATATACTCAGTAACAAAGAAATCGCAACACACAGAAGGAGATGTTTGAATTTAATATTGTTTTGGTAAAACATATATGCTATTGCGAGGAGTAAATGATTAAAATTTTATTAAAGAATACCAAGAATTATAAACGTTTATGAATTAGGTTTGTTAATTATGTTAATAACGTCCACCGCAGCTATCTCTATACTCACCAACCCTTCTTAGCATTGATTCAATAAGGTGGTCTATTTCTTTTTGAGGAATACTATACCAAGCTACCTGTATTTAATATCCCGTAGGGCTGGGGTAATATTCCGAGCCTTCTACCCATCATATCTCAACCATGTTCTATGGGCGAAAGTTCGGGGGTTCTTTGCGGAATTGACAACAGATTCACAAGAGTGTCTTCAAAAAAGTTAACACCAGCAACATGAGGCCGAGTATTATCTTTTTGTAATATGGAATCATGAGCTGATAACGGCAAGGGAATACGGGAATACGGCTCCATTACTTAATGAAGATAACGTTGCGCTGTTATTGTGCCCCGAGCAAAGCCTAAAGGTGACCTACTTCCATGTGCAATTTCACCTCATACTATATGCCTACTGCTCGGTGTACATGCTGGTCGCTCTAAATCAAATTGATGTTGACTTCTTTCTGCCCGATAACGTCTAATCCTTCTTCGACATTATGTCCAACCAAGCAGAATCGAGATTCATTATATAAGACGACTTGATGCCATTCCACATTCCAATGTTGTGGTTCTCTGCACCACTGTAGTCGTTGCCGTGGATGCTCAGCGGTCAGAGGTAACACAAGATGGGGTCAGTAATGCTGAATTCCAAAATATGGACACTTACAAGATGGCCTTGGTCTCATAACCACTCATCAGTCAAATTTCGAGTTGTTGAATATCTGTCTCTAAAGGCCATTAATCTCAGATGTCGATCTTGAATTTCATTTGTGCCACTTCGACGTCCAGTGCCTACTCTTCTTCGATTTTGGGTATTACCAAACCACGCTTGACAATGTCTTAGAAACGTAGTTGGATTTCTGTTATCGAAATAAAAAACCCGCTTCCTGTAAACCAATAACTTGACCTCTTTCAAATTCACTTAACCAGCGATACATTCGGCGTACACGTTCTGTTGATATTTAAAACATTACTAAACATCGATTTTGGAGTCTATCAAGCAGTTTGATTTTTCTTAAATTAAAAAGAAATGCAAAAATTACTACAAAATTAACTGATAAAAAAAGTTTACATGAAAAACATTCACAAAACTTTACCAAATTTTAATCATTTACTCCTTACTAATAGCATCTATGTTCACCAATACAATATTAGATTTACGTTCCTTCTGGTTGTTGCAATTTCTTTGTCACTGATATATTACAATTTTTTAATAACAATTACAAAGTCACTAGGGACCTATTAAAAACAATTAATTAGTTAGATATTACAACAATAATTGTTTATTGTCTAAAATTAATTAGGTATCACTCTGAAATCGGTTTAAAGCAAACTTCTAATCCAGCTTTGTTTAAATATGTTCTAATAAAGTTCAGATTTCAAAATGGATTTTTTGAATTGATAGGTATTCCTATTTATTATTCATTTGTTTGTAGGTTCTTAAAGATGTGGAGATGCCATTATTTAATTTATCCCACGCTTCAGTGGTGCTTTCTCGTATACATTTACCCATAAAGAAGGGGACTTTTGTATGATTTTAAACACCTATTTCCTGGGTTAATACATTACACAAATAGTCTATCTATTGTTTGACCCCATAGAAAATGTCCTTGTTTTGTTTTAAACTTTCAGGTCCTTGGAGAGAGGGGGCAATCATCTGTATCGTTATCGCTTATCGTTCTCAGCTCTGTCTGACATTAACACTTATTATATACTGTGTGTTTTAGCTACTTGTATGTATTATTTTACTATTACTTTTTTCTAAGCCATTTAGTTAAATTCTCTTGAATGTACAGCAATTTCTTGACGGACTTCCCTATTCGCATAAAATTGCTCACAAAATCTAAGGATACCAAAATCGAAGGATACGCAGCAAGTATGTGTGTTCATTGTATATTATTTAATCGAATTTTAAGTATATCTGAAATTTATGATGAAGTATACGGCTAAATCGGTCATGTGGTTTAAATAATTCTTTATTAAATGTATAACAACTTGTTATTGCCGTAATTGTAACTGAATATAGCCATATGTAATGTAATTTAACTTTTGCAGCAAATGGTCAAGATTGTGAGATCAAGAAACTTTCTAAGGTCTAGAGATTTTGTACTTATTACCTAGAAATTTTAGGAATAAAAATAAAATGACAAAGTAAAATCTATTTCGAGTGTAAGAGAGCAGTAAAAATGGTTTTGTAAAAAATGATGATTTTAAGGACTATAATTATTGTACAATTTATCTACAATTGTCTTTAATTCTCTCAGTTACTTTATGTAAAGCTGTAAAATTCTTTGGAATTAACTAGTTGTAAGATTTATAACGAATCATTTGTTTATAAAAAAATCCTTATATAGATATGCATGTAAGTAAGAATATAAATTTTACCAAAGTCTGCTATCTTATGGCATAAATAGAATGGTTTAATAAATACATTAACACAGTTAGTTATATTTATATGTTTTCCTCTTCCAAACAACAAATGTGTCGTCAGTATTAGCAGTCTACGATATCTGAAATGCAGATAGTTTAAAATATCTAAATTGAATTTGTGGTTGGTCTATTTTGAATAGAAATAGTTGTTTTCTTATAAAGAAGTCGAGATCTATGGCTTTTATCAAAATTTTTGTTGTTATACATTCATGAAAACATTTTGGAGTACCTGTTTGTTTGGTGACAGTATCAGTCATTAGTGGCGCTGTAGTAGAATACGGGTTGTGTATGTAGCGACATCTAGGAGTTTCTACATAAACTTCATCTTCTTCTTAAGTGGTTTTCCAAACTCCTCATGACTCCTACCGGCGCCTACCATAGCTTTCATTTATCCTAGTGTTGTGCTTTAATCTCCAATTATCGCGTGCTCAGCTTACTTAGATCTTTCTTGACAGCGTCCTTCCTGCCCCTTCTTGGCGGTCTACAGGTTGTCGGCCTTTGGTGTATCCCAGAAGCCAGGTAGTAGCTGTTATTCTCCTATCTTGTTATAGTTCGTTAACACTTTTCTTGAACTTTTAACGCTCGGAGACTAACACAGAATAACCATTTCGGTGCACTTGTTGATCGATCGTCTTCCAAATGTCGTCGTGGACATTGCTATGTTGGAGATTTTACTTCGTGAATATTTATTAAGTTGGTCTTATTTCGCTGATATTTTCTTTAGACTTCATGCCCCTCCTTGTTATTCAGATAATGCATCTCTTCATTGGGGTTTGTGTAATTTCAGTTTTAAAGTTATATGTGTAATTTTTGTTTTCAGCATAAATGTTTTACACCCGTATATATTTTTCGTGGTATATTAAAGTGGAATACTTTTGAGTTTCTTTCGAAAGTCTGCTATGCAAGTTTTTTTCTTTCTAGCAGCAGCGAACCTTATGACTTAAAGTGTTAAGTTCTGTCATTTTGTACTCCGTACTCCATCATATTGAAATGTAATCACAACAGGTCCTTCTCATAAATATTTGTTATTTTTTGTTAAACCGTTGTTTATATAATTTCAACAGCATTTTGGTTGTTTGTCTCTTCAGCAATTTTTCAGTAAAGTGAAGATTAGGCAGAATTATATACAGATAATATTCGGTCCTCTCTGGCGATTTCAAGTGCAGTAAGAGGGATCGTAAAAGTTTTTGACCATATGTGATTAACGCATTTCGAAAATTTGCCCTGACACCTATAAACATGCATTTTCATAAGTGCGTCTAGAAGTGATGATTGTTGGAAAAATTGTAACTTAGAAAATAATGGTGGAAATGAGTGATGACATCAGCAATGGCTTCTGGAGGAAGTTTTGTCCAGACGAATGTTATCAATGACGCACTATGGGTAGAATGCATTTTTCTAAAAGGTAAGCAAATATCTCCGTGGAAATTTGAGATATCGACACAATTCTGTTTTTGTTTTTGAAGATTAGCTCATGAAGCTTAAAGTACAGTTATTTATAGGGCTATCAAATACCTATTCCAAAAGTGAAATGACGGATGAAAGGTTACATATTTTAATAAAGTATCAGGAGTGAGAAGATGAAAACGTAAAAAAATGTGGAAAAATACTGTACTCTTGATGTACGAAAAACATCGTTGACCACTGTGGACAACTTTAGTCCGTTCTTGCATTAGAAACGACGGGTATAAAAAAAAGTTAAACTTATATTTAACATTTATTAAATATTTAAAAATTTTGCTTAAGATGAATCCAAACCACCATCAAATGTGACCATGGATTTTCAAAAATGTTAGTTCGAATCGTTCTGAATTCCCAAAAAAATTCAACTTCCTTTAAAATTGGAAAAAATTGAAAGGGGTGATGATTAGATTTTTATGTGGCGTTCCTAGGAGCGACTTTGTTATAAGAAAAATCCGATCAAAGAATCTTGTTCATTCACTGATCCCATTAAAATCATGAGGGAAAACCTTGGAAAAATCTTCTGAACTATCCCGATATAGGGTTGTTCATAAGGACATGACTTTTAGCCATTTGTTCCTTAATCATCGGCAACCACATGAATTCTATGGAGGTAGTAGTTATAGAAATGTTTTCATTTAACAAAATTAAAATCCTAGATGTCGTTATTGTATCTCGCATCTGCAAATTTATTGTTATATATCAAATACATAAATAAGTGTGCGAGAAGACATTCTATTGTGGGAAGCCCATGGAGGTTCCCGACAAGAAACAATATATATCATATCTGGCGTACAAAAGAATGACACCTCATAGAGAGTGTCACAAGCATGTTCACAAATTTTCCATTGTCGTTTTAGTGTTCATATATTCATACATTTAGAGGTCTAGAGATTTATCCAATATAAAATTTATTACATTCACAAGGGATTTATAAACGAAATTTTTTGTAATTTAGTTGGTGTTTTTTGGTTTTGTTTTTGATATATCTAACTGATTTTACTGTATTTCTTGTTTAAAATGATGTTTTAATATTATAACTGTTGCCCACTCTTTTTAGTCGGAGAGAAAATCCCAATTAGCTCATACCGGGCAATGAAGATATAATTTTAATATAGAATCGAAACATTAAATTTATATGCTAATAAATTAATAAGATTCTGGTGCACATTTACAAATATTGAGAGGTAAGGGTGAGAACACTGCGATCGAACTTATAGCAATTCAATATAATTTATTTGGAGACGACGACAATTCTTCACAATAGATTGTTAAAGACGAAATCTAATACTCTAAATAAGAAGATAAAACTTGTCTATTGATATAGTCCTAAGGGTTGCATCCCGTTCGCAAATGTGTGTTGACACTAGGGTTTTGAAATGTATGAGGTTTGGAAAACAGTAGATTTACAAACACTAGCAGATTTAGACACTGAGTGTTAAATCCAGTGAGCTTTCGTAGTGTATACACCTTTACAGATATTACGATTGTTGACATTGATTTTAAACAACTAGATCGGTTACTGCGCTAAAAAATATTTAAGTGATGCAGATATTAATGAACAATTAAATGCTGTTGGTATATTAGAAAAATAATTTATTATTAATTTGGTATTACCGTTAGGTTATTTCTGTGTGGTGTTTCTCATCAAGTTTCTAGTTCTTTTTTTTCAGTTTGGTATTTCTGTTTTGGACGGTCATCCAGACTGAATCCTACGATATCCGTAGGAGAATCCTTCACCGCGTTTTCTTCTACTGACGTCAGTTGGTTGAACCTAATTTTTTATGTCTATGGGTAGAGGATGTTTAATAACTGACGTAAAAAAATCAAATAAATCTCATAGATTTGGATTCTGAATTTAATTTGAGTTATGATCCTTTTCTTCACATGACGGTCTTTATTGGAAGTAATAATGTGCCTCACAATTTTCATTACCTGAAGGATCTATGAAAAATTTTCGACAGAAACCTCCATTTTTGTATCGAAGAAGCTTCTGCCAGTTTCCACAGTGAAATCCCATTAGCAAAAGTTAGTTTAGGACACTTTATTAAATAAATATGTTCCTTAATTTCAATTGCACAGGTGCTTATAGACTGCACCTCCTTGAATTTGTGGATACAAAACCATGACAACTAATGGACATATATTAGGTAATCTTAATTTGGAATTGCTTTTGGTGGTTAACAATGATAAATTGCTAAATATTTTATCACGTCTTTTGATTAATGTTTATAGAATAATAAGAATAATAACATCTTTTGTCAAACCAGCAATACGGCATGTCTACTACGAAAGCTCACTGGTTTTAACACATTAGTGTCTAAACTGTTCGAATTTGTAAATGTACTGTTTTTCCAAAACTTCACAGATTTCAACACCCTGGTGTTAACACGCTAGCATACGTAAATATGCATTCCATTCCAGTCAATCGAATTAACAGAAAAACTAAGTTCAAAATTAACTTTTAACACTCAGCTTAAGTAGAAAATAAATTTAAGTGCAAAGTAGGTATCCAATGAATACCTATACATTAATTTCAAATGCAAAATAAAAATAAGTAATCGATTTGGTTATCCGACGATAAATTATCCACAAATCAATTGACAGTTTCACTTCAAATTATACATTCTATTGATTTTTCATTTTAAGCATAATTCAAAAAGAAGCAAACAAATAATATCACTTTAGGAGGTCGTCTAACGGGAATAAAGAATGCCAATGAATCCCCTAGAGCCGCACGACAGCGGTTATCCATTGCGGGGAGATGTATGGCTGTTAATAATCCAACACCATTAACGCCCTTTTGCCGCCGATTCGAGCATCTGGCGTGATGCGTCCATAGGGCTATCGCACTGGCAAGCATCATCGTGCTACTGATCCCACGTCCTCTGAGAGTTCGCGCTCCACTTGCAAAACTAATGGTGTGTCATTCAACGAACTTCTCCACTTACTGCACTATTATTCTTCTCCATTTATTAAATGCATTATTAAAGGCCATCAGTTGAAAAAAAAACGGAAGTGTAGAAGAACGTTTATTATAAATTAATTTTCTCTTCACCAAATGAAACTTTATGACAAAACGGCTGACACTTTTCAGATAAGAGAAAAACTCGGCATTGTTATTAAATTGCTTCGAAATTAGAGTGCTCAACATATGTGGAAAAATCAAAGTATTATGGGTTTTAAGCAAGAAATTTCTCAACCGTTAAAACTGTCTATTTCACATTTCTCTCAGGAGTGTGGTTCACTTAGTAGACAAAAGTGGGAATTATTTTATTGGTAGTTAGGTTTACATAGAATTGCTGTAAGCTAAACAACCTGCACTGTATGTCAATCAATGTGATAATTTTTCAAGACTTAAGTACCACTTTTATTTGAGAGCATATTGAAAATTATCATTAAAAAGTTGTTTAGAATCGAAAAGTGTGCAGTGCCATATTCAAAGATAAGAAAAGAAAATTTAGAAACGTGTTAAGGTTAAGCAATATTTCTTCCTTAACAGGGCCAAGAATTAACCCTCTACTGAGGTTTTATTTTTGCCTCCAATTCAGATTTCATCACTATTGCAATTTATCTTTCTGATTTAAAAAGTATTTTTTTATGCCAGCTACAACACTTATTTATACTGAAGTAAGGAAACTACTCATCGAAAACACACATAATGTTATTCAGTAGAAATAAATGACCCCTCAGAGGATCTTACCAATTTACTTGACATTCAAAATTTTCTGTATAACAATTAAATTACTAAAATATCTACTAGGTAAAATTAAAACCAGTCTTATTTTGTCCGATAATCTTTTCATCTTACAATTTTCACTGTGTATTCAAATCAACCAACAAAAACAATTGTATGTATTTCCACCGAAATTCACAACAAATGAATCATAAAAAATATATATATATATATATATATATATATATATATATATATATATATATGTATTAGATGGTTTCCGGGAATTCATCCGCGTAGTTGATAACTGATCCCTGCCGGGATCGAGTCACATATATACTGAATATTCGAGTAACTAGAAGCGAAAGCAGAAGGCTACGAGAATTATGCGAACCGACTTGAAGAGGGCAGATGTGACTCTGCCGAAACGTCGTCATTTTACCATCGATCCCGGCAGGGATCAGTTATCAACTTCGCGGATGAATTCCCGGAAACCATCTAATACATTTAGTACCCGCGAAAACTTAAAAACATATATATATATATATATATATATATATATATATATATATATATATATATATTCCATTGCAGTCACTCTCGTTAGTAATCTTACATTCAGGAGAATTGATTTTTGCTGCCCTTTTATTTATTCGAAGAATTAGTTTTTATTACAATGAATAATTTCGAGAATAATTTTATATTTTAGCAGTGTAAAATTAAATATAGTAACACTATCGTGTCAGTGCGTAAACCTACAGTTATTATCAATTGCAGACAAGCGAATTCAATATTATACTGTACCTGAGAATAAGTTTAAATCATTTCCAACAGACGGAATCTCTGGAATACGACTTTAGAACTGAACCTATAGAAGCTGTATGTACGGAGAAAAATTGTAGAAGAATTGAAATTGCACTCAAGAATTGTCTGAGATTACTGTCGTGAAAATAGCCTCCGTGAAGCGCATCTTTAAGAAAAATAAGTATCGCCCCTACAACTCAAAATTGATTGCTGCTTCTTCCAAGACGAATTTAAGGACCAATATTTATTCACTTTCTTTCTAGTGGTATTGGTACAATCGGAAATTGATGTTGGTAGGATTATGAAATCTAAATGTAATAATTAACAGTAAAAATCAATATTACTTTAGTGAATCGACATATATATTGATAAATTTATTCGGGCAGTTTTTCTTCAGACAACATTTAAAGAGAAATGGTATATAACTTTTTTCAAACATAAGTAGCCTATCATTTTAGAATAACTGATTATAAAAGACAGTACTAAGTTGTTGTTTCTAATAGTCGGTGGACCTAAACTTTCTGCACAAGAAGTCATTGGTCATTTAGTGCTGGATACCTCGTTCACCGGATCCTACATCTTTAGAGCTTTTTTGTGGGTTATTTAAGAAATGTATAAGAAGCCCTTTAATATCGACAACTTGGAGGACTGATAACATTTCACTGCCGAATCATCCTAATTTTCTGATTGGTCTGTCAAATGGATTGAACGAGAGGGTGGACATACAGAAACACTTTGTTGTTTGTTTTTAGTTTGTTTTCAAATGTTTAATTACTCTTCGTAATAATTCTTCTTTTTTTCGCTGCATGGAGTTCTTAAATGTTCTCTACAATATTCACATATTAGGATTTGATGTAATATGAAATAGTTGAAAATTGTACTTATATCTGAGTATCCATTGTGTTGTTTATTCGAAAACTAACTTGGATGTGCCATTTTTTTTACTTTTTAACAGTTCAATACTGTTAGTTAACGAAACTTACCTAACCCGAATTACAAAAAACCCAGTAGTTTTATTACATTTTGATCTAAAACGATGCAGGTTTAATATAGATAGATTTTAGAGTTTCGGAATATAATGAAAACCACTGTAAAGTATCAATTTGTGTGTCAGTTAAAAACAAAAACTAATCTGCTTTGCTTAAACTAAAAATGAGTCTAAACTGAGCAGTCGTAAAAATGCACTATAAGAGAACTTTTCAAAATTTTCCATTAAATTTTTATTTCTCGAATAGGAGGTACAGGGCCACATATTTTGGAATTCACACTTTTATTTTAAAACTTATCGTAATATTTTTCAGAATTATTTCAATAGAATTTTCTTTGGTTTTTAACCATTTCAAATTCTTGGTATATTCTGTATCCATTTAATAATGTTATCAACTTTGTAAGAATCTATTTTGACCGTATTTCCATTTGGATAACACTACTTATAAAAACTTATTACTTGTAAGATTTCTACCAACTTGATGCATTACGGTAATTGAACCATTCAGCGTATGCGATTTCTCTCTAAAGCGTACCAACACGGTACATGGGACGATTCCGCTTTTTGTACCAACTCAAATGATTACTGTTGGTAAACGGTTCATGCACTACCGAGTTTCCTGTCGATTTTGCAATTGTAACAGTTAGTGCTTTGTAGATCAATTTTGACACTCCCTTCAAGTACTTTGAGGTCATTTATAGTGAAATTACGATCTTCCAAAAATTAATAATTTACTGGCCAGTGATACAATTTAGAACAAATATAAAAACTCTTATTTGTTGGAACTTCATAAGAATTTCAATTGGTACAATTTTCATAAATTGACTCCTTGGCGGTTTTTGGTGTTAGAAAATCATCTCCAAAATCAGGTACACACATGAAGATCTAAATAAAAGATGAGTATCTTATTACTGTTTTAATAATTACATTGATTTTACAACTACAATCTATTATATTGGGGCTGTCTTCATTGATATTTATAATTTTCTATTGGTGTCCCTATTTAAACAGAATGGGTACCCACAAATTCCATTGTCCCAAATTTTATGACTTTGAAAATGAAGTTTTCAAGTTAGAGTCACGTTTCGTTGTAATTTCAGAAACATTTCTAGTAACGATAGAATTATTGCTATTATTAATTACACTTTATCTCACCAAGTGTTTGCTGTATTACAGATATATAAACACAATCTTTTGTTGGCGCAGTTCCAAAGCCAATGTAGATGGTTTCCTCTCCCTCCTACGAGACACAAAGTCAAGGTGAGTTTAAAACTAAAAACAGAATATCTTAAATAAAAAAAATTAACTGAAAATACCACCAAACTTTAGATACCATTCCGTACAGTTTCATTCTGTATTTGCCCGTGATCCTTTTTGCCCTAACACCAATACTATACTAAGTTGTCATTTTCTTGAAGTATACCAAAACTGGTTTACTTAGTTTTCGAAATGACATATAACTGTAAAAAATATTTAAAGAAAATTTGAAACAAATATATCACTTTTAATTTTCCTCAATATTATATTCTAATTAAACTGCACAAAATATATATTTAATGTTAAATTTAAAGCGGCTGACTGCATTATTTATAGTATGAATAAATTTAAGTAGCGTAATTTAAAAAATAGTCACTAAAAAGTATATGATTCATAATGTAAATCTCGTAACCTATACCAAACCTTTCCAGTCTCCCCCATTCATAAAATTATATGAATATTACAAAATTTAATAGCCTACCTAATCACCTCAAAAACCACAACCATTCTCACAACAGACTACGCTACTGTGCACTAGTAATATTTTATGATATAGCGGCCTAATCGGGCTATAAGGTGCCATAAAGGTAATCGAAAGTCGTAAAGTCCAAATCCTCGAATCGGAATTTACGTCGTAGACCAATTTTTTTCATGGAGCATTCGGAGTGAATGTTTGGTAGACTGCGAAACGTTTGTGGTGAATGGAAAATCAATAGAAACTAGTTGTTTTTAAGAAACGGGTCCTTTTTCTATTACATATAAAATTATCTTTCATACTGTTCCTAAGGTATTTAGGGTAATATTAGGAATAATATACACATTGTTTGCATAAAGAAATAGAGGAAAAACATATATATTATATTTATACATTAGACCTGGAGTTTTCTTTTGATATATTATGACACAGATAATTTTTTTTAATGAGTTTATTTCAAATTACATAGAATATATTGTTATCCCATTATTTAGAGTTATATTATTAACTGCTGGTTTGGTACCAATAGATACATTATGAGTGTGACATATGGGTGGGTAATTGCTCATAACACTTAATTATATATTTACGACTGAACCGATACAACCATACAAGACAGTTTTCAGAAAATTAGTACTTTACTGAACTTTGGGAGTTTCGAACAAAAATTAACTTCCACGTGGGAATCTTATTTTGCAAAAAAATATCAGCTCGTCGGGTACCAGAGAATTGGAAATTCCAAAGTCACACCACACAAATTTTAAGTTAACAACAAACATAGGTATGTATACGTTACAATAGACTGAATGATTGATGCAGTCAAGTGAGCAAATCATAATTCTCCTCGTCGTTGGCTTATCGCTGCATTACTTATTTGCAATAAATTTTATATTGGAGAAACATCGTGACCATTAAACGTACAAATTAATAAACACAAGAATTACATAAAGAAACGACAATTTGAAAAATCGAAAATGTGAACATGCTTGGAACCTAGGCCATAAAACACAATTTTACAATTCTATATATTCACAAAAAACAACACAACACAAAACGAAAAATTAAAGAGACTGCGTTAATTATTTTTAATGAAGACGATTGTATCGCTTCCACTTCTGTAGAATTCAATCGCATCTGGTTACCGACAATTAAGGAAGAAATTAGTAATGATCATCTTCTTTTGAACAACCCAATATCGGTTTTTTCCTAGGATTTCCCTTAATGAAGTTAATGGGATCACTGAAAAAAAAAACAATTCTTTGATCACATTTATGGCGAATGCGTACCTAGGAACGCCACTTATAAATTTTAAAGACAACTCTTTCAAGATCTTCCAACTTGAAAGCTGTTTTAGTATAATACATGATATTGAGAATTTTGTGTGCTACCTGTATATCTAGAAACAACAAATTTTGCTTATGTCAACTTAAATGTCATATATCAAACTTTCATTTTGCATTTTAAATTTTCAGTACATCTTAAAGCCATTGAAAACGAGGTCAGAACATACCTGGAAACGTCTGGATCCTTGAATATTCAAATTTTTCTTTCGATTGTGGTGTAATTCCCCAAGAACACATAAAAATAATTACTTATTGAGTTCACAGTTATGTATGTTTCTGTTGCGTAATCTGCTTTATGTAATATCAGATTGAGGTTCATCTTCTCGTGTTGCTTTCTTTATTTTCAAAGAAGGTTAGCTAATAGTTCTGTTTTATGCTGTTCGTGTTAGATCTTCGTAGTTCGTCCAATGACGAAAATTCCTTATCAACAAAAGTTTATTTCTACCAATACCTCGGTTTCCTTCGATTTTTCCCTTCCGACTAATTGACGTATAGTATTTCTAAGGACTGTCCCAGGTACGAGGTTTTTTTGATTTTACTGTATGCAGTAAGACTCTGTTTATTTAGGATTTGTAATACTGCTATATTACTCACAAGATCAGTCCAGGATTCTCCGGTAGGTCCACATTTCAAATGCTTCCAATCGATTCATGGCTGAGGTCGAGAGCGTCCATTTTAACAAACCAGGTCAGAGAGGCAGGTTATGTATGATGGGGGCACATAGTCCTTTCAGCAGTACAAAAGTTCTTGCCCATTCATATCTAATTTCTTGTTCTGGATATCAATACTCGAGTGATCTTTACGCCATCTTATCGAATGTATTCTTGAGTATCGCTTCAGAATATATTTTTCTTATAGTTTTACAAAACCACTTAATGGTTCTTTAAATTTTTGGTCACAATATTCTTGATTCCTGTCGAATAAATAACAAACTCTGAAAACAGGCAAGATATCTGGTTCAAGGGCTTTCAGATTATACACCAGTACCCTAAATAATTTACCCGACGTTATTCCCTTAGACTATTTAATAGAACTGCGTATTTAATAGGTTTGTAGCAACTTGTTGCATAACCGTACATGAACAAGAATTTGCACGGTACATGGGATGATTCAGCATTTTGCTCCATCCGAGAACCGAGAAGTGTTTTCAAACGGTTTTCTCAGTTGTCGAATTTTTAAAGAACTAATGGTTCAATTAGGTACTTACGCCGTTTGATATTATATGTAAAGGATACCATTTTAGTGTAAATTCATAACCATTTTAATGTTTTTAGACGAAACTTTTGATGAATATAGCCCGAAACCGAAATCTTTAAGACTAATTGTGGTTAAAGCAGTCTGGTTGTCATGATGAATACTTTCGTAAAGCAATTCTGGACTAGTACTGTTTTTTTTCCTTCTTAACCGACTTCTAGAAAAAGAAGGGTCTCAAGAAGGTTTTGTATATATGTTTGTAAGTGCATAGTGATTACTCGAAAACGGTTCATGGCATTTGGATCGTTCAAATTGAATTCTATTCTTATACCATTATTTTTAAGGAAAAGTCTATTCGAAATCTGGGGTGTAATAAATTGACACCAGATTAGAATGAAACCCAAATAATTATCAGGTTACCAACTTCAAGATGGAGATTGTCAATTGGTTATATTCAGTATGTCTTCATTTTCCACCAGTGAAGAGCTGTTTCAATTCACAGTCATGCCGTTTGGGTCATGTAATGCTTCAAAAGTTAATGAAGTACGTATTGACAGGCATGACATGGAGGACATGGCTAGTATAGCTTGAGGACATCTTGGCCATAGGTCACATATTCAATGACCATCTGAAGAACCTCGGCGAAGCATTTTCTTGAATTAAGTATGCTGACCGGAGACTCAACCCTAACAAGTGTTCCATGATCCCTATAGGGGTAGAGCCTTTGGGCCACGTCGATTCTGAGTGTAACTATAGAGGACAAGATAGAAGCCATTCGTGATTGGCCGGTCCCAAGAAACAAACATAAACTACGAAGCTTTTTGGGGGTCTGTTCGTACTACAGGCAATTCGTTTAGAGATACTCCACCATTGCCACCTCTCTGCATCGGCAGACTACTGAGAAATTAATTAGAAGACTGGAAGCTGCATAATTTTCCAGCCCAATCCTAACGTTCTCTACACAGTACTACAATTTGGTCTTAGACACTGACGGCAGCCACACAGAAGAACCGTCCCTTTAAGTTAACAGTTATACGGAACAACTGCGATAAGTATACTGGCCACACACTATCCAGGACGCAGTTGTTGACAGCCATGGATTGGAGGAAAACAAGTTACGATCTCAAGGAAAATTCAGTCGGGTTCCAAGAGAGATATAAGATATATAACCCCCAGAGGAGTAAAAGCTAGTCTCCAAAACTCACACCAGCCTAGAATGGTCCATTATAGAAGTTATGAAGAGGATTAATGACGGAGTCTATCACATTCGTCGGAATGCTAAGATGACGGTATTTTACTTGCATCGATTAGGGGGGGACAGTGCTATAACATTTCATTTTACGCCGCCAAAATAGGAAGACTTCAAGAAAATTTTTTTATAAAAAATAATTTTGTGAATAAATAAAGTGTACAAACCTTTTAAAAAACAGGTGCTAGCAACAAGAAGTATTTACTGAAAGTAACTTTGCTGGGGAAAACAAGTGTCTAGAATTTGGATCCTAATAAGAAATTCTACACGTCAGCATATCAGAGGCAGACAGAGAGGATCGATAACAACTTTGATGGTACCTATATAAATTTAGAAAGAAGAGCGTTGGGTAGAGAGCTAGGCGTGAGCCTAACCAATTGTGATTTATTTCTGCGAAAATAAATGCGTTTATATTTAGTGTAAAAATTTGTTTTAGAACGCACAATCAAAGAATGAATGGAAAAATATTAAGTTAAGAATAATGTCAAGAAAATATCATAATTGAATCTCTTTGTGAGAGACCATTTAGAGTTAATAATAACTTAATATACAGCTATTCACCAACTACTATAATACTATATTCAATAAGTAATACTATACTTATTATTATATTGTTACGAAATTTACCCAATGCCGACCCTGTGTCATTTCAGCACGACAACAAATTAGCCAGCATGGATTTATGTTCGACCCGAGATATGATGTTCTTCGGTTCCTGAATGAGGAATTTGTATTGACACGGCCCGTCAACACATCAGTCACGCCCATAAAAATTGTGGCAAAGTCTTCAGCTAGAATTCCCGGTCGAACAGAACAGATTATTCATGGGCAGCTAGACAGCAATCCTGGGAGCTGCGTTGGAATGGTGGAGCCCGTACACTCAGCTCATGACTACTTAGTTGGACCGGCTATAGTTAAAACCGGACGAGATATACCAATCAGAGTCCTGAATTTGTCCAACAACGACATCAGAATTACCAATGGTCAAGAGATAGCTTGTTTCGAGCCAGTAGAGACCATCATCAATTGCGAAGAAGAGTACCAGACGTCGGTGAAGGAGACAGGGCCCGATAGAGAGTTCCTACCACAGTTTGCTGACCACTTAACACACTTGACACCAGAGAACCAGAAGAAAGCCAAGCAATTTATCACAAAACACTGGCAAATTTTTAACAGTAAAAATGGAACTACCGGTCGCACCAACATCATCCAGCATCGAATAGATACCGGAAAGGCTCAACCCATCAGAATACCACCTAGACGACTACTATTGGGGCAACAACAGGCAGTCGAGGAAAACATCGAGTCCATGTTACAAAATGGAGTTATTGAGCCATCCATCAGTCCATGGTCTGCTCCCGTCGTGCTAGTTAAAAAGAAAGATGGAACCACCCAATTTTGCGTGGATTACAGAAAGCTGAATGATGTCACGAAGAAAGACAGCTATCCACCCCGAATCGATGACACTTTGACCACACTAGCAGGCTCCCGTTGGTTTTCCACACTAGACCTAAAAAGTGGATATTGGCAGGTTGGTCTACACGCAAACGACAGAGAAAAGACAGCGTTCTCCAGCAGTAAAGGGCTGTTTCAGTTCACGGTCATGCCCTTTGGGTTATGTAATGCACCCGCTACATTTGAGAGACTAATGGAGTATGTACTGAGCGGGTTAACATGGAGGACGTGCTTAGTATACCTCGACGACATTCTAGTCATGGGCCAGACATTCGACGACCATCTGAAGAACCTGGGCGAAGTATTCTCCAGAATTAATAACGCCAACCTGAGACTCAATCCGAAGAAGTGTTCCTTGTTTCAAAAAGAAGTAGAGTTTTTGGGCCACGTAGTGTCCGAGTCAGGAATCCGCACCAACGAAGACAAGATAGAAGCCATCCGTGATTGGCCAGTTCCAAGAGACAAACATGAACTCCGAAGCTTCTTGGGCCTCTGTTCATACTACCGGCGTTTTGTTGAGGGATTTGCCACCATCGCCGCCCCTCTACATCGGCAGACCACTGATAAAGAGATCTTCCATTGGAATCAGGATTGCGAAACATCATTCAGGCGACTGAAGGCAGCACTATGTTCCAGCCCAATCCTAGCCTTTCCTACACAGTCCGGCAAGTTCATCTTAGACACAGACGCCAGCAACACAGGTTTGGGGGCCGTCCTATCCCAGGTGCAAGATGGTGAAGAGAGGGTGATCGAGTACTACAGCCGTGGATTCTCGAAGCCAGAAAGAAATTATTGCGTCACCAGAAAAGAACTTCTTGCAATAATAAGGGCTGTAGACCATTTCCACAAATACCTGTATGGTCGCCATTTCTTAATCCGAACAGATCATGCCGCACTCAAATGGCTGCTGGACATGAAGACACCGGAAGGACAACTGGCCAGATGGATGGAGAAATTACAGCAATACGACTTCAAGGTGGAACACCGTGCCGGCCGGTTGCACAATAATGCCGATTCCCTATCCAGAAGACCCTGTAGAGCGGAATGCAAGCATTGTCTGAAGACGGAACAGCGAGAGAGTATCTCCATCAGGCAGATCCGAGTGCAGGCCAATGAAGACTGGACAACGGAACAGTGCATCCAGGTCCAAATGGCTGATCCAGACATCGAACCAATCTTGTCACTCAAAATGAGAGGGGCCCCAGGCCACGATGGGACGAGGTAGCTAGATACTCCGGCGTGCTGAAATCGTTATGGGCTCAGTGGGACTCTCTACGAGTAGACAATGGAATGCTCAAGCGAGTTTGGGAAAGCGCTGATGGACGAGAAACCAAGTCCCAACTGGTAGTTCCGAAGAAAAAGGTACCAGCCATCCTGACCGAAGTACATGATGGAATTACCGGAGGCCACCTGGGCATGAATAAAACCCTAGACAAAGTTCGCCAGCGGTACTACTGGGTGAATTACTTCGAAGACGTCAGAGCTTGGTGCCGCAAATGTGCCACATGTGCCGCCAGTAAGTGCCCGAAGACCCGGACCAAGGGCAGAATGCAGCAGTACAATGTGGGCGTCCCATTTGAGAGAATTGCCATCGATGTCGCCGGTCCGTTTCCCGAGTCTGAGAGGGGGAACAAATACATTCTGGTCGCAATGGATTACTTCAGCAAATGGCCTGAGGCATATGCGATACCCAACCAAGAGGCAACCACGGTAGCGACGGTGCTAGTAGAACAACTATTCAGGTTTGGCGTCCCGATGGAATTACATTCAGACCAGGGGCGTAACTTCGAATCGAATGTATTCCAGAAGGTCTGCACGATGTTGGGGATCAGGAAAACGAGAACAACACCATTACACCCACAGTCAGACGGAATGGTGGAAAGATTCAACCGGACCTTGGAACAACACCTATCCAAGGTCATCAGCAATAACCAGCGTGATTGGGACGAGCATATTCCCCTATTCCTGTTGTCATATCGCTCTGCTGTACATAATAGTACAGGCCTGACCCCAGCCAGGGTCTTATTCGGAAAGGAGCTGCGATTACCATGCGACTTGGCATTTGGCTCCCCCGAAGAACCTCCCCAAGACATCGACGATTATGCCGACCAACTCCGACATAACATGCTGGCAATACACGACTTAGCCCGAACGCAGATGTTGGCCACCAGTGACCGGATGAAGACGCGATACGACATCAAGGCCAATTCAGCCGGGTTCCAGGAGAGGGACAAAGTCTGGCTGTACAACCCCCAACGGAGCAAGGGTAAATCCCCAAAGCTTACACCCGCCTGGGATGGTCCATACGAAGTGGTCAAGAGGCTGAATGATGTCGTCTACCGGATCCGTCGAAACCCCAAGGCTAAATTGAAGGTGGTTCACTTAGATCGACTCGCTCCCTACCATGGAGGGGATGTTTCTGATCGGGACGATCAGAATTAAAGGGGGGGCAGTGTTACGAAATTTACCCAAAGCCGACCCTGTGTCATTTCAGCACGACAACAAACGCTTCAAGATAAAAAATACGATTCTCGAAAAGGCTCGGCAGCGGAAGGAACGATGTTGATTTCTACTGGAGAATTCTACGCTGGTGATATAAAAGAAGAACGCCACGATCGCCAGGCAGTGATACCGCGTCGACTAGCTTATATGGGCTTGTTATTGTATTTGAATCAGATGTTTGAATGTAAATAAAGTTCTAGAAAAGTGAAAGTAAATATCAGTTGTTATAATTTTTCAATTGAACCCACGAAGTACAGTGCAATATTATTCATTTAACATTGCCCTGTCAAGACACCTTAAAAACTGTACTTAATTCTTTTTACGGATTCCATTATAGCAGAAAGACTTTTCTTGTTTATGCCAACAAATACTGAAATGCATAAGAGACTACCAAAAATGTATATTGATTATGAATGAAAAATATAGCTAAAGCACTATTTCGGTTGTAAGGAGGAATTATTGTGGGAATAAAACTGCTTTTCCAAATACAGCTTTTACCTCCATGATAACTAGTAAGTTGTCAATTTTTAAAAACAAGGGATACATAGGGCCATCTGAAACTAGGTCACAGAAACCCCAGAATTCAATGCGTGTTGTGTGTAACGCCGCTTTCGTGTGATTCCTAGGACAGAAATCGCATTAAAGAAATCGTAGTGGAACTGAAACCTACCATTAAGATTCAACAATTTTCATTTTACTAACCGTTGAAGGCAAGACAATATATTGTTTTTAGTTGAGAACCTTCATCAGATACGCTTCCCCCAACTCATCAAAATCCCGAATAACTGTTTGTATTTCGTACGTATATTTTAACATGAAACAAATAACGACATCTAGAAGTTTCAGAGAAAACTCTTGCAAAGACTCGAAATCGGGAGTCGTGATGTATTCAAGAAAACTCTCCTGTAATTCCCAGGACTGAAGTTAAACGAAAGAAGTCGTAAGTTGAACAAAACAAAACCTATCAAACCAAATATGATATTATATTTGACTATCCATTAGAAGCAAGTTAATATATTGCTTCTAGTCTTTATCATTTGCGCCCTAAACTTATCAAAATCTAGAATAATTATTTATGTTTTTCGTACATACTACTGATGTTGATATTTTAACGGGAACTGAAAGTCTAGGATTTTCAGGAAATAGCTCGCAATGATGACAAATCACATACACAATGAAACAAAAATAGTCAAAATGACTTTAAATTATTATTAATTGGTTAAGATACTTTTCACAAAAATTATACAAGCATAAAATCTTTTGTGAAGTGAAACAATGTTATCTATGAATGGATCTTACAATAATACTCTAATTGTATAATAACAGATATTTGGCATTTTTATTTTAAGCTTCTCCGTTTTAAAGTATGATCTCAATAAAGCAGATGATATTTGCTGTGGATCAGAGAAGTATAAAAACCCTTTTTTAAATTTTGACTTAAGCTTAATGCTTGTAATTTATTGTCAATTAGTATAAAGCATATGTCATGTTGTCAATTAAATATACCTAAGTTTAAATTATTATGTCTATATCAACATAATCTGTTTATATTTAGGAAATTTTGAACGTTGTAAAATTCAAATTTAAATGAAACTATCATTTATTTGTGAAGTATAACATTAAAGCCATTAATCGATTCATATTTTGCATAAACAGATCCTATGGTTATATAGTCAACAATATAATTTTATAATACAATATTAATGATAGTTATTTTTAATAATTATCATTAATTTGCTTTCATAGTTTACTACTTTATTACTGATAAATAAAACAGAAAATTAACAAAAAATATTTATGATTGAAATTAGGGGTGAAAATAGTCAAAAAGAGGGTGAGCTAGTTTCTCCACGAGCTAAGCAATTCGCTAAGTCAAATGACAAAATATTATGTAAACCGTGAAACATTAATATCAAGGAATAAAAAAACTTTGAACATTGGATTTGAGTGCACTGTATATATGTTTTCCTATTTTTTATATATTGCTGTAGGATTTACTCAATTTCTTTCGATACCTTGAAGTAGTTCAAATTTACAACTTCTATTCGAAATTCAATACTATTATTAAATTAATAAAAGAGAATATATCACAGAACATTTATTGAATTTATTTTTTCTTGCTGAACTTTGTTACAACTTGCTCAGTATTTTGGGCTATTTCTTAAGTGAGTCTTGAGTAAGCCATAGAGATAAATTTATCACGTCTCCAGGAAAATCAAGCCTATAACAGAACAAAATTGTATGGAAATCGGATGAACAGTATAGGAACATGTAAAGTGCATAATGATAAACGTTCATTTTTTGTAGTTTACTGAACTTCCTTAAATCATTATTCCAGGTATGAAATAATTGGTATATGAGTAGATATGGAATGAAGAATATGGTATCTAAATATCAAGCACAGTATATATTTAATATTCTACAATATTCATTTGTATAAAATTATATAAGGAATTGCCTCTACTCACAAGTACCACAACTACTTTTTAACCGTCTTCCAGACAGGATGAGGTTATCAATTGGTCAGCAATTTGAATGGTCTCAACTGTATTTTATTAAGGAATATTATGGAAAGGTAGCATATGAATTTCTATAACGAGCGAGTTTTCGTGTTCAAGAAAATGGAAAACAAAACAGTTATTATGAATGTTCATTGATTTCTCTAAAACGCCTCAAATAATTTGAACAAGAGTTTTCATTTTCATTCAATTGATGTCAAATCTTTTTAGGGTTCCGTATATACAATATACGGATACCCTTATAATATCACTCAGGATTTCTGCCTCTGTCACATCACAGCCATTTTCTCCTAAACTACTGGACGGAAGAGGTTGAAATTTGGTATCAATGTATAGTTTGGTGACCCGATCAGGGGTACATATCGTAAAAGAAAAAATTTTGATTTTAGGGGTACTTCTGGGGGAAAAAACTAAAAAAATCGACCGTTCCCCCCCTGATCTCCGAAACTACTCAGCCTAAAATTTTGAAAAAAATAGGAAATATAGAGCGTTGCCCGAACTTTACAGGAAAATTAAGGAGAAACCATTAATATTAATTTTGGGGGGCAAATTATAGAATTAAATAAAAATTTAAAAATAAAATTTTTTTCAAACGCATCATGTAATATATCAAATGAAAGCTCTCATTCTGAGGAACACAAATATATTTTTTTCTTATTAAAAAAATATTTAAAAAGATATTAACGAAAATATACCAAAATTTACCCATTCCCCCCCCCCTTATCTCCGAAACTATAAAACGTAAAGTTTTGAAAAAAAATAGATTTATAGGTTCTGACCTACTGGAAAAATAAGGAGAAACCTCTACTTTTAATTTTGGGGGGCCAATTACAGAATTAAATGGAAAATATAAAATTAAAATTGTTTCTAACCCATCATGTTATATATCAAATGAGAGGGCTCATTACGACGAAAACAAATATTTTTTTTTCAAATTTTTAAGATAAATTAATTAAAAGATATTAACAAAAATATAAAAAATTGTACCCATCCCCTCCCCCATATCTCCGAAACCATAAGCTGGAAAATTTTGAAAAAACAATGAAGGTATAGCGCCTCACCAGAACTTTACTGGAAAAATAAAGAAAACCCCTAATATTTTTTTGGGGACAAATTATAGAATTAAATGGAAAATATAAAATTAAAATTGTTTCTAACCCAGCATGTTATATATCAAATACAAGAGCTCATAATGAAGAAAACAAATATATTTTTTCATTATTTATAAAATAAATTAATTAAAAGATATTAACAAAAATATAAAAAAAATGACCCATTCCCCCCCTTATCTCCGAAACAATAAGCTGAAAAATTTTGAAAAACTGGAAGTATAGCCTGAACTTTACTGGAAAAATAAGAAGAAACCCCTAATTATCATTTTGGGGGGCAAATTATAGAATTAAATGGAAAATAAAAAATTATAATTGTTTCTAACGGGTCATGTAATACCTATATCAAATCCCAGGGCTCATTATGACGAATTGGTACAAATATATATTTTTTTAATTTGTTTAAAATGAATATTTTAAAATATATTAAAAAAATATTTAAAAAAAATTAACCATTCTCCCCGTTATTCCCCAAACTCTAAGACCTCTTTTTTTTGTTTATAGGAAAAATATGAAAAAAAACCCTAATGCTAATATTTGGCCTCCAAATAATTGAATTAAACGGAAAATAAATTATCATTTGTATAAAATATATTAAAAATATTAAACATCCACTTAATTCCCACTTTAGAAACTACACTATTTAAAATTACAGAGCCTCAAAACTCAGACAGTATAAAAGGCATTTCTGAAAGTTTATTAGTAAAATAAAACTCTAATGTTACTTTTTGGGGGCCAAATTAGAAAATTAAATACATATGTATTGTGATAAAAATCAAGCGAATCCTAAAGCAGATAAAATAAAAAGTCTATGTTTGGAAAATCAAAGTGTATATTTTTTATAAATTTAAAACGCTTCCTTTAAAAGATATAAGGATAAGTATAAGAAAATGCACTCATTCCCTGCTTGTCTGAAACTGGAATATTCGAATCTTGAAGGTGGTACGGAACCCTAAGTATGCGAGTCCAACTCGCACTTGACCAAATTATTTATAAATAAATTGTATAAATTATAATATATTAGTACGGATTTAGAGGTGATTCCGTACATTTTTTTATAACGTAACACATACTATTTATCTGCAAAACGGAATGAAAACTAACGTCAAATTAAATATATTTTGAAATTTAAACCTCATTATATGTCAGAAAATAGTTATCGATTTTATAGGGTGTTTAAACTTTTTGTTTTGATTCATCTGTGTTTATTAAATAGAAATTATTGACAAAAGATTTGTATTATAATTATGTTGTGTTTTGTCTCTTCTCTCTCTTTCTCGTTATTATATCCCCATCACTCTCTGCTTTCGTTCTCTCTCTCCAATGCTTCTTGCCCATCCATTTTTACTTGTTCATATCACTTCTTTTAATTTTGTTTAGAAGTTGATTTTTTTGGAGAAATACTAAGGTCAGTATCATGACCTAAGGACGCCTAGTTGAATACACCTATATTTTGGTGATGCCCCTAGACTTACAAGATATATTGTGTTCCAGACAAACAAACGTCCACGTTCGCTTACGAACATATTTGCTGTTTTTTTTTCAGGTGCTTAGTAACTCGGCTTTAGAATATGGACAGTTTCTAAAACTTATATTGTAGTGATTTAAGGAGGGTTTATTTTAAAATTAAAGAATGAAGTGTAGTTTTGACATTACCAATTAATTTGTCACCAAACATGTCTATTTAGGACTAATGTTTAACTCGCCACTTCATTATATTGTGCCAAGGTGCCACTGTTAGTTGGCGAAATTACTCCTTTAACAAGTATTCTCGCAATCTTTCGTCTTTATAAGTGCAAACTTCAGTTATGAAGCTGTAGTATTAAAACCGAAATAAAATCTATTTCAGCCACCATCACAAACAATTATATCAAATCAAATTCCCTGATTAACATATTTTTACCCATAGTATACATACTATGTTAAAAAATGTTATTGGGCATATAATTATCATCCGACGAAACCTTGTAACAGCGTTGCGTGATATTTTTTCATTGTTTTTATCCGCTGACCCTCCGTTCCATATCTCATAGTGTGAACGTTTTTTTACAGCGAAGATGGGTAGGATCAGCCCAGGACGATATTGCTATTCTAACAAATGGTTAATATGTTAACGTTATTGCCCCCGTAAGCCGTTGGGAAGTTAATTTCGGTCGTGTTGGCATCATTAATCCCTAATGGGGCGCGGTTGATGTACGATCGGACTTGGGCCCCGTTATTCCATGCTTTCCTGCTCGGTCTTTGCAAAGTCATGTTGCGTTGTTTGTTCTCTCTCCCCCAGGCGAGAGGATTCTCGGCTGCAGGAAAATCAAAGGTCATAACTTTTAAACGAGCAACATATTTATTTAGTTAGACAAGGAGGATACCAGGGGCTGCAGTACCGTAGCTTAGAAATTTGTGTGTCATGTTTTGGAAGCCAAATACAGGTAAAAATAATATTATTTTACAATTCATTATTACAACAAATTTAGGCAGAATCTTTCAAAGAATAGTTTTTCTTGTTGTTTTTATTCATATAATGAGGAATACGTTAAACTCAACACAGTTTTTTTCTTAATAATGCCAATTTCTAACTTTACAGAAATTCCTCATTTAATGAAGCCTCTAATGTTCCTTTACTCTCATAGCCAATTTTCATTTTTCTTCGACAGAAACGGACGTTGTTTGATTACTAACGGGTTGTTCATTGTCTTCCTATTTGGGAACCCCAAAGGTACAAGATTTTTTATGGAAATTGAATGTTAGTTAATCTATGTTTCTGCTTTTGTTCCACGCACCTAGAATTTTTAACTAAAACTACATAATCCCGTCAAGAATCACGGGTTGCACTTTTATTATCACATTACTATTGTACTGTTGATAGTAATGCTGAATGGTGCCAGACATGTACTTCAAACTCTATTTATTATGCTTTCATAGTAACAATTTTCTTTTATCTGTCATTATGCTCACCACATTTCCTAAGCTTTAATATAATACGTAAATTTAATTAACTCCTTACTATAAGATACAGACTTGAAGTTGTATAAGACACTGCACTTGGGTCAGTTTAGTTTAGTTTAGATGATAGAGATCGTTAGTTTTTCTGAACTCAATAATGAGTCCTTGCGCCATGTAATATTTTACGTGAAGTAGTCAGCTTTATGTAATTTACTGGCTCAAGTTCATTCAAACATTGTACACGCTGATAATATAGTTACTAAATGGACTTGTATGCCAGTGTTGCTCGTTTTGAATTACGTTGAATAGCTCCCCTTTGAGTAGTTGCTTATAGCACCATCTCTCCTATGTATAAACCTTCTGTCTTCCATTCCTGTCGATAAGTTTTCAATTACCTACTACTACATTATCACATTCACCTGACAACAGCAAATTCAGAGCCGTTCAAAACAATATTTCAGTCAAACTTGTAAAGAATTTTTATTTCCTGGTAGTATGTATTGGTGGAGTTAACCCACCATATGGTGACTCCGTCAGATAGATATGGGAGGTAGAGCATCATTTCAACAGTGTTGAGGTGCACCTATTTCATGTCGATTTTTGTACCGCAAATTTCTATGTAGTTTAGGAGATTGAGTATCACCTAATACACTTGAGTTCTGAAAAGAAAATCCAGTAAATTTAAAAATAGAAAAATGTTTAACTGCCATTTCTTTGGTATTTCTGACTAGTTTTGTAACTTAATGAAAACCAATGTGCTCCATATTATAATTCCAGATCTTGTAGTTGGTGGCCACTGACAATTACCTACATAGGGATTTTTTCGTCCAAAAAATACTATCAGGAGGCTGCTTGGCCATCACATTAAGAACGATTTGTAGTGTTATTTTGCTACCTTTTCCACTAGGAACTATGGATTTTTATTTTATTATAAACAATTGAAACAAGAAAATTGCGTTTTTTTTTCATTGCATGTTTATAAAATGAAAAATAATAAACTAATATCGATGTGTCAACAGGTGAATTGTAAAGCATGAAAATACCAATGAAGTGAGCCCAGGATCAATCCGATCTTTAGTAACACGGAAAAACAAAAAATACTGGAAAATTAAGCGGTTTTCTTTATATTATCATAACTCCCTCACTATCGAAGTAGTAGAACTGGACTTGTGGGAACTGATAGTAATTGATATCTACCTTATGCGTGACTAAACCAGGCGCTATCGGTTTCTTAGTTTTTGAATAATTGCGATATGAATTTTTAGTCCACTATTCTTGCAGTGTGTCTCCATGCGACATGGATTGTCAAAGATTCATTCAGAATCGAGATCTTGGAAGTAGAGGTATCATTCTACAACGCCCTTAATTTAAATTTTCATTAAATGTCTGTGAAATATACGAAAAATTTTAGCAAACATCACCAAAATTTGGTGAGCGTATGAATGTGTTCGCGAACACGGTGGTTGAGGGGAACTGCTGACAATAATTATTATCAATAGTAACTGTCACTCTGACATATAGTGACAGAATCTTATCGCTAAAAAAGCTTGTATATAGAACGATTTGTTCGACTTTATTATATCAAATGAGAACTGTTTGTTTATTAATACATTTATATGTAAACGGATTTTCACTACAACTATTGCTCCTTTAATATAATACAATAGGCAACCAAAGTATAAATCTTACCTTGTTTTAGAATAAATTAATGTTTTGTAGAGAACTCCAGAATTAAGTCAATAGGTTTATATTAAACTGAAACAAACACTGAACTAAATAAGTCAAAAAAGGTTTTGAAAATATCTAAATTAGTTTCTGACAAAAGCAATAAAAATATTTATAAAATATTACTATACACTTCCCCTGTTTCCCCACTCCTTGGATACATACATACCCATTTTTTCTCATGTTTACTAACATTATTCACATATTTCATAGACATTTAGTGAAGAATGAGAATAGACGCTTTGTAGAATCACCTCTAATCTCAACAACTTTTATCCAAAATTGAAATTTGATTATCTATGACGCATGGAGGCTCAATGCAGAAATAGTGAACAAAAAATTGTTTACCACAATTGTTCAAAAACTAATAAACCGGTAGCACTTTGTTTTGGCATACATAAAATAGATGTAAATTACTATGCGTTCCTACAAGCCCAGTTCTACAGCTTCTAAAGTAACGAAGATCCGATATTTTTTAAAAAATGCTACATTTTCAAGTATTTTTTGTTTTTCCCTGTTACTAATGATCTAATCGGATCTAGCCTGGGCTCATTTCATTGGTATTCTCATGCTTTACAATTGACCTGTTGAAACCATTGAGATTAGTTTATTAGTTTTGATTTTATAAACATTTTAAGAAAAAATAAAACATTTAAAAAATATATATAACCGACTTCTACCTATAACTAAAAAGCTAAAAATAATTATAACATAATACAACTCTAGCAAATAAATAACACATTCAATGCTGTAAGGTACCTACCCAGGAAGTAAAAAATGTAAACATTAAAAGGTGCTCATTCTGTACAAATTAATTACCTACCAATCTAGTATATTTTTGAAGTCGGTGCCAAGCAAATTTAAAATCCTTCGTTGCTTACTTATCTACTAATTCATCAAACTTGATTATTGCTTGGCACCGACTTCAAAAATATACTAGATTGGTAGGTAATTAATTTGTACAGAATGAGCACCTTTTAATGTTTACATAATTTACTTCCTGGGTAGGTACCTTACAACATTGAATGCGTTATTTATTTTTCTAGAGTTGTATTTTGTTACAATTATTTTTAGCTTTTTAGTTATAGGTAGAAGTCGGTTATATTTTTTTAAAAAATGTTTTATTTTCAACTTTTTAGTTTTTTTTTAACTCAGGTAGTTTTCATTCTTTATTTTTTATGTATGTATAACCTTAATAGACAGAACCAGGTAACATCGAAAGCCTCAACATTACGCAATGATATTTTCTCATTTAAATTGACAGGTAAATCTTTACGAACAAAATGTATTTATGCCTTATGGACTACGCCATGTAACGTTTTTTCAACTTTTTTTGACAACCCTGTATAAGCATAAATTTGTTAGCTGCCTTCTGTAAACTATAGGACGGAGTAGAATCTATCTTATATTTATGGAGTCAAATCCGTCCTATATTTCAACCATAGTATATAACTCCTTGTGGGCTACCTCATAAATTATTTACTTTTTAACATTTTATGTTATCGCCCTCTGTAACATTAATTCCTCTCCACACTTTATGCAACTTCTTATGGGCTATAAATAAATTATATTTCAACTGCAGCATATATTTCAACCATCCTGTATATGATTTGCTTATGTCCACATCATATAACATTTTTTTAATCACCCTACATAATTTTAATTTCACTTTTTTTCCAACATTTTTATACCACCAAACGTCCAGTCCACCCTATATTCCAACCATCCTGTATATACGGCTGCCTACGGACCACTATCATTCTAGTTCGTCCTATATTTCAATCTTCATATAAATGCAACTCCTTCTATCACTTTACTTTGTGATTTTGTTTGCTGTAACTAAACACCCTGTCTATAAACGTATCAAATAGCAGTTTAAAGTTTGACATGTGTTGTCACTGAATTTTCTATTAGGCCGGGAGAATGTGACAACCAAAACCAACGTCTTCGCAAAATGGAAAAATTTGCATTTAAATAGGTATTTGCCTGGTATACAAACAAAACGAGCTTGGTACTCATTGATTTACGGAACCGAAAATACTATGCTTTACTACCTATATGCTTGAGATGTACATAGAAAATTTTCAAATTCGCATTTAAAACTTCCAGTGCCTAAAATTACCGCACTATTACGTTGGAATTAAAATATTTATGAGGAAATGTCCGTTATGTCATTTCGATGAAATTTTTGGTAAGAATTTTTGAAGTTTCGGCGATTTTCTGCAAAACTGCAAGTTGCACGTCGCAGAAAATTATATGAGATCACCTAAGGATCTTCCTTAATAGATTAAACGTTAAAAAACTATACACATCCATAAAGAGTTATCGAAAAATCGACTAAAATATTAGGGATATTGGTCGATTTCCATGCACGCAGGTGTTCATTCACAAATTTTATCACTTTACCAATAGAATTATTTTCCAAAATTTGAAGTTTCACCAATCCGGATATATACTCTATTAAACAAGACCATATTCGTTCAGAACGCTGCACCACAGGAGAAGAAATCAGGTAACATACATACAAAAAAAGCGAAAAAATACGCGACGAATTGATCGGTTAAAAAACAAAATTTTCTTGCTTAAATTGTTTATAACAAAGTAAAAACCACAGTTGCGAGTGGAAAACATATCAAAATATCGCTACGAATCGTTGTTAATGTGATGGCACAGTCGGTATCCTGATAGAATTGTATACACATCATCAGTTAATTTTTGCTCTATTGATTGGTCTAACACTGTTTTGCACACACGTAATGAAGTAAGTAATTTTGTCAGCCATATTAATTTTATCATGAGATTTAACCACACTAAATACAACACGATCGCAAGTTACAGGCAAGAATTCCTCAAAACTTGAAATTTAGTAAACCCCAGCACAATCCGAGAAAATGAATCCAGGTCGTTATAGAGTTTCCTATAGAAAGACAAACAAGCAATACCATAAATGTGTTGTTTTTTTACGTCAAAAACACAAATTGAAGCTGACGTACATTTTCTGGTGTAAACTACATAGGGGAACTATTTCTAATAACTTAGAAGTATTCTTAATACTTGTAACGTTGATACATCACTGACACATATGTTTATATATACCAATAGGTTATTTAAAATTTTTATAAATACCAATAGGTGATATAAAACATATGCACATAACATATGTCTAACAACTTTTATGTAATATGAAGAATTTCACATAAGTCTCTCGAGAGGAATTGTTCTAGGAAATCGGAAGCTCTTCTTCTCAAGTCCTCTATTATGCCAGTTCTCTAGAATATTATCTTTAGAACTAAATCCTAGTGTAATTTTTCTTCACTTTAGTTGTTCAACCATAGTGCCCAGATCTTCAGTTCTTCTCAATACAATTCTCCAACTTAACTTTCAAATGACAATTACTTTAAATTTACCGAAACACCCTGTATTTTATGTCACCAACAGTAGTAGAATTTTTCTCTATATGCGACAGTATAACATTTCCCTATACCTAAGTATTCACGTTCCCATGAAAAACGCACATTCACAATATACAGACGAATTTTAACTTATTTAATATTTAACAACATAGCTATGAGAATTTAACAGTTTTCATTTAATATTTACTTCTTTATACATTTGTTGTTATTATCGGTGATTACTGTAAATATTAATTAATGGGAATGAAAGTTTATAGCAACGAAGAATGGATCGACATGATTTGTCCTTGGAGAATGCCTGCAAAATTGTTTATGAATATTAGCTGCTAGCGTCTACGATCAGAAATTTCAAAATTCATCCAAATAATTTAGCATTCGTGAGGCTATTTCAGGCAAACTGGGAGCGTTGAGTACAGAATACCTACAAAAGAAAAACCTGTGATGGAAAACGAAGAAATCGAGTTAGGTGTTATAGCTTCTGTAATCGAAAATCCTCACATAGGGCAGAATCAAATTTCCCGAAACCTTAATATCAGCCAAGCCAAGTGTCCAGAATTCTTAACAAGCATAATTATCATAATTACAAAATCCCAATTCATCAGGAAATGTTTTTGAAAATCGAGTTTAGTTTTGTATGTAGATGTTGGATAAAGTGGCTGAAAATGAGAACTTTTTAAATGTTGTTTGTTCTTTTCACTGATGAATCTACTTTTCCTAGTAATGGATCTGCTAATAGACATAAGTTCGATTATTATTCAGATTCCAATACGCATCAGTTTCAGAACATTGATAATCAACACAGCTGGTCAGTAAATGTAAGAGGCGGAATAATGGGTCGCAATTCAATTGGTCACTATTTCTTTGAAGAAAATTAAAATGGATTAACATTTTTGGACCAGTGAATTTCCAATTCTTTTAGAAAATATTCCATTAAACATAAGAGCAAAAATGTGGGTAAAAATGGATGGGGCTCCCGCACATTTTCATCGTGAAGTAAGGCATTTTTAAAATCTTTGGATTGGAAGATATAGTTTTCAGAACTGGCCTCCACGATCCCCTGACTTGACCTCACCGGATTTCTTTTTATGGGGTTATGTAAAAGGAATTGTCTATAACACTCCTCCAACAACACCGGATGATATAGAAGACCGTATTAGAGGAGCTTTCCAAAACATAGGCGTCGATATGTTGGCAAATGTTGGTAAAAGTTAAAAAATAAAGGATACATTTATGTTTAGAGTCAGACGAACGACATATCAAACATTTATTATGAGCCGATATTATTGTTTTAAACCAACCATTACGTCATGAATTACCCAGGTACAAATCTTAAAAAATAGTTTGCATAATATGTAGAAAAGTATTAAATAAAAACTGTCAAATTCTCATAGCTATCTTGTTAAATATTAAATAAGTTAAAATTCGTCTGTATTCTGTGAATGCGTTCTTCATGAGAAATGTTATACTGTCACATAGAGAATAAAATCCTACTACATTTTGATAAAATAGTGAATATTACAGAAATTATGGGGTTCAGGTATAGTAAACAGTAAACTTTTATGATTTTATAATTTTAACGTAGATACCGAAAATGAAATAATATACAGGGCATTCAATTAAAAAAAATAAAACTTTGATACTTTTCACATTTCTGGGACACCTGAATTAAACGAAAATAATTTTAAAATGTTCCTCTGAAGGATACATATCAACCTAAAAAAAAGTTCGTCTAAAATGAGTATCTTAGTCATAATATTTCGTATCGTAATACGTGAAAAACCCTGTATATATACATATATATTTATAACAAACACAAAAACTGCGGCATTTAAAACAAAACCATTCTCTTGGAAACGCAGAAAATAATATAAACATGAATCATTTCAGTTTATAAATAAAGAATTTAATATTAACTTAACTATGGAGTCAGCTATCAAATCCTTACACAGTAAGTATAATATTAAAATATTTTGCCCAAATATGAGCTTAAGACTAATAACTAGCCCCCAATGCCACCTGTCGGGTCAAATTTTGGAGTTTTATTTTCTGGCACAAAACTAACGAATTTTGTGTTCATAATTATAGAATAAAATCTGCCCAACTTGTCGGATCCTAGTATCCTACTGGTGTTGTAAACCATTATTCCGACTTCATGACAAAACAAATATATTGTGTGAATACGATCAATCAATCAAAAGACTCCGAATTAGTTACTGTTGTTGCATGAAATTTGCCTAAGTTCGCTATTAATATTTCCGGAATATTATCGTGGGTGATAACTTAATGTGACCTCTTCAGAATATGTCTGACGCATTACATGTACTTTCGTGATGTGTGTCAAAAATTTACACATTTCCTTAATGACATCACACATACTGTACTCTTCTTACCCTATCTTGATAACAACGCACACAATTTAATTGACAGTTCAATATAATAATTAGTATTTGTAATACAGTAAATATTTCATTTCAAATATTATTTGAAATTATAAAATTTATTTATTTATTATTACAACGGTATTACTCTAACTTAGAAAGCTCCCATAATATGCGCTGTTTGTTGCAGAATACTTTGTTTGTTTTCAGAATAATCTTAAAGGTGAACTATGTATTGATTTCAATCAGTTTTTGTGTATTGGCTTCAAAATTTTAGGTATTGATCAGTACTGTTGAGAATCGAGCGGTTATAACTGTGATTGTACTCTTGGTTGACAGTGGCTGTATTTTGACATTACCCGTTTCAATACTGAAATGAAAGTAGAACCGAAGTTTGGTTCAACCAAAAAAGTTAAAACCGAATGTTCAATTGTTTTGTTTTTGTTCATATAAATAAAGTTTCTACTCATGAAACTTTCTAGTGATCCTCAAGGGGCCTTTATAAGATATATTGACCAAAAACGCTAGCAGGTTTGGTTTAAATCATATATGAGCAATTTAAACAGATAAATGAAATGATTAAAGTTTGTCGTTATTTCTTTATCATAAATATGCTGGTATAATGGCTACTTTAATGCTAAAACTTTTTGTTATTAAGTTCAGAAAATTGCGATTAATAAACTTAAAGAATACTAAGAGCGTTTTAAACGTCGCTGGAAAATTAAATAACAACATAAATAATTTTTTATAAATTTATACTCAAATCTCTACTTAAATGATAAATCCAGTATTTGAAACATATTCCTGAATTTCGAAATATTTTCTACTGTTACCACGACTATGTATAGACAGCCGGTATTTATATAAAATATACCTTTCGTTCTGTTTTTTACTGTTCAAATACCATAAAAATCACCTTCCTGTGTAAACTTTATAGACGAAGGGAAGATTTAACCGGTAAACGTCAAGGGGTTGTTAAATTCCACAAGGTAATGCGAAAGAAGTCCACATTAGCTGATGCTGAAATTTTTTTTTGTTTGACCGAAACAATAGCCATTGTAAAATATATTAAATGTGTTTGATCAAGACCGGAAGTAGATAACAAAGATGACAAGCGCTACCAACGTTTATCGTTCTTAGTAAGAAATTGATTGGAGACAAAATCTGAAAGTTGTTACAGAGATGCCTGATAATTTCGTAAAGTTTCCGCAAATGCATTTAAAACAAACAATTGTCTCAAAATAAACTCCACGCATCATATTTCAATACAAAAGAATGTCGATATGTAGGAATTTTCGTGAGAACTAACAAAGAGACCCTAAATCGGAAGTCCCTAGAATAGAAATCACAAGAAATAATTCGCATGTTAACAAAAACCTGTCAATGCAAATATGATAACAAATACATAAATAATGCTTCTAGATTTTATTCGGTTGGAGGAAGCTACAAAGAGTAAATATTCTATACTAGAATCAGTGCAGTGTCTTGCGTTCAATGCACTGTAAATATCTAACCAAAATTAGCTCCAAATTGTTTCAACCTAGTCGTTTCAAAATTTACATATCCTGTAACCGTTAGGGAATGTGAATGAATGTGTGCTTGCAATTTTAATTATTATTTCGTAATACTTAATGAAAAAAATAATATGAAATTGTTAAAGTTGTTTTGACCAGTGTTTTTAATTGCACTATAACCAGTTACCGAGGTCCGTACGAAAACAATCGTGTAATGCAACTTTAATATGTTTTTTCAGGAGTAAATCGTTTACTGACTTCCAAAAACGAGTTGGTTATCCATTGGGGGTGTATTTTTTGTATGTATTTTACCTGATTTCCTTTTTGGTTGTGAATCTATATAAATAATTATTTTTTTGTTCAATACCGTATACATCCGAAGTGGTGAATTTTAAACTTGAGAAAAATTTGTAAAATTTCTAAAGTAAAAAGCGTGGGGTGCTTGAAACATTAAATTTTACAATAATTCTATTGACAACTATTTATAAGAGGAGAGTTATGCAAATATACTGAAATGCACCCCACGCTTTGTACTTTGCGTCGAATTATTCTGTTAATAACTAACTTTTAATATACTTTTATTTGAGCTAATTAATCATGATTGATTGTTCGTCTTTCTACTGCTGTAATATAAACAATTCATAATTAAAAATTATTTTCTGCTTTTTATTTCCTATTAAAGCGTATTTTTTTAGTTTTTTAAACTATAATTATTTAAAATATTAACATAATTCAAAGTTGAACTAAAAGTTTGGAAATAATTAACATAACATAAGAACATAACTTACATACAAAGTAAAAAATTAATTACGTACCTATTCTACCCTACATGCCTATTTCGTATACTGATGAAGTTATAGATAAGTAAAAATGCAGGATTTTAAGTTGACCTAGCACTAACTTAAAATATGTACTAGATAGGCAATGAATTTATATAGTGTGAGTACCTATTACTATTTACATTTTTTACCTTGTATTTATGTACCTTATAGCAGTGCATGCATATGATACTTATTCTATAGTGCTATGTTTTGTTAATTATCTTCAACTATCTACTTTTAGTTTGAAGTCGGTTAACAAATTATTTAAAAAATGTTTTATTTTCAACTTTTTAGGTCTTTTTTGAAGAGGGTTAATTTTTTATTTTTAGTTTTTTAGTTATGTTTTGAACTCAAGTAGTTTTTAAGGATATTAAGATTATATTTTAAAACAAATCAATATTTTAATATAGCTCTTATCCAGGATTAGTTTAAGCTTTGTGTACAGCGAATTTGAAGCTGAGATTTAGCTATAAGAAATCAATAACATTTATACTATATTTAAACAGGAATAGATATTTTTTTTATAAAGAAGAATATTTTTCTAAACGTGGATTACTCATAAAACATTTTGCGTTACATTTTAATACAACTTTTAATACTACCAAAAAGATTAATTTTCAAGCACAATTGTTGCATTTCTTACCAAACAACCGCTCGAAAAGCTACATTCAATTGAATGTATTGACAACTTTACAATAAAGTTCAGTATACTAACAAGTATTCCCTAAAACGATTTGTTTCAATCCCTGTTTGGTATGCGGAAGGACACAAGGTGTGTCCACACCACATTTTGGTCAAACTAATTAAGCACTATACACACGAAAATCCAGGAGGTCGTTACCGGCTAAGATTAAGCAGATGGATTATGGTATAGATCACCTGGTGGACAGGATTTCATCTGCTTTATCAAGTTGATTCTGATTCATTGGGCCACTGCTGCGCCATCGTAACGGGTGCATATAAACAGTTATTAGCGAAGGGGAGAAAGCTATCGCCACTAATCGTTAATGCCCTTGTGATATATTGACTTTTATTAGAACATTTCATCTTTACGATGGATACATAACAGAAGTATGTACCCAGCAGTAAATGGGGTGAGTGTTAATAAAATGCTAAAACGGATTTAGATTTGATGTAGTTTGTTTTAGATGTTGCGGTGATTTGCTGATTAATGCGTTGAAATAATGCGTTTATACATCATGAATATGAAAGCGTTATTATGCAGATAAATTAATAATTTGGGAATATTTTTTATACAAATAAATGAAAGTAATATTTGTTTATAAATCAAAATACCTATAATCTAAAAATATACCTTTACAAAAATATATCTAACAATTATTAATTCTAATTGAGAAGCTTGTTTAGTAACTTTTCTCTTATATCCTTGTAACAAAACTGTAAGAAGACCGTATCTATAGATGAAATATTTGAATTAAAAACCACTGGATTTATTTCACAACCCCACAAAATAAAAATAATTTTATATACATTTAACCAAGCCATGCTATTATGATATACTCTTGGATGCTGAAACCAAATCCGAGGTCAAACGGTCTAGTACACCCTCCAAAGTTTTGCTAGAGACAAAGATAAAAAAATTTCAAACTTCATAGAAAATGTCGATAAAAAATTCATAGTAAAAGCGGATTCATTTTATACGCATATTTACGTTTAAAAACGCGTAGCCTTTTGATCCTTCTGTGAATTTTGAAGTAACTTTATCATAGTTGAGACTTACTTTGAGTACATTGGCGTAAAACATACCCCATTCACTATATAGCTCGAATATAGATGTAGCGACTGTAGTCATAAATAGAAAAATTTTAACAGTGCGAGTTTGAGAGAAAACTATACTTTAGATTTAAGGCAATTCCGAAAACTCCCCATTATAATTGTAAAAACCTACTAAAAATGATGTCAAGGATGTCAATAAATCCACCAATCCCGCATATATTTCACCCTGCAAGTGCTTATGGGCCACCCTATATAACAGTTTTATTCAACCTTTTTTTGAACAACCTTGTGTAACTGTAACTGTACTTCACCCTATAGTGGAACCATGATTTATAGCATATACAGCTGTTTATTTGCACCCAATATAACATTTTTTAAACACCTAACTATACCGTTACTCCACCCTATATTTCAGCTATGAAACTGCTTACGGTCTACGCTATATAACAATTATTTCTAAAAAATTTTGAGCCACCTTGTAAAGTATATTTTAACCACCCTTTATACGTAACTTTTTCTAACATTGTGTTAAATTCACTGTGTAACTATAATTTTGCTTCGCCCCATAATTTATGTATTCCACATAATATGATGCAACTGTTCGTGGTATATCCTCTATAACAAAATTTTTTAAAAATTTTTAGATCCACGCTGTAAAACTATTCCATTCCGCCCTCGATCTCAATCACCTTGTATATACAACTACCCAATATAACATTTTTTGTACAACTCTGTATAATTATAAATCCACCAATGCCCAACAAATTTCTCCTAAATGGAACTGCTTTTTGGCCACCCTATATAACAATGTTATTCAACTTTTTTTTGAACAGCCTTGTGCAATTATAACTCTACCACCCTGTATACTTAGAACTCCACTCCACCCTATACAACTATCCTGTATATGAAACAGCTTATAGATCATAACATTTCTTTGTAATATTTTAAACCACCTGTATAACTGTAATTACACTCCGCCACATATTTCAACTATCCTATATCAGCCACTTCTTGTGGATATAAAATAATTTTGTTAAGCACCGTATAAACTATAATTCCTCTCCATCTTAAATTTTAACAAAACTTTATAAACAACTGCTTCTAACATTTTTTCAACCCGTTTCATAACAAACCAAATATCCTAATTACTTACATAACACATTTTTCTAGGATTTTTATAAATATAGATAATTCTTTTTACCCTTTATTTCAACCACATTTTATATGCAACTATTTATGAGCCATTTTGTTATCCACCGTGTATAAATATACTTTTTCTCCATCCTGTTTTCAACTACTTGGTATATGCAACTATTTATGGCCCACCCAGTTCAACTCTTTCGAACCACCCCCTTATAACTAATTCCACTCCCCACATTGTATATATTCAGCTGCTTAAGAACCACCTAATATAACTTTTTTTAAAAGACTTTTTAAACCCATTTAATTCTATTACTGCTATATGTTTTACATATCCTATATACGGAACACCCTGTAAAATTAGGCTAGGTATATCAGTTGATATTTTTTAAACGAAACAGGTTACATTGGCATATTCCACATTTTGAATAAAAACTGAGCTAGTGCCAGTATCTAATATTTGATCCGTGCGGTGGTACATATATATATATATATATATATATATATATATATATATATATATCTACCGTGTCTGTCAATGTAGGGAGATAAAATGTATACCAGATTATAACTAAAACTATAGGTTTTAGAACAAAACATTCAGATTCAGTAAAATCAGTTCCGTAGTTCTTAAGTGATGCCCCAACAAACAAACAAACAAACAAACAGACAGACAAACTTACAATTTTATAATAGTATAAAAGATATCCCTTAATAAAGTTCAGTAATCAAAGAAATAAATATATTTATTTTCATACACATAACAGTAGTTTTCTGGAACAGAAAATCTAAGATATACTTAAGCTTAATAAAAATCATATTTTCAATTTGCTCTTGGTAACAGCTTATTATTTCATTTTGAACCTCTTCCTCAATAAATCCCAGTTCAGACCCTGTGTTCGATCTAGGTTCGTTCAAAATATCTTTGAAATATATTTTTACCGGAGCTGTACTCGACCGGACCTTGACTGGCATGGAAGTGTGAATACAAACATTGTTTCTCATTTGCGAATATTTAACCAGACCTCGAACGGACCGAGAACTCTACTAGTTCCTATTTAAATACAAGGCAGAGGCTAGTTACCAAAGGTTATTCCCCAGAACAATTTATTGGTATTTGCAATAAGTTACTTTTAACGTAGTATATTATTAATGAATCTGAATACAAACTAATTTAGAGTAACATAACTAACTAACTCAAATTTAAAACAAGTGACATTTTTAAAGCCAGATTTATCCAATTTCAGATATGCATCAGCTAAATCAGCCAAACGTCGTTATATCATATATGTATATACTTTGTGACAGGTGTGTTTTCAACAACGATTTTGCATCTGTATATATTATTATTCGATTTTCCCCAGAATCTTTTTCGCATCCTGTTAACAGATGCATATTCGAAACATACATTTTACATTACGGAACAGACAATATTTATTGAATAACCGAAAGTTTTTTCTATTTTCCCGATTGCCAAAGGCAAGGTATATTACCATTTAAAAAATGATACATTTTTTACAGTTATAGGAGGAAATAAACTGACACTTGAAAAAGGATTAATTGTTTACTAATAAGTGTAGGTATACCTGTTGACATACAAAGCAAAACTTTATAATAATCTCTTTTTAAAACTTTGTCGGTTGTGTACATTGCAGAGAATCAAAATTTGTCAGGACCTAACATCAAACAATAATAAGCCTCTTTCAGTTTGAATTAATTTGAAAGTGTGATTTTTAGAATTATAATGATTAAGTCATATTAAAAACCTAGGAAAAACATTACGAATTGGGGTTGTTTAAAAGTACATAACCATTACTGATTTCACTTAATACAATTCAAGCAGAGTCTTTTAATTTCCGTTTTATCTTGTTTCCTTAGTTAATTGAGTTGAAGTATGAAATTAAATTTTATTATCCCGTGCTTTTTTTGGATTTTTCGAAGTGTGGCTTTTTATATAGTTTTTATGTTATTTTTTTCGTAGAGGTATATATATATATATATATGTAGAGATTAGTAAAGTTACAATGTGTTCAAACTATGCTTGATCATATTGCTCAAAGATACGATATCTTTCCTCTATAATATAAAGATGTATACTTATTGACTTGTGACATCTGTGATTCAATATTTCTATACAGATCTTATAGATGCTTTAGAGTGTGTCAGAATCAGCACCGCAGATGCATTAGTAATAAAACGCGAAGAGTTTTTCCCAGTTCGCCAAAGATCTTGTAAAGAATATAAAGAATAAATTTTACATAGCGATAATGCACGAAGTTTTCCAATTAATATGAAACAACTAGAATGTATATAGTAGTATAATGACAACCAGTTCTAAGGCATTGAATTCATTACTTAAAATTTACTTCTTCAGTGTTTACTCGGTTATAATCTTTTTTTTTTCAGGGGAGGTGAAATTCGCTAAAAAGGCATTGAATTCATTACTTAAAATTTATTTATTCAGTGATTACTTGGTTATGATTTTTGAAATTCGCTAACCGAACATCAGTCGCACGTATTTTCCAGTTGCGTACTGCCGTGTGGGGTTTGACCCACTAAAACACCTCCATCCTCTCTGGGTACCTGGAACAATGGCGAGATATAACTTCAGGCACCCCGGTGTATATCGAGTACCCTTCTAAGACTTCACGCATGGTTAAGAATTCCCGCTCTTCTATTCCTTTGCAGTGTTTGACGTTCCGCACGAAGTAGCTTATGTGTGGAACGTCATACACTGCAAAGGAATAGAAGTCTTAGAAGGGTAGTGCATATATGCCGGGGGGCCTGACGTTATATCTCGCGATGGTTCAAGGTACTCATAGGGCGATGGAGGTGTTTTAGTGGGTCAGACCCCACACGCCAGTATGCAACTGGAAAACACCTACGATTGTTATTCGGTTAGCGAATTTCATCTCCCCTGAAAAAAAAATAGTTATATTTGTTGTTTCTGAAGGATATTTGTGGCATTTTTTCAGTGTTTAAGCACTTTCTGGGCAGTAACACCACAAGTCACGAAATTTCTGTATATTTCCAAACGTTTCGGAGTCTATGTCCGACTCCGTTGTCAGTGGCAAAGAAACTATGAAAAAAGACAGAATTCAGAAATGTAAAATTCAAATGTTTGACAATATCTATTATAATAGATATTAAGATTTTAATGCAATATTGCGTTCCAAACAATGATCGATCTTATTAGATGAAATCCCATTGGAAGAAAGTGTTAGCAGTTCATGAATCTGAAGATGAAATGGACCAAGCTCTTCTTGACAATAGTGATATCAAGCTTATATATATTCTCATCTCTATAAACGTGTTAATTTAAGTTAATGAGAAATATAATACTGCTAAGAGGATCATTCAATTATGGATGACATCTACAAAAACGTTCAACTACTTTTGTACCAGCTAGCCTAAGCTGGTTTCGCAAGAGTAGACAAATTTAAGTGGCATTAAATTTGAGGAAACTTGACAAATACGCAACAAAAGAAAATTCTGGATAAATTAGCCTAGTTATAGTTGAAAATATTAATAAATACACAGGCGAAACCAAAAATGTATCATTAATTTTTCTATTTGCTTCTCCATAAAACAAACTTTGTATACTACATTTAACGTCTTGTTACTTTCAGGTAATAATATAAGGAGGGACCACTCAAGAAAAACCAACATATAACTGTTAACGGGAATTCTTTAAGCCAAATAAGATTATTTCAAATTTTACTGAAAATTTTACATCGAACGGAACTTTTTTATGTAAATAACGATACAAATACTTACAACATTATTACATTTTTAATTATTTCATTTTTTATTTAATTCAATTTTGAAATTTTTAAATTACCTATTTATTTTAAAAACAATTACAATGCTTAACATAAACAGTTTGGCATTACTAGAGAAAGCTTTAAAATTTTCATTCATTATTATACATTATTAACTAGTCCGTTATTCTTTAACATTATGTTACTCAATCTGGTGAAGAGATATTTTAAGTACCGAAAAAGAAATCCCATCCTAGTTTTTAATATCTTAAATTTAATCTAGTGGACCTTTTCCGTCGGATGTAAACATTGCCATCTTTGCATAAAGTTTACATGTGCACATGTGTTTATGCTTCATCCTTTCAAAAAAGTCGCATCAAATCGTTCAACTAACAAATAATTTTACTCATTTATCAATGCCCAAAAACCAATCTTAAAAATAGTGCTTGTTTGGTTGCATGAAAATTAAGCAATCCTCACTCCAAATTTTTATATATTATATTCTGTTGTTGTTCCTAATTTAAATAAGAATGATAATAACGTTGAATGTGTTTGAGTGTCTTACTCTGCTTCTACTTTAGTAGCACTGAAGCTTAAAACAGAACGTGATCTATTTCATGAAACATGTTTCAATACCATTTCAAGCCATAAAAATGTTTGCTGGTATGAAATACTCGTTTGCTTGGTATGGGTACTTCTATTTGTTAGGCCGTATTCTATTTTCATAAAACGTGTTTGAAGTTTTATCTTCCATATATCTTTGGCCTTACTTCAGGCAACACAAAGATCTATGCCGAAGGCTACTGTTGAAAACTTAGAGCATGTACTTTCTGGAGATAGCCTGCAGTGCACAAATGTCGTGGTAAGACTAAAGACAGAGAGGGCAATAGAGAGAGCAAGAGGCTATTTCACTTGGTTGGGAGCTGCTTTCAATGAAATACGTTCAGCATGTTGTTCATTGGCTGCTTCCACCCACTAAATGAAAGAGCCTCTTACTGTCTCTATTGCCCTCTCTTTCTAGCGTTGCCACGATTTTATGCTTGACAGGCTATATCTAGACGGTAATAGATCTAAGGTTAAAAATAAGAAAGAAGACACAATAGTGTTACAAATAGTGTGGATTCTGAGTATTTTAAGGAGATCTACAGAAAGAAAGTCACCAAAATGGCTTGGGGCAAGATACTTGGCAGAATAAATGCCAAAAAAATGTTCCCATCAAACTTGGAACATCAGAATACTAATTGTCTTCTAAACGTTGTTTGTGGCATATTCTTGATTACTTTTATGTTTTTTTTTTGGGGAATAAATTTTCATTTTGCAATCCACATCAATAAATATAAAGCCATTGACAACGAAGTTAGAATAGACTTTGAAACGTTTGGTATTCCTGCAATATACGTAGTTTTATTTCTATTGTGGTGTTATTCCCCAAAAAAAACATAAAAGTAATCAGAATACTAACCTGACAATAACGCCCATGTATTTACCTACATAAACGAAAGACGAAAATGCGGTTCTAGATTTGCTTTAATAAAATATAAATATGTTTTATTATGTTTTTATGAGAGTAAATGTTTTAATTCCTGGAATCTAAGTGTAACATATATGTGGAGTATTTGCAATTTACAATTGTTGAATGTTGCAATTAGCGAGGCAGTCTATAGTGGTTTGGCAATATTACATCTATTTCAATATATATTTATATTACGAATTTTGTTATGATAAATACCTTACAATTACGCTAAAGAACAAAATAATTCAATTCGTAATGTCCATTTAGTTATAACATTTTTTAGTTCATTATGAAATTGTTCATATATGTGGATTACACAAATTAATAATAGTAAAACTTAATCTAGAGTATTTGCAATTTACAATTGTTGAATGATCACACATCCATTGAGTACAATTTTTGCAATTAGCGAGGCGGAAACAAAAGTCGAGTCTCGGTGTTACAGGACATAGTGTCATGGGGTGTAAATACAAAGACATTGAAGGAATTTGTAGAGAGAGAGTGCCCAATGGAATTGACTGGCAATATTATATTCTATTTCAATATATATTTATAACACCGAGACTCGACTTTTGTTTCCGTTCCATTACGAATTTTGCATAACTTTTCTAAAATGTGATGGTTTTAATCTTAAAAATGTACTCAATATGTGTGAATACAATAATGTTTTATTCAATTGTTTACATGTTTGTAATGTTTGTTTAAAGCGCATTAATTACGCTAAAGTCATTCCAATATTTTCTAACTCTTATTGTAAGTCTGGTTTATCCACTAGATTAAGTTTTAATATTAAAATTCAGCAAATTGCTAAACAATCGAAATCATAATATAATAAAAGAGATTTATTAAAATAACATTGGCTCTTCCCATTATTTTTTTGGAAATTCCAAAATTCTATCCAGCAGCCGTTAATTAGCTTGTTAATATATATATATATATATATATATATATATATATATATATATATATTTGATTGAGAAATCTTGGGATTTTGGGACCATCGAAATAATTCTAATTTAGTTTTTCTTGGTAATTATTATATTTTACGTACGTTTCGACCAATTCTTGGTCTTTTTCAAAATTTTCTTGTTTGTAAATTAATGACAACCTATGAAATATATAAATTAGCAAAAAACTAGTCAAATAATAAAATAATGTTACTTACATAATCATAATTTTACACACACTTAAACACTTTTTTGAGTAATTTTTTGCTTATTTATATATTTCATAGGTTGTCATTAATTTACAAACAAGAAAATTTTTCAAAAAGACCAAGCATTGGTCGAAACGTACGTAAAATATAATAATTACCACGCAAAACTAAATTAGAATTATTTCAGTGGTCCCAAAAAGCCAAGATTTCTCAATCAAAAATATATAAACCGAGGACCGAGAGAGATCTCTTTTTTAGATTCACATATATCCTTCAGAGGAACATTTTAAAATTATTTTCGTTTTATAAAGAGTGTTCCAGAAGTGTGAAAAGTATCAGTTTTATTTTTTTAAATTGACTGCCCTATATATTATTACATTTTCGGTATCTACCATTAAAATGATAAGGTGTTTCATAAAAGTTTACAATACCTAAACCCTATAGTTTCTTCAATATTCACTATTTTATCAAAATATAGTGATCATTTAAAGGGTTAGTGTCTCAGCATTACTCTTTTCTTGTTTCCAACCAAATTCTGACTGGGGTCTCCTGAAGGATAATATTTTGTGTTGCACTTATGGAAAATCCAATATTGTATACAAGGTATAAAGTAAATACCGATTAGTTAACCCAAATTTCAAATGAAAATTACTTCTTAAGGTTTAATGAAACAGCCTGCATTTTATGTGACCAACAGTAGTAGAATTTTATTCTCTGTGCGACAGTATATCATTTCCCTATACCTAACTATTCACGTTCCTATGAAAAACGCACATTCACAGAATACAGACGAATTTTAACCTATTTAATATTTAACAAGTTAACTATGAGAATTTGACAGTTTTCATTTAATACTTTTCTACATATGCAAACTATTTTTTTTTTCAGGAAAACAAAAAATGGCAGGTTATGTAGCGTGTTATAGACAAGGTTTTGTAGGCGTGTTATAGACAATTCCTTCTACGTATCCCCATAAAAAGAAATCCGGTGAGGTCAAGTCAAGGGATCGTGGAGGCCAATTCTGAAAAACATTTCTGCCAATCGAACGATTTTGAAAATGTCGTGCCTCACAATGAAAATGTGCGGGAGCCCTATCCATTTGTATCCACATTTTTAACTGAGTTCCAAAAAGGAGGAGGTTATCAATTCTTCGTCACATTTTTTTATGTATGCTCAGTGATTACTCAAAAACGGCTTGGGCAAATTTGATGATTTACACGGCGTTGTATTAAGGTATATTACAGAAAGGTCCCATATAATTTTCTATAACGTGAGATTTACAGTTTTCCAGAAAATCAGAAAAAACTTTAATTAAGAGACTAAATTTCATTGAATTTCAATAAATCTAAAACGGCTTAACCAATTTGAATATTTTAAATTGTATTCTACAATTCTATATGCTAATTTCCCTGAAAATCCTAGGTGTCCGTCTTTACATCTCGCGTTTTTGAATTTAACGATATGTATCAAATACATAAAGAACTGTTCGAGAGGACATACAATTGTGGGAAGCGCAACTGATGAAGGTTCCCCAACCAGAAACAATATATATTATATATATATATATATTGTCTTGCGGACAAAAGAATGACACCTCGAAGAGAATATTCAATATCTCTGACGGGTGACGTTAACCTGAAAATTTCATCGTGACGTTCTAACCTAGGAATTACGGGTAACAGCAATTACATGGATCGGCTCCAGATTCGGAACCTCTATGTTCTAGTTTCCACGAAAATCCTAGATGTCGGTCTTTACGTCTCGCGTTTTCAAACATCTTGTAGAGTTGAATTATAGTTGTATAGGGTGATTCAGAAAATGATAGATAAATAATTTATATTGGGTGACCAAAACACAGAAACTTATACAGGGTGCTTGCAATATAGGGTGAGTTAGAGTTACACTTATAGAAAGTGATCCAAATAATAAAACAAATAAAGAGGTTGAAAAATATGTGGATAATATAGAAAAAATTCATTTTAGAGAACGATATATAACAATACGCTAAAATAATCAATAGAATTGTCCCTCAAATCAGATAAAAAAATATGTCAGAAAATAGTTATTGGTTGCAAGGTTTCTAAACGGTTTTTATTTAAAACCAATTTGAAGTCGGTACTTTTTAAATATAAATTATTGCTCTTATGATTGATGGAATATTTTCTAAAAGAATTGGAAATTCACTGATTAAGAAGTCCAAAAATGTTAATCGATTTAAATTTTTTTCAAAAAATAGTGACCAATTATATATAGCGATCCATTATTCCAACCCACACATTTACTGACCTCCTGTGTTGTTTATCAATTTTCCGAAACTCATGCCGAATAGAAAAATGTGGGTACAAATGGATAGGGCTCCCGCACATTTTCATCGTGAAGCACGACATTTTCGAAATGTTCATTTTCAAAATCATTGAATTGGCAGAAATGGTTTTCAGAATTGGCCTCCACGATCCCCTAACTTAACCTAACCGGAATTGTTTTTGTGGGGATACTACAAAATCTGTCATTTTTGGTTTTCCTGAAAAAAAAATAGTTAGCATAATATGTAGAAAAGTATTAAATGAAAACTGTCAAATTCTCATAGCTAACTTATTAAATATTAAATAAGTTAAAATTCGTCTGTATTCTGTGAATGTGCGATTTTCATGGGAGCGTGAATAGTTATGTATAGGGAAATGTTATACTGTCGCATAGAGAATAAAATTCTACTACTATTGGTGACATAAACTTTAAGAAGTAATTGTCATTTGAAATGTGAGTTAATTAATTGGTATTTACTTCATATCTTGTATGCAATATTGGACTTTCCATAAGTTCAACATAAAATGTTATACTTCAGGAGACCCCAGTCGGAATTTGGTGGGAAAGAAGAAAAGAGTATGCTGAGACACTAACCCTTTAATATTACTGAAACTATGAGACACTAACCCTTTAATATTACTGGACGTGTAGTAAGAAACTATAGGGTACGAAGCAATTGTTAGTTATAGTAAACTTTTAAAATGATTTAACACCTTATTTCTGATAAATATTAATCATAATCGAATAAATAGATTATACCTAAGTGGGCTCATAATATGTTGAATTGGCGATGTAATAAAACCAATATACATGATAATTTAAGGGGATTTACTTTTTTGTATAATAAGGGCTGCCTTTTAAATAAAACTAAAAAAAGCTTTATTGTTTTTCAAAATACCTAAAATGATGCGTTTGATATGAATCACTTTTTCCACTCTGAAGACTCCAAAACAATTGAACGCAAACCGCTTCTTCATCGAAAAAGTTACCTCTCAGTTTGTTTTTTTACGGGAATAAAAACAACTTGACAATCAGGACTATACCGGATGAATCTCAAATATGTTTTGTCGTGGTAATCCGTCTTCGGCGGTTGGTTTTTACTTCTTAGAAGACAACTGGCAAACAAAAAGAATTCAACGGTTGCGACACGTCCAGTTTTTCCGAAAAACACAATTTCCTGCGCGAACAATACTCGGAATATTAATCACTGCTGTTTACTTTCGGGCTCATACGCGTTCCATCCGTAATAAACGTGTTTTATGGATTATGTTTTCGAGCAATCGACCGAGCCTTTTTTTGACTGGCAATTTGTGTGGGTCCAACGGGACATTCAAATGTTCATGCAATATATGTTGTCCCACTAATTAGTGATATCTCACGAAAGGTAAATCTTGCAAAAGTTTTTGGGCTCACGAAATTCGTGGAGTTACGACCTCGATTGAATTCAACCATTACAGTGGTTTAGAGTTTATCGCCAAAAAGTAAATAAGATCCGTGCACTCTTGCTGACTTAAGCGAAAGTTGTAAAAATGTTCACGATTCCATTTTTTGGCCGAGATATCCTTTAAGTTACTGTAATATGTATTAAATTGTATGTTACTTTTTTGTATAATATCAATCTGTACTTACAAAGGACATTAATTAGTTATATTAAATTTTATTTAAACGGTATTTTATTAGTAACGAGTAAAGGTAAATGATGCGGAAAGTAATTTAAAAATTTCGAATCATGTTTATTACTTGATTCATAAATAATGTTAAACTTTAAATTAACCTTAGTTTAAAGTTTATGTGCAATCTAATTATATAAATAAACTGACTTGGCTGACGTTGTTCTGTCGTTACATAAATAACAACAGAAAATTAAAATTCTGATTTAATCCATTACACAGAAATGTTGTCCATATAATATATTTTGACGTATGAGAAAAATAGGGCGACTCGAAAGACAAAATATACCAAAACCATTTTGTTTATGACGGGACATAGAAATAGTTAATAAATAGTGCAGGGAACCTATTGGACAGTAGAATGGCCAATGAAAATATTATGTAAGGATGATAATATATTTGCATCAGTACGGCTCATGCCAAACTACGGAACTTCATCAGAATAAAACTTTGTATATAAATCAATAAATAAGTAACGTGAAATTTTGACAGTATATTCATATACCAACCTATCAAACGAATATTGTAGTAGCTAGTTCTTTGTGTTTTTATTACTCAAAATATCAAACTACTCTATGTTAGTCACTTTTTTAACACTTTTGCACTATTTTAAAAATGTATTTATTGCTATAGATACCAAATGGATACCAAAGAAAGCCTATAGCTATTAGGGGGAACTGGACTGAAGATTAATTGAAAAACGCTATAAATTGATTAACAAAATGGAGAAATGTCTGTTTACAAATATTCTATTATTTATTACATACCTCGAAAAACTCTAGTGAGAAGGTTAGGTCACATAAAATGGACTGCGTGCAAATGTTCTTATGGAGAAAGAGTTTGGATGGCTCGATGCTTTGTTATGAACAGCCGTGAGGTGATTGATTACGTTACTCTGTTAGAGAAAATTTTACTTGAAAATGATTTAATATGGAAATCAAATTACATATTCAATATGAATGAGTCAGGCCTGCAGCTTAATAATCGCCCTGAAGAGGGTACCAAAGCTGTGTCTACGGTGACATCCATCGAAAAGGAACATTTTACCAGTCGCATATATAAAAGAGTAAATTTGAGGATGGAATGTCACTGGTTCTCATGTCATGTTCGAGAAATCAATTTCTAATACCTGAATACCTGTGCCTTATTTTTAAATTGTCTTAAAATTCGCTTCATTAAGAGAATGCCAGAGGGTAAAATATTACTTTTCTTTGCTGGGCACTCTGCACATTGCAATTCAGTCGAAATGCCTGAATACACCAGTGAGAACGAAACTATTTTACTTTCTATGCCAAGCAACATAGGAAATCACCTGCATCTTCTTGGCCGAGCAGTATTTAAAAATCCAGGACGCCGAAATACAAGATTGTAATTTAGGGCTTTGTTGAGTAAAGCAAAGCAGCTTCGGCAAAAAAGGCGATTTCTGGTTTCAAGGCTACTGAAGCTGTTGCTTTGAATCCTATAGCAATACCTGATTTATGCCTTTCGTGGTGACTCACCTGTTTTCAATTACCCTCCTTTACTTAACACTCCAACTGTAAGGTTACCTAAACCAACAGAATAGTGATAATGTACCTAACAATCCAAGATTATGTACTTAAATAAATATTGAATATATTATGTGGGCGCCTAGTCGAATTTGAAAAAATATATCACACAAAAAGTTATAGAAGCCCGTAAGCATGTAAGCAAATTGGTAAACTGCTGCCTTCGGAGGACTACGTAAAACATGGAAAAACCGAAGAGGATTAAAAGTTTATGAAAGAAGACAAGCGGAAATATCAGATGGCAAAAAGATGTGAAATGAAAACGGAAATTTAATCTTAGTAAGCAAACGGAAAAAATGTATTCCTGTAAGTAATATTATTTTAGTATCTCAGATGTATTTCTGTAAGTAATAATAGTGAAAAGAAACCAATATTACATGAAAGGTCTGATGAAGATGTCGGAAATGAGGATCATAGATGTGCGGACTGTGGTGAAAACAATTATAGCTTACTGAAGATTGGCTTCAATTTATGATTTGTAACCTGTTGGTACATGAGAATTGTGAATCTTTTCAAATATGTGCTCAAAATGTGGACACAAGAAGAAAAAAGAACCTAGCAAGTAAAAATTACAGAGACAGGGAAAGGCAAAGGGAACTCCAGTACCGGCCATCTATCCGGTAGTACTATGACCATCAAGCCACAAAATGCCCGGTTAGATGGCCAGTTACGCTTTTTTTACTATTAACGATCACTGTATGTTCCCTACGTAATAAGTTTATATGAATGCTGTTTTCTTAAGGACTATAGTTATATTTAAGAGACTTCAATTGTCTTTTTTGGTGCAACTCAATTGTGTTGTTGTAATTAATTACTATGCTTTTACGACGACTACAAGTACTGCAAATTGAATACGTGTTGCTTAAGAGGAGATCGCCGTACAGCTTAAAGTATCACAAAATTTATCATTACTTAACAACTGGATGTGCAATCTACAACATATACGTATGATGCCGAAGGAGCAAAAATTACAACTCGTACTCCTATTAATTTTAACGTCGAATAAATCAGAACATAAACGGCAAGAATTAATATGTATATTTGAGATCCTATATAGGCTACATATGCACGGTTGACAGCTGAGTAGAGTGCTTGAAGAACCGTTAGGCGTCACAGCACAATCAATAGAGTCTTCAAGACAAGAGACTATTTTTCAACTAGTTAATATTTCATTTATATACGTCTGATATTCAGACTTGTAAGAAGAGATATAACGGATAGAGAAACTTAGGGTCGTAAGATTTCGGAACAGGTTTGTATAGCCAATTATAGTGCAATTTGCTTGTGTAGATTCGTTTTTATCCATAATGACGGCCGTCACAATTGTGCAAAAATCGTCAGATAGAGTAGCCACCATGTTCACCAGATACGAACTGGTTAGGCATGTTGGTGTCGAGATATGAAGACACTTGAGATATGCTTTGCAAGCAGTTGACATCAGTACTTAAACAGTTTTTCAATAACCTACAAACAAATCAAAATGTCTAAGGCGAGTCACTGGTTTTCATACATGGTGCTTGTGAAATTACTTTAGAAGTTAAAATAAAACAATTTGTCGATTGACACTGTTCTGAAATTATTAATTGTTTTCTTGTGAATTTATTAATCAGTTAACCCTTTGCACTCGTATGTCGCAGTAGGAGCGGCAAGATGCGTTTTACCGTTGCGCTCGTATAGTCGCCACAATATGTTTAACTTTTGCACTCGTATGTCGCGGCATATGCGGCATAAGTAAACAGCACAGCTGCCTTCCAACAAAAAAAAAATTAAACGTATTTGGATTAATTGGAAAGGTACTTGTAAGAGCCAAAAGGATTATAAAAAATCGAATGATTACATTTTTGTTAATGCTTACTCTTCGTAGAAATGAAAATTTTTTTTTGCCATATTTCCGTCATTGCTACTTCCAAATCCAGGCTTAGGTTTATCTACTATGAGACCCATGTTATTTCTGAATTCGTCTTGGATATGTTTTCTTCTAATATTTATTTTATTTTTGTTTTCTGTACCTCGAACTTGCTACTTACATATAGTTAGTCTATAACTTACATTAATCAAACATTCAAAAAGACGGATCCAAGCATGTAGTGCAGATATGCCAAAATTTAAGAATTCCCTGTTAACAATATTTGTAGATAAACTAAAAGATACATTATTGAAGTCTTTTGACGTTAAATGACACAGGTAACATCGTTGGTTTGATCTCGTGTCTGTTATAGTATTCACACTTTTTCCGTCAATTCATACAAAGAAATAATCAAACTTATTTCAGTATAAGAAGCATTAATGGTCTATAACTTCTGGGTGAAGAAACAGTGGGATTTCTCCAAATAATTCGTTTACCACTTCCACTTATATTAACAACATCTAATTGTATGGGAGCCATGCTGACTAAATAAATATTTGAATCAGAGACCGTCTCATTCTGAAATAATTGTTTATATTCAGCTTGACCCGATGTGCCAGCACATCCCCATTTCGTAAGCAAAGAGATTCGTTTAAACTATTATGTTGTTGGATTCAATAAACCAATATGTTTAAAAAAATTAAGTCACGTGACTGTCACAGCCAACTTCGTTTATTGGGGTTTTGAACGAAAATATTTGATATTACGCCAGTGTGCATCGTAAGCTGTCTATTTTATATCTGCTGATGTATATATTACAATCATTTCAGTTCACATGAGCAACATTTTTGCGCTTTGAGTATTACTCAGTTTTACAACTAATACGATTGTGTAAAGCTCGGTGTATTTTTTCGTTATATTGCGAAAAAAATATATTTGAAATGCTCAAGAAATTTTTACAAGATGAAATTGAAAATGAGTTGTAAAATAGTGACAATGAATTTCATATTGACGCGCCTGAAAATGCGAGATTAGATAGATAATATTAGTGAAGAAAGTGACTCCAGTAGTAGTAGTGATATTATAGTTACTAAAAGACAGCGAACCATACCTTTACCATCAAGTTCAAGCAGCAGTGAAGAAGACAAGAATATAACCCAACCTGGTAATTTTGGTCCATGGCAGGACGTAACATGCCACGATCAGGTACTAGACAGGATTCTACTTCTGAGGATAAAATGGTAGGCCCACAAATTCCAGACACTTGTACAAAATCCATACATTTCTTCAAGCTCTTTTTTACCGATGAGCTAATAATAAAAATAGTGGCACAAACAAATAACTAGGCTAGACATAAAATAGCACATAAGACGTTGTCAAAACGTTCTACATGGCACACGTGGGTAGATACTACAGTAGAACAGTTTACCGCATTTATTGGAGTTGTCCTAAATATGGATATGATAACCGTATCCAATATCCAAGAGTATTGGTCACAACAGTTTAACGCCAATATACCTTTTTTAGAAGCATATTTAAAAGAGAACGATTTTTACAAATTTTTTGGATGCTCCACTTGCATGAAAACGATCCAAATGACCAAACTCTCAGGGCTCAAAATCAGTAAGTCAGTCAATATTTAGATTATTTGAACAAACAATTCAAAGAACATTTTGTTCCATCAAGAGAGATATCGGTAGACGAATCTGTTGTTGGATTTAAGGGTAATATTAGTTTTTTAACTTACAACCCTAACAAGCCTACGAAATGGGGGATAAGATATTATGTAATGGCTAACACCGGGTATATTTATTCAATTTTGCCGTACTACGGAAGCTTGACCTCGGGAGATTTAGTGAGACCTGATTTACCTGTAAGTACAAGGGTAGTGTTACATCTTTGTCAAAAATTATTAGACAATAACCCAGGATATAAAGGATATCATTTTTATACCGATGTATACTATAAGGCTTGCCACTTGTAGAGGTGTTACAACTAAATGTTCATTTGACCGGCACTATTCAAATCAACTGCAAATATATACCTGATTCTATCGAAAAACCAACATTTGCCGAAGATAACACATTTGCATGCAGATTAAGTAATTTGATGTTATTGACATGGAAAGATAAAAGGGTCGTCACCACACTTACTTCGTGGGTTATTTCAGGAACACAGCCTGTCAACAGAGGAGTACGTGGAGGTAACTTACAAGTTGTAAATAAGCCAAATGTAGTGGTCAATTACAATAAATTTATGGAAGGTGTCGACTCTTATTCAGCGTCATACTGTTTCCTGTGAAATTACCAGTGTCAATGCATATATTATATAAAATTTCACAACAGGGCCAAAACAAAAAACCAATGACACATCAAAAGTTTGGTCGGGAATTGGTTGACGAAATGACAAAAAACTTTCGGCAGGGGTCCAAAATTTCTGGCAGACCATCATCTGTAGATACAGAAGAGCGACTAAATGGTAAATTACATATTTTACACCAAAATGATGCGAAGAGAAAAGACTGTGCGGTATGTTCTAATCGTAAAGTACAAGGCGGCAGGCGGGAGACTAGGTATATTTGTGGCTCTTACACCCGTAAACAGCATTGGTAACTGCTTCGAACAGTACCATACACTACAACATTATAAAACGTAATTTTTTTATATTGGGTATATGTTTATTTAATGATAATGGTAGGGATTATGATAATGTTAGGTTTTATTTGTGTTTCTCTATCCTCGAGATTTATTATTTTTGTAAGCCATTATTTTTTATTTAGTGTTTTTCAAGTTTTTTTATTTAGTTCGTTTTCATGTTATAGTTAAAATAAATTATAGTACTTAATTTGAATAAACATCTGTGTAAAAAAATATTTTTTAAAAAACATCCTTAGTTTTTAAAATTAAGCGATTTTTTATTACTTTTGTGTTTTTTGGGCAATAACACCACAATAGAAATATAACGAGGTATATTGCAGGAATACCAAACGTTTCAAAGTCTATTCTGATTTCGTTGTCAATGGCTTTATATTTATTGATGTAGATTGCAAAATGAAAATTTGATTTATGACATTTAAAATTGACATTAGATTAGAATTGTTGTTTTTTGGATATACGGGTAGCACAAAAATTCTAAAGATCATGAATTATAGTTAACCAGCTTTCAAATTAGAAGAATTTGAAAGAGTTGTCTTTAGAATTTATAAGTGGCGTTCCTAGGTACGAATTTGTTATAAGATATCGCATTCGCCAAAAATGCGATCAAAGAATTCTATTGTTTCAGTGATCCCATTAACGTCATAAGGGAAAACCTAGGAAAAACCTTATGAACTATCCCGATATTGGGTTGTTCAAAAGGAGTTTACCATTAATAATTTATCAACAAAGAGTTAAACAGACTTGAACAGAAAACAAACCTTCCGACTCAACCAAGAACTTCTCTTAACACTACTACTACTCAAGACAACAACATTACAGTTACAACTATACCATATATACAGGGTCTGTCAGAAAGATTGAAAAGAGTGGGCAACGGATTTAATATTAAAACAGCAACAAGAAATACACTGAAATCTTTAATATCGAAAACAAAACCAACAAACAAGACCCAGAACTCAAAAAACTGCATATATAAGATTCCTTGCGAATGCAATAAATTTTATGTTGGAGAAACATCGATACCATTAAACGTACGAATAAATGAACAAAAGAATTACAAAAAGAAAAGACAATTTGAAAAATCAAAAATTTGTGAACACGCTTGGGACCTAGGCCATAAAATACAATTTGACAATTTAACTATACTTCACAAAGAACAACATAACACAAAATGAAAAATAAAAGAGTCTGCCTTAATTCTTTTGAATGAAGACGATTGTATAGCTTCTACTTCTGTAGAATTTAATCGTATCTGGTTACCGACAATTAAGGAAGAAATTATTAATGGTAACCTCCTTTTGAACAACCCAATATCGGGATAGTTCATAAGGTTTTTCCTAGGTTTTCCCTTATGACGTTAATGGGATCACTGAAACAATAGAATTCTTTGATCGCATCTTATAACAAATTCGTACCTAGGAACGCCACTTATAAATTCTAAAGACAACTCTTTCAAATTCTTCTAATTTGAAAGCTGGTTAACTATAATTCATGATCTTTAGAATTTTTTGTGCTACCGGTATATCTAAAAACAACAATTCTAATCTAATGTCAATTTTAAATGTCATAAATCAAATTTTCAATTTGCAATCTACATCAATAAATATAAAGCCATTGACAACGAAGTCAGAATAGACTTTGAAACGTTTGGTATTCCTGCAATATCCGTTGTTTTATTTCTATTGTGGTGTTATTGCCCAAAAAACACAAAAGTAATCAAGAATATGCCACAAACAACGTTTAGAAGACAATTCGATTTTTTATTGTTTTCTCAAATATTTATTTTGTTTTTACTAAGCGATATTAGAGCATTTAAAAAAATCCCATATAAAAAACAATAGACTTATAAGTAGATCAAATAATAGTCCGAGTACAGTGTACTCATACAATGACATATATACGAGTGCAAAGGGTTAAATATATCAGATATATTCTTCTGATATTCATAGCCATTGTTACCTACTTAGTTTATATTGGGTTAACAAGACCTCAATCGTAGATCGTATATACGGTTCAGAAGTTACACAATAACTCATGGAAACACCAACGATTAGTTCTGTAAATGAAACTAACTAGAGAAACTTTAGCAAAAATTGTAGCTTGTGCTTTAAAATTAATTTTCCTATATTGAATCCACTAAAAAAAGAAAATTCCAGTAGTTCACTTTCTCTTTTGGAGGCGCTATCAATCACACGACTAACGTGGTTGGCGTTATTACGCTTTAATATTCATTTATTTCCACTCCCCCGTTACCAGATTCCTTATTTAAATTTTCGGTCTTAAAAATTTCTAATCCATCCTCCGTTTTTTTACCCCGTCGTCCAAATCATCACTCTTCATTAAATATTTAACGGGCATTTGACTGCATAATGAAGGTTCGCCCTTCGCGCGGGGAGGGTGAGCTTAGGTCGCGTCAATGCCTAAGGGAGTGATGAAAGCTACCCCGTGTTGTAAATCATAGAACATATAAACATACTCTATAATACATTAGGGCCATAAATCTGTGTATCGCCAAGTGGCAGAATTATACCAATACGTTGGGTTAGATGTGGTGGCTGGTTGTAAATACGTATTGTGTTTGGCGTGAAATTGATCTATGATGACAAATACGTGGAAAAAGGATTGCCGTACGAGATAGTCAGACTACGCGATGAATTTAAATGTAAAAACATATTTAAGAATGGAATGTTTAATATTTTGATGAGCAACTCATGTCATTTAAAACTTGCCCATATCTAAATGTTTTTGTGCAAATAGATATACTTAACCTTACCTAAAAATTTAAGTAATTTTCTACTTTTTAAATCATAGAAAATTACTTTATATGAGTCCAGAAACCGTCGCTAGATTGCGGAAATGTGTCCTTGTGGATGAATTTCTGGCTCCTTACTCAAACATTACAGTTGGTAATTTTCCATAAATTCAACAATTTATTAGTTATTAATAATGTAAACCTGAACTTGGCTTTTTCAGAGTGAGGAAGCAATTTATGAATGATTTGAGGCAAAAACATAAAGTTTGGAAAAAAGTTCCTTATAGCACACTTCTCTCCAAACCGTTGGCGAATAACGACTGGACGGAAAATAGTTTGATTTGATCGCCATGACACTTATGTTATAGTGTGATACATCATTTATGTAGAGAACGGTTGAAATGGATAAATCCAAATGAACATGAATTTTACTGAGATTTAAATAATAACTTATCAGAATTTTTTTGATAACTAGTAATGAAATGTTTACCTTCCTAATTTTAAACAAATGATTAATTACAATTTTATTACTATTTCTTCACTTGTTTTCTTATTTTTAAACTAAAAACCATTAAACGTTGTTACTTTAGTTCGTTGTTCCTGTTATTCTGTACATAGTATATAGCGAAGGGTAAGTCGTTCCAAAAGGGTGTTCCATCACAAATGTGCTTCCCCAGTAAGCGGACATCCATAAATTACGTTATACGGAAGGGAGGGGATCTCAGATATGTGATAAAATTGCTGGGGGTCCGGAGATTTCATGTTTTGTGATGTCATAAAGTCAAATCTTAATAATAATTAATATTGTAATTTCACAATTACTTACATTGAATAGCCATAACATTAAAAATATACATTGTTACCTATCACAAATTAATCATAATTAAATTGCTTATAATAAATGTTGCAATTGTCTTTGCAATACATAACATGCTTTATACAATTCTGCAGTTGTCTTATGATTGAAACAATCCTGTGAGTTTCATATAGAAAAAAATGTTTACCTTCCTATTGAATTGTTATTAAAAGTACCTTCATTTTCAACCACCTATAGAAGTTGTGCTATAATAATATCCGGTGAATTTTGGTTTGGTGTTTAATAGTAAATAGCTAATAAAATATTTTAATTAAACAGTAGTATGAATATGTTTAAAAAACCGATGAAAAAAAATTGTTTAATTAAAAAATGTCCTATACAAATGATAAAAAATGGCTGTTATTTGTGTATGCAAATTGTAACAGTAAAAGAATTTATCCAATATATTTTGTTTGTGAATATGAATTAAGCAAATGGTTGATGTGATTTTTTTAAGTAAAGTAGCTAGGGTACTATTTCCCTCCTGTTTAATCATCTAGATATCTTACTGTTTCCGATGTAGCTATGGTATCCTGTCATATATGAGACATAATGTAAATTTTTATATATTTCAAAGTGTATTATGGATCCCAGGTCTAATTTAACAGAAATCCTTTCGGTAGATTACTAGTGAAAAATATGTTTAATAAAAAAAACATTTTAAACTTTTTTATTTTGTTTTACTTTAACAGCTAACAAATAAAGCGTCGATTTTAGTTCTTAAATTCGTCGCAAAAAAATGGGACTACCATTTTTAAAAAGAAAATCGTGATCAAAAATCTATTGGTATTATTCTGAGCCAGTTAAAAAAATATTTATATTAAACCAACCCTTAAATGCTCATAGTTATACATATGTTTAATATTTCCAGTTACAGAAGTAGGAGATTATTGAATTTAAATAATAATTACTACATTTTTATGAAGAGCTACATTTTACATTACATAAATAAATAAATGATGGATAAGATTTTTGAATATGTACAAAACTGATATCACTTATTATTAGTTATTTGTAGTTTATACAATTCAATACTGAAATGTAAATATAAATTTATTTTAGGTATCCGGTATTTTATTTTATATCCATTATTGTTTCCTAATTTATTTATATGAAAAAAATCGTTATCAATTTTTAAAAATGCTTTTTTTAGGCTCCTCCAAGTTTTCAAATGTTTCAATTATATGAGTAAACGCCAGATTGTACAGTTATTTTGGGAAAACAGTGAAATCTATTTTAACTAAATTTGGCCCTATGTGCAATATTATAATATTATTTTGCAACGATGTTATTTCATTTCACGACAATCTTGTAGAAAAATGAATATCGAATTCCAATCGGGCGGTTCGAAACTTCTTAATTCTGGGGGATACCAATAGATGAAAACAATTGCAAATAAAACCGTAATTGTGCGCCGTTGATGTAGGGGTTTCAATCTCCATTCGACAATATTTATGTTTCAGCTGTTTCTTATAATTCTGAATATTTATTTATCAATGAATAAATCAGTTTTCATCGTATATTATGATCGCTCAATTTGCCACCCTAGACATGCTGCCCAAATGCTATGTACTCGCTTACAGCTGCCCTTAGCAAATATTGCATATATTTCAAGAAATGGAATACCTACTATGTAAATTTATGTAACCCAAACATAATCTGAGAGAATATCTAAATTATTTTGTAGATAACATAAATAATACATGAACATTGAATTAAGCATAATATCATTGCATAATGATTCCAAGCTATTCCGACCTCGAGATTCTAAGATAAAATATTATTTAATCGACAGTTACTAAAGTTTCAAATAAATTATGGTTTTCTTTGTGCTTAATTTTTGTTCTATTTATATTTAAGTAAAAAATAACGTCATTCTTACATTGTATATAATATTAGGTAATTCGTCGGTTTGAAAATTTTTTTAACTGAATAAGCGTTTTTATTTGCACCCAAATAAATCACAATACGTTCGACTTTCAAATATTTGCATCAACAACACTGAGTCATACGCGAATAAATCGCTTCGATGCTATCTACTAGTATCTATTATCTCCTGCTATCCGCCTTTATACTCTCATATAATACTAATAATAATAATAATAATCGCATTTTCGCATTTTCAAACTTTGTGAGCTGAACAACATAATTACTCAACAACAAAAGGGATGCGCCAAAAAAATCAATGGGTTGCAAAGAACTACTGATAATTGATTCCGTTGTCTGCAATCAAGCCCACGCCAAACGGCGAAATCTCTACATGGCATATGTGGACTACAAAAAGGCCTTTGATTCAGTTCCACATGATTGGCTCATTAAGGTGCTGAAACTCTATAAAGTAAATAATTGTATTATTAACTTTTTAGAATATGCAATGTCCACCTGGCAAACCAAAATCTTACTGAATGAAGCCAACTGTTCGATACAAACTGACCCCATTCCCATCAGAAGGGGTATATTCCAGGGAGACTCTCTTAGCCCGCTGTGGTTTTGGGTTCAGTCTCAAACACAACAACGTACCAGCATTAAGGGTAAACCATTTGTTATATATGGACGACTTAAAGTTGATGGCAGCTACAAAACAACAGCTCCATGATATGCTTAAAATAGTAGAAGGGTTCTCTAGTGACATCCATATGAAATTTGGCCTAGACAAATGCCAAATTATTAATATAGTTAAAGGCAAAATACAGCAGGGGCACTTCGAAATGGGAGATGGCATCTCAATTGAATCTATGGGGGAAGGTCATACTTATAAATACCTTGGAATAAAGCAGGCTCAACGTATTGATCACATGACTATGAAAATGGACCTAACAGCAGAGTTTTATAGAAGGGTAAGACGACTGTTGAAAACCAAACTAAACAGTAAAAATCTGTTTCAAGCTATTAACACCTATGCGTGTTCAGTGCTCAGTTACTCTTTCGGTATAGTTAGTTGGTGCAAGACTGACATTGAACAATTACAACGAAAAGTTCGAGTTTTACTAACAAAAGCTCAAAATCACCATCCAAAGAGCTCTGTCGAACGTACAACTTTGCCACGGTATGAAGGAGGAAGAGGATTGGCAGATATAAGTAAACTATTAGATCAACAAATTTCTATTTTGCGTAGTCATTTCCAGAAACTCGCAGAATTTTCTGATCTACATAGAGTAATGTGCCAGGTTGATGACTCAACACCACTGCGACTGACACAACAACATGTCCAATTACACCACCAGACCACTGATCAGAAACTGCTGAAATGGAAAGAGAAGCCCCTTCATGGAAGACATATAAATGACGTCAACCAAGATTATGTCGACAGTGCAGCGTCGAACTACTGGTTGATCTCTGGTCATATGTTCCCTGAAACTACCTAAAGTACATCGTTAAAGACCCTTCTATTAATAACGATAGATGCAGGTACGGTTGCCAAACATCTGAATCTATCCAGCATATCACAGGAGGTTGTCAAGCGTTCGCTGCAACTGAATACAAAGAACGACACGATGCTGTGGCAAAAATACTTCACCAGGAACTAGCACTGAAACATGAATTATCACAGTCGGTAAGATTACCATACTATAAATATAAACCAGAATCTGTTTTAGAAAATATCAACTACAAGCTATACTGGGACCGCACGATACTGACCGATCGGTCTGTTGCTCACAATAGGCCAGATATATTTTTATTAGATAAAGTCTCTCGGAAAACAACTTTAATTGACATAGCAATTCCTAACAACAATAATATAAATATCAAGCAGGCTGAGAAAATAACCAAATATAGAGATTTGGAATTTCAAATAGACTCAGTGGAACATGAACAACATTCAAACTGTACCAATTGTTATGTCAACGACAGGACTAGTCTCAAAACATTTATTAAACAATCTAAAATACCTCGGTCTGGACGAACATCTTTACAAACAAATGCAAAAAGCCGTCTTGTTAGGGACAGCCCGGACGGTCAGGAAATTCATGGGAAACTGCCGCCACGACTCCAACCACGGGCCTGAAAACCTGGCCAAGGCTCCTACAGAGCTAAACCCTTTTGATATCTAGGATATCCGGGATTTAGTGAATTTTCCCCTAAAGGCACTCATAGCGTGCCTTAGAGGAAGTGTGATGCCATACATTGTATGGTCAAGTCGGGATAATAAAGGACTTTTATTAATAAGATAATAGATAACAAAAATAATTATAATACAAGAATTGGGCGAGTTTCAGTCGCAGGTTACCCTGCTAGCTGTTCGTACAACTAACCCTAATATTGGTTCTAGATATTTCGCTGTCTGTTACTGATACACAAACATATATAATTTCTAATTCCAGAACGGATTCGAAATCATTTTTATAACAATTTATTTCGGGACTACCCTTTTGTCGGCGTTGTTGATTTGAATGGTTTTTACAGTTTATTTAATTACAAGATTAGTTTTTATTTGGGATAATTAGTTTCTAGAAAGTTTATAACAATATAATAGGAACCTATAATCATACCAATGTTCAAAGATCAATATTTAGCCATCGAAATTTCCAAATGCAAGAGGTTCATCAAAATCGTTAGGGCCGTTTTTAGAAAAGTTGTACATGTCTACATATATACAAAGATTGGTAGTTTAATTACATGAGATAAGTATATAAAACATCCTAGGAAATGGATATAAATAGTGTTTTCTAATGTACTTTGGTCATATTAGTTTTAGGATATTGTAGCTTTTCCTTGTGATAAATAAATTCGAACTTTGTTCGGTCAATTATTTAACAAAAATTTTATAAGAAAATTCCTATTTGATTAAATTCGGTAGGAAGTTTTTCATGCCAAATTATTTCAAAAAGTTCGTATCAAACATGTGAAATAATGTGACAAAATTTTGTAGTGTTTCACTTTGTATTTAGCGCCAAAGTTGCCGTCTGGAAAGTTCGCAAACGGTAAGATCTGAGCTTTTAGAGCTTTACCAAGTTTCGTTTTGCTATTCGATGTCTAACGCTCAGTTTAATCTTGAAATACCACCGGATTCACAAGGCTGGATAACTCGTGAACTATAATTAATATAAATTGAAATTAAGTTGAGTTTTAGAGGAAAGAATGGAAGAATGAGAACGAATATGCAAATTTGTCAAACTGGACTAGATTAACTGATATATTTTCAATTATTAAGTATATATCTGGCATATGTGCCAATAAAAATGGAGAAATTCCGTACATTTAAATTTTTACCGTATTTTATCGTTCCACAATTCCTAGCTTTAGACTATGCTGCATTTTATTACCCTTACAATCCAGTTATAAGCTCCTGGTTAGTACCTTGCAAAACTTGCCAAAAGTTTACATCCGACACTTTATAAATAATTATCAATTAATACCCTAAATATTCATTTTCCGATTTCGATATTTTTATCAAAAAAAAAGAAACGTTAAACACTAATTCCATAGTATACAGTGATCTGCTGTTGCTGTTGTCTACCAATCAATTCGGTGTAATATTCCACTAATAAATAGTTCCTTGGCGATATATAACAAATCAGTTGAATTTGCCACTATTTCCGTGTCATACGTTTGTGAAACTTGGGGTTTGGGATATATATTGACTATTTATGCCGTATTAATATTGGAGAGTTACGTGATTGAACAACCTAAAGTGAAAATAAATTTTGAGTTCTTGAAGAGATAAGTTTTAAGTTGAAAAAATATATCGAATATCAACAGAATTCGTCAATTAAGTTGAGCCACTAATAGGTGGCCACAGGTGTGGTCGACCGCGTGCTGTTCCAACACTAGAAGACGCCAGTGGAGTGCCCGAAAGTGTAGCTAAAGACACACAACATTCACCTATAGAGATTTAACGAGAACCCCGAACGTCTAATATTTTTATGATGTGCCCAAACAAGAGATGGCGCTGTTTATTTTAAATGTAGCTTTGGCACCAGGTATTGTTGATTGCCTGTTGTCTGTCATTGATTTGATATTTTTGTTCACATTCCACATTGATGTTTGGGTTTGGGTATTCGAACGTTGGAAAAGTTAAAAATTGTGAGATAAGAAATGACTAGATATTAGTTTTTTGTACTTTTGTGTTTTGGTAAGATGTGTCTGTCATATTTGGTGTAAATATGAAACGCATCAATAAGTGAGGTACTTCCGTTTGTAAAGACTTAAATAGCAAACGCACACAGATTTCGCTATATTAAGGAAATTTAGATGTTCCAAATATGGCTGGAGAAAATAAATAATCCAACTTTGAAGAATTTAAAATTCTCTTATCTACAATTCTTAGCGAGTATGTGGAATAACTAACCATAGAAATCTTATGAAACTAGGAGAGAACTCTTGCTACACGTTTTTCCGACTTTACCTACCAGAGAAATTTGAAAGTCTGGTATAATTTCTACGCATCTAATGTTTTTTATAATGTGCAAGTTACGTACCAATCTGGATCTCTGAAAGATGTTAAAATTTCAGACAGGTGTTTGGTGCAACGAAATGCAGTTGAGTAACGAGAATGAAATATTACATTTTAAGTTCTATTATGTGAGTTTTCATATAAAACCTTATTAATATTTAGATCACATGCTTTTTTAAGAAATAAATTAAACATTTTATGTCGTTTTAACTTATCCTAAACCTTATGTTTTCTTATTCATGTTTGTATGATCAAAATTTACAATTTTGGTGTATAACAATTCCATCTAATATTTCTGATAATGAAAATCAGATATTTTTGTTAATCTCATATTAGGAATGCTGAATAAAAATCTCATATGACATTTATGTCAACAATGCATTCACATAACAAGTACCCCTTATGATGTATCTCACTCATGTTAAACAACATGCTTGATACGACTATTTACTGTTATATTCATGATAAATCTGTAGTTATGAATGAACATAACAGGAAATAGCCGTAACATGAATGTTGTTTAAAGGGGAATATCTCAAATTTCAGTAGGTATTGCAGATTCCTGTAAATCAGCGTTTGGTGATGTACCCAACCAAGAGATGGCACGTAAAACTTTCATCCAATGTTTAGCACGGGCGATTGTCCTTTATAGGTGAATGCTTTGTTGATAAATATCCCAAAACCTCTAGCGCACAATTGGATATTCCCTAAAATTCGTTGCAACAGATATTTAAAAATGCACCTTAAATATATTTTGATTTTTCTCTATAGAACCTACTATAGTTCGTAGCACTTGGACGTATTACACCTTAACATCTAAGATCTATTTTTTAATTCCTGCCATGTCTAGCTACAAAATATTTTATGGCTTTCGTTTGACAGTTAGCCCCATAATATGTAAAATTACTTTGTAGCTGCTTACCTTATGGTTAATTCCAACAATGCAAACAACCATTAAACAAGATTGCATGTTATGTATGGTTATTTATCAGTTCTTTGTTGGGTTGGAAAAAACATTTCAATTCCATGACTGGTGTTCCAGATATACCATCCACCTTACATAATTTTACACCCGACGGCTAATACAAAATTAACATAGTGTTGTAAATCCGTCCCCGGCGAAAGAAGCGTAAAATAAGTCAATTGCTGGGCTTAAAAACAAAAACTAGAATTTTCTAATGCTGACCAAAAAAAAGTTAATCTCGGCAGCTGAAAAGTTGACACTCGATTGTGCGAGAGAACTCGATGCTGATTTTAAAAGGATCGGCCCATCATCGCAGGAGTTAGTTAGACGGCGAACAGCTTATGTTGTGTTATTATTGTGATATTCGAATCAGCTGTTGTGTATATTTGATGTAAATAAAAGTTCTAGAAAGTGGTAGTGAATATTAGTTTTTTAATTTTAGTTAATTGAACCCACAGAGTTTATCACAATAGCAAGATTTTTTCACATTTGATATGACATTTTTATTAAAAGCAGTTTAGTTTCTCGTTGTATATTTGTATATTTTAAAGTATGCTGTAATAGAATTGTTGTACAGGCACCTTAATTAAAAGTTAAGGTACTTTTGAATAAAATAAAAAAATGTTTGCGGTAATAGAATTACCTATTACCCCAAATAAATATAATTTATGGAGTCTCAGTAAGTAGGTATATTAGAAACTCTGTGAGTTAGTTAATTTTGTGAAATTAGATTAATACTAATTTATTATTATTATTTATTGTTGTCGGTCAAATTATATATTTCACTAAAAATATGACCACTAATGTAAAACCACAGATTGTAGTTGGAAGTGACCTTGCACGAACCTAACCTAACTTTCAGGTACTGATTAATGATCTTTGTCTATATCTATACTTCTGTACTTAATATATAAAGAGGTAAAAGTTTGTTTGTCTGTTTCTTTGTAGGGGTAATATCGGAAAGTAGTTAACGTATTTAAAAAATTCTTTCACTAATAGAACGCTATACTATCTGCAAGTAAAATAGACTATATTTTATTTTGACGAAATCTTTGATTACGCGATGGGGGCAGTGCAGTGTCTATTGTTTTTTCCCAAGTTTAATAACTTTGAAACAGAAAGCAATTAAGTCATGAAAATAGGTGTTTATATTCTTCTCCCCAAATAAATCAAAATGAGTTAATCATTTGGCAAAAATTCAATTATCTCATGGGAAAAGGTTTTTTGAGAAATTTATTATTTTTCACAAATCTAAAATGATAGAATCATGAGAAATAACAGGTGGATTCCTTCTTTGAGTGAAGTAGTGATTCTTAATTTTGGGAAAATTGAAACGGTTAAAAGAGAATTCAATATGTTCGAAATAGAAAGTAATACTGGCGTAAATATTGATACATATAGTTTTCTAATACAAATACAAGCGGTTTATATTATTTTGGGATATTTAAAACCTTAAATTGGGGAAATCAAGGTTACTACTTTTTCCGAAGTCAATATCTTCGAAATAAGAAGTAATAGAACAGTTGGAGAAATGATTTTAAATTTTTTTTAATTTTTCTGGAACCAGAAGTATTAGAATTATGAGAATTAACAGGTTGATTCCTTTCTTTAATTGAAGTAATAGATCATTCTGGGAAAATTGAAATATTAGTTTGTTCAAAATGGGTCACTGTTATTTTACGGAGAACTCAATATCTTCGAAGTAGAAAAGGTTGAAAATCTTTATATATATATATATATATATATATATATATATATATATATATACATGTATAGTTTTCTAAAATAAATAGAGGCGGGTGTTACCATTTTATTAAAATTCAGTTTTTCGATAGGAGTAGGTGGGTTTTTTTTATCACTATTTCTCGGAAACCAAAAATAATATAGATATCAGAATTTTCTATTATTGAATAGAGGGATGGTACTTTTAAGGAAACAAAAAATGATTCAGGTGTACCCGGTATTCATTGGATGAGAAATGATAAAATTACTTTTTTAAAATGATTGGAGAAATTAACCGTCAAAAATGTCGAAAATGTGGGTAATGTCGAAACTGGCTAACTGTTAAACGTTGAAATTCTCAAAAACATTAATAACGTCAAAAATATTAAAAATGACAGTGATATCGAAAATGTCAAACAGTCTTAAATGTTAAAATGTACAAATTTCAAAATTATCAAAAAGTTAAAAAATGTCAAATATGGGATTTAAAATACATTTAACAAAAAATAAAATGGTAAATGGGAAAACAGCAATAGGAAATAAAAAAATCTCAAACACGTCAAATGTGTGTAACTCTTCATATTTATGCATTTTTAGAAGCCTTGTTGCCAAATAATATATGGGATGTGAAAATTACCAAACAAAATTTTTTTGAAGATAAATACGTCAAATGCGCCCGTGCGAAGCTGTCATGTGTCAGCTAGTATCTCATAGCATAGTAGTATTATGGCTTCATACAAACCTGAACCTCACAAGCTTTTTTAATGGATGAAAAATCCAAAATCTTAACCACCTTCAAACTAGGTTCATACTTTTAGAATATAACATATATAATTAATTGCTTCGTAAATTGGTGTTAATAATCTGTAATGGCTTTCAAAAAAAATCTGCTTTGATAACCAAATAATTTAAGAACGATGCTTCTGAACGCAGAGCAGTTATAATTTAAGTTTTATGTATTTAGTTCGTCTTAGCTAATGTATATTATTAAAACTTAATTACAAAACATTATTTGTTCAATGTAGCTTGCAGGTAGGTGGTAATAAAATCTATTTCAGATAAATAGCTTCTTTCAGATGTAGTTCCACAGAAGATCGAGATAAAGGTACAGAACTGGTAAGATCGATTATATAATGATCGACAAGAAAGTCATAAATAAATAAATACTAAGAAAGACAGAAGTCAGATGATGAAAATAAAAACAATAAACTGGAGCAATCCATATGACGTGCACCATTCGATATCAGTGGGAAGCCCACCAAATTTGCGGCGAAATAAATGTGAATATACTTGCCTCCAGAATCAAACCGTCCAGACAGAATGGAACAATTCTAAAATGTTCTTGATTCATTAAAAGGGTGAAGAAACCAATCTAGATAATTATAGACACATCACCACTTTTTAAACTATCCACCCAAATAATTATCAATAGAGTAGAAACAATCGATTTGTACGAATCTGGACAACAGGCATGTCATTCTGACCATGGGAATAATGAAAGTCTGCAATTCACTAAAACCCTCAACGAAAAACAGTAGAATAAAATCTACAATAAACTCTGAACTGTGCTGAGTTTCACATAGCCACCGTAAAACTAGTGTCAATATTACGAGCACTAAAGGAATGTAAAATCGATAAAAAATACATTAACATAATCTACAAGATTCATTTGAACGAAATACTAACAATTAACCTACTCTCACCGACAAATTAAAATCAGATATTACTATTATTCTTTAAACAGGAATGTTCACAACGCTGTATGGACAGAGTACAACAAATTGGATCACAGAAGCTCAAAACAATTGGAAACGTCCTACAGATGTCTGCGTCCACTAATGAACAGAAAGAGGGGCTGAATGATAATGACTAAGGTTTTTTCTGTATTAATATCAACACCAAGTCTTAATAATCATGATGAAAAATATATTATTTTTTTTAGAAGAACAACTTCCAAGTCTAACTTAAATAATCTACGAAGTTGTGGGATGCATAGGTAAGCTGGTAGGTATTTATATATTACATTAGCAAATGTTAACTTTAGTTAATTCGATAACGAAGTGCCACTCAGTGCTTAATGAATTTCATTGTTAGATTTCTCCTGATATTTCGCAAATACGTGCTAAATTGAAATTGTCATGTAGATTTCCACATAAAATAGTATTTTTGGGTATGTATTGAATATGGTTGTAAATAAGTTTGTGTTTGTTTATGAGACGCAAAATGACAAAACAAATTTGCAACCAAGCATATGTAAACAATAAATCTGAGACCGACATATTAATATTAATGCACCTCTATGGTGATAATTTTAGTATCAAATATGTGATCTGTATAAATTAACATTTAAACTAGATTTCATTTAACACATTTCCATATCCTATATTTATATTACTCCTAACATGACATTCATATGAGATTCTGTATGAATTATTTCATCAAGTAAATCTATATATGATGATCTATTGTAAGGTTTACAAACATGGTAATATTTAAGAGTGTGATCCTTGAACATATTTTAATAAAAAAACTGTTAATAAACTTAATTTTTTTAGATAAGGATTGGTAAACCTTTCACAATAGGGGAAAATGCTACACTTGTCTCTTGATTTTCTGTCGTCTAACCCAATGATGAAGAATTTATTACACGCGTTTCAGTGCATAAAAGATAAAAAATTATATAAATCAAATATTTGTCTCTTATAAAAGCCAGAATTAGTTCTTAATAATATTATTACATCGTTAATCTTTTATCTATCTTCTTCTTCCATACTATTATAAAATTGTAGTTGTTTGTTTGTTTGTTAACGCATCACGTAATAACTACTCAACTGTTCTTGCTAAATCTTTTTTTTTTTTGTTGCAAACCTTTGACTTAAAATCTGATATATAATTTATCTCTCTACATTGACGGAAACAGTAGATATAGAGAAAAAACTGCTACGATGTTCGGTAACACACAATTAGTTAATTGGTTCCACCGCATGCACCTAATATTTGATATTTGCATCAGCTTAGCTTTTATTCCAATTTCGGAATATGCCAGTGTAACATGTTTCGATTTAAAAAAAATCAACTGATATATCAAGTGTAATTTTACAGGGTGTTCCATATATAGGATAGGGTGGAAGAGAATTCCATGGATTTAAAGAATGTTGAAAAAAAGGTATATTAAGTGGCCCGTATGTAGCTGCATATATACAATGTGGTTGAAATAAGGGAAATTTATATGGGGTGATTCGGAAAAACATATATTGAGTGGGCCATAAACAGTTGTATATACCAGATGGTTGAAAAACGGGTGGAGTTGAATTATATTTACACAGGGTGGATAAGAAAACGTTATACTGTTAGGGTCATAACAATTGCTCATACAATGTGGGTGAAACAAGAGTAAAATAGAATTATATTTATACAGTGTGGATAAAAAAATATGTTATGTAAGCAGTTAGGATATTTGAATTTACTTGAACTATTATTATAGTTATGAAATGGGTTGAAAAAAATGTTAGAAGCACTTGTTTATACAGGGTGGTTGCAATATAAGATGGAGTGGAATTATAGTTTATAGGGTGGTTAAAAAAATCTTTTATATCCCCAAGTAGTTCACAAGTTCACAAGTAGCATAATATAGGATGGTTGAAATATGTAGCAGAAGATAATTCTAGCTATATAGGTGGGTTTAAGAAACATAATAAAGCAATGTTATGACCTGCAAGCTGTTTCATATACCGGATAGATGAAATATTATTATTATAATTACAATCTAAATACGGGCAGAGATCCAAAGATCCATTAAGCCCATTATAACTAAGAAAATATAACCATGTGAAAATTATACAACACAATAAAGTAAACACCTTTGAAAAACATAGTTAACTAAACATGAAATTGTCTAATCTATTTTTGAAAATGTTAACCGATTGAGAGTTAATGATTTCTCTTGGTAAACTATTCCAGGTTGTAAAAACACGATTGCAGAAAAAGTTTTCTCGCGATTTTGTACTGAAAGGTTCCATCTTCAACTTCATATTGTGACCACGCAGTCGGCTATCGCTGTCCAAAGTAAACAAATGCCTCAAATTTCCAAAGTTGTACCGTAATATTCGAAAAGTCATAATCAATTCACCACGTAGTCGACGGGCGTCGAAAGATGGCAACCCAGCTGATGACAGTCTGATTGAGTAATCAGGTCGTACTCGTCCGAACGATAGTCTGGTAGCTTGACGTTGTATATTTTCTAGAAGATTTACATCACGTACTAATTACGGACACCATACGGGCCCACAGTACTCCATTAAAGGGAGAATGTATGATTTATATAGACTAATGGAAGTTTGAATAGAAATATTTCCAAATGACTTTTTAAGCAAGTAGAGTTTACTGTTTGATTTTTTTGGCAACACTTAACACATGTTCCGAGCAACTCAAATTCTTCGTGATTATTATGCCAAGATCATTATATGATTCTACTTTGTTTAATACATGTCCATCAATGAAATAGTCCAAGCACGGATTATTTTTACCCATATGCATAAGAACACATTTATCTTTATTGAGAGGTAGGAGCCATTCACAACACCACTTATAAATATTGTGCAAGTCATTCTGAAGGTTTTGCGCATGTAATAGTGAGTTTGAAAATATCTTCGAGTCATCTGCATAAAAAGCGTTGCTACAATTAATATTGTACTGTAAATCACTCGAATATAACACAAAAAGTAAAGGACCCAAAATGGAACCTTGTGGCACCCCCACTTAGCACTAGCTTTTCTGACGAATGGGAAATCCCAACACTAACACTGAATTTTCTGTTGGTGACTAGAATTCTAGGTATACAAGGTGGTGATTGTTATATTGGGTGGCCCATAAGTAGTTGCATTCATAAGGTTGTTGAAATATAGCATGGAGTAGAATAATAATTTTATAGTATGGCTAGAAAAATTTTGTTATATAGGGTAGAGCATGAGCAATTGCATATATGGAGTACCCGAAATATAGGGCGAAGTCAAGTTATGGTTACACAGTGTGATTCTAACAAGGTTAGAGAAAGTTGCAAATGAAGGATGGTTTAAATGAAGTATGGAGAGCAATTATATTTTATACCTACTGTGCTTCATGAGGAAAAATTTTGAAATGGCGTAGCTCTTAATCAGTTGCACAGATAGGATATTTGAAATATAGGAAGGAGTAGAGTTAATTTTAAAAAATTGTTACATAGGGTGCACCAGAAGCAGTTGCAGTTTTGGTAAAATTTATTGGGAGTTAATGGATTAATTATTTGTACAGGGTGGTACAAAAAATGTCAAACTGGGTGGCCGATAAGTAGTTGCATATAAAAGATGGGTGAAATAGAGGGTGGAATTGAATTGTAGGTAAACAGTGTGGATAAAAAAATGTTCGTTTTTTTAAGATAGAACATAAGGTGTTGCATATATGCAATATCTGAAACATGGGGCGAAATAAATTTATAGTTATACTGTGTCATTAAAACATGTTAGAAAAAGTTGCATATAAGGGGAGGTTGTCATATAAGGGGGAAACAAATTATATTTTCCAGGATGGTTAAAAAATATCTCAAAACTGGTTATTTAGCTTAGTCCATAAACAACTGCATATATAAAATAGTTGAAATATAGAGTGGATCAGAGTTATAGTTAAGTGTTTAAAAAATGTTATATTTACTGGCCCCTAAGCAGATGCATATACAGCGTAGTTGAATAAAATTATGGTTATACAGGATGGTTTAAAAACTAACAGACAAATAAGTTATAATAGATGAATAATTGGCTGCAGTATAGGTAAACAAGATAATGTAAATATAGATGGAAGTAGAGTTATAGCTATATAAGGCAGTTCTTAAAAATATTGAATAAAATTGTTATATAGGGTGGCAATCAACAGTTGCGGTTTGGCTGACATATGTTAGAGATTGGTGAATTTAGTTATACAGAGTAGTAAACAAAATGTTATATGGGGTGGCCCATAAGTAATAGTATATATAAAGTGGTTGAGATCGGGTGCTTAGTATATAAGGTAGATGATGAACAGATGAATATTGCTATGTGGAATACCTGAAATATGGGCGAAGCAAAATTATAGTTATATAATCTGTTTAACACAATGTTAGAAAATGTTGCATATACAGGCTGTTTAAAATTATAGTTTAAGTGGCTCAAAAATTATCAGAAATAATTGTTATATAGCGTATAGGGTGGAGTAGAACTATAGTTAGGTAATTAAAAAATTATATATTAGGTGACAAATAAACAGCAGCATATACAGGATGGTTGCACTATAGGATGAAGCTGCGTTACAATTAAAAAAGGTGGTTCTTTAAAATGTTGATAAAATTGTTATATAATGTTGCCCATAAGCACTTGCAGTTTGGGTGAAATGTATTCGGGATTGGTAGATTTATAGTTATGTTAGGTGGTTGAACAAAGTTAGAAAAACTATTATACTGGGTAGCCCATACGCAATGAATAACTATTTTTTGACATATATTCTTTTTAAGTCTGATTTAAGGTACAATTCTATTAATTATTTTAGCGCATACTTGCCCCTATATTTTCTACATATTTTTTAACTTTATTATTTGTTTTATTATTTGCACCACTTTCTATAAGTGTAAATCTACTTCACGCTATATTGCAACCACCCTGTATATGTTTCTGTGTATTCAACTATAATTCAACTCCACAGGATGTTGCAACTGCCCTGTATAAGTATTAATCCTTTCCACCCTATTGACTCTTTCAATTTTTCATTGTTTTAATCATCCTGTATACCTACTTATGTACATTTGTTATCCACCGTATATAGCTGTAATTCCACTCAATCATTCTGTATATGCAGCTGCTTCTAACATTTTTTTTAACTCTCCGCCCTATAACTCGAATATCCTTACAGCATATGCTTATTTAATCAGTTTTTTTATCCACTCTGTATAACTATAGTTTTACATCGCTCTTTTGTTCTGCCTACGGCCTTAAACCCAATTTGACATTTTGACATTTGAACCAACGTGTCACACTGTAATTTTACATCGCCCTATATTTCAACTCCGAACATGAAATGAAAACCGTTGCAAACACTCTGTACTATATACATTCATGACATTTAAGCCATATATTTACGATGAAAATTTGTCATTTACATTGATGTTTACTTTTTTTTTGTAAATATTTTTATGTTTTACGTTATAGAAAATTATACGAAATCAAGCTGGAACATCTCTTTGTAATATGCAATTCAAAATATTCAAATTGGTTTAGTCATTTTAGAGAAGTTTGAAATTCACTGAAGTGTAGTACCTTAATTATTCTTTTTTTCTGATTTTCTGGAAAACCCAAAAACCCACGTTATGGAAAACTATATGGTACCTTTCTGTAATATTCCTTAATAAAGTGCCATTTAAATCTTCAAAATTGCGCAATCCGTGTTTCCATAATCACTGAGTATACGTAAAAAAACGTGCCGACGAAATGATAACCTCGTCCTTTTTTGAAGTCGGTTAAAAAGTTAAGCGCACCTAGCGCAGTTATTATTTTCTCTTGATTGCATAAATATAGAGATTACTAGAACCTAAAATATAAAACATTTTTTATTGTTGGAACTATGAAAATTAAATTATTCTAAAACCATTCAACAATGGGCACTTTCAGACAAAATAGACGTCATATTCAGTGGTGCGATCAAATAAATATCAAAATGACGAGATTTAAAACCACTCCAGAGTTACGTAAAATGTTATTTGGTCAAGTAAGAAATTTGACATAGTCCAATGGTTGCAATTTGCAATAGGTATACTTCTAAAAAAGGGTGTTCGTGAGAGATTAAAGGAAATTGTCCATAAAAAATTTGTTGCTTACTTGAAATTATGCATAGTAATACATGTGAACGGCTTCTTTTACATTCTATAGTTGTAAAAAACATAGTTTCGCACCCTAACACCAACCTTTATTTAAAAACATGGCGTTGAGTGTTTTTAAACACAGGTTTAGGGACAAAAGGCTTTTTCCACATTTGTGACACACCGAAAGTTCCATAGCATTTCCATTCTATTGGCAGGTTATAGAAATTTAACTCAATTTTAGCTAGTTGAGACGCTATGGTAAAGTGTTCGAAAACACACCTTAGGCGACTTGAAATATAACAAAGAATGTTTAGTGAAACTGTAGTGGTTTGTAGATCCACAGAAAAGTCCGCCATGACATTATTATAAGGATAGCCAACTATATCAATTTTAATATTTAAAACAATCACAGCAAAAATAAAATGTGGTAAATGGAAAGCAATTGATAAGACTAACCCTTATCAATTTAAAAACATTCCTTTGCTACAGTATTTGGGCGGAAGTACTATATACAGAGTAAGTATAATGGGCCTCAGATATAAATGTACAGGCTGGTAGTAAACAGAGTGTAAGTATATAGGATCTGCACAGCCAGTGTACTGTGTGAAAATAATATATATAGGGGATATGTATATGCAGAAGTTGGCGTGATTTAAATATACGGGATTACAGATTATATGGTATATGAACAGATGAGTACAATTGGTGAAATGTCTGTGGCAATATAGAAGTATATGAAATGTATAGATTATTTGTATAAGTAGTGTAAAAATACAAGGAAACGCATAAGTAGAATTATATGTACACTATACACAGAAACTATTCAATGTATTCAGTATGAACCGTAATTGGGCTCCATTAATCACGTGCAACCAATAAATATGAGTTCCCATTTCAAGTAACCCATATAATTTTCTTTTTTTTTTTAATTAAAAATGAACTAAGATTATCGTTATTTTGTGATTTCTTCAGTCACACCGTTCTAAAAATATCACCTGACATAGTTATCCTCCTATATATACGGAAACTCAATTTTGATATTTGTGATGAAAAGTTAGGTCGTTGACGCTCTTAATTGTTTGTGTTTATCTCCACAATATCTGTCTGATAAATGGTATGTTTTAGGTAAGTTATAAATATTGGTATACTCGTACCTAAGGCGATTATGAAAATACTTGTTTGACAGTTTGTACCTATAGCCAATTTTTGGGTTCAAATTATAGTAAAAAATAGTCACAATATAATTACGGATTAGGTGATTAATCATCTGGTTAAAAAATGTAGTGTATTTGAAAGTATATGTCCCAATATGATAATATAAAAAACATATGTAGAAACATATTGAACAACTAGCAAGCTTGCAGGTATATTCACATTGGAGAAAGTTTAATAGGTGCACTTAGCAGTAATCTAACAATAAACAAGTGTTTTTAGAAAGGTGGAAGAAATTTCAAATATATAGAAGGTTCAACAAACAATAATGATTGATTCTGTGAGTAAATAAGTTAGACAAAAAAGATATCTTCGCATTTCTTGCTTATGCACCTGAGGGTATTTCTCAATTGTGCAACGTTCATAAACCTGTTGGAAGAATCGATATGATGATAAAATTTTTCAGTCATAACTGTTGCAAGGAACCTAGGCAAGTCATAAGTCCTTCTAAGGACTGACGAAAGCTGATGATGAAAACCTAAATTCTACAACTTTCTCATTGTGCACTTGAAAATTTATGATATATTAAATAAAGAACTACCTGAAGTTGGCATAACTTCATAAGTTCAAAATAAGTCTCACAGTCGTCGAAAAATATAAATGAAAGTTGTTACATTTTTTTCGCTTTTCTGCAATTTTCTATGTACATTGAAACACAAGCTTATAAATAGAATCATAAGTTCCAACAAAGTTTTATTTGAATTATTGTCTATTAGTAGGAAAATATTAGAGTGGCCACAATATTCTCGTTCAAGCCGTTTTGTACATTAATAAAATCTCTGTTACAAGTTACTTTAATAAGTACCATAATTGCCACATGTGACGTTCAGGATTAAATGTTTTTGAAATTACTAAAAATCGCGCAACTTTCTTGCATATATCCTTTTGCATACAGGGGAAAAATTTTGTGCATTATAAAGTGCCCAAGTGTCAAGAGTGGCATTCATAATAGAGATGACTACCTTTAAAAAAAACTGAACAAAAAAACATTAGCATATATATATATATATATATATATATATATATATATATATATATATATTAATCTATATATATATATATATATATGTATATAAAATATATAAATAATTTAAAAAAATAGCAATAAAATCTGGATAGGGTATAAAACATACTTTACGACCTATTCTCATACATAACAAATATGCGAACGTTCAAGTATTACGTAACATTTCAGTGCTGCCAACATATCGCCTATTTCAAGCGTTTACACTGAACCGATAGAACTCGATTTCGTCCTTCATGTTTTTTACTGTCACTGCCTTCAGAAGTTTTGAGAGCAACTTTATATTTGTTCTTTGTTGTTATTTTTCATATTTATATAGATCAGTCTGAAAATTAGGGCGTTTTTATGGAATAATATCAATTAGTAGAACGATGCCGAAACGAGGTGATCTGTATTCACAACTATTTAATTCTTTTCGAAAATGCTATCCCCTAATTAAACCTGTAGAAGCTCAACGACAGGTTAATGAAGGATGGTCCAAAGCAAAAAATCAGTATAAATCACCTCAATTTGATATCTTCGTTGACAGTCTTATTAAAAAATATCTTGAAGAAGCTACAAAAAGAAAATCTAAATGTCTTTTGATTTTTTTAAGACCGTAAGTATTATTTGCTTATATCTAGATAGGTTATCCTTCGTATTCAATAATTCTTATCATTCATTGGTATCATAAAAATTCGATAAACAAACTATCTATTTCATTACTTCTTATTTCAAAAAGTAATACAGTAATTTTAAGTTTTCTAATTTATTTTTTATATTTAATATACAACAACTGCTGTTACTGATTGTAGGAAACCTGCAATAATTAAATCAACGGTAGAAAAATCTTCATCAAGTGGTCTTGTATTATCGACCAATTCTTTATCTTCAATAGAAACAACTAATATTAATGAACCACCCAAAACAGCAATCTACAACTTTTTGTGACAATAATGATTTAACAACAATACCGCAGAAAAATATGCTACACCAACTCAAGCACAGTCCAAAGAAAAACTTGCTGTCCTCAATAATGAACTTCATTCTATAGAATTTAAAAGAGATTCTGGATTGGCTAAGATAGGTATTCAATAAGACATTAATAATATAAGCAACGAAATTACAAGAGAACAAAAATCTTTGAAAAAGAAACAAAGTAATGCCAATGGACAGAAGAAATTTAGATCATTACAAAAATTTAAACTAAAAAAGCGGCTGATTTTCCAGGAGTTGAAGAAGTGTTAAAATTACAAAAAAAAACCTGGTAGACCAAAAATCGAAAATACTCACTCAGAATTACTTAAAACTATTCTCGATTTTGCAACGTTTTCAAGTGGTGCTGATCCAAAATGACGAACTGAAGTGGTACACTGTGTTCGTACTTTGAATGAACTTCATGAACGACTGCTCCAACTTGGCTTCACACTCAGTCTTAGTGCAACATATTACAATTGTTACCAAGAAAAGTACAGCTATTGAAGGCAAAAGACAAAAACTGTTCCAGTAAAATTAAGTAGAGCCGAGCAGATTCACACAAGAAACACCCTGATGGACAGTTTGCTGCCTTAACAATAAGAAGCCTAGAAGAAATCGCTTCTCTTTTGGGTCCTGGTCATCTCAAGATGATAAAAACAAAGTCCCACTAGGTCTTCCAGCACCAAATAAACAAACTCCTCTACTTATGCATATTGAATATAGAGTGACATAACCAGATCTTGATTGGGTTGTTGCTTCACGTCATAAACTAACCCCTTCTGTTTATGGCGGGATAAAAATTGAACCTCAGGGTAATTATTATTCAGTTAGCTATATGTCAAAACTATTTTAAAATTAATTACCAATTTTTAATTATTAATTAAAGGAATAGGTCTCCCAGAAGCCGTAGGATGCTCTGGACCGACTTATATTGCTGTTAGAAGTGGCAAGCAATCATCGAGTACAGCAGCATCACACAGTGAAGATTTTGATTTTTGAAAACGTCAGATAATCAAGTGAAGCCAGTTTTAATTTTTAGTGTCGATGGAGGACCAGATGAAAATCCTCGTTATCAAAAGAGAATTGACTTTGCTGTGCAACATTTTAAAAAAAATTATTTGAATGCTCTATTTATTGTTAGTAACGCGCCAGGAAGAAGTGCTTATAATAGAGTAGAGAGAAGAATGGCACCTTTGAGTAAACACCTATCTGGTCTCATTTTAGAGCATTATCACTTTGCAAGTCATTTATATAGTAATGGAAAGACTGTTGATGAAGACCTTGAGCTACAAAATTTTGAACATGCTGGCCAGTTACGTCATTGACGGTTACTAGGTTTTTTCGGAATACAAAAGTAATAAAGCTACATCACAAGTTTCTGCAAAAACCGATCACCACTGGTATAGTACTCACATTAGAGAATCTCAATATTTTTTACAAATTTGCAAAAACAATAATTTAGACTATTGTGGAAACGTTAGAAGTCATATTGGTTGTTTCTTAAAGGAGCGATTTCTTCCACCTCCATATCCTTTCTGTCACTCAGATGAAGGTTCTCTTATGATTCCTCCTCCTAACTCTGAACAGCTAATTAAATTTGCGCCATTACTTATTCGACTTGCATCTTCAATGACTCCAAAACATGATTATCAGGAAATGTCTTTTGACTTATATTGTCCTAGCTTATTGAGAGATATTAATGAACGGATTTGCGATGAATGCGTTATATATTTTGCAACTAAGGTTTCACTTACAACTCACCATAAAGTTCATGGTCGTAAACGTCGCACAATTAACATTAAACCTAAAAAATTGCCGGTCGTCGAGAACATGAAATTTTATGCATACACCATTCAAAAACTGAGTTTGATGATTTACAATGGTTACCAACTGATGATGTTGATGCTCAAAATTTACCCCAAGAAATAAATATAGAAACTGTCAAAGGAGCAGAATTGATTGAAAATGTGAGTGGTCAGCAGAACCATGGTCGGAAGATGTATAAATTGATGATTATTTTTAGGTAGAGATTTTAAATATTACTTTATTTATTGTTGTATTTTTAGATCTTGATATTTATAGCAATAAAAAACTTTATCATAAAAAAAGATTTTCTTGGTGCATTAATTCAATAAACCACCAACATAATTTAGATGAGAAATATATAAAATATACAGTGATGAAAACAAACTAGTCGTAATGTGATTGGTTGAATATATCATAAACATAAAAATCTATTTAATCCTATATTAACGCGCGCAATACGTATCATTAGTAATAAAAAAAATGTAATTTGGATTTTTCTAAACACATCGATAATGTTACGTAACAAATTTTGATGAAAAGGGGGTAGGTTCCAATTTGTTACGATGAGTTACGGGGGGTATGGGGAGTAAAAATATTGCAAAAAAACGTTATTTAATATTTGAACGTTCTCTATAAAAATTTTTTTATGAATATCGGTCTAGCGGCTTCGGAGGAGTTAGACCATAAATACCGTGACACGAGATTTTATATGTTATGTATGAGAATAGCTCGTAAAGTATATTTTATACCCTATTCGGATTTTTAATTTTTTTTTTTTAATTATTTTGCTGAAAAAAAAACAAGTAAGGATCTCCAAATTCTCAAACAAATAAATATAAAGGAGTTATATCATTTTGCAAAAATTCAATTATCCCATCGCAAAAGGTGGTGAGAATTAAGAGGTTGATTCAATTTTGTCAAAATTATAATATTCAATCGAGAAAATGGGGGTTTGTATTGTTTTATCGAGAAATCAATATCTCTGAAATAGAAAGTAATATTGGTGTGAAATTTCAGTTTCCCGATGTGGGCAAGGGGGTATTCACAACTACTGAGGAACCGAAAAAATACAGGTATTATAATTATGATATTAACTCTTTATAATCAGAGAGACTGATGCGATATTTTGGGAAAATGAATTGAATTGGGATTGGTTGGTATATAAGTTATTTTTTTCTTAGATTTGCATAATTTTTTTCAAGAAATGCTATAAGCTTTCGAACACTTTGAGATACTTTACAGTGATATTTTTCGTTTTCAAATGTAATGTTCACTGTTTCAGTAATGTTCAAGTTTGATTTCATAGTTTCTTCAGAAGTTTTTAAATATGTTTCGTCTTTTTAGCTCATGGAATTTTTTAAATATTTGACCAACGAGCAATTTTTATCTGGTAGTACTATAAAAAGAGCAATGTCTTGTCAAAGTCTTCAGTTTCTTTAATAACTTTGTCCGTTTCTAGAACACCTTTGGACAGACTAGGAATGACTTGTTCTCTGAGATACATGTTAATTAAAGTCCAGACTTTTTGTTCAATGTAGCCACTGAAGTGTTTGTAGATCGTTAGGTCACTATTTTTGGGGATGCCAAAAATTTCTTCAATGAATTTAAACACTGTCAAAACTGTCGAGTAGAATTGTGAATGTACAACCGGTTTTACTAGCTCTACCATTTTCTCGTTTTCCATTATTTCGATATGACACGACGATTTTGTTAAAGATTCAAAGATCTTTTTAATGATAATATTTGCTAAATTGTAAAAAACATTGTCATCAATAAAGTATGGAATTAATTTTGTCAATAATTTCTCTTCATCATCTGTGTGCTTGTCAATTTTTAAAATGGCGGTTTTATTAAATGTCAAAAAAATATTTTCAAAAAACATGTCATACGACTGAATTATCAAATCGGTTTTCTTTGACGCGAAACACAATTTAAATTATTCGATTACAGAAGAAAATTCTTCATCAAAAGTGTAAGTAATGTTCAGCTCCAAACTTGTTAAAATCTCCACTTCTTCGTTATATTTTTTATCTTTTATCGCTCTTTGAAAAAACAAAAATCGATTATGATTTTGGCAAAGATGCGTTAACGAAACTATGCACTTGTGACAATGTCTCAAGTGAGATAATCGTTTGCTGGCTTTTTTACTTTTTCTTTTCGTATTTTTTAGTTTTTTCGTTAAGATTTCGATTTCTTTGTGGTGATTCAAAATTTTACTGTCGAAATCATCTCTAGATTTAGGACTTGCGACGTGGTAGATGTATGTTTCTTTTAAATAAGTTATCTTGTTTCAAATTGTCAATTTCAATTTGCAGCTCCGACAATTTTTCAATTACTTCCTTATATTCGATTTTTGATACTTCGTTCACTACTTCAGATAAAAAGCTCATATTGAACATTACTGAAACAGTGAACATTACATTTGAAAACGAAAAATATCGCTGTAAAGTGTTCCAAAGCTTATGGCATTTATTGAAAAAAATTGTGCAAATCTAAGAAAAGAAAAAACTATTGCTCAAATAATTAAGATTGTTAAAAATATAAATTCTTCTTCTAAAATGACTAAAAGTATATGTGGGTTGCGTGGTTGCTGAAAAGTGTTCACTATCTGATTAATCGCAGATGTAATATCAAAACAAAATGAGAAAATGGGGGAAATATAAAAATTGGTAAGTGACAGAGATTTATAAAATGCAAATAAATTCCCAAGAATGTTATGTAATATTATACCATTAATTGTTAAGAATATTAAACGTCATACAATTGTCAAAATTATTCTGTTAAAAACCTTATTGGAGAAAAATGTCAAAAATTGTGCAAAACACGAAAAATTACAAAAAAAATAGATATCAATATAAATGTAAAAGAGGCAAAAATGTCAGAAATGACAAATACGGCAAATATCACTAGTTCTTAAATTAAAACACAAAATAATATTTAGAAGCGGTTGTTGCAATATAATTTTCGGTCAACAACAATATTTATAATGCAGGGGATGTCAAAATTACCAAATTTCGAAAAATTTCACGATAAATACGTACGTGAAATACCGTCTGTGCCTGTGCGCAGCTAGCGTTAGATGAAAATTAAGGCAACTCATTTTTGTCATTTTGCATTGCTCCAGTTTTAAAATATATCAAATAGCAGCATATAAGTGATTTAATAGTTCAAAGAAATTTAATCAGGAACTATTTATTAAATTTATAGAAATAAAATATATGTTTAAAGAAATCTAGGCATAATATTGTTATTAAATTCATTTTTACGCCGCCAATGGAAAAATTAACAAACCTTCTAAATTAATCATTTCTTCCACTTCTCTTATTATTCGTCTGAGTTCAACAGTAAGCATTTAGCGATAGTCAATTAACAAGCACCATGGTGGCTATTTCAACATATATATATATATATATATATATATATATATATATATATATATATATATGATTTAAAAATATTCCAGGGAGAATACTAGTCTTATTTCACTGAAAAATATATTAATAAGTTATATTCGAAAAATACTTAAAACGATTTTGCCTTAATTTTTAAGGTACTTTTATTTTTTGTTCACTGTTTTAATTAAAATTATTCATTTTTAATATGAATTTCACATCCTACATTTAAGCTACTAATCATGAAAATTATATTTGAAGTCTATATATCCAAATGAGTTTTTGTCAACTTTAGGGAATTTTAAACATGAAGGTCATGTGAGGTACTCATGCTACTCTTTAGAGTAGCTTATAATAACATATTATTTTCATATATAAATTGCCATAATCGAGAAAAATATGGTAAAATTCCATTATTTTTCAACAACTCGACTTATTTTCAGATTGTAGGACTTTTGAATTATTTATCCGAGTTTATAATGGTATATTTTACATAGACAATAGGCTTAATATATTCATGAGGCAAATAAGGATCAAAATAAAATTTTCAAAAAATTTATTTTCCAATAGTCCTTCGCAAGAATTATGTTAAGGTTTTACCTATTTGGGCTTTTTATAATGAATATTTTCATACATTTAATTGGCATTAATGAGAAAATTGCTAATGGTTTTAACATTTTTCAATCCCATGGCCCTTGTAACCCTTACGTATTAAAACAAGTTACCGTAAAAGTGAAAAATACGTCGCTGTACATAGGACTTTTGCCAAATAAAATTGGATTTTCACAAGGGGGCCCGGAGGCCCCTATCAGAATGTTCCACAATTTTACCCATCAGTAATGTATCGTCTATGTTATCGAGAAAGACCTGAGAGAACTTTAAATTAACATCTCCTTCTCTATACTTTCAACACAAAAAAAATCAGGCTAACAAAAATTCTTTTTTCCTCTTCTACTACCACGAATTAAAAGAAAAACACGTGTTTTGGAGAATAACTATAAGAAATAAAACACTTCATAGGTACAAGGATATCACACCTGCCGAGGCCTTATTCAAAGTCTATTTAACACGTTTACTTCTTTAATAACAATTTTATCCAACAAATTTTCCAGTATGTACCTACCCATTAGCAAAATCTTACTCATTATATAGTCATTGTAGTTTATAAAAACATATTTGAAACTACACGGTTCTAGATAAGATCTAACGAAAAAGAAAATTACTATTGATGACATTTTAAAATATATATAGACAATAAGCACATTTTTTCCCAAACGCCAGGTTATTTCTTCTAAAGCAAATAAATTTAAGGTACTTAAATATTACTAAATTTTATATAGGTATGTTGCTATACCTACGATAAATATGTTATACCTAATAGATAAACTTAAAATAAACATAAAACAGTTTTGATTAATGCCTGTAGAAAAATGGTTAAACTTACCTGAACTCTGGATTCGGTCAGTCCTATACGCATTGCTATTTCTTCTCTCATAAAGATGTCTGGATAATGAGTTTTTGAAAAACATCTTTCTAGCTCGTTTAGCTGCGCTGGAGTGAACCTTGTGCGGTGTCTCTTCTGTTTGGAAGGTTTATCCCCATCATTGGAGTTGCTACTCAAAGACCCACCTAACCCGGAAAGACCACTATCGCACAGCGAATTAAGACGAGGTTGATCTAAAATCTTGAGATCATTTTGGTGCCTCTTCAAGTCTTCGCCACACATTTCTTTTATACCTGGAATAAAATAAATACCAAAAATATTCATTGACATTAAAGATTATTCGCTAACAATGTAATTTTAGAAGGGTACATCCGATACAATCTTAATAACATTGTGGGCATAGAAAAACTGCTGCCCAGAGTTATAAAATAATTCTATCACAAACAATAATTACTGGAGGTCTATTTGCAATAAAATATTTAATTAGTCAATTAAGAAAATATTTCTGAAATCGTATTAACACAAAAGTAGCAGAGTTATTGGTTTAAAATGATATAGAAGTTGGTTCTCGAGTACCAAGAGAAGGGGCTGAAATTGATATTTGAGAAAAGTTATTATATCAGAAGATATTCAGTAGTCAACACCATTTGGTGGCGTGAGTGCAAAAACAGGATTTATGTCGTCTTGATACAAAGCGAGTTCTTTAAACATAGTTACGAACTTATATGTTAAATATAGATATCAAATACTTCAATATCCGTTTAGTAGCTAAATCTAACAGTACTTCGGGGTAAATACAGACCAGTATAACAGGCATATACCTATACGTAATGGAAGTTAATGACATAAAGTGTCTTAAGTATATAGCACTAAAATAGTTGCACAAACTGTAGCTATTTTCATGAGTCATCTAAATATTTTAATCAAGAACCGAGCAGCAACCTGCTTTGGTCAAACGGATGATTTTGAATAAGTTTGGTATAAAAAATGGTTAACATTCTGTAAAACGAAGGGTCTGAACTTAATCATCTAGATCAAAGTGTAGATTTACCACAATGCAAGGTAAAAGCAGTGAAATACTAAAAGGAAGGAAGCAGGCGGGAGCCTCACCTAAGCAGGCACTATTAAGTAGAATACTATAAATTGAACTTAACCTAAATAAAGCATAACATAATACGTCTGCATACAAACAAGCAAACCGATAAGAAATAAGAATAATTAAATAAAAGAAAAAAATTACTCTGCAAAAAATCGTTCAGAAAAGAACGACAAAAAAATTAATAACCTGCTTGGACAATAAAGCAATGGAAGAAAACAATCACTGTATTGCAGCATAAAACCTAAAGTAAAAAATATATAGGTATCTAATACTTCAAATTAACGTAAAAATTTAGTCACTCTAGGTATACAGGGTGAGTTTTTTTATGATCAGTATGGGGATCTCGGAAACTAGCGGAGATAGAACAATGGTTAAATTAGAAAAGAGTTGCAGTTTTACTGCCCCAATTTAGTGTCACTTTCGGATTTTTGTAAAAAGTCATGGCTTACTAGATATTTTGAAAAAACGAAATTCTGTCAATTTAGTCAAATCCCTCTAGCTCCTTTGTTTTTGATTTTTTAAAAAAAGTGTAAATATCAAAATTGAAGGGAATTGTATCCCGAATATGATTGTCATGTCCTCTTGGCGTGACAGCTCTCGTTTTCGAGATATGATACAAACTTATCTTTTTTTGAATGGAAACCATAGTTGGCTATGACCTCAAAAAATCTGACATTTTTAGAGCTTTTCAACGATGTAATACTCCATATAGTTATTCATAAAAATAACAGAGTTATGGATGCTTTTCTCTCCTATTTTCACTTTTAACGTAGTTAGCCATGAAATTGATTGATTTATTAATAACTATTCCAAAACGATTTTTTTATTAGGTATATCAGATATAACGAAAAAACTAAATAAGTAATTACTAAAAACTTAAGAAATTAAAGTACATAATAATGGTTACAATTTATGTTCGAAAAGTCCACCATTGTTATTTAGACAAACATTGCATCTTTTTAAGATTGACATTACCGCTTTCCTCACAGACCGCCTATCAATTTCTTCAATTGCTTGTAATTTACATACTTTCTTTTGTATACTTTGTTTTTTAGCGCACCCCATAACTAGGTCTATAACTGCCAAATCGGGAGACCGAGGTGGCCAATCGTGTGGGCCATTTCTTCCTATCCAAGAGTTTGGATAGATATTATCTAAGTCTTGTCTTACTAATAACGAGTTATGAGCAGGTGCTCCATCATGTTGGAACCACTCAATTTCTAAACGAGTTCTCAAATTCAAATTATGAAACATGTCTTGAAAAGGGTATTGCAAGAAATGTAAATAGCGCTCCCCAGTAAGTAATTCGTCATAGATAAAAGGCCCCTATGATACCACACCAAACATTAAAACCAAATTTTATCTGGGGTCGTCTTTGTTCTACATGGAAAGGTTTTTTTTAGCCCAGATATGCTCATTGTGTCTATTGAACATACCGCCGATAGCAAATCTAGTTTCATCTGACCATAACACCTTTAATGGAAACTGTGGATTGTCAAGACACATGCCTCTAAACCATGTATAAAACAAAATACGTCGATGTTCGTCACCAGCATGCAAAGTTTGAGAAATTGAAAGTTTGCCCGGGTGGAACTTGTGCGCTTTCAGTACCTTAACTACAGTTCGTTGATATGTGCCAGCTTCTGCCGCAATCTCACGAGTTGATGTAGATGGATTTTGATTTACCATTGCCAAAACATTTAATTGTGCTGCTTCGTTAATTTGATTACGTTCCTTTAGCGGTTTAGTAAAAGATCCATATCTGCGTGAACTATCGTAAAGCCTCTTAAATGTACATTGAGCAGGTTGACGACGATTAAAATATCTATGAAAGTGTTCCTCAGTTGCACGAACTGAATTTTTATGGCATATGATATAACATTCCACCATATTCAGTTTTTCTTCGTTAGAATAATCCATTTTATCACGAAATCTTGTAAATTTCGACTGTCAGTTCAGCACTACTAATGGAATTACTTTCAAATAAGGAAACGTCAAAGTGAAAACAATCTTTTTCATGGCTACCTACGTTACAAGTGAAAATAAGAGAAAAGCATCCATAACTCCGTTATTTTTATGAATAACTATATCGAGTATTATATTGTTGAAAAGCTCTAAAAATGTCCGATTTTTTAAGGTCATAGCCAACTATGGTTTCCATTAAAAAAAAGTTTGTGTCATATCTCGAAAACGAGAGCTGTCGCGCAAACGAGGACATGACAATCATATTCGGGATCAATTCCCTTGAATTTTGATATTTATACTTTTTTTATAAAATCAAAAACGAAGGAGCTAGAGGGATTTGACTAAATCGACATAATTTCGTTTTTTCAAAGTATCAAGTAAGCCATGACTTTTTACAAAAATCCGAAAGTGTCATTCAATTGGGCTAGTAAAACTGCAAATCTTTCCCAATTTAACCATTGCTCTATCTCCGCTAGTTTCCGAGATCCCCATACTGATCATCAAAAAAAACTCACCCTGTATACATATACCTATTGTTCAATGGTTTATACAACTAAATGTGATTTTACCATTTAGTTTGGATAATATAATAACATAAATTAGATTTTTTAGGAGATCTCAACAAACAGGGTCTGACATTTTAGGCAACACATGAGTTAGCTTGACAATGCAATAGAAGCTTTACGCCAGGGATGAATATTAAACAGTCCGTAGATACTTGTTATTACATAAACATAAGACTTATTAATTGTCTTAATAGAGCTAAGAACATAATAGATAAAAATTTAAAAAAAACTATTCCTACATAGAAAAACGTTTATTCTGTGGACAAAAGGCGAAACTAAATTACCAGTTCATAGATGCAAAGAAATAGAAAGTAATGTTGGTATTATTGAAGATGTAACAAGCTGTTGTAAAATTCAAACACAATTAACCAAAGTAATTAAAATAATAAAGTTACATAAGCAATAGACAACATCAAATGAGAGTACTGTGAGAATTTAGTAAAAACCATAAGTATCAGTTTCAAAGAAAATATGGAAAATGACAAAATTACCAGATGCTATAAAAGAACCCAGGCTAAAAATTACACTACAGAATGAAATTGAAAAACAGAACGAACATGGTGCAACTAAACAAACAAACTTTGCCGTCGGGTAACAAAGGAACAACAACATTATATGAAACATCATGAAAGTACAAAATAAATAATATCAAATTAGTGCTATAAAACGGTCAGGAAAAAAACAACATCAAAGCTTTAAAGTAATTGCAGTATACCTACTACAAAAGTGACTTTATTGGCACTTCTAACATAACAATGATATACAAATATTATGAGCAGAGAAAATAGGAAGTAATATAACAAAGTAAATTTAAAAAAACTTGAATAATAAAACAAAATTTTGAGCAACACCAGGAGAAACAAAATTTTTGGATTTAAAAACAGCATACTAGCAGAACAGTAATTGCAAAACCTTCAAAGACAGAAAGTAAAATTGGAGTTAACAACAGAATGTGTGTACCTAGCAAGTATGACGAAATCAAACTTGAATTCAGAGTCCTATGGATAAGAAAAGTTGTGCCACAATATGCAGGGTAGGCTGTGTAACTTTTAGGTTAGCCTTATGTATATCTCCAACCAAATTTAGAAGAGCCGTATAAATTTGGTTTCATATCTTTATCGTACAAAAATTCAGCTTATACAGGAAGTGCTAAATTTTTTGATTCTATAATGATTTCAACGAAATATTTCAGAGAATATAAGGTATCAAAAACTATTGGTTTTTGGTATCTTTGTATAAATTAAAAGTAATCTTAACTAAGTGTCATACCTATTTCATAATAAGCAGCAATTTATATTTTGGCACAAATAATAAAGAGGGTTGACAATGTCACATACGATGAAAGAAATAAGTCAATCGCTACTATTTTCCTTAAATTATATATAATACCTTACGACATATTAAACCGACTTCCTATCCTCCTATCTAATTTCTTTCGATCTACATTAGCATTCTCTATATCTCTAAACAATTGTTTCAAGCAAATTTGATGATTCTAATAATGCTCACCAAATAAATAATGTAAAAACCTGTCAAGTTATTATTAACGGGTAGGCTTTGGACATTTGCCACCAACATAACTATTATTATTTGAAATTTTACGTGTATTGTCGATAATTTACTGTAATGATTTATTGTTAATTTGATGTCGTCTCGTAGAGAGGTACCTACATCGAAATTCTTCTCAACACGTATCATATAGTTAAAAGCAAACCATTAGTAGATATCAATAATAGACTGAGAAGTATATTTGTGATATCGACAAAAGTGCAAGAAAATGAGTACCATCGCGTATTTGTAAGAAATAAGTTTCATTTTGTTCTAGCCTCGAGAAAATTAACACGACTAATTCTCTCATGTGAGAAGTAATTAGAAACTTTTTCAATTCAATTTTCAGAGCCCACTTGTTGAAAGACATTTACCTACAGAGTTCTGACCCTCAGGTAATCACGACAAAATCTAAAATATGTTTTGGAAATTATAAAATGAGTGTTATCGACCAGGCACCTTTCTTATGGAAAATAGACTTCCATCAAATTGTTTGAAATGTTGGTATGTTGTAGAAGTTGATGTTCTACAAAAAGAGTCCATGGGCTCATACAGATTCAATGACTAGTTTTTGAGATATAGGATGTTAAAAATCAAAAATGCCGCATATTTAATATCAGATTTCGCATGATAGATGTGTTTTATTTCCGGTTAATGGAGAAATTGTAATTTGTTCATTATTTGACATAAATATTTCACAAAACAATTGCTATCAATTTTGCTGGATTACAGGTTATTTCAACAATACGTAACATGTGCTTTTGAAAAAATATTTTTTTTATTACAACGTTGAAAACATAAGATGTTAAACTCATTGCAAAAACTATACATATTAAAAATAGGTAGTTTTTTATACTACCTTTTTTCAATATCTAGTTTTAAATTCTCTACGTCAACCTTGCATGATATAACATTAGTACGTTAACAAATGTTCAGTGTTTAACTGAGCAAAATATTGTTAAAATTGTATTACTAGTTTTCGAGCTATAGGGTGTTAAACATCGGAAATATCTCGTTTTTCTTATCAGATTTCTCATAACAGAGGTGTATTATTTCCGTATATTGCAGTATAATTTAATATAAAAATTCCATGATGCATGGTTTATACAGAGTTACTTATTAATGAAAAAAATAATAGATGCCCACTTTAGCAATATTTACAACTCATACTGTATAATGTCACACGTCCAAAAATTAATTTCTTTAACATTATATTAACTGAGCAATTATATCTTCTTATAGGTATATTCAACGTTATAATAAAAAATGAGTTTTCTAAAAAAAACATGTTACGTGTATGGGAAACACCCTGTAATAAAAAATAATAAATAGTAATTTTTTATGCAATATTTATCTCAAACAATGTGAAAACCACAATTCTGCAATACAGGGAAATAAAACACATCTATTATGAGAAATCTGATACGATAAAGGTGACACTTCCGAAGTTTAACACTCTATATCTCGAAAACTAGTCATAAATTTTTAAGAATATTCTGCTCAGTAAAACACTGAACTTTGGTTAACGTAAAAATGTAATAACATACAAAATTTACGGAGAGAATTTAAAACTACAGGGTAGTATAAAAAATACAATTTTTCAATATATATAGTTTTTGCAATCAGCTTAACATCCCGTTAAGTATAAAGAGACGGATAATATATATGTTTAATGTCTTTTTAAAATTGCAGCACGAATGGTTCGTACAGAGTGACTCATTAATATGAAAAAATAACATATACCTTATTTAGCTATATTTAGGGCTCACACTGTATATTATATTAAGCACATCCAAGAAATTATTACTTTAACGAGATATTAATTGTGCAATAACATCTTCTTATGTTTTCAACGTTGTAATATTTTTTTCCATAATGTTACTTATTTTTTAAATACCATTTAAATCACAGTTTCTCCAATATCCGGAAATAAAGCACCTCATTGGAAATCTAATATCAAAAATGCGGCATTTTCGATGTTTAACACTCTGTTTTTCGAAAACTTGTCATGGAATCTTTTTGAGCCCATGGACTGTTTGTCAGAACGTCAACTTTTACATCCTACCAAAATTTCAAACAATTTGGCGGAAGTCCATATTTCCATAAGAAAGGTGCCTGGTCCTTTATAAATACCTAAATATACAAGTTATAAATAAAAAGAACTCTCAATTAACCAACACTAAAAAGGTGGATTCTTTGTTAGTTTCCGGCGGTAGCATAGTTGTAAAACTCCTAAAGGTATATCTGTATTTCACAAAGCGATTTATAAAATATTTTAATTTTGAAATTTATTGTCTGTGGTTATATCAGGTTAAACGTTGACATTGTTTCCCAGGCACAGCTAGAGATTAATTAATGCAAGTGTTCTATTTGATAACGAAATTAAGTGTTCAGAAGAGAACTCTCACCTTTGTGGTCAGATACATAATAGGACAATTGGTACAGTGAAAATGTACAATACAATAAGCTAAATCTATACAGATAATTAAAAGTTTATGTAATACATAATGTAAATCGAAAGCAAAATTACTTATATTCCAATGAAGAATAAAATAACAATAATACAATTTGTTGTCTGGAGAACTGCAAATAATTCTTATATTCTTGCCTGATAAATAAGTACTACCACTTTAAGTTTGATTTATAGGTAAAAAAGGAAAACTAAAAGCGAGTTGGTAATGTAGAAATATGGAATCTTAATTAAACAGTTTTTATTACTGTTCTTGAGAAAGGCATATTAAAGTTATTGACAAGTTTTTAAATCTTTTAACTGGTGAAACTTTTAAATTCTAGCAAGTAGGCAGGTGTTAGGTAGATGGGTACTACCCTATAAACTGATCTACATAAAATAAGTAAATCCGTTCAATGTTAGCCGATCTAATTAGGTATATTGCTATTTTATGTTTTACAAGAATATGACAAACTATACAACATAATGTACGGAAAAATTGGTTGTGTTTTGGAAGCAACGTGAAAAATAATCACCGTATCACTAAATTTCTATAAATAATGAACATAATTAATTAATAAATCACGAAATTATATATACCAAAATAATAATAAAATAAAGTAGTTCATTTAATAATTACAGGCTCCAGCAATTCCTATAAATATTCTTGCTGAGCTATCTAATTTATTCTGGAAGTACCAATCATTTGTCTCATTTTTAAATTCTTTTAAACAACTGGCACAAAATTCAAAAGATATTTCGAATTTCTAAGTTTTATAAATGTTTCTTGATCCATAATTTTGAAAAAATGGATAATATCGAAATGATTTACTCTAAAGATTCAAAATTAATTATCAATTAAAAAAATATATAAAATCTCCTCGAATGTCAAAGAAATTATTTCTCAAAAACTAAAATTATAAAATAAAATTAAAAAGTAAGAATCTATATATAAAAAAATGTTAATATTTGTTTTATTTCTAAAAAGATGTCCATTAGAGAAAAATATAAAATTCGGTAATTTCTTATGAATCTTAACATAACCACAATATTAGTAAATACTCGCTGCAAACAGGTTTTAATGGGAGCTTAAATCAATATGAACATATCTGACATATGCTATTTTAAAGATGTCAACAGGTATCCACAAACGTTTATTTGGAAAGTGTCTGTGTTTAAATAGAAGAATCCTGTTTTTAAAGTGAGTAAAGTTTAAAATATTTGCAATATTCTCAATTTAACATAGATATTTTAAAAAGTTAGAAGCTTGTATATACGTACCAACCATCATAATTATTGATTATTATTACCCCGATACTCCTTTTACATTTGTACAATCACTATAATGCAATCGATTTATTTTCTAGGGATATCACAGAAAACACTAGATTATTATATTCCTAACGGGTACTACATTTTGGGCTTTGCGACAACGAAATACGAATTTACAGTGTTAAGCGAATATTTTGTTAGATTTTAAACAAATGCTTGTGTTACTATACATATTTCTAAACAATTGTAACACATGAATGGAAAGCAGCACATTCAGACAAAATAAGTACGTCCATAAGTCACACACTAACTAAATTATAAACCGATGTAAGAGCTAATTAAGGGAAACACGTTGAGCTTTAAATAAAAGATAGTGTTGTTGGTTTCCGCCGGTAGTACCAACAACAAACAAAGAACCGCAAGTGTTGACTAAAAGTGTGAAAAGAATGTATGGATATTGCTGGCTGGCAGCTCCTAATTACTTAGCCTACCGGTGAGGCCCAACGATATTGGCCTAATGAGGGCGAGGCAGCTCCAATTTAGCCCATTTAACTAGCCTATCGTTAGTACGCTGAATCACTAAAGACTTTAGCGTCAATTAGTGGCCCCCACTAACTTACCAACAGCACCCAGATTGTTCAGCATGTTTCAGAATACTCTCCAAATTTGACGCACTACACTGTTTATTTAATGAGTACTGATTTGATACTGAATTGTGAATATGTTGTTGATGTCCCGACCAAGCATTAGTGGGAGTCAAGCCAATAGGGTTTGGTCCCCTGCGGAGGCGTGGTTTATATTGTGGGTGGAGATTCGAGCTTCCATTGCTGTGACGGTCGGCTCTGAACGCCCGGAAGAGAGTAAATTTCTTTGGAAGAGAAGGATGCCTGAAAAGTTCAAGCAAGTCCCTTTGTGCAGCGTTTACCTCCTCGTATTTAATATGGAAAAAAGCAATTAAAGCTGAAGAATTTATTTTAGAAAAGCATGCTCGGATCGACGAAGTTTTTTTTTTCCCTCCCCAGCTTTCGTTTTGTAGCCATTTTAATACTGAAATACTTATACGGACTGTATTATATTCCAGTTAATAAAGAGACATTTCGTTTAAAAGAGGTTTTAAATTGAAATACTTCAAAAAATTGTTTCCAATTATTGCAAATTATTTGTGTTGTGTTTATATTCACATAAAATTTATATAAATCTCTCTCTCCTTCTGATAAAACCAATGTATGTGTTTATGTTCACAAATATTGTAGTACATTTTAACTTTTTTAACTTCATTTAATGACAATTTATTAAATAAATATTTTATTTAGAATACTCCCTGTTAAAATTGTTTTTATTTATAGATTCAAGTTTTATTTTGGTCTGATACTCCTGAACATTAAAATTATTACCATCCATTGTTTCAATTAAAGTAAATACATATATCGTCATCTACAGACATAACTAATAATCGACTGCGAGTTTAACAGTTATTTCACAAAATATGAGCATCTCCTATCATATAGGTACCTAACCATATTAGGTCCCTAATTTTAAACTTTGATATAATAATAATATTCTAACAGATGGCCAATCAAAAATGAGATATTTTCTTAAACCATGCAACTAATAAATAATAACGAAAACAAATCCTGAGTGATTACAGTTAACAAATTAAACAATTAATTCAAAAGTGAGTTTAACTAACCCGAACTGCTAAAAAAAGTTATTTTATTTAATGCATAATTGAGGAGACACCTAATGATAAACGCACTTTGTTTCAATGTAGTTTTCATATTATAGCTAGATAAATATGTTAAAGCTGAATAAGGTTTTGGGATTTATTTATTACTTCTTCATGGCCCAAATAATGAAAAACTAGTATAGTGATTTGGTACGGTCGACACTAATGGGCAGGGTGATTTGCGAGGAAATATTATGTTTATAATTTATATGTTTTTCTATAAACGTTCAAGTAGGAACAAATGAGAGATGACTTAGGGCGCGCTGATTAACCGGATTACGCCCTGACACAGCTTTATTTTAAAAACTGAACGCCCTTCTAACAACTTTAAGTGTGGTTTTCTCCTTGAACATGGCAACTATAAGATTGGGTATTAGTAGGTAGATATATACATAAAGTACAATGTGTAATACAAGGAAAGTAACACAAGTAATAAAATAGGTAGAACAGCACAGTTATTACCATCTATTGTTTTAATTAAAGTAGATACAGGTACCTATCGTCACCTACAGACATAATTAATGAATAATCGGCTGCGAGTTTAACAGTTATCTCAAAAAATATGAGCCTTTAACATAATCAGATAAATTCTCTGACCTTAGTTATTTTAAATAAACCTATTCTTTATTACTAGATTTGATTATTGAGGAATAATATTATTTGAGAATGTGATGTTTGATTAGGTATTTCCTGCCTCAACGTAGATTTAAGGCATCACGATTTGGGAAATTTTCGTTACTTAGTTGATTTTAAGTTACCTACCTAATATATCATTCCGTAACTATGAAAATTTTAAATGAATATTTCATGAGTTCCTGTTCTCTGAACGAAACAGTTATGGATTTTCGTCTATAAGTTGCACCTTCATTTCATACGCGTTTTCTACTTATCGATTTCTTGTGAAATAATGGCACATTTTCACTTCTTGCGCCAAAAAAGCTCAGACTTCGCATTAGGTATATGATTCTAAAAAAATGGTAAATCGAAAATCGAGATTTTTCTGCCTCCCGCACACCTTGAAATTTTAAGAGTTTTTATGTTTTTTTAGAAGTAGACCTTCTACAAATAAAAAAAGTGATAAAATATTTTACAAATATTTTCATGTTTTTGAAATGTAAAATATACTTACTGACAAAGAAATCGCAACACCCGGAAGGACATTTACCTAATCTTGTTTTGGTGAATGATTAATATTGAAATAAAAAATATTAAGGAGTTAATTTGTTTTATTAAGTTTGTGAATAATGGTTTGCATACCGCGGTTATAAATACACTCCCCAACTCGTCTTGGGATTAATGCAATAAGGTGGTTTACTTCTCCTTGAATACTATCTCAAGCTACCTGTATTTCATGTTTGTGGCTGTGGTAAATTTCCCAGCCTTCTACCCATCATACCTCAAACATGTTCTATGGGCGAAAGATCGGGGTAACTGAGAGGCCATGACAACAGATTTACATGAGTCTCTTCAGAAAAGGTTAAACTAACTCGAGCATCATGAAGCCGGTCATTAATTTGTTGAAATATGGGATCCATGAGCCGATTAAGGTAGACGAGTACATACTGCTCCACTACTTCCTGAAGATAACGTGGCATGACGTGTTGCCTCGAACAAAAACTAAATGTGACCTACTTCCATGTGGAATTGCACGTTATAACATAACGCCTACTGAGGTTCACGTCTTTCTCTTCGACGTCGTCTAACCCTTCTTCGGCCATCATGTCAGAATAGACGACTTGATGACATTCCACATTCCAATGTTGATGGCGAGAAAGCTTAGCGGTCACTTATCCAAATTTTAATCATTTACTAATTACTAGGATATAGTATCTACGTTTTACCACCAATAAAATATTAAATTTAAACATCTCCTTCTGGGTATTGCGATTAATCCTTGTAATAAAAAACCTTTTTGAAATAAGATATAAAATTTTTAATATAAAAAAAATAATTAGTGAAAAGTCAATATCAACAGTTAATAATAAATAATAATTTAAATGTTAATAACGTATATTTACGATTGTGACAACTACGCTTCTTATTTGAGTAGTAGGTAACGAAAATCTAATTCACAATAAAAAATTCTTATTACAGTATTAACTGTTTTCTGAATGTTATTTGTGGCATCTTCTAGTTTATTTTAGATTTTCTTGGGAATAATACCACATCAGAGTTCAAACTTGTGTATATTTTAAAAACCAAACGTTTCAAAATCCTGTCGGATTTCGTTTTCAATGGATATAAGTTTATAAAATAAAATTGAAATATATGACAATTATTTTGACAAATATGTTTACGTTACTATGGAAAAATTTCTTTGATTTTAAATATACAGGGTGCACAAGAAATTCCAAAGATCATTAAAATCAAAAAAATTTTTTTTTTCAAGTTGGAAGAACTTGAAAAAATTGTCTTCAGAATTTATTTGTGGCGTTCCTAGGGACGACTTTCTTTTTAAGATAGTGCATTTGCCAAAAAATGCGATCAAAGAATTCTGATAATTCAGTGATCCCATTAAAGTCATAAGGGAAAACCTAGGAAAAAACCTCATGAACTATCCCGATATAGGGTTGTTCAAAAGGATATGCCCATTGTTAATTTCGTCTTTAATTATCGGCAACCAGACATGACTGAAATCTACGGAAGTAGAAGCGATGCAGTCGTTTTCATTTAACAGAATTAAGGCAGATTCTTTTAATTTTCGTTTTGTGCAGTGTTCTTCTTTGTGTAATATTGTTGTGTTTTGAAATTGTATTTTATGGCCTTGGTCCCAAGCATGTTCACAAATTTTTGATTTTTCGAACTGACGTTTCTTTATGTAATTTTGATGTTCATTTATTCGAACATTAAGAGGTCTAGAGGTTTCTCCAATATAAAACTTGTTACATTCACAAGGAATCTTATAAATGCAATTTTTTGAGTTTTGCGTGGCGTTTTTTGGTTTTGTTTTTGTTATAATAGATTTAAGCGTATTTGTTGTTTTAAATGTAGTTTTGATGTTAAATTTGTTGCCTACTCTTCTCAATCTCTCTGACAGGCCCTGTATATATGGTATTGTTGTTGTTATAATGTGGTTTTCCTGGTTGTCAGTATTATTAGGTGAAGTCTGGTGTTGGTTGTCAGTTGTTTTGTGCTCAATTTTATTTAACTCTTTGTTAATAAATTTTTGAGGGTAATTGTTTGCAGTTAGAACATTTTGTATAAATGATTTTTCTTTGTTGAATTTAGTAGTATCTGAGCAGTTAGTCTTTGCTCTGTCATATAAAGATTTAATAACACCTCTTTTTACCGTATTTGGATGGTTCGAGTTAAAATTGAGATATCTGTTAGTGTGAGTTGGTTTTCTGTAAACTTCTGTTTCAAATGAAGATTGTGTTTTTGTTATTAAAATGTCCAAAAAAGGTAGTTTGTTATTTTGTTCGATTTCTAATGTAAATTTTATGGTTGGTTCTTTGTTGTTTATGTCGGTTAATAATTCCTGTAAATTTTCCAGATTTTGTTCCCAAATAATGAATATGTCGTCAACATAACGCCACCACACCAACGGTTTATTTTCTTTTGAAAAAATCATTTGTTCTTCAAATTTGTCCATAAAGATGTTACTTAAGGCAGGGGACAGACAAGAACCCATAGCCATGCCAAAATCTTGTTGGTAGAAATCATCGTTTAACTGAAAGTAAGTTGTTTTCGTACAGAAAGTGAGTAATTCCATTATTGTGTTAATAGATAAACGAGTTCGTTGATGAAGTGAATAGTCATGTTCCAATAATTCTTTTACTATAGGAAGTGTTTTAGCTACGGGAACATTGTTATATAAGTTTACTATGTCAAAACTTGCTAGTGTAAATGTATTTTTGTATTGTATATGAGACAATTTTTCTAAGAAATCTGCACTGTTTTTAAGATGAGAAATTGAATTACCTGTAAGTGGAGAAATAATTTTCAGTAAAAATTTTTGAAAGTTCATTACATGGAGAATTTATGGAACTGACAATTGGTCTCAAAGGGATGTTGGGTTTATGAATTTTTGGTAAGCCATAGAAGTGTGGAGGTTTAGTATAATGTGAACAAACCGCAAATAAATTAAATTCAAGTGACGCTGAAGAATACAGGATTAGAGCGAAAATTGAACTAGAAAAACCTTTAAGAATCAAAAATAATCTTTCTAAAAATGAATTACATTCAGTTAAAGAATTAAGAAATGATAATTCAATCAAAATTTTACTTGCAGACAAAGGCAATGCAACAGTGATTTTGAATAAAAATGACTATGATGACAAAATTATGAACATAATTAATCAAGGACAATACACTAAACTAAACAAAGACCCGACAAGTTCAGTAGAAAGCAAAATATACCGTTTACTCTACAGTCACAAACACGAATTTACAGACCAAGAACGCAAAACTCTCACTCCACATTATACTAAACCTCCACACTTCTATGGCTTACCAAAAATTCATAAACCCAACATCCCTTTGAGACCAATTGTCAGTTCCATAAATTCTCCATGTAATGAACTTTCAAAATTTTTACTGAAAATTATTTCTCCACTTACAGGTAATTCAATTTCTCATCTTAAAAACAGTGCAGATTTCTTAGAAAAATTGTCTCATATACAATACAAAAATACATTTACACTAGCAAGTTTTGACATAGTAAACTTATATAACAATGTTCCCGTAGCTAAAACACTTCCTATAGTAAAAGAATTATTGGAACATGACTATTCACTTCATCAACGAACTCGTTTATCTATTAACACAATAATGGAATTACTCACTTTCTGTACGAAAACAACTTACTTTCAGTTAAACGATGATTTCTACCAACAAGATTTTGGCATGGCTATGGGTTCTTGTCTGTCCCCTGCCTTAAGTAACATCTTTATGGACAAATTTGAAGAACAAATGATTTTTTCAAAAGAAAATAAACCGTTGGTGTGGTGGCGTTATGTTGACGACATATTCATTATTTGGGAACAAAATCTGGAAAATTTACAGGAATTATTAACCGACATAAACAACAAAGAACCAACCATAAAATTTACATTAGAAATCGAACAAAATAACAAACTACCTTTTTTGGACATTTTAATAACAAAAACACAATCTTCATTTGAAACAGAAGTTTACAGAAAACCAACTCACACTAACAGATATCTCAATTTTAACTCGAACCATCCAAATACGGTAAAAAGAGGTGTTATTAAATCTTTATATGACAGAGCAAAGACTAACTGCTCAGATACTACTAAATTCAACAAAGAAAAATCATTTATACAAAATGTTCTAACTGCAAACAATTACCCTCAAAAATTTATTAACAAAGAGTTAAATAAAATTGAGCACAAAACAACTGACAACCAACACCAGACTTCACCTAATACTACTGACAACCAGGAAAACCACATTATAACAACAACAATACCATATATACAGGGCCTGTCAGAGAGATTGAGAAGAGTAGGCAACAAATTTAACATCAAAACTACATTTAAAACAACAAATACGCTTAAATCTATTATAACAAAAACAAAACCAAAAAACGCCACGCAAAACTCAAAAAATTGCATTTATAAGATTCCTTGTGAATGTAACAAGTTTTATATTGGAGAAACCTCTAGACCTCTTAATGTTCGAATAAATGAACATCAAAATTACATAAAGAAACGTCAGTTCGAAAAATCAAAAATTTGTGAACATGCTTGGGACCAAGGCCATAAAATACAATTTCAAAACACAACAATATTACACAAAGAAGAACACTGCACAAAACGAAAATTAAAAGAATCTGCCTTAATTCTGTTAAATGAAAACGACTGCATCGCTTCTACTTCCGTAGATTTCAGTCATGTCTGGTTGCCGATAATTAAAGACGAAATTAACAATGGGCATATCCTTTTGAACAACCCTATATCGGGATAGTTCATGAGGTTTTTTCCTAGGTTTTCCCTTATGACTTTAATGGGATCACTGAATTATCAGAATTCTTTGATCGCATTTTTTGGCAAATGCACTATCTTAAAAAGAAAGTCGTCCCTAGGAACGCCACAAATAAATTCTGAAGACAATTTTTTCAAGTTCTTCCAACTTGAAAAAAAAAATTTTTTTGATTTTAATGATCTTTGGAATTTCTTGTGCACCCTGTATATTTAAAATCAAAGAAATTTTTCCATAGTAACGTAAACATATTTGTCAAAATAATTGTCATATATTTCAATTTTATTTTATAAACTTATATCCATTGAAAACGAAATCCGACAGGATTTTGAAACGTTTGGTTTTAAAATATACACAAGTTTGAACTCTGATGTGGTATTATTCCCAAGAAAATCTAAAATAAACAGTATTAACTGGTAGGAGAATACCATGGGTATTTCGTCAGTTGGAAGCGCACAAGTTAAAGGGTAATCTTTATGATAGAATAGCCTGAAGGCATGTGTTGATGAAAATTCAAAATAAATTCTACATCAGAATTAACTGTAATAGTAGGCTTGTTGCACATATAATTATAATCAACTAAATTTACATACCTATTCGGCATCACATTAGTAGCGAGATCGAAATGGAGAAGCCCCGATCATTGAACACACCTATTGACAGTATCATTTTTGTTTTTTGATACATTTGTAGCAAACACTCACACAAGAGTAAGTCGTTTTTGTCAACATTTGTAATATCATCTTGCACTTAACTTTATTGTGTCAAATGTTCTTTGGCGACTGTTTACAACTGTATGACAGAAGGACACTATACCATATGATTCATAGTTCTTCACTAATGTTAACGTCAGGTATTCATAAATCTCACTGGGTATGCCGTTTTCAACAAATATTTTATAATAGCTTTTGTTCAAGTGATTCAAAGAAGTAGCGTAATAAAATAATGATGATTTTTTTCTTATTTGATAAGCAACATTCCTCGAAGTTTCCTTTTATTTCCATCGTCTTGAAATGATTGATTTCATAACGTTTCAATAGCTTTGGATCTGCTGCAATGAAACTTCGAGGAACGAGTTACATGGTAACTTCAGACTAACATAAGCTACATTATTGATGAAGGTTCCCTGACCCGAAACAATATATGTTATATATAATATTGTTATATAGTCCGTGGGTTCAGTTTAAAATTATAAAAGTAATATTCACTTTCACTTTTCTACAACTTTATTTACATCAAATTATACAGAACAGCTGATTCACAATAACATTACGATATAGGCTCGTCCTCGCTGCTAACTAACTTGCGATCGTGGCCTGCTTCCTTTTTAAAACCAGCATCGAAAATTCTCGCAAAAATCAGTCATCAATCCTACAGCTGCCGAGCCATTCCGAGAACAATTTTTATTTAAAAGCGATCGTTATCGTACTGAAATGAGACAGGGTCGACTTTGGTAAATTTCGTATCAATATATAATGTATATTGTCTTGCGTACAAAGGAATGACACCTCGAAGAGAGTATTCAACATTATGTGTTGTAACACTGAGAAATGTAAATTATTTACAATTAACAATAGTATAACCTTTGGCGTCCTTTCGACAGAATTACTTAACATTTTTGTTTATATAGCAATACCACAGCGGGAATTTAATTAAAGACTTTAATACTAAGTAGAGAACCGGTAACTGGTCTGAAACTGATTTCTTGAATTTTCTGTGAGACTTTTGGCGATATTATTTACCTGAAATTAAGAAGAATTCAGTAATTTTGTAATACAACGTTCTAAAGTTTGATCATTTTATTTTGATGATATTTAAACCGTCCAACTTCCAAACTGTGCAGTTAAACTTCGTAACCCCAAGACAATGCCAAAGCGATCTTTCCATCCAATAAATTGTCAACTCTCAACCCTTGATCCTAAACGCTGAACACCATGAACGCTTATCACTCTACCAATGTTTCATAAAAGCAACCACAATATTTCGGTCTCATCATCTACCATCTCATGTTGCTACATCGTACTATATAAAATAGTAAAAGCAGTTTTTAGCAATGATTTTTATTCCCAATTAAGTGCTTATATATCACTGAAAGTATTCATTCACACAAGTCTCACCCTCTGCTCATAAATTTCTTGAAATAATAAACTCATATACATATTGGAGTTTCAGAATTTTAAATTCACGGACTCGGGTGTAATTTTTTTGGGGTTAGTGGGTTTGGGCTGGTAAAGATTTTTGTGTAGAGCTTAAAATATTGCTAAAGATGCGGCCATGTGTATAGGGTTACCGACTATCAAACTTAGTGTTTGACGTTAGAATTTTAAATTTTTAATAATGCGGTTTGCCGTTTTTGGTATTACATTTATGAAGTAAATGAATATTGCCATTGGTGGTCTAGTAATTCTCTACTCTCTTCGATGTGTCATTCTTTCTTCCCCGAAAATACTAGATGTCGGTCTTTACACCTCGCGTCTTCAAAAGTAATTCTCTGGCGTAAAATTTATTTGTTTTAGGTAGATTTTATCGATTCAAGGCTTACTTTCTACATACTCCAAAGTTCATACACATTGTTCGACAGACCCTTTTCATAAAACATATCTTCTACTGTTGGGTTGAACCGATTGAATTCAGCGAAATAAAATACAAAACGGTAGGAAGTTAGTGTTTTTGTCTAAACGAACTGTTATATTTAGAAGATATTCTTTTATTGAGTCTATTATCGCTTTGTTCTTAGGCCAAAATTCCCTGATTATTGTTCGTTTATGACCATATTCTTTATTACTGAATAAATTATATAATATTTTTCAACATATGTATATATTTCAATTATTAAATCCCATCCAGCATTTATTAAAAACCTGGATGAAATTCTCAATCAGTTTTCAAGAATATCTTGTATAAAAATCAAATTATGTCTAAGACGGTTACAGGAAAGAACTGCCTGGTTTAATTCCTATTCATACCTCATTTCAAATTCTGCTCTTCGCTGCAAAGGAATTTTGGCTTCAATGAAGTTACTTCATTCGAGCCATTTCTAACCTAATGGAATTAATTCAGACAGCGCTAAATTCCCTTGATCGGTAATTTCCTATCGCAGAATTTGAACTAATGAAATTGCGAGGAATCCATCTGTGAACGTGAAAAACTACTCCAGGGACGTTAATAGATTTTACCTAGCAGCTGTAATATTATTTAGCATGATCGTTTCAAATTTTTTCCATATGATAATATGGAAACGGAATTATATATCTTTTACTGAAAAATAGGAAATGCTTATTTCCATTACATTACAATTATCTAGCTATTTGTTAAAAGTGTCAATTTTTAGCTGTATTAGGGACTAATGTTCCACACATTGTTGAATATGACTTATGTGAAAGAATCGATGTTACAAAATTGTTAAAAATATGCATTTGGATATCAACTTTTTGTTATTAAGGGAATATAACTAACTGAGACTAAATAACCTTAAAAAATAAAGATTTCTTTTTTGTATAAGCAAATCATTAGTCCTAACTGGATTGAAATAACATTGTTTCAGTGTTTCCAAGAGCACAAGATTCAATTGAATGTAGTAATTGATTTTTCTAGATGCAATTGTTACGTTAAATTTCGGTCTCATTACTAGAGATTTCTTGTTTACTTTCAGCGACAGTTGGTTATATTTCTGTTAATCTAGACCAGAGGTTGCCCACCTTTTATAAACTAGAGCTCCCTTTATAAGAAAAAAAAATCATAATACATAATTATACCAAATTTATGTGTTTGCCTTCTAATTATCACAAATTAAGAACATGTTATAGTGAAAACATTTAAGTAATTCACAGACCATACAAAATTATAACTTAATCAACAAATGCAAATACACAAAGTTGGAGCACCCCGCGCTTAAAAACTGCACAAAGGCTAAAACAAGACGATGAATCAAACTTGGTAAAAAAAATTACTTAAAAAACTAAGTTCAATAAGAAACATAAATAACAATGTGATGGTTGAGGCTGGTGGAGTTTTCCCCATTTGTTAATGGCGGGTTTCAATTAATTTAACATCAGCCGCAAATCTCTACGCTTGGAGATCTACAGTTTATTTCTGTTCTTAGACAGAAAATCAGCTACTGCACTGAACCCACGCTCATCCAAATAAGTTGAAGGAAACGCAACTAAAAATTTCTGTACTATTTCCCACAATCCAGGGTGGAGAACTCATATTGCTTATTGGAGCCAGAACTCTTGGTATCCATTTCGGGTTTTACTTTTAATTCTTCATTATTTGTGAGTTCTACCCACCTTGGTATAAGGGGTCTAAGGAAATGTGACGTACGCAATGCAAACATTTCTAATTTAATTTGTCTCTAGACTATTTTTGTTTCATTTTTCTGTTATGATAGAAAGTCTTATGTTTAATCTTAGCACACATATAAATATTGTTATATATTTTAGTAACAATAGCTTATCATTTGGCATATTCATTATGTTTTCGTTTTCGACATCGGCGCTAGCTTTTAAGTCCGTCCCAATTAGTTACTCTGTACATCCAATATAAAAAAAACACTTCCACGGATTCTGCCCTCTCTATTCAGGACCAAATAAAAGAAACATTTTACACGGCTGATGATAAAATAAAATTGCATATATAATAGTGTTATTATAGAAAAATAATTTGTCGTATACAACAGAAACTAGTTAACTCGAATTTTGATGAAAAAAATTTTTCGAATAGATGAGTTAGCGTAGCCAGTATTTCTAGATATACAAATCTTGCACCAAGTACTACTATTTTATGTTACAAAAGCACATATGTAGTATTTTGATGTTTATATATTTATCTCATGTTCACTTAATAGTTAACAAATACCGACTCTTTAAATTTCTTAAATTTATGCTCATTATTACGTATACTACTCAGTCTACGTTAGCATTTCATAGATTGAACAGTTAAGATTTTCGAAAAAAATAGCATCTATGAGAATTCAGTTAATCCACAAATATTTAACACTTACAAAAATGTTAACCCGAAAGAAGCAATTAAAAATTAATACCCAAAACGGAAGAATAAGCTAAGGTGGTTCCTTGTTGAGCTGGAGAGCATATTAGGTACGCATATTGGGGGATGAAAGCTGAACGGATAAACAAAGATGAAGTAAATGGTAGTGTCGAAAACAAAGAACAAGATACTGCAAAGTCATTATTACATATGCGTATTCCTGTGTTGAGCGTGAAGGAGTCCGAAAAGACAAAATTTAACAAGAGGTATTTAATAAACGTCCTTCTTGTAAGCATGTCATTTGAAATCAAACAAGCTGCCGTGCAGTTCAGCGTCTCTGTATTGAAGGAAGTCCCTTATAGAATCAGATAGATTAAAAAAGTGATTCAGATAAACACCTCATGTAATATACCTATTTGAAGACGCGAGGTTCCGAATTATAGATGGGCTGGTTAGGGAACCTTCACAGTTGCGCTTCCCACAATTGAATGTCCTCTCGAATGCATTTCGTTAAATTTGAAGAGCGAGATGTAAGACCGACATCTAGGATTTTCAAGAGAATCAGTACACAGAGGTTCCGAATCTAGAGCCGTTCCGTGTAATTGCTGTTCTCTCAATGATATTGAATACTCTTCGAGTGTCGACGAACAAGACTCGGGTCAAGAGAATCAATTAGTTCTCTCTCACTCCTAGGACAGAAGTCACGATAAAATTTTCATATGCGTATTACGCAAGACATTATATTAATATATTGTGGTTACCTTCATAGTTGCGCTTCCCACAATTGAATGTCCTCTCGAACCTTCTTTATGCATTTGATGCATTTCGTTAAATTTGAAGACGCGAGATGTAAGACCGACAAAGGAATGACACCTCGAAGAGAGTATTCAATATCTCTGACAGGTGAAGTAACCTGAAAATTTTATCGTGACATTCTGTTTATAAGGGCACAGAAAAAGATGTCGGATCTCGCGTCTTCTAATTCGTGACGAATTGTGGGAGCGCAACTGATGAAGGTTCCCTAACCAGGATTATATTTATATATAATCTATATTGTCCGAAAATTCAGAGAATTTATCTCTGACAGGTGAAGTAAGAAAATTTTATCGTGACATGTCCTAGGATGGAGAGAAACAGTACACGGAACGGCCTTCTTGTAATTCTCTTGTTAGATTAATCTCGCGTCTTCAAATTTCGAAATATTGCATAAAGAAAGAGGACATTCAATTGTCGCAACTGATGAAAACCCAATATAGATTATATTTATATATAATCATTTTTGAATATGACAAACCTGAAAATTTTAGCTGCCGTGCAGTTCGGAACGGCGTCTCTGTGATTGAGAGGACAGTCGCCTTATAGCATCAAATGCAGAAGTGTTAGGACATTCAAAAAAGTGATTCAATATAGATAATGACACCTCATGTAATATACCTATCTCAAATTAAGAAACTCGTTATATTTGTAAAATAAATTCGAAAAACTTGGAAACATATAGCCTCACTTGCACTTTACAGGAAAAATTAGGGGAAAACCCTACTATTAACATAGGTGGTACATTATAGAATACAATTTTTTTTTGAGACGCATCATGTAATACATCAAGTGATGATTATGAGGGATACAAATATATTATATTTTTTCATGCACTAAAATAATTTGCTTAAAAAATATTAACAAATTATAGAAAAATCGGACCATTCTCCCCATTATCTTTGTAACTATTGGGCCTCAAATTTGGAAAAACTAGTAATATAGGGCCTCAAGTTAAAGGACATGTAATTTTAGATTGTTAATTATAGAATGAATGCCCTAACTCAAAATTTACAAGATATAAAATTTTTATATTTATAAACTTAAAAATAAAATATTTTTTTAAAAGGGCATCCGTAATATACCAAATGAAAGCGATCGTCAAAAAATACAAATATATTTTATTTGCATTTTTAAAATAATAAGATTTAATACATTATCTTTTAAATTTACCCCTTTATCTCTCCAATTACTTAGTCTAAAATTCAGAACGATTTTACACGGGTCTTCACGGATAGTTTATTGGTAAAATAAAGCGAAAATCCTACTCTTAATAGTGAACATGCAACAGATCAAATGAAAATACTCGTTGTGAGAAATAAAATTTTGTATTTTTTATAAATTTCAAAAGCATATTTAAAAATTATTAATGTTTATTTAAGAAAATCCATTAATTCCCTGCTTGTCTTTTAGTATGCGTACCCAACTAGCATTTGACCAAATTATTTGTTGGCAGACAGGGTTCATCACAAGCGTCTCACTAGTGCATCGTTACTTAAGGATAGTTATTGCATTATTCCCATATGACATTAGAAGGGCAAAGAAAACACACTAAAGACAATGTAGAAAAATTATAAATTTGCTGCTCTATTATCTGTTTCTGTTCTGTATATTTCTTATTTCTTGTCATTGGAAAAATGTGTGCTCAGCTGTTTCTTTCACCTCGCATATATTGCAGTTTCCAATATTTATTTTTGCAATAATTTTTAAGTATGCTTTGAATGACCATCGATCTATTAGAATTGAGTAAGGTGATAATCGGTTTTGCATCTTTTGTATTTAGACATATTCTTATTTCTGGAATTAACCTTTTGGTCCACTCTGCCTTTTCCATTGTCCTTTTTAAGTCTCGTTTAAATCTTTTTTGTGGGTGTTTTTCTTAGCGGGTTTATTAAAATTCTTATTTATGTTTTAGGTAAAGGGGTTGTAACCCGCTAGAAATATGGCTGCCACGTATGAAATAGTTCTAAGCCCTGACACTGCTTTGCGCTGCATTGCCATTATGATGTTTTTATATCTCCATTATCTTTGGTGAGTACCAAACCGTATAGTAAAGTAGTTTGAAATAAGACTTTTTAACATTTAAGCTGCAGTTTCTCGGAAATGACATGAACAACAAAAACGTGTCACTTAATGGACACAACTAAATTCAGTTTAGGTCTAAGGTACATAATGATGATAAGATCATGGTTGGATCATGACAGGATGACGAATGTAAATACTCTAAGCTCTGTAGCGAAGTTAACACATACATTAGTAAAATTTGCTAAAAATTGCATTTAATTAATATATCAGAGTAGTCCCCCAGATAAATACAAGTTTTAAATTTTTTATTCCTAAACATAATTCGCGTGTTTTCGTTTCAATTAATAAGCTGCAAATTATATAAATAACATTATTGTAAGCCGGATATTTAGCCTCAAAACATAAAATCATCGTGAATCTTGAATTTTTCAAGTATCCCCGAAAAACATATTCATATTCTATAATGTTTGCTGTTCGATACAGCATTGTCTTCACCAGAAACATAAATTTCAGTATGAGTGAGAACTTGCCAATCTGTAACTCCAATAAAGGTGGATCTGTCATTCAGCAGGTATCTATTATTCATAAAAGAAACACGCGTTTACATTAAATGAATCGATCTAGGGAGGCGCTGACAAAAGCGCGTGCAAGTCACGTGTCGAAACAATCGAAGGTTTGTGTGCCAAAAGCATAACGCAGGTGATTCCCCTCGCTTTATTGAAAATAGACATGTACTTTCCCTTGCGCGAACTTTAATCTTAAACAAAGGGATCAACCAAATATTGTTTGATATGCTGGTCGACTAATGCATGTAGACAGATGAAGTTAATAGGACTTTATTGATATTGAGCTTTATTGAGAAGAATGACTCGTTATTATTCAGGTGAATGTATTCATTCGTTTTATTTTTCTAATATGCCCAGAGAGGTGCTGAGAGATGATTGTGTTCATGTTGCATATATTTCCTCTGACATAATCAAAAATATCAAAAGAAAGGCTAGGTTGCATAAGAAATTTAGGAAGTTTTATAATATCACTGATTTCGAAGAATACAAACATTTAAGAGCAGCATATAAGGAATATATTGAAAGATACGAGTTGACTCGAAAGAATTCTGGTCGTTTATACATGATAAAAAGGGTATATCCAGAATTCCTGGCAACATCACATTTAATAATGGGATTCTTACGGATCCGCAGTAAATTGTTAATTGCTTTTGCTAATTTCTTTCAGAGTGCGTTTGGGCAGTCCAGTATAAACATTAGATAACTCTGTTGGCCCAATCATCAAGCACGTAAATTTGGAATAACCAACTATTTCCGAGATAACTGTGTCTATGGAGAAGCTTCAAAATAAGTTTACATATGGATATGACGGTGTTCTTATTAAAGATTGTGCTGGAGTTCTGGATGTTCCTCTCTGTATCGTATAAAACCTATTATTAAGATCCTTAAAGTTTCCCTCTTCTTGGAAAGTTTTCCAAAGTTTTTGTCATCAAATTTCTGATTTGTAGCACGGATTTCTGAAGAAAAGATCTACTGTTACCAACCTTACTATTATAACTCAGTACCTTGCGGAATGTCCCGATAATAAAAGTCAAGTGGATATTATTTATACCGACTTTGCAAAGGCCTTTGATAAATAGGATCACGGTATTCTACTTGGTAAATTGACTGAATTTGGATTCGGTAGTCAACTCATTACTTTTCTAAATTCTTATTTTGCAACAGAATCCAGTCTGTTTTCTATAATGGATTTAAATCAAACCAATACATAAGGTTCGTTCCTTCAACCGATTGTCGACCAATTGGCAATTGGTTAATGCATCGGTACATCACCACCGATTCTACCCTGAAGCCGGTGATCGAAATTACCGTACATTAACTGGTTGCGAATCAATCACCTTGTCACTTGGAACACGAAACTGAAGCGTTCACTAAACGGTTATTGTTTTGAAGGAACGCTATTTTTCTTGTGCGCAGATACGCGACCTTTGTGTATCGGTTATCTAGGCTGAAGGAACGAACCTGATGATTGCTATTTTCTACAAGAGAATCTTAATGTTGTTAGTGACTGGTGCTTGCAGAAGAAACTACATTTGAATGTGTCTAAGTGCAAAATAATGTCTTTTACCAGCAAGAAAGCTTGTCTAGATTTTAATTATACGGTAAGCAACTTATGTGTAATAAATTTAATGTGAAAATTTTGGAGCTCAGGCGAATAATATTTTCGCTCACTTTCTTATATAGGCTTCTGCATAATCGTTACAAAACTAACTTAGGCATAAATTATCCTATTTTTTTATATGACATAAAAACTTAAATTTCATTTGTAGGGAATGTGATATTCATGTAGACTCTGTGTCTGTTATTTTGTGTAGGGCCAACGCTTTATTTATTTTATAATTTTTAGTTTACTTTGTAACTTTATTTTTGATATCTCATTTATCGAGTATTTGGTTATTTTTCTTTTGTTATGTTTTACTACTTTTTGTTAGCTGTTTTTTATGAATTCTTTAATATTTCATGTTAATAGTTATCTACTGTTGGGCAATAAAGCTTTACTTATTTATTTATTTATTTTATAAAGAAAGAAACTGTAAATATAGTAAAAGCAGATAATTTTGTTTGTAGTGAGTTTTCAATGTATATAGTATTTAATGTAATAAAAAATTATCTACGCATTGAAAAATGTTAATTGTAACTGTATTTTGTAAAATAGATATCTGAACTAATCCTCAATAAAGTAATATTTTTATGTATAAAGCGGATAATTTCCAACATCGATACAAAAAACTCGTATCAAAAACCGATATTATCATACGTTTTGTTTTAATAAAAATAAGTTTTTGGGTCGACATTCTAATATTGGGAAATCTGCCACACCCATCAACCAGACCGTGGATGTAAACTTTCAGTGCTGATTCGTAAAATTAACGTTATAAGGCTGAAGTGTTTATATCTTCTATTGTGGTAATTTGATAAAAAAACTCCATAGAACTAGCCTTACCGCGTTATAGAGCCGGTTTGTTGGGGACGATTATCTATATTTGATTGCTGATTTCGCTAGAATTTTCTTGGTCCCTTTTATAACTTAACATATTTGTTAATATCTTTATGATTTCATCATTTATTATTTTGTCTGTTCTCTTGGCTTCAGCGTTTTTGTTGAAAAATTTCGTCTCAGTAGCTATGAACTCCCTTTTTACTTTGTTTGTTAATTGCTGATATTCTCTGGTCATCACTGGTATCTGTATTCTAGGAAGTGGATACTCTGCTTAATGGTCATCCCTATCGTAATCCAGGGTTTCCATTTATTATTTCGGCCGCCTTTCTTATTATTCTTCTAGCCTTTCTCCTTTGCCATCAGTGGATCTTCCTGATGTAATATGTTTGTATTTTTTATGATTACATTGTATCAATAATTCTTGGTAGTATTGTTCAAACTAAATAATAAATGCTAGCATTTTATTGGGCACAAACACTTAGCGACATTCGGGCTTTTAGTTTGACTTTAATGCAGTATCTACACCTTTTTTGTCGCTAACGACATTAATCAAGTTTGCAAAATATATACAGGAAAGCCAAAATCTGCTCAGACCATACTGTAATGTTTTGATTTACACTTGGGTTTCAGTTCAGTTCTTGGATTTATTTAAAAACACACTCCAACTCACTATAATTAATTTCGACAGAACTATTTAAAAATGATCTTTACTATAAGGCAATAGAATACTAAATGAATGCTTCCGTCAGCTCTCCGTATTTATATATTTCTTCTTGGAATTCTCCAGAAGGTCAGAGAGCAGCCGAGTGATTTCCTTTATTGACTAGACTTCGAAAACATAATCAGAGCAAGCCGCTGACCTCGATGTGCCAGTCAAACAACATTTCGGATTCACTGAAATATGAATGCCGCTTCCACGAATAATCTGATGAATTTCCGTCACATTGCTTCGTCCTTGAGGCCATTTCGTGCCGGAATGTCCCAAAATCCTTTCTTGTTTGGCGATATTTGCAGGACTTTCCATTTCGATAACCGGAAGTTTGGTGGAAATAACATTCAAGTGCCTTCGAATCTCGGCTACGAATATTGAGACAGCACACAAGGATGTCAATGCCACTGAATCGAAAGGCTATCTTTCGAACAGTCAATTTCATCAGGTTCTTCGCCTTCATCGCAGTCCCCAATTCTACCAGAGTATTCGAAAGATCGCTATATGTTTGCTTGTCCTGCGATTTCGTTACCAAATAGAAGATGTCTCTGGTACCCACTGGTTGTTTGTTTTCTAGATGAAGGACCGGGCACAGTGTGTCTCGACATTTGACCAGACTTGTTGTTGGATGTTGTTCATCTTTTGACGTAACGGGCTGACATAGTTTCCACCTGCGGTCTCTTTTCCTTGTAGTCGTAATTCTCGACCCACGATAACATTTGCCGGGGTCTGATACGTAGACTCGTGCACAGACGAACGATATGTCATTAGCACCAAGGGAAGATACTGGTTCCAGTCTCGTTGGTGGTCAGAGGCGATTCAATATGTTTATTCAATAAATATACATGTGATACAAAGACATTTCGGCTTCGTTGTCCACCCAGCCGTAGGGTTTACAATTATAAGAAATTTGCTCCAATAAATTGGGCATAGTGGTGCTTAAATAGTAAAATATGGTCAAAAGATAAGTCAGTCTCTAGATAGTAGGTCATTAAGTTAAAATTATACATAAAAGAACCCTAATAAATCATAGTCTAATTAGCCAACTATAAGTGTTAAAAATGAATTAAGTATATAAGATATAGTGTTATAATATAATGGTTATGTATAAATTAGAGTTAAACAAAAGTGTATAAGACAAAATATTTAAGAAAAGTATAGTTATAAAGCATAGTTATAAGGTAAAAATACAATAAGGTGAAAAACAACATTTGTGACATCTCGAGTCACCGATGTGAGAGCGGCCAACACTCTGGTCTGAGGCACCCATTTTGCAAGCCAGTTGGTGGCCTTATGAGAATAAGGTGACCAAGGAAAGCGGCCGGGTTGAGAAGAGATAAGCATAGGGATGATTATTGATTAAGTGGAAAAGTAGAAGAATATAGGAGTCGAAATATTGAAGTATGCGGGATTTATCGCCAAGTAGCTCTATTGAAGAATAAGTGGCAGGAAATTGAGCCAACTATAACACTATTTATAATACGGTTCCTAAGAAATAAGGAATTTATGCCCAGAGCGCCCAGCAGAGGGTCGTTGTTCACACACCAGACGCCTCTGGTACCCACAATGAGGGGAAGGGCTGAGATCTCGGTGGTGTTTCGAGTTGAAAGAACAGCTTTTAAGAAGTCTGGTTCACTGTAGTATTTCCTTTTGTGTTTGGAGCCTTAGGACAGGGGACGAGAACGGACACGATAGGTTTTAGACCTTTAGACAGAATTAGGTCAGGAATGCGCAGAGACCCATTATTGGATCTTACCCTGAGTTCCTGCTCAACGACCCACCCTTTTTTGCCTGCCTTGTCTTTGATTATTCTGACGACGTTGTTATGTCGCGCAATTCGTGCGGCGTGAGTGATGTAGCAGCTTTGGAGGGCGTGACAGACGGATTCTCTTTTGTCACATCCTCTTCGGCGTCTCCTCATTTCTTTGGTATTGTAGGGCAGATCGAGGGTTGGTAGCAGGTTACCCCGTAGCAGTATCGCTCGAATGTATGTGTTGGAGTTCCATGATGGAGGCGGACTTAATAGCCATTGGCTGGAGGAGGATGAGAAGACATATTGACGTAGACTGTTGCCAGGCCAAGAGCTTTCCGAACCGGAGGTAAGAAAGTAGTGGAATCTCTTGTCTGGGCAGAAAGAAAGGATAAGATGTTTTTCAGTCACCTCATTAAAATATTTGGGATCTTATACTAAAATGAAAAGATGCCAAGACCACCGCCGCGCCGAGGGGCATGGATAAAATAATTGGACGTTGAGGAAGGAAGGTGAAGGATAGTCTTAACAAGTCGTCGGAGTAGCGGTCGGCTTCCTTACGGACGGCTCTAGTGATATAGATGTTTTGAAGCGGGCTAATCCAGCGAGGGATAAGGAAATTGGAAAGGATAGAAAATTTTTGGTTTTAAAGGTGCTAGTTGGATGTTTGTTAGCTGGGAGCGGAGGACATCGAGGCAGGGAAACTCGGCGCCAAGGCCATTATAACGAAGTCCTAAATACTGTAGGGTGTCCATCCCGACCCGAGGGACGGGCGTCCATTGATGTAAGGGGCTCTTAGTGACACGATATAACTTCTTTTTGCGTGGGACCACTCATAAAGAAAGGGCTAAAGAGTTTTCGGTGTTCAGAGTGATTCTGATACTACAAAAGAATTTATTAGTTGTTTTGAGTAGAGCACTGGTTTCAGCGGAGGAACCAGAAAGTAAGACCAGGTCGTTGGCATATGCCAGGCAAGAATTTGTGATGTAGTCAGATGCTGGAGGATGCGTCACAGAGTCGAGAGGCTCATTGAAGACCATATTTAACAAACAGGGGGACAGTGGGTCGCCCTGCTTTACTCCATTTCTAGGTTGATCTCGAGAGAAGAGCCATCATCCAAAAATATTGAAGTCTTGGAACCTTCCAGACATTGCATCACGTATCTGATGATGTTCGGATAAATGTTGAAGCGTTTTAATCCTCCTTGGATTCTTGACCGCGGGATTTTGTCAAAGGCAGCTTGCAGATCTAGTGATATTATATCAAAAGGTTTAATGTTGGTCCTGGCTGTTTTAATCGTATTGTTATTAAAAGGGTCTTCACGAAATCGTCAACTCAGAATTTTGTTTAAAATTCTGGTAAAAATAGAGCCGATTGTCAGTGGCCTCCAGTTTTTAATAAGATTGGGATAGCCATAGTCTCTCTCGCGGGATTCGTTTGACACCGCTGATATTCTAGTTGTCAGATCCCAGGCCTGCGATTTTGTGTCGTTTATTGCTCTTTCGAGCGTAATGGGTCGATCAATATCAAGGTCCGTCGTGTTGGTGATAGCTTCAATTTGTCTTGTCTCGACGATTTTTTGATGTTCAACAATAGATTTGTAGTGTTCTTTAATGGCCTGTTTTACAGGAAGTTTTACTCTCTCATCAATGGGAAGGCTGTCTATCATTCGATTGGCTAGCTCTTTTTTGTTGGTTTTATACATATTCTGGCACGTTTTATATAAAAGAGCTCTATTGTAGGACTTTTAGATGGTCTCGTAGAGTTTCCGGGTGCCGTTTGTGTTGCTAGCTTTATGCTGTTTAGGCGGTTTCTGAAGGAAAGAGGTGGTCCATGCCGCAAAGATTTCACATTTCTCTTTGTAGGATGCTTCTCTGTTGCTAAGTCGAAATGTCAGGTGCTTATCGCCTGTTAGCCTTAACGATGGTGCACTGGAGGCCAGAGCATCCAAGATTGGATCAGGAAGTGGTGCGGGGACTTCCACGACAGAGACGGGAGTAGCAATTAGGTGATCCACAGGTAGAGTGGGGGTAGTTATGCGGGCGTCCAAAATAGGGTTCGGATGGGTTACAGGAAGTTCTGAAATAAGATTAGTGGAGGGAGGTGGATCGGGTATGTTTACAAATGGCAGTTAGTAGTTCTATTCATCCGTTCTACCATCCCATCTGATTGAAGGTGTAATGCGTTGTCCGTGTTTCATTGATTTTCAATAGTTTGTAGACGTTTGGGAAAGACTACACTCGAAATTTCTACCTTGGTCTAAGTCCACCTCCAAGGGAACACCAAAACGAGAAGGACATCAGTAATGGTCAAGGTTTCTTTATTCGAGAAGGCACAAGCTTCTGCCAGTTTACTGAAATAGTCCATCACCACCACAATGTACTTTTCCAGAGTCAGATTTAGGAAATGTAGCGGCGACATGAATGGCTATTCGTTCGAATGGACTGCACAGGTTATATTGCTTCTCGCTTCTGAGGCCCATCACTTGCTGCACAAACCCTACATTTCTGGCACGAATACTTGACATCTGCTTGGCAGTTTACCCAATAGAAGCGTTCTCTTTACTTCCCCAGGATTTTCGTCACTCCCAGATGTCCTCCGGTTGTACCGTCACGTAATTCTCGCAAAACCTCTAGTCTCCTATTTCTGGGGACTACAATCTGTTTTCTGTCCTTGCCCTCCCCTGAAGTTTCCAGGACGCGCTTCAGAAGTCCATTATCCAGGATGAGGGAGTTCCACTGAGTCCAGTATGCCTTTATGGTTGATGAGTATTATTCCTTCCACCGGATAACCTATATTAACTCTGGATCTAATTTTTGGTCTTTTTGGATCTACTTTTTCTTTTTCTTCACCTCGCTGACAATGTTTGCAATCATCAGGTCATGGTCTCCTCGAAAGGCGTCAGCATTCTTATGGCTTGTTCCAGAGCGATGTTGAGTCTCGAAGTCGAATTGTTGCATCCGCTCACCTGGCCACTTGTTTTTTGGTGTTTTTAAACGGCAGGAGCCACTTTAGGGCTGCGTCATCAGTCCTCAGGAGGAATCTTTTTCCTCAGAGGTACTTGTAGGAATGTTCTACCTCCTTTACCATAGCCAAGAGTTCCCTGAGAGTAACGCAGTAATTCCGTTCTATCTTGCTGAAGGTACTTGCTGAAATATCCGATGACTTTCTCCGGCCCTCGTTGATCTGCGAAAGCACAGCATCAATTCCGACATTGCATGCGTGTGTATTCAGGATGAAGTTCCCATCTGGTAAAGGATAAGTTAAAATGGGGCCACTGGTCAATGCACTCTTTAGGTTCTCGAATGATCGCTGGCATTCCTCATCCCACTGGTACTACACCTTCCGGCTTGGCGATGTTCGCAAACCTTGCTACGTACTGACGATAGTACGTGCATAACCCCAGGAAACTCCTCAACTGGTGGATATGTCCATTCTTGGACGGCTTTGATTTTCTGTTTCTCCACAGCTGCTCCCTGTACAGAAACCAAATTTCCAAGATATTGCATCTCTACCTGGGACAGCTGACACTTCTTCGGGCTTAACTTTAGTCCGGAACTTCGAAGTCTCTGAAATACCTCCTCCGGGTACGTCACGTGGTCTTCAAACGATTTTCCAACCACGATAATGTCGTCAAGACACACCAGGCACGTTTTCTTTGAAGGCTTTTTAAACACTTTTTCCAAGAATCTTTCAAACGTTGGTGGAGCATTACACAACCCCCCAAACATCATCACCGTGAATTGGTAAAATCCTGAGCCGATGGTAAAAACAGTTCTTTCGCGGTCTTCTTTCACTAGTTCCTCCTTCCAATAACAGCTCTTCCAGTCCAAGGTGGAAACATCTTTGATCCTGTCAATGTATCTAGGGTATAATGTATTTTTGGAAGAGGGTAGCTGTCCTTCTTTGTACCGTGGTTTAGTTGCCGATTGTACGCGCAAAATCGGGTCGAACCGTCTTTCGATTCAACCAAGACAACTGGAGAAGCTCAAGTGCAATGGGATGGTTCAATAAGACCTTTTTCTTCCATTTCGTGGACTATCCTGTCGGCATCTTCTCTTTTAGCTAGGAGTAGTCTTCTCGCCGACTGCCGAATAGGCTATGCATTCCCGATATTAATTTTATGTTTCACCAGATCAGTCCGTCCTCTCTTTCCTTTCCCTACGTCGCGTCGAAGATATCCTGATAGTTTCTAACGATGTGCCTGAATTTTGCTCTCTGGATTGGTTTCAAATTCCTGTATGAATCGGTGATGAGACTTTCCAGCTCCTCAGATAGTTTGCCAGGTGGTATTTTTGCATGCTGTGTGCACAGAGGAAACTGTTGAACAATGGCCCAAAGTTGCTTCTTTCTTTAACGCAACCGTGTAATGATTCAGGTTCATTACTCTTACGGGTACAATCTCCTTGGCACGAAACAGTCTTCCCCAGTATGACTCCTCTACCTACATTTCCATAGTTAAGTTCGGGATCAAACAGCATTACTGTTCCAGCTTTAGCTTTCCCTTCCAGGTAAGCAGATTGCTCGTCTTTCCCATGAAACATCACTTCCTCGTCATTTTGAGAAAGCCAAATATAATTTTGGCGAAACGTCAAGTGATTTTTCAAGCGAATACAAAAGACGAACGGATGTACACTGGAATAAATCATGAACCACATATTTCCATCTGTGAAACAATATACACAAATATATATACAGGGTGTTTTGTCGAAAATTCGCCAAACATGTAGGGCAGATAGGTGAGCTCATGTGCAATATTAAGGCACAATTCTAAGAAGTATATTAAAATATTACATCTTAGAATTGTGCCTTTTTTATCCAAGTTTCTGAACCATTGACAACGGGGTCTGACCTAGACCCCGAAACCTTTGGAATATACAGCGATTTTCATTAAATTGTGGTGTTATTTCTCAAGAAGTACTTAGACATTGAAAAATATGCCACAAGTATCATTCAGAAAACAACGCAAATGTCGAGGTTCCATAAAAAACGTAATTAAGTTTAAACACTTTATCACGTTACAAAATTCGAATGCTTAGAAAAACTTCTCTACTTCTACTCCTTTCCAACGATATATCACACATATTGGAAAGTAATGAGTATCATAATAAAATTTGAGATTGTAACTTACAAGGCGAGAACTACAAAAATAAAACCTACAGCAAATTGCAACAATTGGTTATAAATTTTGTTCAAACCTACCTCCTACCTCTACGGATGCAATCGCGACATCTACAGTGGTAGTCTCTAGTCGCATCTCATCGCATATTATTTCAAAAGGAACTATTATTCTTGCTCTTAACTGCTCCTTGTTTTTTATTTCTCTCTCAAAAACGAGTTGCTTAGCCCTTCCTATACAAAAAATTAAAGGGATTCAGGTCTGGCGAGCTTGGAGGCCAGAATATAGGGTCGAGAGAACTGACCCTCTCAATCCAGGCGTTTGGGAATGAATTGTTCAAGAGCTCTCTGAAAGTTCGCCTATAATGTACTGGACAGTCATCTTTTTTGAATATTACTGCAATTTGGTCTCTATTTTTTGTAGTTCTCACCTTTTAAGTTACAATCTCAAATTTTATTATGATACTGATTTCTTTCCAATACGTGTGATATATTGTTGGAAAGGGGTTGAAATAGAGAAGTTTTTGTAAGCATTCGAAGTTCTCGATGTGCTTCTTATTTTTTATTTGTAACATGATAACAGTCTATAACTTAATTACTTTTTTATGAAATCTCGCCAATTGTTTGCTCATATAATTTTTTCAACCATTTGTTTCAAAAATCGAAAAATAAAAGTTACAATAGTGTGAAGTTAAAAATCTGAGAATTAAGAAAAAATAAATAAATAAAACAAAAACCGTAAACTATCTAGATGTTATATGAGCTACATAATATAGCACATGAGCCCACCTTTCTGCCCTCCATGTTTGACGAACCTTCTACAAAACACCCTATATGTATATGAACTAAACTCTCAGAACATATATATATATATATATATATATATATATATATATATATATATATATATATATATATATATATATATATATATATATATACATATATATATTGAGGGTGCTTCATTTTAGAGCAAATATTGTTTATTCGAAGTCCCACATTAAAATCTTATAACAGATACAAAAATAAAAATTTTTAGCTATATTTTAGCTTTTAATTTCAATTTTAAGCCGTTGCTAATCGATTTTGAAGTATTTCCTTTTAAATAACATTAAATGGTTACATTTTAACATTTTTTTCTTTCGCTCACAGTCTAGAACTTTATTTGTCGAATTTTGGATTATAGATTCTCATAGAGGACTAAATTCTTTATGAAAAAGTCCAGTGAGTCAAATCTGTAAGTCAAATATGCTATTTACAAATCGTCTTTGAAATTGAAAATTGCAAGCAAATGCAATAATTCAGCTACTAAATCCTATTCATGTGCCAAATTTCAAAAACATTATTTTTTTTGAATATATTAACTAAATTATTACACTTACGTGTAAAGTAGAATATAAAATTTGTTAGTTATTGAATGTGTTAAAATATTAGATCAACAATTTTTTGTATTAACAATTCTACAGCTCTTAAAAACGTTTAAATCGTTCCCAGATTGTCTTTCAGATGACTGCAACAAAAGGACTGCTTTCTGTCATAAAATTAATACTAAAATTTATATTTACTTGTGTTTAGTAGCCAATTACCAAAAGTTTGCAACTGAAACGTTTTCAATAAACTACAAGCAATAATTGATTCTCTAGTAAAAAAATACAACAATTTTAATATTACCGAAGGCATGTTGGGTAATCTTAGATGGATCAAATATAAGGCGTTGAGATCACCGACTTGCTTCATAGCGTGTCTTCAATTATGACTAAGTACGACTTGTTGCGTTTGAAGTAAAAACTCCTGTAGAAACGTTCTGCGAGGAGCTGCTGAAGTTATTGACATCCTTAACATGGTCGTTTTCAAAGAGTATATTAAAAATAAAGCTACTGAAAACGTTAGTAATTTAAACGAAAATCGATAGTACATCTCATTATGTAATTCTTCAATACTGATACCTTCAATCTTCATTACTTAAAACAACAATATTTAAATAAAAGCTATAATTCACTCGCCAATCCTGTTCAATTGTCGGAGGAATTTCATTTCGTTTACTCCCCATCACAATTTTAATAAGATTTTATTCCATTGGTTTGAAATTTGTTTTTATTTATTCTACCCCATTTACTTTGCAAACGTTGCATTTGGAGATTTTGTGCTTGACCACGCTTCTTAGTATTATTTCAGGGTTTTTTTAACTTCAGTTCTAATAAGAGGCAATTTGTTTTGTATTCTTTTAATACACCACCATTTTTTCAGTTCATCAGCTTATATTTCAGCAAAATGAAACTAAGAGAATGTTACTTCAATTGTGCCAGGTAATTATTACTCTATGACTACCGGAGATATATCAAAACATATTACTATTGCTTTGACTCTTCGAGTGAGATTCCAAAGATTCAAAGTTTCAGGAGTTGCTAATGCTTGATTTATTCCTGTTGATTCCTCAAACTGAGGTTCTCCTAATAATTGCGTTGTACTCAAAGCAAACATTATGATCGGTAACCTATCTACATTTTTGCTGCCAACAATGGCAACTAACATTTAATAATCCTGGTAAACGATCAGATTAGGAAGACTTTGTAAGTTTTCTTTCAAATTGTTGGCAACTATAACTAGAAACTAGATTTATTTCAAGCCCAATCGCGGAACTACAACAACAAGAATATGCCTGGCAGTAGCTTTTGTTCAATTGATCGCAGGTAAAATACCTGCTGTCAAATTCTTATTTCTTATGTTTAATTGGTGATGTGATTCATCTTCTACATCAGCATCTACAATGTAAAGCAGCAGATGTAGTACTTGATGTAGAATTTTGGGACGGGTAGACTTGAATCTGTTAAATGAAAATTTTAGAGAAATAAAATCATCAGAGATATGAAAAACATATCGTTGTATGTAGAACATTATCCACTTAATTTGGAGTCTGTAGTGTTAGCTAAAAATATTCCTTAAAGTTTATCAAAGGATTTTAATTTGCAGTTAACTATTTTGAACCTAATTAATGAAAAAAGATTTTTAAATTGCAGAAATGTTCAATGGAAAACAACAGTGAGAAACGAAGACGGAAGAAAATTCCAATTTTCTTGAAATAATATTTAATTGAATTCGTTAAAAATGGCGATTTGAAGTTTAATTCCTATATGAATGATAAAAGATTATAACAAATTAAATAAGTCATCTTAAATAGTGTTATCAGTTTTTGTTTGCTAATATCTAAATCGAGGAAGCTCTATGATAAGTAATATCAAAAAAGTTATCAAATAAATTTAAAAAAAATGCATGCCTTTTTAGTCAGATCAATTTTTTTTATAAATTTCTTACTTTTTAATTTAATGTTGAGGTCGACCCATGAATGGGAAACATGTTGCCCAAATTATTCTAAACTCCCAGATAACCTCTTTCGAGCTTACTGTTGTTATGGTTTTATTTTACACTTTGGGTTCCTGGATGTTATATAAACACTCAGGCGAACTTACTATAATTTATTTAAACTAATTTTATATTCAGGTATTAATTTACAATTTATCTTGGACACCTGTTGTTTACTAAAGGGAAACCGAATATTGAATGAATCCTTTCGCCGGCTACGCATTTTATACATTTTGTCTCAGAAGTTCTAGATCAAATATCCGCTGAAATATGTCCTTCTGGATTCTCGAATTCCCGAGAACTTTGACAGGTCTTACCGTCGACTTCGAGGCGTTAGACAAACAACTTCCTGGATTCCACAAAATATCGGATGAATGCCGATTCCACGAAATATTACATGAATTCACGTCACACTGTAATTGTTATATTCAGAGAACGAAATATAAAATAACAAATTAACACATCACGTTTTTTTGCTAAAATCGAGTCACTGAGTTTATTTGATTCAAAACCAACCAAATACATATACTTTTTTATATTTTGTCTACATTGTTGTAATAAAAGCTATTAAAAGTCAAAATTCGATTCAAATTCACAAATGTACTGCAGTACAATAATATACAATGTATAACAAATACCACGAAGGCAACCGTAACCTATATTTTCACTGTTGGAACCGCAAAATGCTATAGTTACTTATAGTGTAGTAGGCGTAATTGGTCGAATTAAAGATAAAGATATATCACATATGTTAAACAGGAAAAATAGTTGACCAATCTATAGACTTGCTTTCTCTCAGTTAATCATGCGGGAGAGTTTTTCCATAATTAGTATTTCAGGCAATTTCTACAATATACCCTACTAGAGTTTGATTTTCGATTAATTATCTTATCCGATTTCAGAAATCGTTTTTAAGAGAGAAAACTCATATAAATAATCAAAACGGATTTCTTGCTTCAGGGGAGTGAGCAGTTCGGTACTAAATTTTCCTTAATATGCTTATGTTCTAAACATAACCATAGAACATAACCATTCTTCTTTCTTTGAAAATCCGCAAGTTCTGGCCATTGAATGTAACAGTTTTAGACGTAGCTTCTTGTTGATGGTCTTCATTAACGGTCAGTCTAATACCATCAATAAAAAGACAGATTTACAAAATTTAAATGTGATTTATTGTAACTTACTTGAAATGGAGAATAAGTTTTCAACCACTCATAATCAATCTGAATATAATTCAAATTTCACAGATTGATTATACAAAAAGTCAAAATTTTTGCTACCCCATAAATTTTGTTTCCTTAATAATATTTCAATTCATCAGTAAGTTCCAAGGAATAAAAATAGTTTACCCGTACTTTAAAAAATTTATATCACATCTCTTTAAATCAAATATGCCAACGTCACAATTTTGTTAGTTGAATTGCTAAAATAATTTCAAGAATATTCTAAAGTTTTATACATGTTTTTCTGCTTAAACAACCTCGACTAACGTAAGTGATTAGTTTTTTACTTCTAAATTGTTAATATTTGTATTGTTGGTAGTATATTGTATTGACTGACGATGAAATAAAATAATTTCGAAAGCTCTCAAAATAAGTTAAAAGAGTGTTTCCTTGTAACCCAAGAACTTTGGCTGCGTCCCCGATATTTTCTTGTAATATTTGAAAGTTATCAGCCGTTATTAACCGAAATCATATATATATATATATATATATATATATATATATATATATATATATATATATATATATCGTTGTAGAATACAATTTAAAATATTCAAATTAATTGAGCCGTTTTACACAAATTAGTAAATATTTATTGAACAGCAAACCCTTAACGTTTTTTGCGATTTTCTGTAAACTTTAAATCTCACCTTATAGTAAAGTGTATAGGGACTATCTGTAATAATTACTTAATATAATGCAATTTAAAACATCAAAATGATTATAGTCGCGTAATCGCTGAGCAACCTTTAAAAAATTCCGACGAATTGATAACCTCCTCATTTTCTGAAGTTGGGTAAAACTACACAAACTATACCAGCATCAAATGTTTTTCAATGTACTTTTTATATATAAAATTTTGAAACTATTATTTAAAGGATATTGTGTTCTGTTGGATCACTATTAAACTTTCAGCGAGACCCTTTTATTTGCTAGATTGTGTGTGACAACGGCGAGTAATTTCAGATACAAAGATATTTATCAACATTAACATTTTGCAAGTTGCTGCTAATTTATTTCTATTATATTTCACAAGACCTGATCAGACATTGTATTTGAAAGTAATACTTGAAACAAACTGTTACCTTGATGTTCAATATTCACTAGCTTATAAGGATTCAGGTATCTTGCAATAAATCAGTCAATCACCGAAGTAACATTTGGTTGGCAGTTAGTGGAAAAATATGTTATTTCTAAACTCAAATAACTAAAATTGTTAGCAGTGGCTTCTGTTTGAAGACATTGGTGTTTCCCAGCCATGCCAACAAAATGCTGAGGCTGTGCAGGGTATGCTAGCAATGCCCTCTTAAATTGTGATGTTTCCAGTAAAAGAGAAAATCAAACTCAAGTATTGAACCTAACATTTAAAAACTGAAATAACTTTGTAGAAATCTAGTACTTAACGTTTTAAAAAGAGTTCCTGAAAAAGTAAATAATACTAGTCAACATTTTGTACGAATGTCGATCACTTGCTATGAAGTGCTTTTTGTGCAAGTTGCTACTAGAAGTAACACTTATAGGCAGATTATTTCTCCAGTGCAAAGATTCTTTCTCATAGTTCGATTCCTTGCAACAGACTATTCCCATTTTACTAATTAATCTATCTGTTCCAGAGTATGTAGATTAACAACCAGAAGTTTGTAAACTAGAAGTTTGTAAACCAGTTACTGAAATTCTTGTGGTAAATGAACATCTCAAATAAAATTAATATATTTTCCTGGCCTTAGGTAGGTAAAGATTTATTTTGCAATTTTTATCAATATTAAACTTTTCATAGCTAATTTAAAATATAAAGAACTCAAATAAATGTTAAAAAAATATATTTAGAATTATTTCTTCATTCTGTACAATAATAAAATTAAAATAAACATTTTATTTCCTAACCATTTTTTAAGCGCCTTCCAAAAAGAAGGAAGTTGTCAATTCGTCGGCACGTTTTTTTTTGATCACTCAAAAATGGCTTGGGCAACTTTATAATTTTCTATAACGTGAGATTTACGGTTTTCCATAACATCAGAAACAGCAGTAATCAAAGGACTACCCCTTAATATTTTAAATTTTACTCTATAAAAAGATGTTCCAACTTGATTTCGTATAATATTCTATAACGTCGTAAAACATACCGTTTTTCTGAAAATCGTAAAAATATGTGCAAAAAACGGCAAACATCAATGTAAATGTCAAACTTTCATCATAAATATCTAGCTTGAATGTCAAGGTATGCCCTGAAAATATATCGTACACGGTGTTTGTGACGGTTTTCATTGTATAGGAATTGTAGTCAAGTGGCACAGAATAATCCATTAGTGTATCGAAACGAAAAATTGTATACAGTGGTAGGTATGTGTGTGTGTGTATGCGTGCATCGAATTTCAAGCAGCAAGTAATGTATGCAGTTGAAATGTAGGGCGAAGTAAAATACAGTTAGACAGGTGGATTCAAAAAATCTTACAAATAAATGTGATATCGGGTCGTACATAAGCAGTTCTATATAGCGGCTGGTTGAAATATAATGTGGAATAGAACTAAAGCTATGCAGGGTACTTCAAAAAAGTTGTATTGGGTGGCACATATACAAAGTGGTAGAAATAAGTGTGAAGTATTATAATAGTTATACAGAGAGGTTCAAAAATTTTTTAAAAATGGTTAAATAAGCATATGCGTAAGGATTTTCGAGTTATAGAGCGGAGGGTTGAAAAAATTTTAGAAGCACTTTCATATACTGGATTATTGAAATATAAGGTAAAGTGGAATTATAGTTTTACAGGGTGGTTAAATAATGTTATGTAGTGTGTAATAGTTGCTTATACTTGACATATGGAGCGAAGTAAAATTAATCAGGTAATTTAAAAAGAAAGAGTCAAAAGGAGAAGATTAATAATTATACAGGGCGGTAGCCACATCCTCTAGAGTTGAATTATATTTGTACAGGGTGATTCAGAAAATGACAAACAATTTATATTGCGTGGCCAATAACAGAAACGCATACAGGGTCATTGCAATATAGGGTGAATTAGAGTAATACTTATAGAAAGTGGCCTAAATAATAAAACAAATAAAAAAATAAAAAAATCTGTGGATAATGTAGAAAAAATACGAATTAGAGAGAAAGGGAGAGAAAAGGATACGCTAAAATAACCAAAAGAATTGTACCTTAAAACGGATAAATAAGAATATGTGTCAAAAAATAGTTATTGATTGCAAACAGCTTCTAAACGGTTTTTATTTTAAGCCAGTTGAAGTCGATTCTGTTTTTAAATGTAAATTATTGTGAAAAAGGATATTTTCATTTTTATGATTTAGAAGAACGGCAATATATATAGAGTCACATTTTGTCTATCCGTCTGTCACAGCATATTTTCTTCAAAATTCCACAAAGTTCTAGTTTGCAGAAAAAATAAAACAAAATGCCTAATGTTATTTTGGGGACGGAAGTGGAATTATAACATTAAATGATAAATTTTAATTATTTATTTAATGAACAGTTTACAGTTTACCCTGTACTTGCGTGGTACATTTAATTAAATCTTAAATCTAAACTTTAATCATATAGAATTCAATCTTACAAAATCCAACACAAATCAGTAAGTATTTTAAATATCACAGTATATATTGCATTAATAATTAGTAAAAGCATGATGTGTTAAATAGTCGCCTCATTTTATATTATTAATTTAGCCATTGATCCAATTTCTTTTTGTTAGCTATTTTACAGTTTAAATATTTTTATAGCATTGATATATACATTTATACGAATAATAATGATAATTTACCCAGACCTTTATTTTACCGAACAGAGAGCCGCAGATCAATATCGTGCCATCTTCAGAAATAGCCTCATATCGGCTGAACAGCTGGACACAATAAAGAGCGAAGTTGACCGCGAACTATTTGGTAGAAATACAACAGATCCAGAATCTGGAACACATTTGGCGAAAAGAGTGGACGAGACTCAAAAATATCAACAAGAATATCCAACCAAAGTTGACCTGCTTGAGAAGATCCAAGCAGAAAAGGAATGAGCTCTTATAAAGTACAGTGGAATAGATTCAAAGAACAAATTTATCTTGCCAAACTATGTTTTAGGTGCTAATGCGAGTCCCTACACACAATCATCTACTGGGCTGCAATTGCTATCTGCAGAACAATTAGAAACGTTTTAAAATCAAAGCAAGACCCTCCCAATTTAGGCAAACTCCTCGAATACCACCTTAGCAAAAAGACTTAAAGCGAAAATTAATTCTCTTCGGAAAGACATTGGAATTCTGACCGAGTACCAAGGAGGGGTCAGGACCAACAGAATAGAAAGACTTGTCAGGAGTATCGTAGACAATAACCGAATGAACTCTCAGTGGGATGGAGAAAATCTCACATCTCAGCAGTGTCTGGACAGTCGACGACAAAAGCTCTCCACATTCTGTTGTCGGCAATCAATCCCAAGCCAAACGACGAAATCTCTACATGGCATATATAGACTACAGAAAAGCCTTTGATTCAGTTCCACATGATTGACTCATTCGGGCACTGAAACTCTATAAAGTAAATAATTGATTTATTAACTTAATATACAATGTCCACATGGCAATCCAAAATCTTACAGTTCGATACAAACTGACACCATTTCAATCGAGCTCTCTTAGCCCGCCGTTGTTCTGCCTTGCCATGAACCCTCTCTCAAACAAACTGAACTCGACTAACTTTGGGTTCAGTAACAAACACAACAACGTACAAGCATTAAAGATAAATCATTTGTAATACATGGATGACTTAAAATTGATGGCAGCTAGGAAACAACAGTTGCATATTTCAGGTCATTAACACCTACGCGGGTTCAGACTCAGTTACTCTTTAGGTATAGTTAATTGAATCAAAACTGACATTATACAATCACAACGGAATGTTCGAGTTCTACTAATAAAAGCTCAAAATCACGATCCAAAGAGCTCTGTTGAACGTACAACTTTGCCACACTATGAAACGAGGAAGAGGAGGAAGAGAATTGGCCTATACAGGTAAACTATTAGATCAACAAATTTCTAATTGCGTACTCATTTCCAGAAGCTCGCAGATGTGTCTGGTCTAAACAGAGTCATATGCCAAGTTGATGCCTCAACACCACTGCTACTGAAAGAACAGCAAGGTCACATGCACCACCAGTCAACAGATCAGAAACTGCTTAAATAGAAAAAGAAGCCCCTTAGTGACATACAAATGATATCAACCAAGATTATGTCGACAGTTCAGCGTCGAACTATTTTTGGTCATATGTTTCCTGAAACGGAAGGTTTTATATTGTCACTTCAAGATCAAGTAATTCCAACTAAGAACTATCTAAAGTACATAGTTAAAAATCCTTCTATTAAAAGCGGCAGATACAGATATGGTTGCCAAACATCTGAATCTATCCAACACACACAGGGGGTCGTTAAGCATTCGCTGCAACTGAATACTAAGAACGACACGATGCTGTGGTAAAAATACTGTACCAGGAAATAACACCGAAACTTGAACTGTTGCACTCGGTAAGAGTGCCATACTATGTATACAAACCACAATCAGTTTTAAAAAATAACAACTACAAGTAGTACTGGGACCGCACGTGTCTAACCGATCGAATTCTTACTCACAATAGACCAGATATAGTTTTAGTAGATTAAGTCTCTAGAAAAACAACGTTAATTGACAAAAAACGTGGATTTGGAATTTCAAATAAAGACAGAGGGAGACATAAGTAACACACGAACTGTACCATTGTTATATCATCAACAGGAGTAGTCCCAAAACTTCTAATAAATAATCTAAAATACGTCGGTCTGGACATCGTTATTAACTAATGCAAAAAGCCGCACTGTTAGAACAGCCCGGACTGTCAGAAAATTCATGCGAAATTCCAGCTACAACGCCAACCTGGTAAGCGCTCCAACAGATCTAAATCCTTTTGGTTTATAGAGTATCTGATGTTTTGTGAATTTTTTCCTAAAGGCACGCTATGCATGCCTTAGAGGGAGTGAGTGTTCATGCCATACATTATATGGTCATACACGGGAATAATTTTTATTTCAAATTTATCCACAGTTTAATAAAAATATAAAAACTATAATATAGAAACAAAAACAGTTTTTATTATACTTCAAATAAAAGGACGCTGAAAGCAATCTATGAAAGTTCTTATTAGCGCCCCGGAAATTATAATATAAAAAATCAAAAAGAAACAAAAACAGATACTAGTATTTGATAAAAATTCTTTTACTTATTTTAGGTAGTTGAATATGTTTATTTCTGGTAACACTAACAGAGCAAAAAACGCAGTTTTAAGTGTTTCATAATGAAAACATAATGATTCAAAAGCAAATAATTATACAAGATTAACTGGATTTTTGCTTGTATTATTAGAATTTTTGTTCATGATTTTAAGTAATCAGTTTGAAATACCTACTTGCAGAAGAGATAAGTTATTAATTTATGCTCCTCCCAAAGAAATATTGCCTTAAGAAATATTACTATGGAAGTATGCATAATAAATTATTTTGATTATATAAGCTGTCATTATTTCGACAATTTATCGAACACAAAAACCAAGTACATACTTTGTTTTATTAATAATGTAACTAGTATGTTTATCCCATTTAAGGTTAAAATCAAAAATAATTTCTACATATTTGTGGTGTTCAACTCTACTAATAAAATAGCCATTTATACATATATCAATTTTCTCTGGAACATTATCACAGAAGCACCTAAAAGCAATATAAACCATTTTGTTTATATTAAGTCACTAATCACTGATTCACTTTCCATTTTCCTTATTCAGAATAAATTCATCATGTGTTGAGCTCCTTCCCAGATGCTGGCAGATTATATTATGGCCGTATCATCTACATATAACAATATACACTTATTATTCAACCTACTGGATTATGTAAAATTATCATTAACGGATGATATGGCAGTACTGCCTACGGATAAATCATGCTCAACGAAATAATAGAATTCTTAAATTAATTTGGAATTGGTTATCCCAAAATGAATTATCACTAACTGTTAAAAAATCTGTTTGTCATTTAAATATTTTGGTGTCTCTTTCACTATAGGATGAGATGGGAAAACACATCCAATATATTGTATATAAAACTAAGTAACTTTCTTATTCTGCAAATTCTGCAAAGTCATGTTACATGAAATTCTACTATTGGTATACTATGCATTTTTTAGAAGTTTTTGAAGTAGAAGAGGTTGTGCCCCATCTCATAATATATTGTAACAAAGAGTCCTGTTAAATTATTAAAATTCATCATTCAGATCACTGTAAGTGATACAAAAATCACTTAACATGGATCAACTGTTTGTCTTAGTATCCCTTGGGTTTCATTATAGTAAACTGATAATTTAGTTATATCCATCCGACAGATTCCCGTACAGATGAATGAAGACTGGACAACGGAACAATGAGGTATCAGAATTAAATAAATACATTAAAAATTTTCATGCTTTTAAGTTACTTCTTTAGGTGGGTTTTTGTTTTTTAAACAATTTATTTATTTTACAATTTTTAGCGAGGCTTAATTGGATGCAGTATTCAAATTTAATTAACTTTTTCTATATTGCCTAAAATAAGAAATCTAATTAAATTTTCGACATTGCCTAAAATAAAATGTTTTACTTTTAAGCATCATTTATTAGTTTGACCAACCCCGTTTACTGTTGATGAGAATTACTTGTTTTCCAAATATTTAAATTTTGCAAATGATTAGCAATTTATTGTAGACGATTTGAGTATCATCATTCTTTAGGTATTTTAATTATATTGACATTTATTTAATAGTCTCTTATAATAAATCATTGTACAGTTTTAAGTGATATAGCATAATAGGACGTAATTTTCAATTCTAATAAACTTTATTTGAAAACAATTTGAGTTATTATTAAAAATTAAGATACTTAACTTAAACAAAATTTGTATTCTTTGTCAAACCTAGTACATAATTTGAGAAAGTTACATGAATATTTAATATACAATTTTTAGTGATGTGGATTTTATAATTGTAATTTCTCGTTTTTATTAGAATTTTAGATATGTCAAATATAAAGGTTTTTTTAAAAATTCATATTTGCTGACAAATCTCGTATACAGTTGAAAAAGTGACACGTAGTGATTACCGTATAGGTTTCTGGCCATGGAAATCTTATGAAGAATAACTTTCTCTGTAAATAATAAAGAACGTTTTCCGATTAACTTGCAATTACAGTTACACTTTTATTGATACAGCATAATCGGATGCAGTTTTCAATTCTAATAACTTTTAAATAATACTGATATATTTTTTGAAACCTAGTAAACTAAGCTAAATAAAAAAATATACAGTTTTAGTACAATGGCATAATTTGACGCTGTTTTAAATTCTCAACACTTCTATTTGATAACAATTTTACGATATTAACAAAAATACAGGTACTTGACATTTAAGAATCATTCCAATTTGCTACAGTTAAAAAAGTAACATGGAATGATTACTGTATAAGTTTTAGGCTATGCAAATCAGTTTATGAATAACATCTTTTTCTGTGAAAATTATTAATAAAAAAATAGTGCGATTTATGAAGAAAATCTGTATATATAGACGAATTGAAAATCTTCAGCTTGAAGTTGATCAACTGAGATTTAGTTTGATCAATCCAATTTATGTAAATTTTTGTACACAAAGTTCCGAACAGAAAAAATTTCATATAAGCGGCTTCACCATAGCTTATAATATAAGAAAGTCGGTAAAAAAGTGTTTCCCGATTTTCTAAAAAAACGGTACAAGCTATGTTATTGAAAAAAATTTACCTTTAGAAAGAGATAACAAATGATACCCCTTTGAATTTAAACTTTTAGTCATTTTTACCCCCGCTTAGGAGTTGAAACTGCAGGGTGACCGATACGTGTAAAATGTGTCCCTCCGTAAATATAAATGGCTAGTTTTGAAATGAGAGCCCTGTATAATGTATATACAGGCTTTCGAACACCAGTCGACTTATGGAAATGCTGTGGAACCTTTGGTGTGTCAAATCTAAAAACACAGTTTTCCACCTTAACACCAAACCTTTATTTAAACACTCAACGCCGTTTCAACCACTCATCAAGAAAAACACAATTTAAAACAGCTATTTGTATTTTCACTCCGTTTGTTTCATGAGGTATGCACATTTTTTTAACTGGAGCATGTGTGAAACCTTATTCTCCGAACATCTATTATTTTACAAAAATTATCCCACCTGTTGCGAGGTGAAGACGAAATTAATTCATCATTTCAATATATTATGATAGTCGATATTTGGTGTTAATTGTTTCACTCATGACTTCTTAAAATTAATTATTTGATCCGATTTAATTCTTTTAAATTTTTTAAGGGCGAAACATTCAAGTTTTGTCAAAAAAGATGTAATAAACATATACATGCAGATATTTAATAAATCGAGGTAGTTGGATCTATTTCCCATATAGAGATTTCAACCAGTACGTTCATAGTTAAATTTCTCTTATTGATAATGATACCCCTACCTAGTAAATAGTCAAGTATGTCGCAGATAATAAGCACCATAATAAATTTAAATTGGTGCGAGTTGGCGCTTATTAGGAACTTGCATGTGAAAAATATTGGCACTGCAATAACTATTTTATATTTGCGAAATAAATTAACGGTAATATTTACCTATGTATAAAATAATCGAATAACGTACTATCGTATATTCAATGCAAGAAGTATTTAAGCAATAAATATTTTTGGAGTATTTTAACGATGTATAAACTTTTTAATTAGAATTTGTTAGTTATTAGTCAAACCTGAATGAATATTGCTCACAGTAATGACATGACGTGATACTTCACAAAAGTCATTCATGAGCGGATGTAAATTGTTTTTTAAACAGATACTCTACTTGTGTGAGTGCAAAAACTAATTTTAACGTTGTTCAGTTTTATAAAAATTTGCTTGCTCTTATTCCGTGTAAAGCACATTTTTTAGAAATATTTCGTATAATTTTTAGAGATTTCTTTATTCGCATAATAGCTAGTAAGTAATTTTACCTACTATAAACTGCTCGTTCATATTATGATTTTAAAGTGATGGTATGCAAATAGGTGTGGGAGTACGAGTCTATACAGTTTAACAAATTTTGGGACTCTGTTTTCATCTTATGTAAGGTGGTACAGTTACCCAAGGAACGCTAATGTATGATAAACAATTTCTACTTAGCGTTGAAGGACATTCTTGTTGTGTGACATTCAATTAGTACCTAACCTCTAAAATATTCTAATTTCGTTCGTTCTACAAAGTGCATGGTTCTGGCAATAGTGGTATTGTTATGTCTATCATTGGCTATTCAAAGTTTTAAAAACGAATTTTCTCGTACTTATTAATATTATTATTAAAATCACACAGTGAAAGCTTATCAAAAAGTTTGTTTAATGGGTTTATCAATAAGACTGTCCTAATGTTTCCTAAAATATAAAAGCCCTAAAAATTGAAAAAATTTGCTATTTTACATTCATATGTGACAAATAAGTCTATCAAATAACCCCTTTAACTTTCTTTGCCGAAAATATTCAAATAACACGTCATTGTTGTTACAAGCTTCTTTTTAATCGACTTCCAAAAAAGGAGAATTAACAAAAATAAATTAAAAAAAAACCGTAAGCTGTACACATTATACGGGCTACATAATATCGCACATAAGCCCACCTATCCGCCCTCCGTGTTTGACGAACCTTCTACAACACACGCTGTATATTATCGTTATTTTGTGATGCATCCTAAATAAGTGCAGACATAGATGCTTGTTGAGATAATTACCTCGTTTACAAGTGAGCATAATTGTTACTGTCTTTCGCATTCTATTGATTTTGTCTGGAGAGTTAAATAGGCAATTACAGTATTTATGGTCAAACTAAGTCAGCAAGAAAAGGAGAAGGTTATCAGTTCTTCGGCACGATTTTTTATGTATGCTCGGTGAATTTTCAAAAATGGCTTAGGCAATTTGGATAATTTAAAGGGCATTGCATTAAGGAATGTTACAGAACGGTACCTTATAATTTTCTATAACGTGAGATTTACGGTTTTCCATAACATCAGAAACAACAGTAATTTCTAAAAATCGTAAAAATATGTGCAAAAAACGGCAAACATCAATGTAAATGTCAAAATATTCTTTTCTATAACGTGAAATTTGCGGTTTTCCAGAAAATTAGAAAAAAACAATAAATAAGGGACTACATTTCAGTAAATTTCAATGAATCTAAACTGTTTCCTTTAAACAATTTGAATACTTTGATTTTGAATACTTTAAATTCTGTTCTACAAAGAGGTGTTCCAGCTGGATTCTGTATAATTTTTCTAAAAAACGGTAAAAATCAATGTAAATATCTGGCATGAATGTATGTAGTACAGGGTGTTTGTAACAGTTGTCATTCTTCACGGCTTAAAGTTGAGTGAAATGTATCGAAAAGAAAAATTGTTATGTGAGCGATCTTTTCATTACCGTATACGCTGGTAGGTGTGTGTGTGTGTGTGCGTTCATGGAAATTCAAACAGCAAGCAATGTGCGCAGTTGAAATATAGGGCAAAGTAAAATGACAGTTAGACAGGTGGGTTCAAAAAATCTTACAAGTAAATGACATAGTTGAAACATAAGGTGAAATAGAATTAAAGTGGTTCAAAAAATGTTGTGGTTCAAATAATAGTGAAGTAAGACTATAGTTATAAAGGATGGATCAAAAGACGTAAAAAAAATATTAAATAAGCATATGCAGTAAGGATATTCGAGTTGTAGGGCGGAGTGTTCAAAAAATGTAAGGAGCAGTTGCGTATACAGGATGATTCAAATATAAGGTGGAGTGGAATTTAGTTATACAGTATAATTAAAAAAGATTAATACTTATACAGGGCGGTTGTAACATCGTGTTGAGTTGAATCATAGTTGCACAGGATTATTCAGAAAATTACAGACAACTAATTTATATTGGGTCACCAATACACACAAACATATACAGGCTGGTTGCAATACAGGGTCAATTAAAGTTACACTTATAGAAAGTGGTCCAAATAATAAAACAAATAAAAAAAGTTCAAAAATATTTGGAAAATATAGAAAAAAGAATACAAATTAAAAAGAGGGAGAAAGAGAGAGAGAGAGAGAGAGAGAGAGAGAGAGAGAGAGAGAGATAAGAATACGCTTATAAAACTATAAAACAATAGAATTGTACCTCCAATCAGTTAAAAAAAGAATACAGGGTGTCCCAAAATTCCCGGAACGGCATTTTATCTCGACGGGAACGCATTTTAGCGAAAACTGTTTCAAACAAAACTTATAGGATTCGTCCCTGGCTATCGAACTGTGACCTTGAATTTGACCTTGACCATCAAGGTCAAGTCGATTTTTTCAAATGGGACAACATATTTCTGACCTCGGAAATGGAAAGATCGGAAAATTTTACGTTCAAATATGTCCTTGACCATTTTTAAAACTTGACCTCTGGTGGTCAGTAAAGGTCAAGTGAAGGTCAAGTACAACTTCATTGCGTAGCTCGTCAAATATGGGTTAAAAATTTTTTTTCAAGAACTAAGGTTTAGGATTTTTCCACGGCAATGCGATGCTTAGTATGGCTACGCAACGAAGTTGTTCTTGACCTTGACTTGACCTTTACTGACCGCCAGAGGTCAAGTTTTAAAAATGGTCAAGGACATATTTGAACGTAAAATTTTCCGATCTTTCCATTTCCGAGGTCAGAAATATGTTGTCCCATTTGAAAAAATCGACTTGACCTTAAAGTGATCTTGAAGGTCAAGGTCAAGGTCAAATTCAAGGTCACAATTCGATAGCCAGGGACGAGTCCTATAAGTTTTGTTTGAAACATCTTTCTCTAAAATGCGTTCCCGCCGAGATAAAATTCCGTTCCGGGACTTTTGGGACACCCTGTATATATCAGCAAAATAGTAACTGATTGCACACGGTTTCGAATCAGTTATTATTTTAAGTCAGTTGAAGTCGGTTCTTTTTTAAATATAAATTATTTATAAGTGCAGACTAAGAGGAATATGTTAATTCTGTTATTTTAACATGAAGCAACCTGACATAATATAAAACTGGTAAATTAGAAATATCTTTCAGGAATAGGGTACCAATATGGAACAGTACAAAATCTGCTCCAAATATCATCAAATACGGAGCCGTCAACTTCACAAACGAAGGATACTCATATAACATTTATTGCTAAAGAAAAAACTTTAATTTGTTGCTGACGTAAGTAACCTCTTTTGAGAAAAAAAGGAACGGCTACACTTTAAATTGACGAGGTTTTTTCCATGCCAATTTCGACCGAGCGGATACTCAGCGAGTATTTCCTGGGCATCCTGACCATATTTAGAGTGAATAAATTTTTTCAAAAGTGTATTTCATATTTCAAAATTGAAATGTTTCAATATTTTTCATATACATTGATATTTACGTAGCAAATGAGTTTATCCTTTACTTTAGGACATCACTGTATGTTATTATTAAATAATGTGTGTAATTGTCATTTGCAGGATTAAAAAACATTTGAAAGCATTCCGAGTTTTGAGCTTCTGGACATTCAAGATGACATCAATAACATTTGTTCGTTTGGTCGGAAAAATATTTCAAGCTACATTGCGAATAGAATTGCTGTGGAGTAGAGAGCAAAGCAGGGAATTGTTGCCTAGCAATTTCGCTTTTGGCATGATTTCGAGAGTTCGTACGGCCGTACAGAGGGGATTTTGTACCAGTTCCGTAAAAGGAATGTAGCTAATATCAGACACTTCACTTGAATAGTGGAAAATTTCATGAGCTTATTGCTACTGTTTTACGTTCTTTCTATGTATTTGGCACTATGGAAAAATGTGAGAATATGTATATTTGAATTGTTTTTGCATTTACTTTATGTCGGATAAACGGTTAATCGTTTCTAGAATTTTAGTAAAACGATATTTTTCAAATTGTTTTTAAAACTGTTTCAATTTAGAAAAATTTATACATAAGTTTTTCACAAAAACCATATTTGATTATAAGAAACAATATTGATATATAACTGAATTATTGTTAAAACAATTAGTAATATATTAAAACAGACGCTATTTTCATTTTGTTATGTCCGCGAAATCTTATCTATTCCCAGACAGCATTAAATAATCTAATTATGTAAACAGTTCAACCACCCTATGCCATCAATTACACTTACTAATATAGATGATGTTTTGTAGAAGGTTCGCCGAACTTCGGGGGCAGATAGGTAAGGTCTAGTGCTATATTATATAGGCCATATAACATCTAGATATCTTACGGTTTTTGTTTTTTTTTATTCTCACATTTTTTTTATTTGAACTGTTGTAGCTTTTTAATTTTTCACTGCTTCTTCACCAAATAAACTTAAATATTATCTATAATGTTTGTTTGCTCATCTGCATTTGATATTTGACACAAATAATTGGTTGAAAAAATTATATGAGTCCACAAATGGAGAGGTTTCAAGAAAGAAGTGATTGAACATACATCAAGTTGCAATTTTTAGATATAAATTTTTGTTCAAACCGACTTCTACCGCTACGAATGCAATTGCGACACCTTTTTCTAACTTCTACAATGGTAGTCTCTAGTCGCATCTCACCCCATGTTATTTCAAAAGCAACATTTATTATTTTTTTTAACTGCTCTTTGGTGTCTATTTCTCTCTCATTAACAAGTTGCTTGGCTTTTCCAGATACAAAAAATTCAATGGGGGTCAGGTCTGGCGCCCTTGGCGGCCATAGTATAGGGCCTAGTTTTCTCAATTCACGCGTTTGGGAGCTCTGTAACGGTTCCCTTTTAATAAACGATTTGTTGATCTTATTAGATGAAATCTCATTTGAAGACGGACCAACAATATTCAAAAAAGTTGGCTGGCCAGCACATTATAGGCGAACTGTCAAAGAGCTCCTGGAGCGTGAATTGAAAGAACTGACCCCATACTATAGTCTCCAAGGTCGCCAGACCTGACTTGCTTTGATTTTTTTGTATGTGGACGGACAAAGCAACTCGTTTATGAGAGAAATATAAACCAAAGAGCAGTTAAGAGAAAGAATAAATGTTGCTTTTGAAATATTATGGGATGAGATGCGACTAGAGACTACCACTGTAGAAGTTAGAAAAAGGTGTCGCGATTGAATCTGTAGCGGTAGAAGCCGGTTTGAACAAAAATTTATAACAAATTATTGCAACTTGATGTATGTTTTATTTTTTGTAGTTCTAACCTTGTAAGTTACAATCTCAAATTTTATTAAGATACTGATTACTTTCCAATACGTCTGATATATCGTTGGAAAGGGGATAAAATAGAGAAGTTTTTGAGAGCATTCGAAGTTCTCGATGTGCTTCTATTTTTATTTTTTTTTGTAATGTGATAAATTGTCACTTTTTTATGGAACCTCGCCATTTGTGGACTCATATAATTTTTTCAATCTATTATTTGTGCAAACAAACATCATAGATTTGATTCAGTTCAAATATAAAAATTTGAGAATTAAGAAATACAAATTAAATTAAAAACAAAACGTAAGATATCTAGATGTTACATAATATAGCACATGAGCGGACCTATCTGCCCTCCAAGTTTGGCGAACCTTCTACAAAACAACCTGTATATTGGCTTTTAAAGTTGGATGTCACTTGTCACTTCTGAATTATTATTTTCTAAAAAAAGCTAAGTCTGAAGTTATAAAAAATTTTATGGTACCACATAAGTACAGTCATTAACAGAATAGAGTATAATTTACCCAAACCGATTTAGGCGTTTTAGAGTGATTGGTACGCCTACAAAAATATATTAAAAATATTCTCCTAAGAATTAGGAACTTCCTACTCGGCAATAAAGAAGTGATAATTTTTGTTTTAGCGGTTACAACAGGGTATTTTGAAATCATTGAAAATAACTTGCAATGAATGATAGATCATTTTATTAGTTAATACCGTAAAAGCTTATTTTCTTCATTTTGTATCCAGATTATGTTAATTTTTCATAAGCGAAATGACTTCTATGTTTAATTCAATATCAGAAAAACAGAAATAATTAATAACATTTTTCAAAAATCTTAATAGTGGTATTTGTTGATTACCCAGATACCTTTTCTAATTTAAAGGCCCAGCTTCACCAGTCAATACTATTTTGTGACAGAATTCATTTTGAAACTCATATACTTTTTTGGCCTTTTTCGATCTATTTATTCTTAAATTCCTAGATGTCGAAATTCATTTGGTAGTAAAATATTAAATTTAGTTATACGTATTAAATAAAAAAAAACAATATTTGAATCTGTTGAGGGAACCGTAAGTAGGAACAGTATATTCTGTTGCATTTAATAGATTGAAAAATCTCGAAAACACAGTATTACTGTATATATGTTTTTTAATACAAGATCGTGTTTGTCCGAGTCAATTTTCCGCTGTACTTCAATTTTTTTGTTATCATAACCAAAAATATCTCAAATTGTCTGTCCCTGTTATTTTTGTAATTTCTTCCACTGTCATTTTTTTATGTCTGCAAAAATGCTCACTAGGTATGATTTATTTTATGGCTCACTTCCTTAAACTGTTCCGGTAATTTTTTGACCATGTCAATAATGTTCTCTCGTCTTGTGCTATCAATACTGATTATTAGCAATACCTGGAGTGTAAACATGTCCATTAATTATGGGTGTTCCTATTTCGCGGCATTTTTCTGTCCAGGTAGTTAAGGCGTATTCTAGGAAGATCTTCAACAATGTAGGTGATGTCGGACACCCCTTTCATAGATTTTTCGTTGTTTCAAAATTAAATATAATTCTGTTCTTGTTATACTTTTACTATTTTAGTTATGTTTATTTAGTTAAGTGCTTTATAAAGTTACTTTCTATGGACTGTATAATATCCTAGCCTTCGATATACGAAAGCTCTCTATTAATTACTGTACAGTGTAGATGTGATCTATGCAAAGCTTGCCTGTGTAAAGTCCACCTTTTCTACTGAGATTTTGCCTTCTATACTACTCGTATATGTAATGTATTTCTGATTGTCCTAGCATAAAGTTTTCCCATGGTTATAATATCACTAATTTCTCGATAGATTGCAAGTTCTCATCTCTCACCTATTTTACATATTGATTTTAATAGGGCTCCTTTCCGTTCTTTGTGAGACTCTTACATTAAATTACTTCTTTTATTTATTTATTTTTGTCAAACATACTGTGTGATAATGCAAAGAAAAATTAGGTAACTTACCAAATAGTTTTAACCATCAATCTTATTTAAATTTATCGTAAATGATATATTAGTATTGAATTATTTGCATTGGGGTACCGTCACATTTAGGGGCCGATTTTGGAATTTATCCCAAAGAAACCTTGGATGCTCGTTGGATTGGGAGTGAAAGCCATTTTGTTTCGATATCCCCCCACCTGATATAAATATCTTAGACTTTTATGTGGTAAATATATTTATAAAGCGCCTGCAGTAAAAAGATAAGACCTAATGAAACAAATACAAAATTAAAGAAAATCCCCATTTTTCTAACCGATTACTGAAATTCAAACTTGTAGGCCTTTAATGAATGGTGGAGGTAGTCATGTTGATCATTTATTTAGTTGTTAAGTTTATAATTTATTGTCTATTAAAGGCTTAAAAAATGAAATGATAATGAGAATACGTTATGTGAATGAGAATACCTTATGTGAATTTTCTCTAAAATGTTATGTCTTGAAAGTTAAGCATTTCCAAACCTTCGTTTATATTGTAATATTGTTATTTTCACACTCAAGTTCAGTTCAATTTTTGGATTTATTTAAAAACATAGTGCAACTCACCCTAATTTATTTTCACTACATAACATAAATTATATTCACAGAACTATTTACAATTTATATTTACTATAAGGTAGACGAATACTGAATGAATACTTCCGTCGGCTCTCCGCATTTATATATTACATCTTGGAATTCTTCAGAACGACAAAAGCCGCCGGAAGATTTCCTTCATTGACTAGATTCTTCGAGAACTTCAAACATCAAAGCAAGCCGCCGACCTCGATGCGCCAGATGAACAATATTTCGGATTCTCCGAAATATCGGATGAAAGCTGCTTCCACGAATTATCGGAAGAATACCGGTCACATTGCCCCCTCCTTAAGACCATTTCGTCCCGAAATGTACCAGAATCCTTTACGGTGTGGCGATACCTGCAGGACTCTTCATTTCGGCAATGGGACGTTCGGTGGAAGTAACAGTCGACGAACTTCGAATCTGGGTTGCTAATATTCTTCTCACAACACTCTAAATCAGTCCATCTAACCCACAGGCTACATTTGGGACCGCCAACGTCATCAGGTTCTTCTCCATCATTATGGTTCTCAACTCCACCAGAGTCTTCCAAAGATTGCCATATGTTGGCCTTACCTGCGATAACGTTTTCGTTACCAAATGGAAGTTGTGTCTGGTACTCACTGGTTGTTTATCTTCGAGATGAATGACCTTCCCCACCACTGGAGCTCACACCCTAGGCGTCTGGAACTGGCCGTACTTCTTTGCGAACACCTTGGCTATTCCCCCAGACATCCGGAGATCAAGAGCCACACAATGAGCGAGGTAATATTCTATTGGCCCCTCAAACAGTTCTCGGGGTTCTTCTCTGGTCAAGCCGTTACACTTTCTGCCCATTAGAGCACAGTGCCATAAACTCTTCAAATGTCATCTCGTCATCGGCTGGTTGGATGCTGCGTACTGGGGCATGGTCAACTTCACTGTCATGACTTCCGGCATAAGGAGCTAACCTGTTGAAATGTATACTACCTTTGGTTTCCTTGAGGTTGTTTCCTAATTCTGTAGACGACATCGTTGATCCTCTTTACTATTTGGTAAGACCCCTCCCAAGATCTTTGTGGCTTGGGCGAATATCCACAATGACGCTGAGGGTTATAAAACCAAACAAGATCATCAACTTGGAATTGATGTCGTAGGCTACCTTTATCCGGGCACTGGCATTCTCGATATTTAAACGGACTCGTTGGTGGATGTCGTTAAGCTTTTGACGTAACTGGCTGACATAATCTTCACCTGCAGTCTCTTCTCGTCTGGGACAAACTTCAGATCGCATGGTAGTCGTAATTCTTGTCAGATAATAACACTGCCCGGGGTCTGACCCGTTGACTCGTGCACAGACAAACGATAAGCCATTAGAAACAAGTGGCAGATACTGGTCCCAGTCTCTTTGATGTTCTGAGACTACCTTTGACAAATGGCAATTAATGGTTCTATTCATCCGTTCTACCATTCTGTCGTTCGTGTTTTATCGATCCTCAATAGTTTGCAGACGGCTTAGAAAAGATTAGACTAGAAATTTCTACCTTGGTCTGAGTGCAAATCTAAGGGAACACCAAAACCACTGATCCATTCCTTGACAAGGACATCAGCAACGATCAAGACTTCTTGATTCGACAAGGCATAAGCTTCTGTTCATTTACTTAAATAGTTCATTCCACCACACGGTACTTATTGCCTGAGTAAGATTCAGGAAATGGACCAACAACATCAATGGTTACTCTTTCGTATGGATTGCCCATGTTATATTGCTTAATAGGAGCTTTTCTCGCTTCTGAGGCCTATTAATTGCTGCACAAGCCATACATTTCCGGCACCGATCCTTGACATCTGCTTGACAGTTTATACAATAGAAACATTCTCTCAACTTCTCCAGTCCTGACCCGATGGTAAAAGCAGTCATTCTCGATCTTCCTTTGCTAGTTCCACCTGCCAATAACCGCTTTTCAAATCCAGGGTGAAACACATCTTCGATCCAGTCAATATATCTGGGGTCTATTCTTGGTAGAGGATAGCTATCTTTCTTCGTAGCTTGATGTAGTTGCCGCCCGCCACGCAAAATCGGGTCGAACCCTCTTTCTTTTTAACCAAGACAACTGAAGAATCCCAAGTGCTATTGGATGGTTCAACACCTTCTTCCTCCTATCGACTTCTTCTCGCCGACTATCGAATATGCTGAACGTCCCCGGTATTAATTTTAGGTTTCACTAGATCAGTTGGCCCTCTTTTTCTATCTTGATAGTTTGTAACGATATCCCTCATTTTTGTTTCTGGATTGTCTTTAAATTCCTGGAATAATCTGTTATAAGTTTTTACAGTCCTTCTGATAGTGTGCCTGGTGGTATTGCTGTATGTTGCCTGCTTCTGACTACAGAGGAAACTGTTGAACAGTGCCCCAAAAGTGTTCCATTCTTTAACGCAATTGAGTAATGATTCAGGTTCATTACTCTTACTGGTAAAATCTCTTTGTCACGTAGTGCGATTCTTCTGCCTACATTTCCGTCGTTATGTTCGGGATCAAACAAAATCGCTTTTCCAGCTTTAGCTTTCACTAATAGGCAGGCATCTACAATGATTTCAGCTCTTTCCGGAACGTTGACATCCTCTTACGACATAATGCTTTGAGTAATCTTAATACTCAAAGCATTATGTCGTCTTTCCCACTTCTTCGTCATTTACTCACGGTCTTCGATGTCCGCCACTAATGCCCGATATTGGAATGCTGTATTACCTAAGACGATTTCAACCTCTATTTCACGCTGCTTCTTATGTCGCTGTTCGCAGTTGCCATTTTGTTGGTTTGGCCTCTGCAACGATATTTTGCATGATAACTTATAACTTGTCGCACTTGTATCAAGCAGCATTGAACATTGCTTCTTATTAATAAAGCCATCTACAAAGCACTGTTAACATGGTTGCGTAGCGAAGCGACATATCCGTTGATAGTTGGGGCTTGTTGGCTACAGGTCAACGATGGCCCTTTCACATGGGCCCTCATTAGTTTTCCTACCAGGAAGTCGGACCTCCGTTGTTCTCCTTGCAAGGACTCCGATGTGTCCTACCTTACCACAGTTCCAACATCTTATATGTCTTTTTCGGTCAGAGCTTTCTCTACTATCTATCCTACAGAGGTTTCCTCATTTCCGTTCATTTTCTGATTCTCCGTCAATGATTCGGACTCTGGTTTGACCTCTGCAGGTATTTTTCGCTGCCTCGAATTCCAGATTTTGAGCCAGTGCATCCACTAATTGAGTTGGTAGAGCTAGTGTCAATGCTTGTCTGGCTTCGTGGTCCCAAAGTCCATCCAAAAAAGCTTGCACTCCAATTATATTTTCTGGTGTGGCTGGATAGGTAAGGCGAACCAGGCGGGCAATATAAGCTTCAAACTCTAGTAGGGATTCATTCGCTTTCTAGTGGTGGTTTTTCAGTTGGGAGTGATAAACGTGCTCCAAATGGGTTTGTCCATACTTCAGTTTTAAATGTTTGACCAGTTGTTCGTAGTCTTCTTGCTCAGAAGCATTCAAGGTTAGCAAAATATTTGTAGCATATCCTTTTAAGACGAGGCCTTCTTCTCTGCCGACCATCCGTTTAACTTTGCTGCAGCCTCGCATTGGCGCCTAGAATTGGCATGACGATTTTCCATCAACTTGTGAGGGTACCTACCATTTCGTGCCTTGCGTCTTCGAGGCCGATTTTCGATTCCATAAATTCCGGATTGTTCCTGCTTTCGGTCTTTGGTGGAGTTTCGCCCCTTTGTACTGTAACTACCTGTTCTTCTAGAATTTTCTGCTAATTTATCTTCTAACGCCTAATTTTCTAGCAATTTGTGTTCTAGGGTTTTAGAATTTTCTTGTAATGTTTGTAATTTATCCTCTAAAGACTTCTTTCTTTTAAATTTTCCATTTGTTTTAATAACATACTCATGTCTTCATTACCAGAAACTTCAAACAAATAAGCATCGTGATCGTTACCTTTATTTAGTAGGGCATCTCGTAGCAGTTGTATTAATTCACATTTCTTCCCACTAATTTCTAAATCCCCTTCCTCCACTTCTTTTTTTAAATCAGTCACTTACAATTGTTCCAAACTCACCGCTTTAAACATTGTGTGCCAATTTATTTTTCACTTCTAAAGTTCCACAAATACGTCCCACCCCTGTCACCACTGTAATGTTCTTATTTTTACACCCGGGTTCAATTCAGTTCTTGGATTTATTTAAAAACACAGTCCAACTCATTCTAATTTATTTCCACTAGTTTAACACAATTTATATTCACAGATCAATTTACAATTTATATTTACTATATGGCAGTCGAATACTGAATGAATACTTCCGTCGGCTCTCCGTATTTACAAATTTCTTCTCGGAATTCTTCAGAACGTCAAGAGCCGCCCGGAGATTTCCTTCATTGACTAGATTCTTCGAGAACTTCAAACATCAAAGCAAGCAGCCGAAATCGATGCGCCAGACGAACAATATTTATAATATGAACTTTTCGTAATTAATATTTTTGTATGACAATGGTCCAGCTCGGCTGGAGCTTTGGAACATGTATTTTAAGACATCATTTGTAAATCCTGTCATTTTGAATCCTTGTGGTAATCATTATAGTGCTATGTTTAATCATAGCTTTAGTTGCAGAATATTTCTACACATTTAAGTACAGATTAAGGAACATTCTAGTTCGTGACTCATTTCTTATTTATTATTTCCTTCCAGGCTTCTTTATTATTTTATTCGATATAATCATAAAAGTATACATTTTTCCAGAGCGAAAAGTAGAGGTTTGCACGCACCAAAATTGAGAATTGTGTTGTCGTCTTGAGATCCCTAAGTGCGTAATCCATAAATTTGTAGGTACTCAATATGCCCCTTCTTCAAAATTTTTTTATAGTTGAAACATATAATGGAAAATTCATGTTTAAATAAAAACAACTTTTAAGTGAAAAGTTTCTCACCATGGTAGATGGACATCTTCCCTGATATGCATATTCATATTTTTTTAAGAAATGTATTTTTTCCGGTCTAGAACATGCATTGTTCTAGACCAAGTTAGCGAGGATTCGCTTCCATTTTCGTTTCACTGCAAGAAAATGAAATGTTTAAAACAGAAACTTATATTTTATACCGAGTTGAGTTAAATTGGAAATGTTTAGCTAGATCTGTCGAGTACACGCCAACTCCCACTCGGAAAATTAAATTACAAAAGTGTGAAAGTGAATTCTGTTAAATAAAATGTACCTAGAGGCACGCAGGGGCGACTGGAGTTACATCATTTGAAGTTCATTCAAGAAGTATGAGTCCAAATTAATTTATATAACTAAATAGTAAGCGTCACGCTCATAACTGAATTTCGAGCAACCTCCTTCTACCCAACAGTTATAAAAATGACAAGTAGGTTGAACAATTATTTCAAATATAACACTTCCGTAAGCATTACTTAAGCTGGGATGTATCAACAATTTTATTAAACCTATTTAGCATTCTTGATAGCACTGCTTCTAACTTAATTAATTAAAAAATATATTTTCTTTTCTTTTCAAAGAGAATATAAAAACATTTCTAAATGAAATAAATATTCAGACAAATTTAGAAGAGGAAGCAATTGATATTTGGAAATGTACCCTGTGTTATCAACATTTCATCGAACAAATAATAACATTTATTAATTTATAATGATGTTTACAATTCTAATATGATTCTTATGTCAAACTATTAAGTCAATTTAGAATTCTCTAAAAAATATGTAGCTGAAATGTTTTGAATAATATCAATTTATGACCTCGAAGTTTCCTTGGACTTGGAGGTGATTCTCATGTTCTTAATACTGAGCAAGTAGCAAACCTATTGATAGATATTTGATTTGATTGGCCTTAACCAAAACTACTAAAATGGTTTCTTCTATGGTAGCTTCTTGAGAAACAACATTCTAGGTCACTTGCTGAGTGTTGTTAAATTCTGGGAATAATCAGCTATATCAATAGTACTTCCTCTAAAAGAAAGCTTCCTTATTAAATCTGCAACTGTTACCTGACCTTGGACTCTTCAAACGCCCAGTAGTTGAACCTCGTCAAAAGCTTTTTACACGCCCATATGACTTTTCTGGAGTACCACAATCAGGGTGTTGTTTGAGGACAAACAACCACATTTTTGCTAAATAATCTCACAATTTACTCTATGGGTGATCGACTTCATCACAGTTAGTTCAAAGCCAAGTTCCCCATTAACAACAAGTTTTATTATCTGAGTTCTAAAAATGAACATTTTAAGTATACTTAAGTGCTTGAGAATTGTTTTTTATATACTGCTGAAGCATTGATAAAACCCTCCATTAAATAAGTCATAATAAATCTCTCTCCAAATACGCAAATTTAGAAGATTCTCTTACTGTATTAAAGGCATGCCTGAACAACAACAACATATATATATATATATATATATATATATATATATATATATATATATATAAAGATAGTTTATTAACAACAACAAATCTTTACATTATGTTGTATATATTGGTAAATTTTTAAATTATTTTAATTTGTTCTGCTTCTAGAATACCACGAACATATTCTCATCTCATCAGCTTTATTCTTTAGTTGATTTTTGAACATTGGTCTCCTTCATTTTTTGGCATTTGTTACTATTTTATGCTTCTCGCATCCACATCATTTCGGCGACTTTCTTTATATCGCCCATCCTTGGCATCAAGCGAAACAGTCTGGGAACCTACCCTAATAGGGCATCCATTTCAGAATTGTGCGGGTTCACTTTTCTTCCTTTTTTCTTGCAAGGCCGGTGCAGTTCCACGTAAGCTCGCCTACTGCTTCGGCAACATCTATTATTACGAATATTATTCTGTAATATGTGGTGGGACCTTTATGTCTTTTTCCCAACATTTGGAGTTTCATAACTATGTGTTCATCCTTTTTTTGTTCATCTCTGGTTCCGTACAGATTAACATTTGCTCTCCATATGTCAGAACCCTAGAACACAGATGTAGCTGTATATTTTTATGTTTAATATCTTATATAAATTTGTAAAGGTAGCCCAGTTTCCAGTTTTCTTCCTCCAGTTTGTATACCTTTCAGCATAACTTCGCAAGTTATCTTGATCTGTTCTCTTAACGTTATTTATTATTCTTCCAGGTTTTCTACGAAAAGAACCATGTATTCTTGGCTAATTGGATTGTTATATAATGTAGATGTACCTTGGATATAAGCTGAAAGTATTGGTGTCCTATTTTGGCGATTTTTATATAACTGAAAATTGTCTAGTGTTCCATTGACTTGAAAGTAGGGTGAAAATTAAGAAGCACTAGATTTAGCTCAAAATAATACTCCACTGATTTTTCAATGGGCATTCTCATTGTGTTCACTTGTACTATATTATTTTCTAACGATATGCTGGTATCCATTACATTTTTTAGTTATGTGAAATGTATAACTTTTGTGGGTGTTCAATAAAGTTTTTAAGGTTCGTTTGATCCCACTTCTTCTTGAACAATTTCATATTAGCATTATCTAGATCTTTGGGACTTATTCCCTTGACTTTCATGCAAATTTTTGATAAAATTCCCCCTTCTCCTTCCTTTATCCTTTTTCTGACTACCCTGATTTGTTAGTCTCAGCGCAAATCTTAGTCCGTCAGTTGTTATATATATATTGAGATTTTGTATCGGTCTTTGACTGGTACAGAATTTTTCAATTTGTCTTGTAACTCCACATAAGCCTCTATAGTCAAGTGTAAATTTACTACTAATGTCGATTCTCTGAACCCAAGTTCCATCAATTTCATTGGTCTTAGCTGACTTTCTAACTGAAAATGTTCTCATTATTACTTCTTCTATGCAAAAACCCGGTATAATATCATCGAGACCAGATAGCGAGTACTCAATATGTGGAATAATTTAATATTTTTTAATTTGTATTTGCCTAGAGCGTTTCTACAATGTTGACAATAAATTAAATTTGAACTATTATATTTTTCTTGCCCCTCTCCAATGAAATGCAATTCTACTTTTCTTGCCCCTCTCCCAGTCAAAATGGTGAAAAGGCGCCCCTGGCATTTGCTTCAAAACTTGTTGTGTATGTTGTCCAAAAATTTCTTCCGGTGCTCATTATTTACTACTGCACAACTAATTGACCTTTCCTTGAGGTATCGTAGTATTGTATTTTATTTCTCGGTAGTGCTTGAGTATTAAGTTCCACCAACCCCACCCTTCTTATACCCATACAAGAAGTCGTCCGGGGGTCGTAGTCAAATCCGTCTTTGAAACAATATACTTTTAATATAATGCAATAGATTTAAATTTACCCAGATAGTTACGTTCGTTTTCGATAATTTTATTTACACAAAAATAAATCCACTATTTATACAACTGATTTCTATCGATACAATTCACAAGGGAATGTAAACTAAACTAAACTACTCGACATGTACAACTGTTCTTTTTATAATTAATTTAGAAAAGACTCGAATGCCAGAATTATTCGTTTGTTGTAGGAGCGTTCTTCAAGAGGTCGATACTTTTTGTGCCTATTGAAAGTTCCCTTTTTTATTACTTCAGCCGGTGGTATGTTTATTTTTTTGTCGGAATGATTAATTTAGAAGGCTTGTGAATTTTTCCATTGGCGATCAAAAAATGAATTTTCTAACAATAAATTTGCATTTCTCAGTAAGAACAATATCCTCTATTCCACAATATTATTTTTGTTCAGTTTTTGGCGAAAGCTGTCTCCGTTTCTACAGAACATATGCAAACTTTTCGGTAAGTCTCAATGAACCATATAAGTTGAAACCTTTTCTCTCGCAACCACTAAGAAGATGGGGTTTATTTCACTTGTCAATTGTTTATCCTTTGGAATAGGTTTGATATATTGATTACCTTTCTTTAAACTGCTGAAAATTTTTCATAAGAAAGAAATTAGTTACTTAAGAATTGTCCCCATAGTTATAATATTTTTAATATAACCGTTTCGAACATCCTAATGAGTAATGAATAACAATTTACATCCACAATGATTTCGAAACTATTCAATAGCCAACGATAATTGGTCATATTACAAGTTACGGAGTTTATCACAGCTTACATAACAACCAGGTAACTGAGCAGATTTTGATGCATCGTATTCGGTACATTGCCCGATCAATTTGGTTTGGGTAAAGTCCATGTACTAACACTATATTGAAAATGTTGAGTGTCTAAGAGCAATTACAGATAAATATTGTTCATTATTATCCATTATATTGACGCTATCAGATATTAGTGTATCTTATTCCAAAATCATTCTTATAGTGAGACCTTCTTTGCTGATGAGTATATTTTGTAAATATAAATCATTTATATTTCTTAAATTTATTAAAACTCGACAACATCAACACCCAAAAGCTATATACCATCCTCCGGGACAAAACAACATTACTAATGACTGTATGACTATGACAAATTGTAAGATAATAATTTTTGAATATATTCAAGAACATATATATTATATATTCATCGTTTAAAATAATACTTGTTAATCTAGTAATTTCTTTTTCTTGATGTTATATATATCTATATATATATATATATATATATATATATATATATATATTATATCTTGTAAATCACTTTTGAGTTTTTAAAAAAAAATATTTATTGAAATATAAAAATTAAAACTTTGAATAAAACATTAAATTGAAAATTAAAATTAACTAACTAAATGGTACAAGTATACTAACGATAAATGACGACCGTGGGACCGCGTCGCTCTGATTAAAACATTAAGAAAGCTGACTAATCAAAAGAACGGTCAAGTCGATGCGTTCCCACGTTTACATTATGAAGCAGGAAACTGGTCAGCGAAATATGATACTTCGTTTCATACACGTGCATGATATTTACGCCTAACAGCTCCCCTTTACCAAGAAAAGTTGATGCTGTAACATCAACTTTTGGAATTTACTGGATGCTAGCTAAATAAGCAAAAACAATACAAATATGGAAATGAAATAAAGTTAAAGTGAACATAATGATTAAGTTTAAATAGGTTACATAAAATATGAAAAATATACAAAACATAAAAGTCAAATAAGAATGGAAATGTATCAAAAAGGTTCTCAATTCTATAAGTCTGGATGTTCAGGTTCCTCTTCGATTTGGGGCCTCAGTTTTGGTATCAGCCTGGAGAACGGTTTTGTCAGGGTACTCAGACTCTCTGGATTGGAGCTGTCGTTTTTCGGAGGTCTCTTAACGTGCCTTATGATTTTCAATGAGCTGTATACAACAACAATTGTTACAATGATAATTATTGTAGTATACGTGAACCAGGAAATGTTTTTATTAACAAAGGGTTGGTTGATGAGATCGTCGAGATCCCTTGAATACTGGTCCAGCTTGTGGTTGGCTATGGACAGTTCTTCCATGTTTAAGTCGTCCAGCTTCAGGGGCTTAAGGTCCGGAATTGCAAGTTTCTCAGGATGAGAATTGCAGCAATTGAATGGAATTAAAACTGGATGAGAATTGTCCGAAATGTTCATGAATTTTTGTGGTTCGGCCTGGATTTTTGTAATACCAACAAAAGCACTACATTCCGTTTGTAACCGAATGATAGAATTGTTCGTTAGCACTAAAGTTTTAGCGTCAATTCCTGGACAATTAATGGTCACATGTATGGGTTCCGATATGATTACAATCCACGCATTTGTTTCAAGTTTTTGAACATTGTACCCTTCACTGAAAACGATGGCACTTTTACAAGTTTCGGGGACACTACGAATGTTTTTCAGGAGCTGCGCCTCACAGGGTGCATTTGAGTCTATGGGATACGCGTATAAATCGGAGCACAGTTTTCGGAGTGGAGTCAGCTGTTTGCACGCACTCAAGTCCTTGATTGGTATGTACATAAGAGAATCATCATTTCGCGATACATATTTTTGAGTAAAAGAAAGGATGTGATGAAAACCAGTTCTATCATCTAAAATCGGAATAGGGTATAAATGGTAAGCTGTATAAAGCTGTTGCTCTACTAGAGGAATTTTTAAGATGAATACTAGATCTGAGTGAGTTTGAAAAGCTTGTAGTTCAATTACTTCTAAATACTGTGCAACACTTGAAAATTTGACTGGTAACGGTAAATTATTTTTAACAAGGTTTTGAGAAATCTCCTGTAATGCGGCAATCAAATGATCCGGTGTAATAATAGATGAGTGAATAATTTTCAAACGTGCAAAAGTTATTGAATTTAAAATATCGTTAAGGTTATCTTCAAGAAACAAATAACTGGCCATTAGTTTTTCACAAATTTCAAGAAATGATTGTTTGGCTTGAATAGTGGCTATCCGGTCATTTAGTTCATGTATCGTGAGGTTGATTTCGTTAATGTCTTCGTTAAAGATTTTCTCGTCTATTTGAAGTTTCTGAATAGTTTCATTAAAGTTTTTAATAATAGTGGTTGTAACGCTCATTTGATTCTTTAAAAGATTTTCGACTTGTAGTTGTCCTTGGTTAAGTCTGTTTATGCTGCTAGTATAAAATTCGCCATCGGATGCGTCTAGGTTACCGGTTATTGCTTTAAAGATGGTTCCAGCACCGTCTATTAATCCGCGTTTTGGTCTTTTAGTGACTAGAAATACTTCTGAAAATTTTGTTTTGATGGAGTCGGAGATTTGTGTTAAAAGGCTAATGTGTGTTTGGACGTCCACACGAAAGGCACCTGTATCGTGAAATTTGAAGCCAGGTATAGGATCGACGGTTCGTTCTAAAGTATTGAGGATTCTGTTATTATTTTCAAATAGTTGATTAAGGGTTGTCAAGTTCCGATGAACTAATAGAGTCCATTTATAGTTTGATACAATTATTCGAATTTCGTCATGGTAGTAGATACCGAGAGTGTTGTTAATCGGTTTGACGTCGTACTGTGAAACTGCTGATCCGAGCAGCAGAAGAAACCTGAAAAGAAAGTTAGTTTTCAGAATATGGTTTCATTCTGTCAAAGTTCACTTTCGTTCGTTGGTTAGTTCTTAGGTTTTGAAGTGTAGCAGAGTTATTGTGAATCTCAATAATTTGGAATGGGCCATTAAATTTGTTCTGGAGTTTGTCTTTTATTTGTGACTCTTTTACGTATACCTTGTCACCGATTTTGTAATCAGGTGGGTTTTTCAAAACGTGTTGGTCAAATCTTTCTTTCGCTTTTTGTTTCTGTAAGTTAGTCTTTTCACGTGCAATTTTGTAATAGTAAGAAATTCGGTTATTTAGGTCTCGTACATATTTGCTAATTAGTTCTTTTTGATTATAAAGAGTCTCTGGGAGTCTGCTGGAGGTATGTCCGAAAACGAGTTCGAACGGGGTGAAGCCATGGGTCTTATTGGTTTAATTGTTATAGGCAATAATAGCATACGGAAGTACGTTTAAGGGGTGTTCGTCGGGATTTTCAGCTTTGTGAATGCGAATCATTTCTAGTACAGTAGAATGAAATCGTTCCACGGAGCCGTTTATTTGCGGGTGTCCCACGCTAGAGTAGGTAAGATTGATGTCATAAAGTTTGCATAGATCTTTTAGTATGGCATTGTGAAATTCTCTGCCATAGTCGCAGTGGATACGTAATGGTGTACCGAAATGTTGAAAGTACAACATAATAGTACTAACGACAGATTTGGCGGATTTATCTGCCAAAGCATAGGCTTGTGAGAATTTAGTCAGTTCGTCTCTTATCGTCAAAATGTGATTTCTATTAGGAATTTCTAAGATGTCGATGTTAATTCTTTCAAAGGGTGTTTTAGGTGTCTCAGTTATGACGAGGGTATTATCTAAGTTTTTTCGACAAGCTTTGGTTTGTTGACAGATTACGCAGTTCTTTATGAAGTTCTCAATGTCTTTAGTAAATCCCGGCCAGTTGAACCTCTCTTTGACACGGCGTATGGTTTCGTTGATGCCGCGATGCAAGTTATTTTTTCCGTTATGATATTGCTCGAGTATTAGTGGAATTTCGTCTTTGTTAGGAGTTTTTGTGATATTTTGGCAAATCTTCCACTTAATGTCTTTTTCAGAGAAAATAAAGGATAGCATTTCCAGAATTGGAAGATCAAGGTTGTTTTCTACACAATATGTTTTCGATGGGGAGAGAACGTCTTGATTTTTGAAAATAGATGCGAAAAGGACTTCATTTACGATTTCGGGATCGTTTGGAAGCGGGACTATGAAGTATTGTCTCCTGCTAACAGTTTTGCTAGCGAATACGTTGATTTTAAATGTTTCAAAATCAGCGACTTCTTCGAAAATATCTTCGAATATGTCGTGATGGAATTCCTGAAGGTTGGATGATTGGGGAAAGATTAGGATATTTTTATTTGCCTTGTCTAGGAGTTGGCAATTAGAAAATTCGATCTTACTATAGTCAATTAAGGAAACAGTTTTGTAACGTTCAACAAAAGTTTTGAATTCTTGGGATATCGTTTCGGTAGTTATTTCGTTTTGTTCAGGTTCGGAGGTATTGTCATCGTCTTCGTCATTTAGGGGTAAGATTTTGTGGGGTGTTAGTTTAGTTTTAGCCTGGAATAGTACGCACTCATCAAGGTGGTTGATTTTAATGCGTGATAAGGCGTCGGCGTTTTTGTTAATTTTACCCGGTTTGTAAATGATCTCGTAGTCATATTCTTCGAGTTTAAGTCTCCATCGGGCTAATCGACTTCCGGGGTCTTTTATCGAGAATAGCCACGTCAACGGGCGGTGATCGGTACAAAGTTGGAACTTTCGGCCATAGATTATCGGTCTCCAGTGTTTCACTGCCCAAACAATAGCCAACAGTTCTCTCTCAATAGTCGAATACCTTGTCTCGGCTTGACAAAGTGTCCTGGAAGCATATCCAATGGGTAAATCTTTACCTATTGGCCCTTGGGATAGTACAGCGCCGATTGCAAAAGCACTGGCGTCAGTGGTTAGTATGAATGGTTCCTCGAAGTTCGGATAGATCAGTATTGGTGTCGAAGTTAAAGCACGTTTGAGTTCGTTAAAGGACGTGACGCATTCAGCGTTGAAATTAAACGGTTCGTCCTTTTGTAAAAGTTTAGTTAGGGGTTTCGATATTCTCGTGAAGTTTGGAATAAACCTCCGATAATAACCAGCAAGTCCCAAAAATGACTTAATATCTTTGGGGTTCTGCGGTTGAGGAAAGTTTAAGATACAGTCGACTTTCGACGGGTTGGGTTTTACACCGTCTTTAGTTATTAAGTGTCCCAAATAAGCGACCTCCTTGCGGAGAAACTCGCATTTGTCAGGCTGTATTTTGAGGTTTGCCTTCCTAAGTCTTTTAAAAACGTCAGTTAGTCTTGCTAGGTGTTCGTGAATTGTGGGCGAATAAACGATTATATCGTCCATGTACACCAAACATCTTTCGTTCTGGATTCCTATCAGAATATTGTCCATCACCCTTTGGAATGTTGAAGGGGCATTTTTCAACCCGAAAGGCATGCGAACAAATTCAAAATGACCGTTCTCTACAGTGAAAGCGGTTTTTTGAATGTCCTTGGACTCAATTTCAATCTGGTGGAAACCAGAAGCTAGATCTAGGGTGGTAAAATACTGGCACTTGCCAAGTTGGTCTAACAGATCGGATATGTTGGGTAACGGATATTTGTCATTTATTGTCAGTTCGTTTAGTTTTCTATTGTCCACGACTACGCGCCATTTCTGTTTCCCGGAGGCATCGAGTTTTTTCGGGACAACCCATACAGGGGAAGACCAGGGAGAATTTGAGGGACGAATGATGCCCTGTTCTAACATTTTCGAAACTTGGTTACGGACTTCCTCTTTGTGAATTTGGGGATACCGGTACGATTTAGTGTATATGGGTTTGGCGTTGTTTGTGTCGATGGAATGTTTAATTTCATTCGTGAAACTAAGATGGTCACCTTCTAAGTAGAAAATGTCGGAAAAGTCAAGACAAAGTTGTTGTATTAGTTCGGCCTCTTCCTCGTTAAGGTGTTCGAGTCGGAGTTGATTGTTAATCTCCGTTTGTCTGTCGAAGTTAGGATTAGTTGCAAACGAAATTTCTTCACAGTGATTTACAGAGTAATTTTGAATGGGTTCTAATTTGATAGTGTCGAAATTTACAGTTTTTGGGCAGGCGTTAGCGTTTAAGATGGATGTCAAAAATTCGCCTTTGTCGTTGACTTGGACTAAAGCATTCGGAAGTCTCACATTTTCTAGGACGGTAGTGGTTAGTATAGCTTCTGTGTTACGTAAGTCACATTTGAGTTTGCAAATCCTTTCTGTTCGCGGCTCAATAGTAATTGTGTTTGAAATTGTTGGGTTAATTGTTGGAGATTGCCTGTTTGAAGATATTGTTTCGTCTGTTACTTTCATAAGCGGAATAGTTTTGAAGTTATTTATAAGAAGTTTTTTGTTAAAGTCAATCACACAATTATAATGTTCTAAAAAGTCAGAACCTAGTAGACCATCGAATTCGATGTCTAAGTTACAGATGTAAACCTTGTGTGGATCGTTAAGATTAAATGGGACTAAGGTCGATTCGTTAATCAGGATTTTTTGATTAGTGATACCTTGTATCACAACGTTTTCTGGGTATCGGTGTCGAAATTGTTTACAAGTGTTTGGTTTAAAAATTGATAAACCGGCACCTGTGTCTATTAACAGTTTATATGTATTAGTGGCGTCGTTGATGTAGAAAAGGTTCTTAGAATTTACCGAAAGTGAGGGGCTTATAGGAAAGCTTGTTCCGGAAAATTCAGGTTGGGGTTGAAGTCGTCGAGTAAACTCATTGTTTCGAACTGGGTTTGAAGATTGCAGATCTGTGTATCGGGTGGTTTGTCCACTGTAAGTACCTCTTGAAAATTTTGTCGTCGGTCTTCGGGTAATTCAGAAGGGAATTCTGGGTAATTGCTTTCAAAAGTTTCAATATAGTCATTTTGAGAGTATTCGAAATCTGTATTTTGGGGGTCTGAATAAGAACAATCGTCTTGGTAGTATGAATTTGTATAAGGGTCATCGTTTGTTAAATTGTTTAAAGGGTTGTAGAACTCATCTTGGTTGAAGTGGTGGGTTCTTTGTTGTTGGTTTCTGTAAAAATTGGGATTTGGTCGAGATTGATTAGGACTTTGATATTGTCCACTGGCAGAAGGTCGGTTTTGTTGTGCGGGATACCTATTGGGATCAGTATTGGGCCTAGTTTGATTAGCCGATTGATAAGGAGGATTCGGTCTAAATTGTTGCGGGTTGTTATTGTTGAAGTTTTGGTGTGGTTGTTGGTTTTGTTGTTGTTGTCGTTGTCGTGTTAGACATTCGTTATACAAATGCCCGGTGCGTTTGCAAAACGAACACTGTTTTACAAAAGTTTGAGGAGGTGGTCGTCTTTGTGGTTGATGTTGTTGAGGGTTCCGTACATTTGAGAATTTTTGATTTTCCAAGTGACAAAGTTGGAGTTCTCTTTTTATTCGGGAAACCGCGGTAATTATATCGGGAGGGTTACTAGCGCGAATAATTTGGCCTATTTTTGGTTCAAGTCCGGTCAAAAGACTATTTAGAGCCATGGAATCTATAAGACAAATTTGCGCGTCTTTTTCTTTGGTTGTTAGATTCTGTTTGTTAACAGCCGCGTGCATTTTTGCCTCGTGGCTTTGTAGTCTCGCTGAGAAAGTTAGTGGGGATTCAGTTGGTAGTTGTCGCATTCTTTGTAAATCCTGAATTAAAGCGGACAAGTCGCGTGAGTCACCGAAATGGTTTTCTAACAGTGTTTTTATTTCATCCCAAGTCGACGCATTTTTTGAATTAACAAGCTCGGCTGCACGGCCTCTTAGCTTGTTTTTAATGTGCAAAACTAAAAGAGTTATTTGATTTGCGACAGCCATATTTTGTGCTGTCGAACAGGAGCTGATGAAAGTATTTAAGAAAATTGGATTGCCGTCGTATTCAGGGATGATAGCGAAAATTTCCGCAAGTTTGTAAGGTTCTACCGTACCTTGGCGTGTTTCAACCATATTTAGAAATATTATGAAATAGTTTATAAAAACAAATATATCAAATTAAATATTAAAAGGAAAAAATCAGTGTAGGGGTATTTTTGTAGGTAAATTTGTTACAGCAATTAATAAACAGGTCAATATAAATGTAAAAACATGAAGGTAAAGGTAAATGCAATAAAGTAAATAATTGCAGTATTAGAAACAATTAAAATAATATCGAACACAAAAGCACAGAAGGCCTCTATGTGTTTAAGTATATGTTTCAAGAATTGTTTTTAAAATAATAGAGATGAATGTAGGTGAATATTAAATGATAGAACTGTATGTTCAAGATACATAAAACTCGTATCGAATAAATCAATAAAATAATAAAAATCAATAACGTGATGATTGTAATAGTACATACGTTAATACTCCTGGCATGAGACTGTTCTATAGAAGCTGAGGACTGGTTAGCTGTAAGGTTGCGTGTTCCGGGTTCTCGCTGCCACAGTTGTTGTCTCGGTCTGGAAGTTCTTGTCCACAAGGATTTGGAAATCGACACAACTAGTGAGTGTACACGTGTTCTAGCTGTGTTGGACAATCCTACTGACTGCGCCAATTTTATATCTTGTAAATCACTTTTGAGTTTTTAAAAAAAAATATTTATTGAAATATAAATATTAAAACTTTGAATAAAACATTAAATTGAAAATTAAAATTAACTAACTAAATGGTACAAGTATACTAACGATAAATGACGACCGTGGGACCGCGTCGCTCTGATTTATAACATTAAGAAAGCTGACTAATCAAAAGAACGGTCAAGTCGATGCGTTCCCACGTTTACATTATGAAGCAGGAAACTGGTCAGCGAAATATGATACTTCGTATCATACACGTGCATGATATTTACGCCTAACATATATATATATATATATATATATATATATATATATATATAATTATTTAATTAATTATTTTGTTAATATGTCCTTCACGTTGAGTTGCCAATTATAATGATATTAATTATTATTATTATTTTATTTTGTTTCTAATTATCATTAATTATTATTTCTAAATTAAATGATATAGCTTTTTATTAATGTCTTTTATTTTTTAAATACAATTAAGAAACCATTAACATTTTTAAATTAATAATCGTTTTAAATCTTTAAACTAAACAAATAAGTCAAACATTATTTTTTTTAATACAACTATTGAAATGCAATTTTCTCTATTAGTACTAATTTTCAGAAATGTGGAGCTTTTAATAAAAAAAATACCCATATTACAAATTATTATATATACACCTAATTATTAAAATCATGAAATATCAAGAATAAACATTACCAATATAAACATATGTACAAAATTCAAATTTAAACACATTAATCATTTCAAATTTAGTTTTTTTTTTAAATACCGGCTAAAAACTTGTTTTCATTAGGCGTGTTCTGTTACTCCTCGGCTCTGCTACTGTATATTGTATTGTATCTGTAGTCGTTCTATGCTCCATATTCATCTTTTTGACTGAAGAAATTTTTATTTTTAATATGTAGTTACTTGCAATATTTACTTGTCTTTGTTTTATTATATTATGAACTCCCCTCGTAGATTTCCGACTGAGATATTCGTTGTACAATCAATTCGGTTCGTTTTCGTTAGGGTTTTAAATTTCACTTTATGCCAATAAATTTCGATGCACTTTTGTTTAAATCACTGTTTACTAGATTATTTAAGCAAAAATGGGCTCATGTGCCCTAAAGCGATGGAAAGAAATACAAAAAACATCTGCCTTCTATGACAAGGATTCCTAATTGACATAATTTATGAAAAAATTTTTTTTGACAAACAATAAATTCAAAATCAAAGCGAAAATTTTTTAGAAAAAAACCTCGAAAACAACACTAAACGATTGACAACGACTCCAGACTCGGAGTTGAAACGTCTCCATACTCAGATAAGTATTACACAATATACAATACATTACTTATATACAGGAATACTGGTTGATCATTTTATAGACATCTCTTTCTCTCAGAAAAACTGTGAGGAAGAATCTCTGTACAGACAGCCAGTAATCCGGGCAATTTTACGAAATTGCCTTACTACACTTTGTTCTACATATACAATTTTTAAATACTTATCTGTTACAGGAAAAAATTTGGAGGAGAGAAAACCCATGAATAGACAAAATAATTCAAGACCTCATCAACAATCCGCCATCTTGAATTTAACGCCTTTGACAATTTTGACACCAATTCGTGATCACGAACTCCAAAATTCCAATATGACATGTTCAGTGCAATTGATTTTCGGAAAAACTTTTCGCCATATTGCATCCGCCATTATGAATCGTGCAAATCTGACCTCGGATTCGTAATCCGCTACCTGAAATACCCCCGTATACCAAATTTCACACAAATCGGATGATTTCCAAATATTCAGCCACCATATTGGATATTTGATTGCCATATTGGTTTCTTGATATTGAAATTTTAAGATCTATGATTTGGGCTTTTTCAGGGCATCTATCAGTTACAATTTGAACTAAACAAACAGCACTATCATTAGTTAATTTGAATTTTTACGAACTTTTTCTTAAGGTACTTGAAATTGTACTGACTTTCGACCACTATATTGAAGTCGCCATATTGGATTTTTTCAAAGTCGCATTCGGCATTTGAATGTAGAGGTATTACGCTTCAAAATGACTGCTTGCTTGATTCCTTCCGTCGCTTCAAATTTTGGGAGTAACTTTGATCCGGTTGACACGAATCGTCCCATATATATTTCACCAATAAAAACCCTCACTTACCTCCTTATTTGTTTTACTGGTGTTAATAAAGTTGTGAAATTATAACCTATGTAACACAATACCATACAAGTTTCAATACTACATAATACTTATAATATTATTATATCAAATAGATGGTGATCTGATATCGCTCATCGAATTTTGGAATATTTAAAATCCTTAAGAATTCGACTATTTTCTCAATAATATTAGATATACCCTTTATCAAGTAAATACACAACTTGATATCTATAATTGGGTTTTATTCTTTATGTGTTTCGAGATAATTACCACAGACCAATCTATAAAATCTATGTTTCTGTGCACCAATCACCCCCAGAGTTTGTGTTGCCGTTTTATGTTTGTAATTTCACAATTCATTTCAACTAAACTGCTTTTAGTTTTGTCTATTAAAATGTCCATTGCAATCCTAAATTGAATTTCGATTTAGTCGCTATCTCAAAAATTAGTAGAGTATATAGAAACAATTTTACGCCGAATGTGATTGTAACATCCAATTTAGCACATATTCAAAATCTAGTAAAATTATGTTATTTTGAATAAGCAACTTCTGGCATGAGATTAATTTATTAATTTTAGACTAATATCATAATATAAAATGCATTTTATAGTATGATCCATAGATGCCGTTAAATTTTGAAACAATTTCTTTGATCACCAGCCCAACGATAACCTAATAAAAAAGAAAATGTTCCAAAATGCTCTAAATTCAATTTACCCAACTGATAAAAAAAATCCAAAAGTGAAGTATAAGTATAGATGATTTCTTAAAAAAATTAACTATCTGGGTGAAACAAGTTATGAAATTAAATCATTTTCAGTAAAACACAACACCAATATTAGTTATAAAACTTAATAATATCGAAATATATTAAGCACTATTCACATCAAGAGTAGATAATCTATATATAAATAGGCTAAGACAAAATGATTAGGTACCATTTTCTCCTCTGTCTCTCAACCGATTTTCTTCATTTTTATTTTGTTTAGTAGCTACTGACGACCTTCAGTGCAGAATGCTAATATTAATTTATAATAATGGTTCATTCATTAAATAAAATATAATAAAAAATCATTATTTACGTCATAATGTCAACGCCAAACAACTGAATGTGCCGCGTTCTGCCACCGCCAGATTCAAAACATTGAGTAATTATATATAGAGGGACCAATGCTGTTTATACTTAGAGCATGTACTACTGGAAGTGGCATGCAAGAGTTGTTATTGTTTAGTGGTAAAGTAATCGTTGTTTATTATAATTATACAGGGCGATTTCAGATATGTTCAAAATAATTTTTTTCGTGGGTGGCACATAAGCAGTTGTATATATAGGGTGTTCAAAATACAGAGTAGAGTGCAATTATAACTAATAAAATAATTATATAGGGAAGCCCGGTTGAATTTACAGGGTTCTTGGAATAGAAGGTGCAGTAGAATTACGGTTATACAGGGTGGTGCAAAGAGTATTATACAGAGATGCATATACAGGGTGGCGGAAATGGAAATGTAACATTTTGTAACCCATAAGCAGTTGTATATATAGGGAAGATGAAATATAGGGTGAGAGGAATTATAGATATACAGGATGATGATAAAAAATATTAGAAACGGAAATGATTTATAGAGTAGTCCACGAAGAGTTCCATATATATGATGATTGAAATATAGGTCAGAGTAGAATTATAGTTACAGAAGATAGTTAAAAATTTCATAAACAAAAAGAGTAAATACCGTGGCTCATAGGCAGTGGCATTACAGAATGGTTTACCGGGTGGTTCAAAAATGTAAAAAATATTATGCGTGGTCCATGAGCAGTTGCATATACAGGGTGGTTGAAATATATAATGAGATGGAATTATTATAATGAGGATTTTAATAAATGTTTGAGAATTGAGTGCAATTATAGCAATACAGACAGGTTAGAAAAAATAAATATGTATGGTAGCCCATTTAATTTGAACACAAATAATGTCCTATGAATTATATTTGAAAAAAACTTGAATTTCTTTACTCATTTGTAGAAGCGAGATGTAAGACCGACATATAGGATTTTCGAGGAAACTATCACACAGAGGTTCCTAATCTGGATCCTTTCCCTGTAATTGCTGTTCTCCCTAAAGTCCTAGGATAGAATGCCAAGATAAAATTTTCAGGTTATTTAACCTGCCAGAGATATTGACACAATTGGTCGAATTTCGACCACTGGGCGACAGCTAGTAATTGTAAATCTGGGGTGTATCCAAATTAACTGCGACAATTGCGATTAGCTGTATATGCTTAAGGCATTTAGAAATTTTAATATTCCTATAACATTTACAAATATTCAGGTAGGCTATTAAATAATGAGTTAGATCTTAATCCATTCCCACTATTAAATCTTTTTAATGCCTCCGTATAAATATTTTACTAACGTACAATGTATATATATATATATATATATATATATATATATATAATGGTGAAACGATAAAGGCATTGTGTGTCGAAACACTTGTCATTCTGTCCAACTCTCGAAGTGTATTTTCGTTTTTGTGTTTTGTTTTGTATTGTTTGTTCCTTGTTGTTCATCTTGTTCAAGTAGGTATATTGTTCTGGTAACAATACTAGTAGTCCTATGATTTTTTTATTAATAACTGAGTATGCTAAGGAAGAGTAGAGTTGTGTTGTAATAGTTGTTTAACTACAGGAACTGTTTTGGAGAAAGAAACAATACTATCTCCTTCTTCCCAGCTTTGATTTATTTGCAGCTATAGCAGACAATTAATCTAAGCAATATGGAAAATCTTAATCTATTCATAGCCTTTGCCTTAATTGACGTAGAAAACATAATATAATTTAGACCCTAAAATGTTTGTAAATTTTGAAATATACACATTTTTTCTCCACATTGTTTATTAGTCCAAAAAATTCGTGAACACAAAGAAGAGATGCCATAATTTTCATTGGGGAGACCATTGAGGCTTAATATTTTACAGTCATTTAAACAATCAATGCACCAGTACGAGCTTTCACAACGACCAGCTTTCTATCATCATTCAGATGAAAATGAACGGGTATCAATAATCCCGTCACAATTTTCGAATAAATGAAAGGAAAAGCCAAAATCTCTGACAGCAAATCATGCACTATAAGATTTATGCACAGGGTAATTTAAAAGTTTATTCGGGGGGTGGAAATCCATTAGTGAGGTGACGTGAAAAGCAAGGCGGAGCGCTTCTATATTAATTAAGGGCTATCTGTCACTAACCGACCTCATCTCTGTGATGGATGGATCCCATAGGCGGCTCCTTATACCTTATGTATGATACGTTTTACTCGAATAACACGTAAAATTAATGCGAGTACACACATAATCATTGTTTGGTTGTGCATTATCAACATGTATGGTCTGAATGTTCTAAAATATTGATTAGTTAATATTTAGTTTTCATCTGATCACTTGCACATGGAAGATTAGTTTAATAATTGTTAATTAAAAAATGATAACTTTATGAGCAATTATAGTAATTATTTTTCAAGTGCCAAAATTTACTAAGTAAATCAGAATTAGTTAAAAAAATCTTATATAGATCCTGTTTGAAAAGCCATGTTCCAGTGCATCAATCAGATGTCTCCGAAACTTTGCGTTTTAACAAATAAAACCAGAGAGTAGGGTGGGTTGTTAAACAATGAATCAACCTTTTTTCTAAATAATATAACTTGCTCGAAAATAAAACTAAGAATTTCGCTTCGTTGTCATCATTTAGGTAATTTCATCAGGTTTCTCAGGTTACAGAAAGCCAGAAGAGCAAACTAAGACCATGAAGAAGTATTTTTAAATGTAATTTGGCTAACTATGTACTTTGGGTTGTTATTGTTGTTTACAGTGAACCACCATTATTTCAACAGTGAACCAAAATTTCATTACAAGGAAGATATGCTTATTTGTGAACAGAAAACACTCAATTTTTGATAATCAACTTTTTTTCTATTTAATGCAGAAGAACGTTTTTCAGCTAATCTTTCTTTTTCTGACTATCATGCTTTTGACCAGTTTTCTACTTTTCCGTTTGTTGGAACGAGGACGGAACATTAGTGGAGTGATGATATGCTCCAACTTTTGTTGCTGATATTCATCTTTGCATGCTTCATCTGGGTTCGTTGGCGGAGTCAGGTTTTGGTAGTAACTACGATGTTCTTGTGATAGTGGAGATAAACTTTTTCGGTCAAGGGTAACCACAGGATCAGAACTTGAACACTTTGTCTCTAGAGGAGTGGAATCCTGACAAGTGCCTTTTCCTGTACTTTTCACATTACCCACTTTAGCTCCTGCTGGAACCACAACTTTCTGAGGGCTCTAGACGGTGGTTGTGCCGGCTCGTCAAGATTAAATATTCGAGTTCCATCCAGGAATTTAGGCTCCCGTTTCAACAGCTGTCCCAAATTTTTAAAAAGTATTGCCATAGTTTCACGGTTAAATGACGTAGCTAGTGAGAGACTTACAACATCTGGTTTCTTGACCGAAATATCAGGATGACTTTTTGAAGAAACGAAACCATTCTAAACCTGCCTATTGATCTCTTTCCCAGGAGTTTGTAATTTTAATACCATTAACCTTTGTCATTTCGTACGCCACCTTCGTACATTCTTTGACGGTCAACCGTGAACATAATTGCACAGTCCTTGTGGTATTTTACTAATATTTGTTCATGATTTTGACTAAACACTTCATTAATATCCTACCTAGGTTCAAGTGATATACGAGTATTATCACCATGCTCACGTTTGTTTTTTCACGTAACGGGGCAATGTAGGGTACGGATATTACAGGTTTTTGCCGCCGTCCTAATAGAGTTATCATTTTCTACCATTCATTAAGCTGACAACATATCGTCTTTTTGGGTTTTCCTATTTTTTGCTCCCTACTGTGTGGTCTTGGCATCATAAAACAAAAAAAATATATATTATCGCTTTTAAACATTACACTATCAAGGAATGGTGAACCAGGATCTTAAGGTATGCAGTGAATCGGTTCACTGTTTCTTTCTATGAACTGTATTTATAGATAAATTAATACTGAAGGAAGTGAATCGTTTACAGGTGTATGTTTAATAGGTTTAATACGTGAAACTTCCTTTAATTTTGGTCTTTTTCCAGCGTCTAAAACCTTCTCCAATTCTATTCATATTTCTTTAGGATCCAATCCTCTAGCCACAAGATATCGTTGATCTCGTTAGCATGTCCCAAAAATTTGCTTTTGTCGCAGTTAAAATTCCTATATTCATCATTTATATCTCTTTCAGGTAGATTTCCAGTCTCCATAGTCTGATAACTCTGCCAATTTTACATTTATCTACTAGGATTTTGCTAAAGTTCTTAACTAAATCTAGTCGGTTAATGATACACCTTATCTAAATAAGGTAGTAAACCAAAAATCTCACTACGTTTTACTTAGGCACACACGTTATGAGAGAAACTACTTCTACTTAATTGCAGATGTACTTTTTACGAGTACTTACCCTATATTTACATCGCGTCGCTTCGAGTTATGGCCAGAGATATACTTCATAAGCGGGCCATCGAACACTTACCGGCAAAGATGATGTCGAACAAAACCTAAAACACTTAATTTTTTGACGTAATTTTTTTTATGCAAACAATAGAAATCATGCTACAAAAATATTCTTTAACAAACATACCTTTTTCTCCTTTTTTTTGTTGATTTACAGATGTGCCTCGCTGACAATTTTCAGGTTTCTATTCCAGTAGTTGCTGTCTAATGAATTGCGTATTTACCTTTTTCGAATCTACACTTTTAAAAATAATAAATCATTACACCTCCCATGTCCTGGCATTAGTTTAAGATTTTGATATAGAGACTCGTTTCTTTTAACAATTTGTGGTACATACACGAAAACTAATTTTCCCCTTGAAGATGATCTTGGAATGTGAACAAATTTGCAAAAAAAGCTGTGTTTATCAAATTGCAATATATTAATAATTTGAATAATATTCAATACATTGATAAATGTACACTAATTTTGGGCATTACTTGACTCACTACAATTTGTATTATGCTTTTTTGGGAAATTAAAACACACGAGAAAACAATAAGCTGAATATTTGAAAAATGCAAAGGTTTCAGGGTTCCAACCGGATCTGAATGCCAACAGATTTATAAACTGCATTAATACAGTATAAATATGATAATCAATTTGTATTTTATATAATAATCGGTATATAGGATTAGTCTCCAGTTATTGTCAATATTCATTACTAATAGCTGAGATTGCGATTATGACATAACTCTTTTGTGTACTCATTAGGTACCAACCAACATGAATAGTTGTTACGTAGTTTTATTTTTAACCGGCATCCAAAAAGGAGGAGGTTATAAAATCGTCGGCACGTTTTTTTATATATGAGCAGTGATTTTCCAAAATTAATTCTAAAACGACTTGGGCAATTTTGATGATTTAAACGGCATTGCATATCATTTTCTCTAACGTGAGATTTAGGCTTTTCCAAAAAATCAGAAAAACAGTAATTAAGGGACTACGCTTCAGTAAATTTCAATGCATATATACTGTTTTCTCTCAAACGGCCACATCAATTTTAATATTTTAAATTGTATTCTACAAAGAGATCTTCCAGCTCAAGCTGGGTTCAAAAAATCTAACAAATAAATGTGATATTGGGTCGTACATAAGTAGTTGCGTATACTAGGTAATTGAAATAAGAGTGAAGTAAAACTATAATTATACATAGTGGATCAAAAAATGTTAAAAACATTAAATAAGCAAATGCAGTAAAGATATTTGAGCCATATTGTGTTCACAAAATATTAGAAGCAGTTCATATACAGGATGATTGAAAAATAAGGTGAAGTGGAATTGTAGTTATACAGGGTGGTTAAAATTTTTTATATACTTGACATATGGGGCAAAGTAAAATTATAGGTATACAGCGTGATTTAAACAATGGAAAAATAGAAACAGTCAATAAGGTGGAGAGGATTAATATTTATATAGGGCCGTTGCAACATCGTGTGAAGTTGAATTACAGTTGTACAGGGTGGTTCAGTAAACTATAGACATATAATTTGTATTGGATGACCAATACACAGAAACATATACACGGTTACATTTATAGTGGTCCAAATAATAAAATGAACAAAAATGTTAAATAATATGTGGAAAATATACAAAAAAATACAAATTACAGAAAGAGAGAGAGAGAGAGAGAGAGAGAGAGAGAAGAATACACTAAACTAATCAATAGAATTGAACCTTAAATCAGATTAAAAAAAGAATAGATGTCAGAAAATTGTTATTGGTTGTACGCGGTTTCTAAATGGTTTTTATTTTAAACCAGTTGAATTCGGTTCTTTTTTAAATATAAATTTTTAGGTAATTATTTTCAAACATTTGTTCTTTGTATCCGGTTATAAATTAAAAAAATTAATTGAAGAATTTTAAAACTCAGGCAACCAGGCAACTCCTCATATATATAGAAATATACTTAAATTGTTGGCACTGGAGATTTGAGAGCAATATGTGTCGTGTCAGATGAATAATAGGATATTGTCATGTGACAGCTTCTCTCACGTGTCTACAGCGCACGTATATCTATGCTGCGTAATTCCGAGGTGTTTTATTTAAATAAATATAACCATTTTGTGGAAGACAAATTGCCTGTAATAGTATTTCTGAAAATATTCCCTACCTGGAAGACAAAATATGTCCAGTCGCTTCGAAGATTATGTTGCAGAAAAGCAAACATTTGAAAAAGACGTCTTTGATTTTTTTACCAAGTACATAACAATACATTTGAAGACCCGAGATGTAAAGACCATCACTGTCAAAATTTTTTGACAAACAACCAAATCCATATCAGAGCGAAGTTTTTTTGAAAAAACCTTGAAATACCCAACAAAACGATTGACAACGGCTACAGAGTCGGAGTTGAAACGTCTCCAAACAGGTAAGTATAGCACAATATACAATACACTATTTATATACAGGAATACTGGTTGATCATTTTAAGACATCTCTTTCTCTCAGAATAACTGTGAGGAACAATTTCTGTACGGACAGCCAGTAATCCGGGCAATTTTATGAAATATAATTTTCGTAAAAACTAATTTATTTAATAGAGGTAAAGTAAAATGAACAAAATAATTTTAATATGTAACGCAGTTTCAAAACATAAGTGTGTTTTATTTGTTGCTTCAATCTCGTAGACATTATCAGAATTACGAGAGAAGAAACCAAAGTTGAAATTACTCAAAAAAAGATGTATCTGAACATATCATAGGTAGCGTGATCTTCTGGATCACATACCAATACTCTGTCGTACTTTCTCTTTTCCTGTCACAGTTTTTTCAGATAATACATATTTCACCTCACTTTTCTGTTTACGAAAGTCTCCTCCTTCCAATATCTTTGCAATGGTTACAAGTCTGTGTTTAGTTATATCAAAAACAGCTTAAAATGAGCATATAATGACATAAATGTACATCTTGGTGGACTTTCTCTACATGGCAGGAAAACTGTGTGCCTACTTACATTTTGAATATCATTATTATAGTAGTAGATAATCTCCTTCTGTGTATCTAAAGTAAATACATAATACTCGCTCTTTTTTATTTCCTGCTTCCCTGGTTTTTTTCATTCACATTAGTATTTTCCGCCTCTAGAAATTCCATACAACAATATTAATTTATAAAACTAAAAATACGTACCACTACTTTTCAAAAAGGTTTGGGTAATTAGTAATATCTTTAACCGCCAAAAATACCTCTACCAAATTAAAAAAAACGCAATATAATAACTTCAAGGATCTGTTGATATGCTTATTACCATTTTTATTTGCAAAATTTGGATATACCAGGTTTTGATCTAAATTACAAACTTTACTGATGAATTTTACTGGTTGCATATACCGATATATCTGTTTTCTGAATGATAATTGTTGCATCTCTGGCTTTGATTTTTTCTGAGTTCTTTGGAAATAACACAACATAAACTTGAAAGTCTGTATATTTCAAACGTTCCCAGGTCTTAATCAGACCCCGTCATTAATTGTAATACACAAAATGAACAAGAATTATAAAATGTCAAATATCGTATCACAATTTGACATTAATGTTTGACAATAAAACTGATGTAACTAAGAAAGATCATGTGAAATAACAAAGCTTCTTTCAAATTGGAAGAATTAGAGAGAGTTATCTTTAGATTTCATATGGCGCTCCTAGGTACGACTTTGTTATAAGATGGGACCAAAGAAATTCTGATGTTCCAAAGATCTCATTAAAGTTATAAGGGAACACCTAGGAAAAATCTTATGAACTATCCCGATATAGGGTTGCTCAAAAGAATATTACCATTATTAATTTCATCCTTGATTATTTTCAACCAGGAACGGCTGAATTTTATAGAAGTACTAGCTATCCAATTGCTTTCATTTAATAAAATTAAAGCAGACCCTTTCAGCTTTCGTTTTGTGTTGTGTTCTTTGTGTAATATGGTAGAATTTTGAAATTGTATGTTATGATCAAGGTTCCAGACATGTTTACAAATTTTTGACTTTTCGAATTGTCATTTTTTAATATGATTTTTGTGTTCATGAAAGCCACATGAAATTCTAAAAATAACTCTTTCAAATTCTTCCAATTTGAAAGAAGCTTTGTTATATTATATGATCTTTAAACATTTTTGTGCCACCCAGTATATATCAAATTTGCAGTAAATTCCCTTAGTTACATCAGTTTTATTGTCACATTGTGATACTATAGTTTTCATTGCGAATCCTTTTCATTTTTTGTTCATTTTGTATAATACCATTGAAAACGGGGTCTGATTTAGACCTTGAAACGGTTGGACTTTTGCAATATACAAACTTTCAAGTTTATGTGGTGTTATTCCCAAAGAAAAACCGATATATCTATCATGACCTACATTAGGAAATCATAAAAAAAGATTTTTAATTAGTAGGAATCTTTATAAAGTCATTACGACATATCGCCTATACCAATATAAAAAAATATATTCAAAGATTTGCGTTATAAAACTGTACATTTCAAGTTAATAGAGACTAAAATAAGTTTTCAATAAAACAATGCTTACAATTTATCAACATCCACTTCCCATAAAGAACAAGGTTATTCGTATTTCCATTGTTCACAGAGCATCCGATGATGTGTGTGTCTGTAGCAGATACAACCGAGCGGAGAGAAGGCGTGAAAAGCAGGAGGGACAAGAGAATGGAAAATAGAAAGGCAGCAGATTCATGGATACGCGTCGACGGCAGGAGCAGAAACATAACGTAACGGCAACAAACCAGCCAAGCCAGCACAGCAGGAAATCAAGAATAATGCGGACACGAAAGTGCACTCGCGCTCATCTCCCACGGGATTCAGGGCTGGGGAGATAAGGGGGTAAGAGACTATCGTTCCCTGTTTACAAGCCTATCTCTTTTCTATTCCGAATTGTTTCTTTGTCGTAATTTTGAGTCTTTTTTTAAATGGGTCGATTAACTTACATATGTTGAGTCCTGATAGATGTGTGTGCAACCTCATCTTTTACTGCTTGGAGCATTAGCTAAAAATTTTATGTCAAAATTAGCATAATATATAGCGTGGTTCAATTTGAAGATTTTAGAAGTATAGCTAAAGCTGCAATAGTTTGTTACTTGTGAGCTATTTTTGCGAACATATTTAGATATCAAATGATTACTATGCAAGTAACAAATCGAAATTAAAAATTTATAATAATTTAAAATAATTTATACTATTATACATACCATACCATACTTATACGTACCATACCAAAATGGCCTAAAACTCGTTTTATAACATTCTTGCACAGGATTCATTTTTCATACAGGTTCACAGAGTGTAATAACGAAAATTACAACTAACTAAAAAAAACGAAGACCGACTTGAGAACAAACACAAAGTAACTTAATTCAAAATCAATAAATATTATTGTTTCTGCAACAATAAAAGAATTAATTTATGTATTTTAAGTTCTACTTTACAACTTTGCTGTTCAACATTAAATTCAAATAAGTATTTAATTGTTGCAGAAAAAATATTATTTTTCGATTTTTAGTTAAGTTCCGTTTGTGTTTTATTTTTGAAGTGTGTTTTTAATGTTTTAAAAGTATATAATGGTATTGTTATACAATTCATTGTCGACAAAAAAATTAAGAAACCTTCGAAATTAAGCGTTCCGCTAAAAAACATTGCGTCTACAATACAAAAACGGTTGATTATAAAAATAGTCTTCAACAATGGCGATCACAAAAATTCGACTAAGGAGCAAAAAATCGATTACCACCTAGACTGGCACAAGAGAAGACTGGAAAATTTTAGGACAATTGAGTTGTATATTACTACTTTATGCGAGGCAGTTTGGGTTGGAAACAACCTGTAGAATTCCAGCTGATAATACTAGTTATTGTATTTTTGTAAGAGTGTTTATATTTATTAAAATAAGGACATTGAAAGTCAAAGTAAATATTGGTGAAAAGGATTTAAATTACAGCTCGAAGTATAGCAGAAATGGTGAGACTAGCAAAAAATATATTCAAACAGTTTAATAATAAACTAGACGAAAAAAATACGCAGATCCTCGAAAAAGGGTAAATAAATGAGAAATAAAATCAGGAAGAAATCCAACAAACGTTAGTGAATGCTTTTGATGAAAAACGTAATATTGAGTCAGAAAATCTTGTGACTAACTTAAATGATAAGCAACAAATTATTCTCTCTACCATGACAAGTGAACAACAGAATTTAAATGAGAGGTTATTTGGGAAATTTGAATTAAAGAGTTTGATTCAAAGATGCAAAAGGAATAATTAGAATCAACTAATACAATTAGTAATGCAATGTAATGAAGCAGTTAACCAGAAAATAGTGATTATGGAATCAGTCAAAAAAGAGATAATGGATGACATAAAGATCCTAAAAAATACTGTGAAGACTCTTGAAACCAAAGTAGTTGACATCTATTCCATCCAGAGGCTGGTAAAAGTTGAAATCAGTTTAATTCAAAATACAGTACAAGATAAAATCAATGCGATCCAAAACAAAGTGGAAATAGAAAATAAAAAAATGCAACAGAATGCTGTAATTACCAAACGTTCCGTTAGCAAACCATCCATCCATTTTATTAGAGTGTTTATTTTGATTAAAATAACGACATTGAAAGTGAGAGTAAATATTTGTGAAAAGATATTGCCGTATCATTGGATGCAGTATTGAAATCTAATAAACTTTTTTGACATTGTCACAAGGTATTTAAATTTTAAGCAACATTTATATTTTTTGATCAACCTGGTTTACTGTTGCATAGAATAGAATAACTTGTTTTCTAGATATTTATATATATTAAGAAACTTTTGTATATGATTCCTAGTTAAGTGAACCTATTGTATTTGTAGACGAATTGAGAAACTGCATCTTTTTTAAGTCTATTAATTATCATTCAGAAAAACAGTTTTTTCAATTAAAATCTATTTATTTTAAAATTTATGGTGATATAGCATAAGTGGATACAGTTTTCGACTCTAGTTAACTTTGATAACAATTTTACCCATTATCAAAAATAAACGTAATTTAGAGCAAAATTTAAAAAAATGTAATGATTTCAGCTTAGGTCTCAGACAATGCAGATATTTTTGTGAAGAATACCTTTTTCTCTATTTATTATAAATATATATAAAAAGACGCCGTGAGAATCTCTATAATTTTTTAAGCCTGTTGATTATCATTCATTATAATTTATTTTCAATTACTTTCATTTAATAGTCCCTCGTATGTGAAATTTTAAATAAAATCAGTTTTTTGGATTTCAAAAAATGTACTTAGTTTAAAATTGTTAGTGATGCAGCATAATTAGATGCAGTTTTTAGTTCCAATTAATTTTTTGATAACAATTTTAGGTATTATCAAAAAATAAAGGTACTCACTTCTAAGCAAAATTTATTTTTTCTGACAAACCTCGTATACAGTTGAAGAAGTGATCTGTAGTGATTCCAGTTTAGGTCTCAGACCATGCAGATCTTTTTACGTAGAATTAATTTTTCCTAAATATTATTCATATTAACTACCATTTATTATAATTTAATTCCAATTACATTCATTTAATAGACTCGCTACCGTGAAATTTCATATTAAATTTTTTTTTTTTTCAAATTTTAAATGATTTATTTAGTTTACAATTTTTAATTTTTTACCATAATCTGATATAGGCTTCTCATTTTTAATTAACTTTTTTGATAACACTTGTATATATTATCGAAAATAAAGGCATATATTTTCTGATATACCTCGTATGTGAAAACGCAACCTGTCCTGATGGCAATTTAGATTTCAGACCATGTCGATCTTTTTATGAATAATAACTTCATTCCTTATATCAATAAAACAGTTTTAATTTCATCCCGACTTAGGTTGACACATTGTATATACAGAGGAATCGACAATTTTCATCTTGAAGGTGGCTAACTAATGTTTTATTTAATTTGATTTCAATCTATTGTCAATTAATTACAGCGACAATTGCTTTCTATAATATTACAGTCTTCGCCAAAGGTTTACTAAATAAGAACAAGTTTTGCAGACTTTCTAAAAATCAGTAACTGCCGTGTGATAAAAAAATATGAAACCACTTCGGTATCCTCCTTAACAGCACTCAGTATAAATGATGAGACAATTTCGGGTAAGTGCTGAACATATGTAAAAACACAAAAAAAAGACGTCGGTTAATCAAACATACGTATGTACAGACGAATTGAAAACCTCCTCGTTTTTTGAAGTGTGTTAAAAACGTGCAGACATTAAAGATGTGGACAGGAGTGAATATTTAAAACTAGGAAATAAGTATGGATTCTATGTATATCCGAATCAATTCAAAAAGTAAAACATCATAATTTGTTTTTATTTACTCGATTAACCAATTGGTCAAAATTATGTTGTGTTGAGAGTACCTATGACGTTATACTCATACTATGCATTATTTCATAGCGCTTCTGCTAGGCAAACATAGCACAAGGAAGTCTGTTACTTGGCCAAAGTCTCTACGGTTTTTAATGTTTACTAACTATTGTAAATTGTCCGGGTACTATAAAGCAATTCATAACCCTTAGTCTGTGTTTGTGTTCTGTCGTCAAACTTTCATCAAAATTTCTATTTGTAGCAACTGCACTTGACAATGACTCATTTTATAGAAAATTGGTTCCATTAAAAAAAAACACATAAAAGCCCACAATTATATGTTTTGTTCGTTTGCAAAAACTTCAGAAAATTTGAAAATAGTCCAGGAAACTATTAAAGGTAATATTGAGACAAATTGGAATTTTGCCAAATAAGGATGATAATTACAGACGCAATTGTTAATTGACCAAAAAGGTTATCAGTTCTGAATATTTTTGTTGTCTATATGTAACCTGATTTCTTGTTCAGTTGTGAACGCATTTGAATAAATTTTGGTTTGTTTAATAGAATGAACCTCGCATTGGTGAACTTTCAAATTTGAGAAAAGAATTGTATTCCTATTGTATTTTTAAGTTGAATTTTATTAAGGAAGATCCAGAAGTGGTCTCATGTATTTTTCTATAATTTGAAACACGCAGGTTTTAAGAAAATTACCGAAAAATCTAATATTCCATCGACGTGACAAGAGATATTTCCTCATATCCATTTCAACTATAACATAATAGTCCGGGAGCTGTAGACACTGAAAATTTTAATCTCGAATTTGATATTTTCTATATGCAAGGCAAGTATACAGGTAGTACAATTAAATTAATTATATTAAACACATTTTCAGCTCGTAAAATCACGAGTACCAAGTTTGTTTGTATATCTGTTAAATATCGATTTACATGCAAAAATTTTCAACTTTACGAAGACTTTTAGTGTCACTGACTTCCGGTCTAATAGAAAATTCATTGACAAAACATGTCAAGCTCTAAACTGCTGATCACTACGATAATACACATGGTATGTAGTGTAGCAAACAAAACCATAAGGTAACGTTATGAAAGCAATAGCATTAATAATTAATTTAATTAGCCATATTTTTGGATTGTTAAGTCAAGGGGTACGAAGTTTATTTTCTTCCTTTAAATGTTACCTGCCAATTCAATCGAAAATGTATAATTGTGTAATGGGGCTTTCGGTGCTGCCTGGTCCCAGTCTGTTAAAGTTATAGGTGCAAAATTAAACTATAGAATAAAAATTAGTCCAGTTCAAAATCGAACTATACAGCTAAAATTGAAATGTAAAAACATATCAAACAGACTTTAAAAAATCTAAAAAATTTAAAATAAAACATTTTTTAAATATCAATCGAGGTCCAACTTAACACTAGACAATAGCATATATAGCACATTCACTGTAGTTTCGTACAAACACAGAAAGAAAGAAAAAATAAAAAATACAAGGTCGTCATTATGTACAAATTATTTACCAACCTAGTTGGTATATTTTTTATGTCCGTGACTAGCAACAATCAAGTTTGGTGCAGAATTTTAGGTTTTTTGGGCACCGACTTCAAAAATATACTAGATGAGTAGGCAATTAATTTGTACAGAATGAGCATCATTTATTGATTCCATATTTTACCTTCTCTGTATATACCTAACAACAGTTTTTGTCTTGTGTTATGTTTTGATAATTATTTTTACCTTTTTCCTTCTACTTGGAAGTCGGTTAACAATAAAAAATTGTATTATAGTTTTTGAAAAAAAATTTTTGACAAACAAATTAGGCATAGTATTGTATAATCTCTGGTAGGTAGGGGTGGTATTTAGAATTATTGACAGCTTCGAAAATGGTGCTAGCTAATGACAATATAATTTTTAATAAAACGTCAAGTTTGGGAGTATACAGAGTGAATCAAATCTTGATTTTCTTCCGCACTATAAAAATCAAATAATCAAAAAATTTCACTTAATACAATCAATTTGCTGGTACGAAGGAAGCGGACGTCCAATAGTGTGCAAGAAGATTTAGATATTAGTGAAATGAAGATAACGATCCCGATACTTATATGTTTGAAATTTCTGGTGTGTCCATAGACAGTACTAGAAAATTCTAAAACCATAGAAGATAAATTACAAGAAAATTGTAAGTCTTTAGAAGATAAATTGCTAGAAAATTCTAAAAACTTTAAGGATGCGCTAGAAGAGAAACTAGCGGAAAATTCTAAAAACCCTGGAAAATAAATTACTGGAAAATTCTAAACCCTTAGAAGAGAATTTGAAAAACATTGTACAGAAAAATTCAGAAATGCTTGAAGAGAAATTATTAGAGAATGAAGCTCAGATGGAGGAGCTAAAGCAAACAATGGTAGAAGAATCAGTCAAAAATGAAATGCGGATAGAAGAGCTAAGACAGATAAAAGAACGTGAGATCAGTAAAATAAAAGAACATGTGGTCACAATACAAAGCGGAGAAACCCAATCAAAACCAAAGCAGAAAAATTCTAGAAGTAGTGGATTCAAAAATTGGCCTCGAGGGGACAAGACGCAAAATGACACCTTCCCAATTTGATGGAAAATCGTCATGGACTAACTGTCGCGCCAATTCGGGGCTGCAGCAAAGTTAACGGATGGTCGGCAGTGGAGAAGGCAATAGCACTTACCCTCGCCTTAAGAGCAGATGCTAAAGATATTTTGCAACCCTTGAATGCCTCTGAGCAAGAAAACTACGAACAACTGGTCAAACATTTAGAACTGAGGTACGGACAGACCCATTTGGAGCACGTTTATGATTCCCAATTGAAAAATCGCCACCAAAAATTGAATGGATCCCTACAAGAGTTTGAATCTAATATTGCCTGTCTGGTTCGCCTTGCCTATACAGCTACGCCGGAAAATGTCTCATAGAAAGGTTAACAGGGCAGGCGTTTTTGGATAGACTGCGGGGCCATGAAGTCAGACAAGCATTGAAACTAGCTCGATCGACTCAATTTGTGGATGCACTGGCTCGAGCTCAGGAATTCGAGACTGCGAACAATACCTGTGGAGGTCAGGGCAGAGTCCGAATCATTGAAGGAGAGTCAGAAGATGTCGGAAATGTAGTAGAGGAACTCTTTACCGAGAAATGACAACTGAGATGTTGGAAGTGTGGGAAGGTAGGACACATAAGGAGTCGTGCAAATAGAGCAACGGAGGCCAGACTTCCTCGTCGGAAAACTAAAGCTGGTCGATATGAAGGGGCGGGCTATCGCTATAGCAAACGAGCCCCAACTATCAACGCATATGTCGCTTCGCTACGCAACCACGTTAACAGTGTCTTTGTAGATGGCTTTATTAATAAGAAGGAATGTTCAATGCTGTTGGACCCAGGTGCGACAAAAACAGTTATCAGGCCCATCGATTTAGAGACGATGATAAAACCAACAAAATGGCAACTGCAAACAGCGACAGGAGAAGCAGCGAAAGTCCATGGTGAAATAGAGGTTGAAATGACCTTGGGAAAAACTACCTTCCTACATCCGGCATTAGTGACAGACATCGAAGACGAAGTAATCATTGGAATGGATGTCAAGAGCTCCAAAAGATTCCAGTTAAACTTGAAAAATGGAATTCTGCGAGTGAATGACGAAGAAGTGGTGCTTCATGGAAAAGATGACATAATGCTTCGAGCCATCTTAGCAGAGGATGTCAATGTTCCAGAAAAAGCTGAAATTATTGTAGATGCTTGTCTAGAGGGGAAAGCTAAAGCTGGAATAGTGATGATGTTTGATCCCGAACTTAACGACGGAAATTTAGGCAGAGGAATCGCACTGAGAAAGACCCTGTTTTGGGCCCCGGAGATTGTGCCTGTAAAAATAATGAACTTGAACAAGTACTCGGTTGCGTTAAAGAAAGGAACAACTTTGGGCCATTGTTCAACAGTTTTCTCTGTAGTCAGAAGCACACAGCATTCAGAAATACCACCAGATAAACTATTTGACGAGCTGGAAAAACAAAGAAAGCAAAGCTAAAGGACATCGTTAGGAACTGTCAAGATATCTTCGACGTAGGAAAAGGAACGAGTGGACGGACTAATCTGGTGAAACATAAAATTAATACCGGAGATGCTCAACCTATTCGATAGTCGGCGAGAAGACTACTCCTAGCTAAAAGAGCCGGAAGGATAGTCCGCAAAATGGAGGAAGAAGGCGTTATTGAACCGTACAATATCCCCTGGACTCCTCCAGTTGTCTTGGTTAAAAAGAAACCCGATTTTGAGTGAACTATCGACAATAAAACCAAGCTACAAAGAAAGACAGCTAACCTCTACCAAGAATAGACGATACCCTAGACACGTTGGCTAAATCGAAGATGTTTTCCACGTGAAGAACCTTGAGGAGGTATTTCAGCGACTTCGAAGTTCCGGACAAAAGTTAATCCCGAAGAAGTGTCAGCTATTCCAAGAAGAGGTGCAATACCTTGGACATGTGGTTTCCGCAGAAGGAGTAGCTGTTGATAAACAGAAAATCAAGGCCTTCTAAGACTGGCCGATACCTAAAGACATCTACCTGCTAAAAAGTTTCCTGGGGTTATGCACGTACTATCGACGGTATGTAGCGGGACTTGCCAATTTCCCCAAGTCACTCCCTAAACTCACAGAGGGGAAGGTGCAGTACCAGTGGGACGAGGAATACCCACGATCATTCGAGACACTGAAAAGAGCATTGATGAGTGCCCCCATTTTAAATTATCCTTTGTCAGATGGGAACTTCGTCTTGGATATCAACGCAAGCAATGTTAAAATTGGTGCTGTTCTTTCGCAGATCCAAGACTGCGTTACTCGCAGGGAACTTGTGGCTGTGGTAAAGGGGGTGGAACATTTCTACAAATACCTCTATGGTAAAAGATTCCTCCTGAGAACTGATCACGCAGCACTGAAGTGGCTCCTGCAGTTTAAAAACCACGAAGGACAAGTGGCCAGGTGGATTGAACGGTTGCAAGAATTCCATTTCGAGACTGAATGAACATTGAGCTGGAACAATCCATAAGAATGCTGATACCCATCGAGCAGACCATGCCCTGATGATTGCAAACATTGTTAGCGAGCTGAGGAAAAAGCAGCTGTTCTCTCTAGAACTACCGCCGTCGATGACCATTGGCAACCTGAGGAAATCATGAAAAATTAGATCTAGAACTAAAATAAGTTATCCGGTGGAAGGAAGAAGACCGCAAACCTACATGGCAGGAGATTTCCCGATATTCACCAACCATAAAGTCGTATTGGGCTCAGTGGAACTCCCTCGTTCTGGAGAATGGACTTTTGAAGCACGTCCTGGAAACTCCAGAGGAGGGCAAGGACAGAAAACAGATTGTAGTCCCTGGACATAAGAGTTTTGGGGGAACTATGGTACAACTGGAGGACATCTGGGAGTAACGAAAACCCTGGGAAAGTTGAGAGAACGCTTCTATTGGGTAAACTGCCAAGCAGATGTCAAGAATTGGTGCCGGAAATGTACGGTTTGTGCAGCAAGTAATGGGCCTCAGAAGCGAGGAAAAGCTCCCATGAAAAAATATAATGTGGCAGTCCATTCGAATGAATAGCCATTGTTGTTGCCGGTCCATTTCCTGAATCCGACTGTGGAAACAAGTATATTGTGGTGGTGATAGACTATTTCATAAAATGGGCAGAAGCCTATTCCTTGCCGAATCAAGAAGTCTTGACTGTTGCTGATGTCCTTGTCAAGGAATGAATCAGTCGCTTTGGTTGTCCCTTGGAGTTGCACTCAGCCCAAGGTAGAAATTTCGAGTCTACTCATTTCCAAAACGTCTGCAAGCTCTTGAAGATCAATAAAACACGAACGACAGCATTACACTAGCAATCCGATGGAATGGTGGAACGGATGAATAGAACCATTAATCGCCATTTGTCAAAGGTCTCTGACCACCAAAGAGACTGGGACCAGTATATTCACTTGTTTCTAATATCGTTTATCTGTGCACGAGTCCACGAATCAGACCCCGGCAAGCATTATTATGGGACGAGAGTTACGACTACCATGCGATTTGAAGTTTGGATGTCCTCCAGGAGAAGAGACTCCAGGTGAAGAGTATGTCAGCCAGTTACGTCAAAAGATGGACGACATCCACCAACGAGCCCAAGCTGCAAAGACCTTGGGAGGGGCCTTACCAAATTCTAAAGAAGATCAACGATGTTGTTTACACAATAAGGAAGCTACCTCGAGGAAAACCAATGGTGGTACATTTCAACAGGTTAGCCCCTTATGCCGGAAGTTATAACAGCGAAGTTGACCAAGCCCAAGTTCGCAGCACCCAGTCACCCGATGACGAGATGACCTTCGAACAGGAAATAACTATCCGGCTACTGTATTTACAAATTGTTTTGGATTTCATAAACTTTTTCAAAAGAATTATGTGTTAAATGCAAGAGGTAGAACTCTAGATTTAGTGTTTACTAATGATTTTAGTTTATGCACATACAAGTCGGACGATTATATACTTCCATCCTCCATTAATCATGCACCTATTGATATTTTACTGTCTTGTAATTGTGTTAGCAATTTAAACTTTCGGGTAGATCTACTTTAACCAATTTGGCCGTCTACGAGTCATTTATAGTAAAAACTTTGAAGAATATACTACAAATTGACTCTGTTTATACGGATTTTGCTAAAGCGTTTGATAGAGTGAACCATAGAATACTTTTAGCCAAACTTCATGCTCTAGGATTTTATGGGCCACTTTTAGAGTAAACAAAGAGTTATCTCTCAGACCGGTACCAATATGTTAAAGTGGGGGGTATTATTTCCAGGATTATAAGTGTGTCTTCAGGAGTTCCACAGGGCTCTCACGCTGGAGCATTTCTTTTTAATTTATTTATTAATGATATTGGCAAAATTATTAATCACTGTATTATCTTAATGTATGCTGATGATTTTAAACTGTTTAAAGAAATTGCAACTTGCAATGATGCTATGTTACTTCAATCCGATTTAAACTCTTTATTTGCCTGGTGTATGTATGATCTTGACCTGAATATCAATAAATGTTTTATTATTACTTTTGCAAAAATTTCACAACTTATAATCATTTCATACGGTATTAATTCACAAACGATACAGCGAGTAAGTGAAATTCGTGTCCTTGGTGTCGTTTTCGATAATTCTCTGACTTTTCGTAGACACATTGATCTAGTTGTTTCCAAGAGTTACAAGGTTTTGGGTTTTATCAATCGTTCATCTAAAACATTTTCTCATAATACGATTCGTTTATTATATTGTTCACTGGTACGATCTATTCTGGAGTACTGTTCTATCATATGGAACCCCCACTATAACACACATATAGCTAATATTGAGAAAGTCCAAAATAAATTTCTTCATATGGTAGCATTTAAAATGGGTTTGAGCAGGGACAATTATCAATATAGTGATATTTTATTACAAATGCATTTACAATCTTTGCAAAATCGGCGTAACATAGCTGATATTTGTTTTCTATACAAGTTGTTGTCAGGTGAACTTGACTGCCCTTCCTTACTAGACAGAATTTCCTTGAATACGACAATGAGAACTCGTTTTTCAGAACTCTTCAATGTTTCATTTCATAGAACTAACTATGGATTTTGTTCAGTAATGACTAGGTTAATGCGTACAGCCAATCAGTACTCCTGGCATATTGATTTTATAACTCCGTCAATGTAATCAAGCGCTCGTTATATTATAATATTTAATGCTGCCGTTTGTTTTGTTTTGATGTGTTATCTTTTGTTCGCGACAACATGTATTTTAATTATAATTTTAATTTTAATTAACTATATTTTGTATTGTATTTTGTATTATTTATAAAAGTTCAATGTTAGACATGTCAACTTTAGGTTTATATGTTTTTTGTGTGTTTTATGTTTTTTAGATTTAGATTTAATGTTATTTACACATTTTTTTGCTATTTTATGTAAATGGGGTTACCCGTATAAGAATAAATAAATAAATACATAATTTGTGATTCTACATGTGTTTTACAAGCTCTACTATTATTTTACAAGTGAATTTAACCTTTAGATGTTTGACCTTATCATGAGTCTTTGCATATATTTCTTTATGTAAGTATCAATTTTAATTAAAATTTGCATGATGTAATATCTAGCTTTTATATGCCACCTTTTTATCCTTGCAACGATTCACTTTTTAAACATTTTACATTGTTTAAATTATTAGTTTATCTATATCATATAGTATGATTTCTCATTTATTTACAAATACTTGTAACTTCATTTCGCAATTTAAATTCATGCAATTTCCCTTTATTTATATGCATGCATTTTATTTACATTACCCTATTTATTTAACTATTCAAATTGCTAAGGTTTTCATACTATTTCATATCTGTAATCCATATATAAACAAAATGTGTTGTAACGGCTGAATAGTCGAAACAGAAACTTCACTTAATGAGAAAGCAGCTTGGTAAAACTACAGGTTTTACGAAACTCTTTTTATTATGAAAGCTTTCGTATATACTTTTATCCTTCGTCAGTCACTAAACAAAATTAAATTATACATTATTATAAAAGAGTAACTTGCAATAATCGAGGTTATAATATGAATAGATGGTATATCACTTAAAAAAATTGGAGGTAATAATGTTAATATAGGAATACCTTCATACTTTGTAAGTATGTGAAGTGACAAGAATTGTCTGTCAATTAGAAAGATCAAAAAACGTTTTTAATGCGGACCAAGCTATGAAATGATACTGTGATAGACAGAAATCGTCCTCATTATTCGCTACCAGGACCCTATGCCGGATTCGGTTGTACCCTATCTGCAGTACAATATCTGCTTCACCCTGTATTGACATGGACTAGCCGGTACTGTTCTGAGGTAGATGTTGTTGGTAACTGATTTAGAAATGTATAAATATTTGGAATTAAATTGTTTTTTTATTTCTCTTTATCTTCTCCTAATCTTGTTAAGTAACATTAAAATAATTACAAATACAAATGATTATTGTAAGTAACTCTTTTATAAAAATGTATATTGTATAATTTAATTATTTTTAGTGACTGGGATAAAAGTATATCCGAAAGCTTTCATATTAAAAAGAGTTTCCTAAAACCCGTAATTTTACCAGGCTGCTTTCCCATTAACTAAAGTTTATATATATATTGTAATGGATTTAAACAGACATGAGATAATACAAAAGTAAAAGTAATTTGAATAAGTAAATGAATGGGGAAATGTAAATAAAATTCATATAAAGGAATTGCACAAATCATAACAGATAGTTAACCTAAAAATATAAACCATGTAAAAAGAATGTTTCAAAAGCAAATTGTTGAAAGGATAAAAGGTGGTATATAAAGCTAGATAATCTATCATGCAGAGTGTAGTAGAATTTGGATACTTACATAAGAAAATCTAGGCAGGAAGTCACATTTAGGTCAAACATCAAAGAGGTTAAATTCACTTATGAAAATCATAGTAGAGTTTGTAAAACAAGTTTAGATCACATATTAGGCCATGAGAACACTGAATATAGCACATTTGGATCAAAATTAATTTTTAAAATACATAAATTTGTTAAAATATAGAGAATTGAAATGTCAGAATTATAAAGACCGTTAAAAACTTGAAGGAATGATGGAACACTAAAGAGATATATACCGTTAGAAAGAGCTTAGAGCATAGTTTATAAAAATTCAATAGTTCAAAAGATATAAAGTCTTAATTTCAGTAAAATCCAATTTTTTTTAAAAGTACCTGTTAAATGACTGGTGACCAGCAGGTTACAAGTGTCAAATCAAAAATTTTGAAAACATGAATTAAGTAATTTAGATAAAATTTAGGATAGTAAATGGTATTGAAATTCAAATTAAAATTTGTTTAGATTTTTGCATATGATTTAGAACGAACATATTTGGAAATTAATAAAATAAATTAAAGCGGAAATGGAAATAGCAGGTGGCAAAATTTATTAAATAAATAGGAAATCTGACATTCAAAGGTCCTCTTTGTTTTCCAAGCGTCGACGAGAGCAGTTCAAAATTTCGTTCCTGTAAAATCACGTTTCCATGACAACAAGGTAAATGATCTGTGATATCATTGAAATAAGTGTTCCATGTCAATTTCTGACAAGAAATCAAGTTTGAAGTTAATTTTTTTAAATTCTGAAATTGAGAAATTAAATATTCCATAAAAGGAATTATTTGAAATCCTTGGACGGAGAGATAAAATCAATTTTTTTTTGAATAATAAAAGTATTGGTGCAGCAGTAAACAAAGCAATTATGTAACAGAATTTAGTTTATAAACCAAAACAAATCAGGAAGCAGTATACTAAAACCAAAATTAAGGAAAAGGGGAATTCAAGCCAGACAACTGTGAGTTTTTGAAACATTATTTAATAAACAGATTATTGAAATCTAAAATCAATCAGTGATAGAAATAAAGGTTTTGTTTAAATTTAGTATAATCAATATTTGTGTTTGGAGGATTGAATTTTTGTAGCAAATTGATAGAAATTTAATAATATTTAAGTAACCAGGAAATTTATTTTGTTGTAAAGGCAATATTATATATCAGAATTGTATTGTGGACAATCATTATAAATAAATTGTAATTTGATTGAGAATTTAAAATTATTTCTGAGTCATTTAAAAATTAAAAAAAAATAAAGTGTAAAATATAATTTCAAAATTTAAAAAAAAGTGATAGTGTAACGAAGAAGAAATAGAGACTTATAAGATAAGTATAAAATTCATTTATTTATATAAGATCTACAATTTTGAACCCAAGCAAAAAAGACCCTGAGGTAATCTCATACATTGTAAATTATTCAGTATATTATTATAATATATATATATATATATATATATATATATATATATATATATATATATATATATATGTTTTAGGTGGTTTCCGGGAATTCATCCGCGTAGTCGATAACTGATCCCTGCCGGGATCGATGGTAAAATGACGACGTTTCGACAGAGTCACATCTGCCCTCTTCAGGTCGGTTCGCATAATTCTCGTAGCCTTGTGCTTTCGCTTCTAGTTACTCGAATACTTACCACCTAGACGACTACCATTGGGGCAACAATAGGCAGTCGAGGAAAACATCGAGTCCATGTAACAATATGGAGTTATTGAGCCATCCATCAGCCCATGGTCTGCTCCCGTCGTGCTAGTTAAAAAGAAGGATGGAACCACGCGAGTTTGCATGGATTACAGAAAGCTGAATCACGTCACGAAGAAGAACAGCTATCCACTACCCCGAATCGATGACACTTTGACCACACTAGCAGGCTCCCGTTGGTTCTCCACACTAGACCTAAGAAGTGGATATTGGCAGGTTTGTCTACATGCAAACGACAGAGAGAAGACAGCCTTCTCCACCAGTTAAGGGCTGTTTGAGTTCACGGTCATGCCCTTTGGGTTATGTAATGCACCTGCTACATTTGAGAGGCTAATGGAGTATGTACTGAGCGGGTTAACATGGAGGACGTGCTTAGTATACCTTGACGATATTCTAGTCATGGGTCAGACATTCGACGACCACCTGAAGAACCTGGACGAAGTATTCTTCAGAATTAATTAATCGTATTCGAGTAACTGGAGTTCGATCTAGACTCTGAAACTCTTTTTCACTTTTGTCTCTTGATAATGGCTCCAAAGCAGGAGCCGAAACGTCGAGTATATAATAAATTCAGACGCGGTTCTCACCCGGAACCTATACTTGTTCATAGTAATGACCGCGGAAGCCTCTCAGAATATATATATATATATATATATATATATATATATATATATATATCTAGTCGTAGGCTTTTACGGATGGAACAATATGAAGAAATATTTATCCCGGAATACATCCGTTCGTTATATTGATTCCTGTTTGAATCCTGCAGACTTTTCGCTAAGGTCTCACTTGGCATTCTCAGTGCGTTGTTACGGTGAACTGAGAAGTGATCTACCTGAGCTTTTTATTTTATATGCCTCCGTCGGAGGTTATATCACGCCTGATTGGTCAGTGTTGACTCCGCCCCCGTTACTGACGGGTCGGGTGTCTCACTTGCTGACTTGTTTGTATTTTGCGTGCCTAATTCGGTTTTATTTTGAATAATTGTCTCGATTTCAATGGCTTCTCGTATTAGTCTGGCTTTGTAATGAGTTGTTTGTGCGATCTGTTTGCAACTATCGAAATTGATTTTATGGCCCGAATGTTGTTGATGTTGGAACATGCCCGATATTGTCTGTTTATTTTTGACTGCTAATCTGTGCTCTTTTAAAGGGGCTGAAATTCTTCTGTTCGTTTGTCCGACGTATACCTTGTCGCATGTTCCACAAGTTATACTATATACCACTTGGTTTTCAAGTTTAACTTTTGATTTGGGATTTCCTAAGCTTGTGCCTATGGTCTGGTGCGGTTTGTATGCTGTCGCTATGTCATGCCTTCGAAGAATTCGGCCAATTCTGTCCGTTGTCCATTTGATGTATGGTAAGACTGCTTTTGGTTTTTCGGTGAGGTCATCATTTGGTTTTGGCTCAAGGTGTTGTGCTATTGCCTTTTTGATTGTGTGGTTTGTGTATCCGTTTTGTCGTAGAGCGGTAGTTATCTGTTTTAATTCGTGTGTTTTGTTATTGTCGTCGGTCAGTCCTATGGATCTGGAAACTAGCGTGTTGGCAACTCCCTGTATTTGAGAAGGGTGGTGATGGGATTTGTAGTTTAAGTATATGTTCGTGTGTGTTGGCTTTCTATATACGGTGTGGTCGAAGTGCCTATTCTGGGGTTTTTTTCTTACGAGGACGTCAAGGAAAGGCAGCTGGTTGTTTTCCTCAAGTTCTACTGTAAATTGAATCCTGGGGTGTATAGAATTTAGGTGTTCCAGAAACTTAAGAAGCTCTTGTTTGCCGAAAGACCATATGTTATCAACTACGCGGATGAATTCCCGGAAACCACAACCACCTAAAACATTTAGTGCCAGCAAAACCTTAAAAACAAATATATATATATATATATATATATATATATTATATATATATATATATATATATATAATAAAAGAAGCAGCGCAGACTCACCTTCAGTTCAGTTACGTAGTGACTCTTGGGGAGTAGGCAGGTTGAGGCCCCGAATTCGATCTAGACTCTGAAACTCCATTTTATTTTTTGTCTCTTGATAATGGCTCCAAAGCAGGAGTTCTCACCCGGAACCTAGCTTAGTTCATGTATATATATACCGAATCCTATAAATGTCTATAAAATTCGCATCATTTCATTATAAAGTACTTTACACTAAAACAAAAATCAAGTTCTCCCGAAATAAAATATCAATTTTTGTCATCTATTTATAACGAAATATAAAAAGTTTATTAAGATAATTGACTATTGATTAGTTATTAAAGCACTAATAAAAACAGACTGTGACCGAAAATAAAATAAAATTACTTTTTGGTGTCTAAATCCGGTTTTGACACTGTGCCTTCATTTCCCGATTTCAAAACATGTCAATTTGCGAATCATCGCAAATGCACGTCCGAAATGAACTAAATACTCCAAACTCAAATCAGTTGGATACTCTAAATCTAAAGAATTGCTGACAAAAATCACATTTGAAGTCCTGAATAGGTGGTATACATAATTGCTAAACTACATTTAGTGTACTTATGTCTGAATTGGAACTTCTATAAGGTATGTTATGTTTGTCTTGGGGTGTTTTGTATGAAATAATGATAATATGTTATCCAAAACAGCATTTCTTTTTGTTGTAGTATAGATATTATATCACTGTAAAATTTACTCAATAATATATATATATATATATATATATATATATATATATATATATATATATATATATATTATATATATATATATATATATATATATATATATATATATATATATATATATATATATAAATGACTCTACCGCTTATAATTTCATAGTAAATACAACAGATATATTTGTATAGAAAATAGATATGATGTTCAAATAGGCTGTCATAGTTCAAATAGTAAATCAAGACTAACCAGTGGTTAAAGTTAAAGCATCAAAAAAGAACACAGAAGCTCATGGCAACACATACAGTAGCGCCGCTTTGTTAGGGTAAGATCGAACTAATATTGGCGGGTAGTTTGAACGTGTATTTTCTCACAGTTTGTATGAAATACCATTTATAATAATTTGTCATAAAAATTGGATATGTATGAATTTGTTAATAAAATGGAAAATTTTGAATATAATAATTCAAGTTTTATGCAAAAAATAATATAAATTATATAATACAATTGACAACAAATACAAAATGGCAACTTTATTAAAATTTATATGAGCAAACCAATTATTAAAATAAATTGTTTAAGTTTATTAAGAGATCTCTGTCCATTTTTTAAGATTAATTAGTATACAATAAAATAATAAAAAAACTGACAAAAATTACAAATAGATTTTATTATATATGAATTAATCTGTATATAAATAGGCAAAGACAAAACTATTAGATACCATTTTCTCCTTTTTCTCTGAACCGATTTTCTTCATTTTTGTTTTGTTAAGTATTAAATAAAATATAATAAACATTCATTATTTACGTCCATATTGTTAACGCCAAACATCTGACAGTGCCGCCGAAGCCTGTCGGTCAAAATTCCAAACATTGAGTAATTATATATGGAGCGTTCGTTATTCTTAGAGCATGTACTTCTGGAAGTGCCATACAAGCGTTTTTAGTGTTTAGTGGTAAAATAGTCAATGTAGTAGATCAGTATTGATTTTTCGGACACGTTGCGGTAACTTTCATATTAAATATTCTGTTTTTTAATGTGAATTTAATTATTTGATTAATATATTATTGTCACAACCTTCCCGAAGGTGTTGTGTAAAAAATTGTCAGACAGCGGACAATAGAGAATGTATTAAATAATTAAGTTCTCCTACGGTTGGTGGTCCTGTCTTTTCTTAATATTCCTGAACTTGATTGAAACGGCAAATGACGAAAACTTTTGGGTTGCAAAGAATAATCTTCCAATAATTATATCCAATATTTTGCCAGGAGCAGTTCTAGTCAAAAATTTGGGGGGGCATTCATTTATCTAAAATATTTCGAATATCGATATTTGATTACATTTTTATTTTTTTTATCGGAATAGATTTGTCAATATGAGTGAACAATTTTGGTCATTACATCTACTTCTCCGATTTCTCCACAACTCTGTTTCTTATAAAAATATACTTTTTACAATTTCATGAAATGGGGTCGAATTTAGACCACTAGGCGACCACTAGTAATTTATTAATAAATAAAGGCACAATTAATAATAAATTATAAAAAAGGGACTTAATCAAATGTTTATTATTTTAATAAAATAATGGAACTTGAATAAACTAATTATTGTAGTTGTATCGGTGATAATCCATTCTGTTACATGGAACAAAATCGCAATAACATCAATATCAAAGAAGAGTAACAATTTGTAATAAATAAATACTTGTACATAAGGAAATAGTACAGATTCTAGTGAGAATGTAAAGAAAGAAATGGAAATGAAACATGTGAATTGCAATTAATCTCTAATATCGAGTTATTCTTTTTTTTTTCGTAAACAACTCTATTAAAATTATTTCTCAAGGGCAAATTAGGTAAAAACTTTATTATTTCTGTCTTGCTTCCTGCATATGTTCTGAACAACTCATTGAAAGGGATACTTAGATAAAGTAGTAAAAAATTCATTGAGCTGAATAATTTTGTCATCTACTCATAATTATTTATTATTAAAACGGGTTAATGTTCTGTAACAGAATATAATCATTGTTCATGATTAACAATATGTCTAAATACTGTAAATTTTACAATCTTCCCATCCTTGTGGGATATTTTTATCTCCTCATAAATATGCCTATTTACATATGAAATTGTCATATTCCAAATTTCAACAGTTAGTTCATTTAAGAGAAATATCTCATTATTGCTAAATTTTAACTATTGGATTGATAGTATTTTCTGAACAGTCAAAATGATCCTCTTCACCATTATTGACTTTATAAGGTGTTATAGAATTATTGACTAGTTTTCAACTGCAGTAGAATGTGTTTTGGCTAATTTCCCTCATATGACCAAATAAAAATTCCCGGAAGTCCTGATGTGCTAATCTTAACCCGCAATAGGTACGCACCGGTCTCACAAATCGACACAGAATTTCAAATGATTATTCCTAGAGTTGAGAAAATCATCCCACCTTTGCCAAACTCAATATCTTTCCAATGTTGTGTTTCAGATTTTGGCGATAAAACTAGATTCTTGTACAAATGAAATGGGGTATGAGGAGTATGGAAGGTTTAGAGTTGCTGGTAAACATTTTATACTGAGAAGTGAACATGAAAATTATTCCGAAAGATCGGAAAATTTAATTAAATTATTATTAACTATGGGATCATTCGAATCAAATATAATCGATCATTCGATTATGAAAATCACTCGATTATTACGATTATGGAATCAAGGTACTTGAATGAAAAATAATCAATTATATAACACGAAACATTCACCAAACGGGAAATGACAAGCTACGAGGACGAGCGATACCACAGATCCAGAGATGCTGCCTTCGAGTTATAATCCTTATGATTTCCTTGCCAATCGTGAAGTACTTTTCTGCCATTCGTTCGTTCTCGGTTTCGCTCGTATGCAGTAACTTGTTTACGTCTTTCATTGGATAGAAGAAATATGTAAGTAAATACTGTATTTTAAGGGTACGGTGCAATTAATTCACAATGAAGAAATTTAATGAATTGGCTGTTAGTGTAGATTCAGGAACATTATACTGTTCATTGAATTATTAATAAGAGTTCCTTCACAAATAAATTTTAAATTAAAGGAATATTTAGAAATAATTGAATAGTATAATTTTACCTAAATTTATTTGTTTACACACAGGGCAGCCGCTGACACGTAGTAAAGGTTACGGACCTGAGAATAAAACAAGCGAGAATCGTTAGAATCATAAACATTATGGGTCATTCCAGCGATCATTGGATTATTTAAATCACTCGAGTTGTAATAATTGATTATTAATATCATTCGATTATGCCCATCACTAATTATAATATAAATTCTTCAGAAAAAAACTTTAGCCATTACTGGGGAGGCAAGAAGAAGCCAACTAAACGGAAATTGTTTAAACAACTGAAACAGTAATTTATTATAGGTCACATACACCACAACCTTATTGTGTGATGAATAGAGATGAATATAACTATAGATTATCTAAATTTGTATATTTCACTTTTCAGTGTGCACTTATATAGCCAATTCTGTTAAAAAACTCATTTTATTTTTTAAAATCACACATGCAAATTAGATTCCTAAATGTACGTTAAATAATTCAAATATTTGTTGAGCAAATTAATAATTTGTGTTTATCTGAAATTACAAATCGGTTTTGTTAATTTTTCCATTAACATATTTTGTTGAAGAAATAATTTTGAGCGGAAAAGTAATACAATTTGTTTTAATCTCTACAACAATTTTCTTAGCGATATTTCTTAGGGGTTGCTCATAAAATACGTTCACACATCCCCCTGATGGGGGGTTCTCAATTAGTGTGACGGAATTTGGCAATTTCTAAGGAAATGAGACGTTCGCAGTGCATTCGGTATTTATATTTTAATATTCCTTTCGACTGTTTTGATTTCGTTTTTCTCTTATGGCAGAAAGTAACACGTCTAATCTTGGTAAATATATAAATATTTTACCACAAATTGTATTTTTTTACCACCACAACCTGTTACCCTATCCAATATCATAGAAACAGCTCTTCCGCGTATTTTACGCTCTCTCATTATCAAATGAAACTAAAACTTTACACCGCCAGTGATAAAATAAACTAGCATCTACAATAGTGTTATTATAAATATATATTTAATTAAATTAAATTTCACCAAAAACGTGTACTGTTCTTTCAGAATTATTGGTACTTGTTTTCTTAGTGTATGTATCATTTAATGAATACAAATCTACTTGTAGAAAAAGTTATTAACTCCAAAATGTAGCACCTATTTAATCTTCAGCATTTTGTGGGAAATGTTTATTATTTATATTTCTAGAGGTCAAATATTCAGCTTTTCGGAAATAAACTGTTACAATAAAAGGTTATTAAAACTGATGTAATGACATATGATAGACATTATAAGAAATATATTAGTAGACTTCCAGACACCAGAATCCAGTTCATCTACATATACTCTAGGGAAGTTAGAATTTTCAATTGCAAGAAAATTCTACAGATATTTGATTGGCTTTTCTTGAAGAATGTATATAGCATAACACATAAAAACTGTTATTAACAAATTTCTATTCCTTAATTAATTATACGGAGTGTTTAAAGTTGCAAAAATCGCAAATTTAGAAGTTTTTATAAGTTTTCAGCAACTGAATGAAAAGTTCTAGGGTCGAAACTAAGTTTGTTTTATACGTAATTTCAATAGCGACTAAATGATAGGTTCATATAGCCAATTGGATAATTAGTTATTGAGTTATTTGGAAAAAACTGTAAAACATATGCAATTTTCAATCGTCCATAGTTATTGTATAAGATGCGTTGAAATTTTGAAACTTGGCAAAATCTTTCATTTCTACGAGGTAAATATCTGGTAAGAATCTCAAATTTACAGCTCAGACGGTTTTCGTGCAAATCTGTTTTTTTTCCAGGGCTTTTGATTTTACGTGAAGATTACAATGCTCCCATTTTGAGCAAAATTAATATTTTAACCATCTGAAAGGAACATATTTATTATTAGTTATTTGAGTACCATCCATCACAAATTAATTTTCTTTTAGATTTATTTTATTGTATGTAAAATGTACTGGTGGGAGAAGCACCTTTCCCTAATTTTACTACTGCCTTCGAACTGACATTCATTTCAAATCGCTTTTATTCTTTCCCTAATACAAGTGCCATGCCAATTGTGAAACCGTTTGCTGATAGCCCAGGGACGAGAAACGGTGGTATATCGTAAGTTGTTCAATGAAATGTTACATTTCTATTTGTTAACTTTTTTTCTAATCATTTTACAAAAAAATGGCATCATACCATTTTTATAAACGGTGTTTTAAGGAATAATTTTAATTTTAAACTTTTAAAATTTATTCATTAGTTAACTAACTTCATAGTTCATAATTATACATTAATATTAATGTATTGACATAACTATATTGTTGACTTTGATTTTCTATTTTCTGGCTCATTATTTTCTTTCTAAAGTTTTTTCCTTTTAAAATTGTCGAATAATTAATTGTGATACTGTGATCGACTTTAATTCAAAACTCTGAGAATTAAAGTCAGCAAAACAGTTTCGAGGTTAAATCATATATCAACAAAAATTTTGTCATACATTTATTGAATAACATTATACAGAAATGATTGATTTAGCATTTTTCAATATACCCTCCTGCGTGATCTACACACTTTTTCCACCGAGAGTTGGGAGTTTCAGCATTCTCTGTTCATAGAATGTTTGAGGGCGAGTTGCAAGCCAACTGCGCATGTGCTCCTCGACTTCGTCATATATTCCAAATCGTTTTCCTCCCAGTGATTCTTTTAGAGGCAGGTCAGGGCTATACCTAGGGTGGGTGGCTTCTCAGCCCATTTCTTGCAGTATTCCCGGTTTTTTATTTCAAATACGCGGCTTTTGCCAACCTTAGCAACTGGCAGTAGTAATTCACATTCACTGGACGTTGGGCACGTAGAAAATCAATCAGTATATTTCCTTATAGTCAAAAATAATCGTGGCAAAGACTTTTCCAGATGAGAGGCGAGTTTTGAATTTTATTCTTTTTTCGCCACTTTAGACGATGAAATTTATTTAGAAGTCTTTCAGCGAACTTTAGTTTACAGTCAAAAACGTCGGAACTCATCCACCACATTTTTTTCTGAAACCAAGTTGATCAATGATAATTAATTGAACACTTCCATAGCTGACACTATTTGCATTGTCAGCTGGAAGGCTTGTCCTTGGGCGTCGATTTGGTTATCATTCTCGTACACCCTTAAATTTTCTCATCCACATATGCACACGATTCTGAGACAGTGTACTATACCCAAGCGGTGCTTTCAAATGAGTTACAATTTCTGAGGCTTTAACGCTTTTACTGGTTTATGATAATATGTTGCATAACGGACGAATGTAACTCTTGCTTAGTGATGGCTGTATTCTGTACTGACCACGCATCATACAATAGGTATTAAGGAGAAAGCCAAGCATACGCGCCTACCCGGCTGGTTCCACAGTGTCCATAAACCATACATCTACTCCAAACAACATAATCTAGCTCAAGACTACATTCTAAGCAGAATAGCAAAATTACCGTTTATGTTTGATTTACCCTCGTATATAACGTAATTTGCTTGGAAAAAGCATTTTAAACGTCATGTTAATTTGATGACATGGTATTTTTATTCTACCATGAGGGGAAATTAGAATCCCCCTCTACTTATATGTATGGGTTGGCGAATACCAAAATCCAGAATTTCAAATTAAATTTACAGACAATAGAACACACCCAAAAGAATAATAATATATGATGAGTTGTACCCAAAGATTTGATAATTAACATGTTCCATTCAGATTTATCAAAAAGTAATTTGATGCAGAATGGGAGCGTTGTAAACATCACCAAAAATAAAGAGCTCTCGATAAAAAATTACATTTGTGAAAACACCTTAAAAGCCGTGAAGTTGAAATTGTCAAGAGTTATTTTCGATAGACAAATGAAACTTTTTGCTAAGTTTTATCGTTCTAATTTTTTTTTGATAAGAGTTACGAATGGTTGAAAATTGCGCGATTATTCACATTTTTCGCGAATAACTCATTAATTAACCAATCCTATCGATCAACATCTCAGTTAGTAGGTCCTAAAAATGCGCATACAACACACTTACCTTTGATTCTTTAAATTCTTACTAATTTGCTGAGAAGTCGCAAAAACTGCCAAAATTAGGGTTTTTGCTATTTTAAACACCTAGTATAATTAACTGAGAAGTAAAAATTTGTTAACAAAACATTTTTTGTGTTACGCGACGTACCTTCTTCAAGAAAAACCATTCAAACACCTGTGGAATTTGTTAGCAAAAATGGTATTAAAATAATGCTAATTCCCTACACTAATATTCAATTCGCTAATCAGAGATGTGAAGCATTACATAAAAATTAATTGAGGAAACATCTATTGAGGAATGATGAATAATAATCTAGTTACTGGAAATATATATATATATATATTATATATATATATATATATATATATATATATATATATTAAATTTTATGTTGTGATTCGAATTTATAAGTTAAGTTGTATTGTATATTACCAAGTTCTTATTGTTGATAATAAAGTTCTCGTTATTTGGAAGAACAATTTGCATACGAACCGAGTTTAATCCGGAATAGTATTTATTAAATGTTGGTATGTGATTATCGAATATATTGTTACTAGTTATTACGTAATTAGAATATTAGAACTAAGAGAAATACTGAGCGAAATATTTGGTACAACTAATTGTTAACAACGAATAGAAGCCCGTATTTTTTATTCAATATTTTCAATGTTTTTTGTAGACATCACTTCATCGAACTGAATCGTATGCCTTCGAAGTTATCTCCTGGAATGACCTAAACGATCCTTTGATCCCTTTTCCCCCAGCAAGAATAAAATAAAGCATCCGAAAAGATCATCGAAGATGCGAGTTGCATGAAAATTGCCTTTTTGGCTCGGGACAATCGCAATCGTCCCGGCTAATACGGTTCTTTGTAATCTTAATATATCATTTTTTTATATGGAGTTTTACTCTTGTGTCGCAGAGATAACTCTCGTTCCGGATTTAAATATACTACGTGAAAAGTTACCCGAAAAAATGTTTTAAAGTTTAGCTACCATAATTCTTAAGCTTTTATGCACGTATTATTGGAAGACAGTAACTGCCAACAGTATTGATTAGTATTAAAGAAAAATTTTCATTGTTTTAAACATTTCTCAATTTAATTGGTCAAAAAGATATAATCGGTTAAGTACTTGTTGCAAAACTGTATTTTAAATAATTTAGAGAGTTATTTTGCAAACACACATTACGTTGTCGATCAGAATATAACAAAGTTTATTCGAAGGCTCAACATTGTTAAGTGTGGTCTTTACTTTTCCATAGATGTCTTGACAATTGCTGTTATTACTCCGCCGGCAGTAAATGGCTTATTAGCGCATATAAATATATTATTCATTAATAATTTATACCAGTTTCACAGCATTGCGAAGAAAATTCTACAAACTACATTTTAACTGTTTTTCATCCTGAAAATGGTCCGACCAGACAAAACGTAAATTGTGAAATTCATCTGATTCTAAAAAACTTGTCTATTGACAGCATTTATACGTAACGAAAAAATAATTGAAGATATTCATTATTAAAATAATTTACTTGCTCTTGCTTAAGCAACTTTCTGTTAATTTCTTTCCAAAACTACCCGCAATATTCGTATATTTGTTGTATTTCATTTTTTATTCTGTTAAAAGTTCGGAAGTAAAATTCCTTTGTTTCAACTATATTTTTAGGCAGCTCTGTCTACACCTTCATGGGTTTGTCTTTATATTACATTATCACGCCGATTTTTACGGGACTGGCTCACAACTTGTGATGATTTGTCTATTGAAATTCTTACTACTCTATCGTCTCTCATTCTGCTTATGTGATTGTTCCACTACATTTTCGTTTTACAATATCCAATCATTGGTTCTTTCCACGTTGCATGTTGATTAGGTTGCTAACTTACTAATGCATCTCTTAGTGTTTTTCAGTGTTGCATTTTGGTATTCTCATCTCATGCTTTGTGTTCTGGAAGGCGAAGTCTTGTCTCTGCCAGGCATGTCATTATTGGTAATATAATAACTAAGTATATCATTGTCTTGGTGTCGCTTCTAATATTTTATTGTGTTACTTAGACTATTAGCTCCCCTACTGGTTGTCTGTATTTTGTTTTTTACTTCTGCTCCTATATCTTCGTTGCTGATTAAGGTCCTTCCCGGATAGTTGCATTCCATAACCTTTTTTATCCTGATGTCATAAATATTTATCTCACATCTAATCGGATAATCACTAATGACAAGGGTGTTCCTTTTTTCGTCTGAGATTACTATATGAATTTTTTGGCTACTATATTTGTCGACCAATCTTCGCTTGCCACTACAAGAATTATTTCATCCGCATACCAGAGGATTTTTATATGTTCGTTTCCAATCCTATATAATTGACATTTCTTTTCTGGCTTTATTATCTAATACATTATGAGACCAAAGTAGGCAGCTTAAGGAGTGTGTTTTTATTTCCCCTCTGAGTACTTTTCTAGCCTGTATTACGTTCTTCTATATGTTTTCAATTGCCCTAATGTTGAGCGGTCCTACTTGTCTATTGGATAGAAGCACGGCCTTTAACCTGATTGTATTCAATGCTTTTGCTATGTCATTAGACAAATATTATTAAAGCCTTCTCTGGTATTTGTATCTGTGCAAGATCTTCCACTTCGAAAACCCTGTTTTTTGTCTGTCAGGAATATTTTTTAGTTTATCTGTTTGGTTAGATTTTTTGTCGTCACTTTTAACATGGTGTTCAAAAACTTTATTCCTCTACTCTTCTCAGACTTTTTGTTACCTTTTTTTAAATAGCGAAATTAATACCCTCAATTCTATTAGTGTTTTTGTTTAGATATTGATATTTGTTGTACCTGGATAGTGAAGTGCAAATAATGTACACACTGCTTATTAATACGTCATGTAATTTACATGCTGATACGACTGCTTTACCCCTCTATTCATATATACTAGATATTAATTTCCCCTATAATTGCACCTTGTATATTACTAACAAAGCTTCACCCTGTATACAAACATCTTGTATTCGTTTACCCTGTACACTTCCACGCTGCATAATTACACCCAGTAATACTGCATATACTTTATATTGCAATATACTTCGTGGGTTCAATTTAAAAATTATAACAACTAGTATTCACTGTCACTTTTCTAGAACTTTATTTACATTCAAACATCTGATTCAAATACAATAACAATCCATATAAGCTAGTCGACGCGGTATCACTGCCTGGCGATCGTGGCGTTCTTCTTTTATATCACCAGCGTAGAATTCTCCAGTAGAAATCAACATCGTTCCTTCCGCTGCCGAGCCTTTTCGAGAATCGTATTTTTTATCTTGAAGCGTTTGTTGTCGTGCTGAAATGACACAGGGTCGGCTTTGGGTAAATTCGTAACACTGCCCCCCCTTAATTCTGATCGTCCCGATCAGAAACATCCCCTCCATGGTAGGGAGCGAGTCGATCTAAGTGAACCACCTTCAATTTAGCCTTGGGGTTTCGACGGATCCGGTAGACGACATCATTCAGCCTCTTGACCACTTCGTATGGACCATCCCAGGCGGGTGTAAGCTTTGGGGATTTACCCTTGCTCCGTTGGGGATTGTACAGCCAGACTTTGTCCCTCTCCTGGAACCCGGCTGAATTGGCCTTGAGGTCGTATCGCGTCTTCATCCGGTCACTGGTGGCCAACATCTGTGTTCGGGCTAAGTCGTGTATTGCCAGCATGTTATGTCGGAGCTGGTCGGCATAATCGTCGATGTCTTGGGGGTTCTTCGGGGGAACCAAATGCCAAGTCGCATGGTAATCGCAGCTCCTTTCCGAATAAGACCCTGGCTGGGGTCAGGCCTGTACTATTATGTACAGCAGAGCGATATGACAACAGGAATAGGGAATATGCTCGTCCCAATCACGCTGGTTATTGCTGACGACCTTGGATAGGTGTTGTTCCAAGGTCGGTTGAATCTTTCCACCATTCCGTCTGACTGTGGGTGTAATGGTGTTGTTCTCGTTTTCTGATCCCCAACATCGTGCAGACCTTCTGGAATACATTCGATTCGAAGTTACGCCCCTGGTCTGAATGTAATTCCATCGGGACGCCAAACCTGCTGAATAGTTGTTCTACTAGCACGGTCGCTACCGTGGTTGCCTCTTGGTTGGGTATCGCATATGCCTCAGGCCATTTGCTGAAGTAATCCATTGCGACCAGAATGTATTTGTTCCCCCTCTCAGACTCGGGAAACGGACCGGCGACATCGATGGCAATTCTCTCAAATGGGACGCCCACATTGTACTGCTGCATTCTGCCCTTTGTCAGGGTCTTCGGGCCCTTACTGGCGGCACATGTGGCACATTTGCGGCACCAAGCTCTGACGTCTTCGAAGTAATTCACCCAGTAGTACCGCTGGCGAACTTTGTCTAGGGTTTTATTCATGCCCAGGTGGCCTCCGGTAATTCCATCATGTACTTCGGTCAGGATGGCTGGTACCTTTTTCTTCGGAACTACCAGTTGGGACTGGTTCTCGTCCATCAGCGCTTTCCCAAACTCGCTTGAGCATTCCATTGTCTACTCGTAGAGAGTCCCACTGAGCCCATAACGATTTCAGCACGCCGGAGTATCTAGCTACCTCGTCCCATCGTGGCCTGGGTGCCCCTCTCATTTTGAGTGACAAGATTGGTTCGATGTCTGGATCAGCCATTTGGTCCTGGATGCACTGTTCCGTTGTCCAGTCTTCATTGGCCTGCACTCGGATCTGCCTGATGGAGATACCCTCTCACTGTTCCGTCTTCAGACAATGCTTGCATTCCGCTCTACAGGTCTTCTGGATAGGGCATCGGCATTATTGTGCAATCGGCCGGCACGGTGTTCCACCTTGAAGTCGTATTGCTGTAATTTCTCCATCCATCTGGCCAGTTGTCCTTCCGGTGTCTTCATGTCCAGCAGCCATTTGAGTGCGGCATGATCTGTTCGGATTAAGAAATGGCGACCATACAGGTATTTATGGAAATGGTCCACAGCCCTTATTATTGCAAGAAGTTCTTTTCTGGTGACGCAATAATTTCTTTCTGGCTTCGAGAATCCACGGCTGTAGTACTCGATCACCCTCTCTTCACCATCTTGCACCTGGGATAGGACGGCCCCAAACCTGTGTTGCTGGCGTCGGTGTCTAAGATGAACTTGCCGGACTGTGTAGGAAAGGCTAGGATTGGGCTGGAACATAGTGCTGCCTTCAGTCGCCTGAATGCTGTTTCGCAATCCTGATTCCAATGGAAGGTCTCTTTATCAGTGGTCTGCCGATGTAGAGGGGCGGCGATGGTGGCAAATCCCTCAACAAAACGCCGGTAGTATGAACAAAGGCCCAAGAAGCTTCGGAGTTCATGTTTGTCTCTTGGAACTGGCCAATCACGGATGGCTTCTATCTTGTCTTCGTTGGTGCGGATTCCTGACTCAGAAACTACATGGCCCAAAACTCTACTCTTTTTGAAACAAGGAACACTTCTTCGGATTGAGTCTCAGGTTGGCGTTATTAATTCTGGAGAATACTTCGCCCAGGTTCTTCAAATGGTCGTCGAATGTCTGGCCCATGACTAGAATGTCGTCGAGGTACACTAAGCACGTCCTCCATGTTAACCCGCTCAGTACATACTCCATTAGCCTCTCAAATGTAGCGGGTGCATTACATAACCCAAAGGGCATGACCGTGAACTGAAACAGCCCTTTACTGGTGGAGAACGCTGTCTTCTCTCTGTCGTTTGCGTGCAGACCAACCTGCCAATATCCACTTTTTAGGTCTAGTGTGGAGAACCAACGGGAGCCTGCTAGTGTGGTCAAAGTGTCATCGATTCGGGGTAGTGGATAGCTGTCTTTCTTCGTGACGTCATTGAGCTTTCTGTAATCCACGCAAAATCGGGTGGTTCCATCCTTCTTTTTAACTAGCACAACGGGAGCAGACCATGGACTGATGGATGGCTCAATAACTCCATTTCGTAACATGGACTCGATGTTTTCCTCGACTGCCTGTTGTTGCCCCAATGGTAGTCGTCTAGGTGGTATTCTGATGGGTTGAGCCTTTCCGGTATCTATTCGATGCTGGATGATGTTGGTGCGACCGGTAGTTCCATTTTTACTGTTAAAAATTTGCCAGTGTTTTGTGATAAATTGCTTGGCTTTCTTCTGGTTCTCTGGTGTCAAGTGTGTCAAGTGGTCAGCAAACTGTTGGAAGAACTCTTTATCGGGCCCTGTCTCATTCACCGACGTCTGGTACTCTTCTTCGCAATTGATGATGGTCTCTACTGGCTCGAAACAAGCTATCTCTTGACCATTGGCAATTCTAATGTCGTTGTTGGACAAATTCAGGACTCTGATTGGTATATCTCGTCCGGTTTTAACTATAGCCCGTCCAACCAAGTAGTCATGAGCTGAGTGTACGGGCTCCACCATTCCAACGCAGCTCCAGGATTGCTGTCTAGCTGCCCATGAATAATCTGTTCCGTTCGACCGGGAATTCTTGCTGAAGACTTTGCCACAATTTTTATGGGCGTGACTGATGTGTTGACGGGCCGTGTCAATACAAATTTCTCATTCAGGAACCGAAGAACATCATATCTCGGGTCGAACATAAATCCATGCTGGCTAATTAGGTCCATTCCCAGTATAAAATCGTCCTCAATATTCGCTACCAGGACCCTATGCCGGATCATGTTGTCCCCTATCTGTAGCACGACATCTGCCTCACCCTGTATTGACATGGACTCGCCGGTGACTGTTCTGAGCTGGATGTTATTGGTAACTGGCCGAATTTCTGATGCTCTCAAAACCCTGGACTTGGCAATGGACACAGCGGCGCCGGTATCGATGGTGATGATAACTGCTCGCCCGTTGATGGTGCCTCTGATGACTAGGCTGCCGCTATCTCGGCAAAATACCCCGGATGGATAACGTTTTGGGGGCTGGTGGAGGGACAGTCAGCATTCGCCCCCCTATGCTGACTGACTGACGGTCCCTGGACATGTGGCTCTTCTGTTGGTTACCCCTGGTCGGTGATCGTTCAGGTGGCCTCACTCGACAATTACGTTGGAAGTGCCCTGTCCGTCCGCAGCGGTAACATGCCCCTCTGGTGCCAGTTCTTTGTGACCGGTCTAATAATTTGTTCAGACCAGCCAGCAGCGCTTGAAATTGTGACTCTGACTCTTCCTGGTTGAAGGAAACTGCTCGGACCCTTGGCTTGGACAAGTTCATGACGGCCTCTACTTCCAAAGCCCGAAGTAGAGCTTCATTACTCTTCTTGACGCCACTCAGTCTTAAATTTCTTTGTACTTCCACATCTCTGATGCCGTTTATGAAACTCTGTGTGGCCAACTGGTCTTTCGTTTCCTCTGGCAGGTCTGGGTAGGACAAGTGAACTAACCGTCTAATTTCTGCTTCGAATTCTTGGAGGCTTTCACCGGATTTTTGCGTTTTTCCACTCAGTTGGACTTGGTATACCTGGCTCAAGGATTGATTGTCGTATCGTTTGTCCAGGATAGCGATGATCTTCTCGAAATTGCCTTGTTCATCGACTGGAATGCTTTGGAGGAGTTCTAGGGCCGGACCTCTTAACGAAATTACCAGAGAAGTGGATTTTTCTTGATTATCCATCCATTAGCTGTAGCCACGGCCTCAAATTGCCGTTTATACATGGGCCAAGATGAACTGCCATCAAATGTGGGTGGTTTACTAATGGAACCTCTGGTACTCACGGTGTTCTGGTATTTTCCTCGCTGTAAGTCCTGCTGCATTTTTTTTAATTTCTGTTTCTACCTTGTCTTGGATAGCACTGATTTGGTCTTGAACTGAGTTTTGAATTGAACTGATTTCAACTTTTACCTGGCTTTGGATGGAATCGAGGTCATCTACTTTTGTTTCAAGAGTGTCCACGGTATTTTTTATGGTCTTAATGTCATCATTTATCTCTTTTATATCAGACTCAACTATTTGCATCCTTTCATTAACTGTTTCATTAACTTGTCTTACTATTTGCATTAGTGTTCAAATTGCATTTGTCTTTTTTCATCAGTTTGATCTTGTTTTTCTACAAATTTCGAGAATAATCCTTCCATTAAATTTGTTGTTCGCCTTTCATTGTAGAAACTAAATTTTGTTGTTTTTCTTCCATCGTGGAAACAAGATTTTGTTGTTTTTCTTCCATCGTGGAAACAAGATTTTGTTGTTCGCTTTCATCGTAGTGACAAGATTTTCTAACTCAACTTTAAGTTTATCATCAAAAGATTTCACTAACCTTTGTTGAATTTCTTCTTGATGTTGTTTCTCCTTCTTGTCACGTTTTTCTAGAATCGGTGCAATTTTTTCGTCTATCTTTTCCATACTACGAGTTTCCATAAATCAATTTAGGATGTTAACTGCACTTAATCCTTCACTTCTAACACCAAATTGCAATATACTTCGTGGGTTCAATTTAAAAATTATAACAACTAGTATTCACTGTCACTTTTCTAGAACTTGATTTACATTCAAACATCTGATTCAAATACAATAACAATCCATATAAGCTAGTCGACGCGGTATCACTGCCTGGCGATCGTGGCGTTCTTCTTTTATATCACCAGCGTAGAATTCTCCAGTAGAAATCAACATCGTTCCTTCCGCTGCCGAGCCTTTTCGAGAATCGTATTTTTTTATCTTGAAGCGTTTGTTGTCGTGCTGAAATGACACAGGGTCGGCTTTGGGTAAATTTCGTAACAATATAGTATACACCACCTGTATACTTACATTTTGTTAATTTTAACCCTGAACGATTAGACTGTATACTTACACCCCGTATGCACTACTGCATATACTTCACCTTGTATATATACCCACTGTATACTACTGCATTCTACTCAAAACCACCCGACATAATTTACACCTTGTAAACTTACACCCCGTACGCTACTTTATTTGCTAAAAACTTACAATCAATTTATAACATCCTGTTTATTGGAATCCCACCCAAACACTGCCGGAAAACGATGAGTGTGCTATGGTCGGTTTGGGACCGCTTGAGTTTATTTTGTCGGCCATAGTATTATTTTTGTTAAAATTCCTAACATGCTACATTATATTGTATGATTTAAAGGGCAATTATAATGTGCAGAAATGCTTAATGTAACTAATATATTTAATTTAAGTACCTGGACGACTGAGCGCTGCTCGTGAATTCCGAATTTCACCAAATTTGCTATATAATCTTTTAATTTACTTTGTAAAAACCTCTCACACTAACCTAACGCAAAACAATTTAATTTCTATGATTTTTAGGGTTCCGTATATACAATATACGGATACCCTTATAATATCACTCAGGATTTCTGCCTTCTGTCACATTCACAGCCTTTTTTTCGTAAACTACTGGTCGGAAGAAGTTGAAATTTGGTATCAATCTATAGTTTGGTGAACCGATCAGGAGTACATATCGTAAAAGAAAAAATTTTGATTTTAGGGGTACTTCTGGGGGGAAAAACTAAAAAAATCGACCGTTCCCCCCCTGATCTCCCAAACTACTGAGCCTAAAATTATTGAAAAAAATAGGAAATATAGAGCGTTGCCCCAACTTTACAGGAAAATTAAGGAGAAACCATTAATGTTAATTTTGGGGGACAAATTAAAGAATTAAATAAAAATTTAAAAATAAAAAAAATTTCAAACGCATCATGTAATATATCAAATGAAAGGTCTCATTCTGAGGAACACTAACATATTTTTTTCATATATAAAAAAATTATTTAAAAAGATATTAACGAAAATATTTCAAAATTTACCCATTCCCCCCCTCTTATCTCCGAAACTACTGAGCCTAAAATTTTGAAAAAAATAGGAAATATAGAGCGTTGCCCCAACTTTACAGGAAAATTAAGGAGAAACCATTAATGTTAATTTTAGGGGGCAAATTATAGAATTAAATAAAAATTTAAAAATAAAAAAAATTTTAAACGCATCATGTAATATATCAAATGAAAGGTCTCACTCTGAGGAACACAAATATATTTTTTTCATATTTAAAAAAATATTTAAAAAGATATTAACGAAAATATACCAAAATTTAGCCATTCCCCCCCCCTTATCTCCGAAACTATAAAACGTAAAGTTTTGAAAAAAAATAGAGTTATAGAGCCTGACGTGAAGTTTACTGGAAAAATAAGGAGAAACCTCTACTTTTAATTTTGGGGGCCAATTACAGAATTAAATGGAAAATATAAAATTAAAATTGTTTCTAACCCATCATGTTATATATCAAATGAAAGGGCTCATTACGACGAAAACAAATATATTTTTTTCATATTTTTAAAATAAATTAATTAAAAGATATTAACAAAAATATAAAAAAGTTACCCGTCCCCCCCTTATCTTCCGAAACCATAAGATGGAAAATTTTGAAAAAAAATCGAGGTATAGCCCCTCATTTGAACTTTACTGGAAAATTAAGGAGAAACCCCTAATATTTATTTTGGGGGGCACATTATAGAATTAAAATGGAAAATTAAAATTAAAATTGTTTCTAACCCATCATGTTATATATCAAATGAAAGGGCTCATTACGACGAAAACAAATATTTTTTTTTCATATTTTTAAAATAAATTAATTAAAAGATATTAACAAAAATATAAAAAAATTTACCCGTTCCCCCCCCCTCCTTATCTCCGAAACCATAAGCTGGAAAATTTTGAAAAAACAATAGAGGTATAGCCCCTCACCTTAACTTTACTGGAAAAATAAGGAAAAACCCCTAATATTTTTTTGGGGGGCAAATTATAGAATTAAATGGAAAATATAAAATTAAAATTGTTTCTAACCCAGCATGTTATATATCAAATAAAAGGTCTCATGATGAAGAAAACAAATATATTTTTTTCATATTTATAAAATAAATTAATTAAAAGATACTAACAAAAATATAAAAAATTTTACCCATTCCCCCCCTTATTTCCAAAACCATAAGCTGAAAAATTTTGAAAAACTGGAAGTATAGCCCTCACCTGAACTTTACTGAAAAAATAAGAAGAAACCCCTAATATTCATTTTGGGGGGCAAATTATAGAATTAAATGGAAAATAAAAAATTATAATTGTTTCTAACGGCACATGTAATATATCAAATCACAGGGCTCATTATGACGAATACGTACAAAAATATTTTTTTAATTTTTAATATATTAAAAACATATTTTAAAAAAATTACCCATTCTCCCCGTTATTCCCCAAACTCTAAGACCTCATTTTTTTTGTTAATAGGAAAAATATGAAAAAAAACCTAATTCTATTATTTGGCCTCCAAATAATAGAATTAAACGGAAAATAAATTACTAGAAAACCCCCATAGTAATTTTAGGGACAAATTATACAATTAAATGGAAAATAAAGATTCAATTTTCAAACGCATCATGTAATATATCAGATAAAAGGCTCATTATGTGAATTACAAATATATCATATTTTTAAATCATTTGTATAAAAGATATTAAAAATATTAAACATCGACTTAATTCCCACTTTAGAAACTACACTATTTAAAATTTGAAAAATATATTTTATTTACATTATTAAATAATTTAAATAACAGATTTAATAATTTATAATTTAAACTTTGACCTATTTTGCCGTTTTTCTTCCAATCTACATAGCCTCAAAACTCAGACAGTAGATTATAAAAGGCATTTCTGAAAGTTTATTAGTAAAATAAAACTCTAATGTTACTTTTTGGGGGCCAAATTAGAAAATTAAATACATATGTATTGTGATAAAAATCAAGCGAATCCTAAAGCAGATAAAATAAAAAGTCTATTTGTGGAAAATCAAAGTGTACATTTTTTATAAATTTAAAACGCTTCCTTTGAAAGATATAAGGGTAAGTATAAGAAAATGCACTCATTCCCTGCTTGTCTGAAACTGGCATATTCGAATCTTGAAGGTGGTACGGAACCCTAAGTATGCGAGTCCAACTCGCACTTGACCAAATTATTTTATTTTAATTCACAAGGTACTCAAACATGATTTCATAAAAAAGACTACACCAAACAAAAAAAACTCTATTGGATTTGTTAATCAATGACTGGTGCCCACTAATGTGTAGGACTTTTACTTTCTTAAATATCCTTATTTAAAATTTTTGTTAAACCTAATAAAAACTTCATACATTTGTCCGCTGTGTTCATTCAAAAAAATCAGATTACATCCCAATTATAATTAAAAATAAAGTATAAAATCTCATTATTGTAAGTTTTATTTCATAAGGAATGCCTTTTAAGAAATCAGAAATTTGCAAACACAAAAATATTACCTCGAAGATTCCTGATTGATTACAGGTCTCAGTACAACCATTTCAAGACGATGGAAGTCCAAGTAAACTTCGAGGAACGAGTTACATTGTACTAACACAAAATTATTTTTAACATTAGTTATTACACAACCATAGAGCTATTATACGTAGAGTGAATTAGGTATGGGCGTTACTGTAAGTGGCAGTGTAATAACAATAGAAAGAGAAAGACAATATCAGGGAGCGCTTGCTATGTCTCTACCCTACCAATAGTAGGCGTCACCACTGACACTGACCAATCAGGAACGACACGCTTATTCTCTCTCTCTCTCTCTTTCTATTGATATTACATGAATTTCGCTACTTCACGTGCTCTACAGTATTAACCCCTTTGTGCACAACACGTTAGACTTTATCACCGTAAATATTCACTTATATCTTATAGTGCACCATGTCAAACTTTGTAAACATAAAAAAACTAACCTTTTGAATGCAAAATATATATTTGAATATCAGCTAATTTTTCAAAATTACTTGCAAAGGTATTGAAAATCGTATGAGTACAAGGCATTACTCGTTGCTTCACAGGGCAAATATGTAATTATTGAAATCTAAACAATATTCACACCCAACTTGAAATTTTAGTAACAAACTTACTTCACTAACACATTCGAGATTAGATACCAGATCAACAATTTAACTTAGGCTACACGCTAACTGTAAACAGGTACTTTATTTAAAAAATCCAGACAATATTTGATTTCGGTTCGCATAATTCTCGTAGCCTTCTGCTTTCGCTTCTAGTTACCGAATATTCGAGTAATGTTTTCCTCGACTGCCTGTTGTTGCCCCAATGGTAGTCGTCTAGGTGGTAAGTATTCGAGTAACTAGAAGCGAAAGCAGAAGGCTACGAGAATTATGCGAACCGACCTGAAGAGGGCAGATGTGACTCTGGCGAAACGTCGTCATTTTACCATCGATCCCGGCAACTACACGGATGAATTCCCGCAAACCACCTAAAACGTTTAGTGCCCGCGAAAACTTAAAAACATATATATATATATATATATATATATATATATATATATATATATATATATATATCTGTATATATTAGCTGAAGGTAGCGTATAGGGTAGGCCACTATACTGCAGTTTCTTTATCGAATTTGGTTAAGCAGATTACATCTATATCTCTTGGTTAATTGCACGACTTTAATAAGCAAGAGGCCTATTTAAATTCCTATTTGCTCTTTAATAAATTCTTCTAGAAATGTCAAATATGTTAGATTTCAAAAGATATATTTATCTTGTTAATTGTTTACATTTTTCACTATTGATCACCAGTTCACTGACTCATTATTTAACAATTTCTATACGATTACTGAACTTTAATTGCATTTGATGTCATTGTGCTGTACATTTTACAACCACCGTTACAAACTCTCTGTTGCATTCAATATTGGTCTTTTTATATTACAATGAACTTATTAATTTAATCTACTACAGATATTATTGAATTTTGATTTATTATATATGTTTATTTCCATTTCAATTTCCCAAAAACATTTTAGCTAATATTTGCATATTCTAATATGTCAGATATTGCTCAAATAATTTTCTGAAATAAACTAAACATATCACCTTGACAATGTCAGATCGGAACATAAAACTGATAACTGTTAAGTTTTTTGTAGGTTCTGTGTGCTTCCAATATCCATATCATTTTCACTGTACTGAGCCTTTTTTATTTTTGGTTAGATAACTGGAAAACTGGATGCTGATACGAAGATCAGACTTCACAGAAATATTTTAAATTATGAATTATATTATTTAACTATTTACAACTTATAGATTTATATATGTACAATAAATATTATTTTTTTAATTGTCTGTGTTTCAATTATTTAGATAATTTTTAATTTTAATTTCACCAATCTATAAACCACTAATATTTTTGTCCTTGTTTTTCCATCTGGTGTGTATTTTTTTAATAATATTATTTATAAATACAACTGATGTGTATACTCCTTTGCCTCTTCCAGTGTCTATCTCTTTTAATCTATAACTATTCATACTGTTGTAAATTATGTAGCACGTCCCTGGTAAGGTCGCACGTGGTAGAGAATCTCGAAAAGACTCGACAACCAGGAAGATGACCCTCGAAATTTGCTGGAAGAATTCCATGCAGATTATAAAAGGAACGGCCGATCATCACAGTAATTAGTAGAGTTTACCTCTTGTTATAGTTTCGATGTTATTGTATTAGAATCAGCTGTTAAAAATATTTTATGTTCCCGTGTGAATAAAAGTTCTAGAAAGTAAAGTGTATATAAGTTTTTTTAATTAAATTGACATTGAACCGACGGAGTTTATGACAATTTGGTGTCGAAGTGCAGGGTTAAGTGAAGTTAAAATCGCAATGTTTTATGGAAACCCGAAGTATGGAAAAAGAAAAAATGGACGAGACTACTAAAACATATATTCAAACAGGTTACTAATGGAATAGACGAAAAAATAGTTCAGAACCTGGAAAAACGTGACAAGAAGGAGAAACAACATCAAGAAGTAATTCAACAAAGGTTAGTGAAATCTTTTGATGAAAAACGTAAAATAGAATTAGAAAATCTTGTCAATGCCACGGAAGAAAAACAACAAAATCTTGTAACACGATGAAAAATGAAGAACAAAATTTAATTGAGGCGTTTTTCTCGAAATTTTTATAATTTTTTTTATAAAATATATGAAAAAAACAAAGCAAAACGGAACAAAAAGACATCTGCAATTTGAACAGTTAATGCAAATAGTAGCACAAGTTAATGAAACAGTTAACGAAAGAATGCAAATAGCTGAGTCAGACAAAAAAGAGATAAATGGTGACATTAAGACCTTAAACAATAACGTGGACATTCTTGAAACCGAAAGAGATGACCTCGATTCCATCCAAAGCTAGGTAAAATTTTAAATCAGTTCAATTCAAAACACTTCCAAGACCAAATCAATTCCATTAAAAAAAACAAAAAAGTACAAAGTGAAGTACAAGATAAAATCAGTTCCATCCAAGACAAAGTAGAAACAGAAATTAAAAAAATTCAACAGGACTTACAGAGAGGAAAATACCAGAACACCATGAGTTCCAAAGGTTTCGTTAGCAAACCACCCACATTTGATGGCAGCTCATCTTGGCCCATGTATAAACGGCAATTTGAAGCCGTGACTACAGCTAATGGATGGGATAAACAAGAAAAATCTATGTCTCTTGTAATTTCCCTAAGAGGTCCGGCCTTAGAACTCCTCCAAAGCATTCCAGTCGCTGAACAAGACAATTTTGACAAGATCATCGCTATCCTGGACAAGAGATACGACAATCAATCCCTGAGCCAAGTATATCAGGTGCAAATAAACAGAAAAATGCTAAAATCCGGAGAGAGCCTTCAAGAATTCAAGCAGAGATTAGACGTTTAGTGCACTTGTCCTACCCAGACCTGCCAGAGGAAACCAAAGATAAATTGGCCACACAGAGTTTCATAAACGGCATCAGAGATGTGGAAGTACAGAGGAATCTAAGGCTTAGTGGCTTCAAGAAGCGTAATGAAGCTCTACTTCGGGCTGTGGAGGTAGATGCTGTCATGAATATGTCCAAAGAGAGGGTGATTGAGTACTACAGCCGTGGATTGTCGAAACCGGAAAGAAATTATTGCGTCACCGGAAAAGAACCTCTTGCAATAATAAGGGCGGTAGACCATTTCCACAAATACCTATATGGTCGTCATTTCCTAATCCGAACAGACCATGCCGCCCTCAACTGGCTGCTAGACATGAAGACACCGGAAGGACAACCGGTCGTTTGCATAATAATGGCGATGCCCTATCAAGAAGACCCTGTAGAGCAGAATGCGGACATTGTCTGAAGACGGAACAGCGAGAGGGTATCTCCATCAGACAGATCAGAGTGCAAGCCAATGAAGACTGGACAACGGAACAGTGCATCCAGGACCAAATGGCTGATCCAGACATCGAACCAATCTTGTCACTTAAAACGAGAGGGCAAACAGGCCACTTTGGGACGAGGTAGCTAGATACTGGCGTGCTGAAATCGTTATGGGCCCAATGGGACTCTCTAAGAGTAGAGAATGGAATGCTCAAGGGAGTTTGGGAAAGCACTGATGGCCGAGAAACCAAATCCCAACTGGTAGTTCGGAAGAAAAAGGTACCAGCCATCCTGACCGAAGTACATGTTGGGATTACCGGAGGCCATCTGGGCATGAATAAAACCCTGTGCAGGCAGTAAGGGCCCGAAGACCGGGACCAAGGGCAGAATGCAGCAGTACAATATGGGCGTCCCATATCCGCAAGGTCGATCGTGCTAGAGAATTCGAAAAGACTCGACACCCGGGAAGATTACCCTCGAAATTTGCTGGAAGAATTCCATGCAGATTATAAAAGGAACCTCCGATCATTTCAGTAGTTAGTAGAGTTTACCTATTATTGTTATGGTTTCGATGTTATTGTATTAGAATCAGCTGTTAAAAATATTTTATGTTCACGTGTGAATGAAAGGTCTAGAAAGTGAAGTATATATTAGTTTTTAAAATTAAATTGACTTTTAACCCACGGAGTTTATAACAATACCATATTCGGTGTCTATTTCATACGGGCCTTCATATGGTAACATTAACTTGGCACATTATTGATATTTCCAATTCGTCTGACGAAGATTTCCAACTACTACAAGATCTGCCTTTTTCAATTTAGTCTCCTTTTTGTTGTTCATCCTGTTCACATATTTTCTGGCTGTTTTCGCCATAAGCTTGTTGACTTTTTCTATTTTTTTTTTATATTCTAATGGCTCAACAAAAATTCATGATCTTTCAGGATGCCTTCATGTCACGATATTAGATTTCCGAAATCAATTTCCTAAATTTTACCAAGATAATACAGTTCTGCAAATGAATCGAGAGACATGGGAAGCTAAATAGAATAACTATTCTTAGATAAGATATGAAAATATTCAATTCGGAAACATTGGGTTTATAAGATAAAAGGTACCTACTTTAGGTGGTCCCTGTATGAGTTATGAAACGTTTGACCAACTAAATGACTACGATAATGACTACTAAATTCAAGTCAACAACAGAAAGTTGATATCGGTACTAAAATTCGGAAAGGTAGACGGTAGATAAAAGGAAAAAATATGTTAACGCTATAAAATTACAAAGTCGGTAGCAATAATAATAATACAAGGGAATGATCCCAAGTTAATTAGCGAAAAAAAAATGGATATAAGCCTTAAGTTAGGATAACCCAAAAAAAAGACACTGTAATATTTACACTGCAAATGCAGATAAATTGATAAAGGTAAAGATATAATACAATAATGAATTGTTGCCATCAAGATAATTGTGTTACTTAACGATTGTGGAAAGCAAACGAGATAATTCATAAGGTACAAACGGTAAGGTAAATGCATAATCCACCATCTAGCGAACACTTAGGCATCAAAAGTACACCTGGATAAGGGCTCCCTATACAGGGTGTAAACGGTTTGAGTGCAAAGATTTTGAGGATCAATACTTCAGGTCAAAACAAATCAAAAAGCTTTATAACATTTTCAGAAATAAACTATAGTTTTGCCAAAAAAAATTAAAAAGTTAGAAGTTTTGTAGCCTTTATTACAGTGAATAATAGATTATTTCCGGCTTCAAAATGATTGTAAAGCTAAATATGTAAATACTCAATAGCGTATACACCTTTAATAACTGTATTAACAAAGAAAATTATTATTTAAACTCTAAATATTCTGTTATAATTTGCCCTACGTTTCTCCGATCAGATGTGGCAACATAGCATATACTCAGTATGCTTTTTTGCTGCCCGGTTCTTTTAAGAAAGTGAAAGTGATTTTTGCGTTGACATTCGACATAGCGTAAGTTATTTGATTTTCATTTTAAAATATAAATTGGAAAAATAAATAAAATCTGTTGTAAATTGTGAGTTCGAGTGTATTATTTTGTGACAAATAGTGACAATCATACAATAAGGTAAAGACCTGACATGCTATTAATTTGTGGGGAAAGCAAATGTAATAACAAGAATTTTGAATATTTACTATAAATAATCCGTTTGCTCGCCAGAGCTCTGTCATAATGACATACTGCAGGTCAAAGGTTTTTATTTGTCTAAAATAAGTAATATTAATTTCTTAGTAACAATTATTTCTCGAAGAATTTAACACATAAAAGAACTACATATAAGAAATGTTTTGTTTAATATCGCATAATTTTTGTATCATAATGTAAACAACTTTGTATCCTCCCTTCTTCAACTTGATGTATAAAATAAATCGCCAAATATAAATATTCATTTCAATACATAGATATTAAAAGGGTACATTTTTGAAAATAATATTTCGTAAAATTTTATGTACCTAAATAAATCTACCGGCACTCGAAACTATGAAATTATTTAATACAAAAAATAACAGGTGTTCATTTTTTGTGGTGACTCATTCCTTTATTATTCACGCTACAAGCAAATCTCATTTTTAGCGCGACGTTGCCACATTGACAATAATTTACTTAACATGTATTTCAAATTTTCTTGCTTATTAAGGCCTTTAGACCATAGTGTTATAAGAGTTTTTTGTTTTGTTTGGTGGGTACTATGTGCACCTAAAATATATGCAGTCAAACTATTTACACCCTGTATAAGAGGGACGGTAAGTGAGGCAAGGCATACTTTCCTAATAATCGCTATTACAGAGAAAGAATATAAATGCCTATAAAGATAGAAAACAGATAAAAGCCTAATTATTACGAGAAAGCTAAATTCATAATAACGATAACGATATAACGGAATTGGTATGGCAACAAGATAATAGGTTTTACTCTACATATACAATGCGGAAAACTCTTCAAAAGATACACGAGACAACACAATTCTTTTTATTACACCCAAACGAGACTCGACATTGAATTCTTAATAGGATAAGCACTGGTGGCATATGCCGAAAGGCGTCTCTCACTTCTCCTAGTTCCAGGAATGAGGATCTCCATCGCACCAGGGTACAGGCACTCTTCTCGAGTCAAGATGGAAAACGCTCGCCATCTAGCTGCCTGTATCCACCACATCCCCAGTGCTTCAGAGGAACCCATTCCCCGAACATGGAGAAGGAGATTTGCCACGTGGCGGTCCATCAGCGGAAGAGAAAAATAAAAAGAAAGAAACAAAAAACTCTTAAGGATACTCCCAATTTAGAGCTGTCGGCCAATCCTCCGGCATGGCGATTCATGGGGCTGAGAATGAGCCCCCGTGCTCAATCCTCCCACGAACCTCAGCCTGTCGTAGCACGACCCACACACCTCCAAAAAGGGTCCTGTATACCACAATAACGATTAAACGATAGAATTCTCTGGAATTCCTATCGAAGATAACACCTTGTTTCACCAAATAAGATACTAATTATAATTTTACCCCAATATTCTGGATGTGGAAAGTAAATAAGAGAATGAGAGAACGGTATATTACGATAAATCCCAAGAAGAAAATGAACGATAATAGAAGGTAAACCCAAAAATAGAAAAAGGAAAAGAAAAGCTTCAGAAAATATACCTTTGTATATGTCATATTGCTGAAAATGGAAATCACAAAAATATGGTAACTTATCTGAGAAAAATTAAGATATAGAAAACGATATACTGTCACAGGTCAGATATCCAGAAGGATGGTGAGTTCCAAAAATTGTTCTACAAAGAACAGCAAATCTAAATAAGAACTTCACATCCAATAAAGGTACTGAAAATCGATAAAAGCTTTCGCTCAGATACACCTAAATCAGATATCAAGAAAACCTGTTACTTTTCAGAGGAAGATAGAAAAAGATAAACGAACGGTAGGGTAGAAAGTTAAATATTCTTGAAGCGGGAAAAGTGAGAAAATGCAACTCTAACACACTGCGCAAAACCTCCATCCTCTACATAAACGCAGAACCTAGGACGGCAACACTGCACTACATGTCCAAGTTCCAAAATAGAGCAACTCCAACCTACAACCAAAATAACAGCCCTAATACACTGTCCAGAGCCTGGAGTCTCTCCAAAAACAATAACTTGTCTCCATGGTCACGGTAAGGTACGATACGGTACACTGCTTCATAGCAGTCAAACGGTAAGAGGATAGACGAGATTACAAGATAAACGATAAGATAGTTCACTTCATCATACTTCAAAAAGATAATTCCTCTGAAAGTTAAACATAGATAGATTATAAAAGATACTTACCATAAAATAAGCAAGGTAAGGGAATGCCAATATGTAAAGTTAACAACCTAAGTCAAAGAGGAAAAGATAATATTTCAACAGCTATACACGAGAATTGGCATATTGGAATTCAAGATAATTGTTCTCAAGGAACAGCAGATAAGGCAAGAAAACCTAATCTCCAATTTAAAATCATTTCATATCGGTAAGAGCCTACGCCCAAGAAAAGTTGCATTAAACACGGTATTTTCTTTGAAAAGTTATCAGTAACGGTACAAAGGTACCGATATCAAAATTAGAAAGTGATGACAATATAGACTTTTCATCCTCAAAAGGTGGCAAGATAAAGTAACTATCAGCCCTAAATCCTAGACACGAATGATTCAACTAATTTAAATAAGGTAAAAGGATTAAGCCACGGTATGGATCTTCTAGAAAGATAAAACCTTGTGAAAATAATGACGATTAAAGAAAAGGGAACCAAAATTAGATATATGCATAATATTTAACGATACTATCATAGATAAAAAATGTCATCAGCTTTGGCAATCCTGAAGGGACGATAATTTCCAGATAACAGCAAATCAGCATGAACCGACAACGACATTGATGTTATAGATAAAGGCAAATGACCCTTTGGAAGATTTTTACTCTCTAGTTGGTAATATGGACTAGCAGAAGTATTCTCCAAGCCCTCCTGGAGACTTAAAAGAAAAGTTAATAGGACCAGTAACTTTTACCCCTGCGCTTGGTTTCACTGCCTTGGGGTATTTACGAGACCTAGATGGTAAAAGAAAATGGTTATCCATGGAGGCTTTTACGTCCGCGCATGGTTTCACCGCCTTGGGGTTAGGGGACATAAAAATAGATAGAAAAGATAGGAATTTTACAGAAGACTGGATGTTGTGGCCCAGTTGGCGCTTTTACGTCCGCGCATGGTTTCACAGCCTTGGGGTATTCGTAGGCCCACCCAAGAGACCACGAAACGATAGATAGGAAAGATATGAATTAGTCTACAGAAGACCTAGATGTTGTGGCAATAGATAGAATCCAGTTGGACGGCTTTTACGTCCGCGCATGGTTTCACCGCCTTGGGGTATTCGTAGGCCGCACCAAGAGACCTCGAAAACGATAGGAAAGATAGAGGTACGACAAGGTAAAGAAAGATAAAAGATACGATAATACAAAATCAAAGTCAGATAACGAGAAGATAAGTTGGTAGTAAAGATCAGTCGATAAAGTTAATAGGAAATAGATAGGTACGATACAACTTAGTACAGAGCAGATCATGTTCGGAGTCCGAAGAATCATCCGATACATGTTCATCTTCAGTGTCAGGGTTGGAAAGATATGGTTTTAAGTCTTTGGCATAGTTAATAAACCAATTTACTATTACTACTATATACTGATTTTTCAATCGGAAACAAGGGTCCGGACCTAATAAATCAGCCAAAAATTTCTGAAAAGCAAGGTCGATATTTCGATAAGATCCCTGAATGGATGTTTTCGGAATGGGCTGAGACAGGGAATCAACAATAACATTAGGAAAGCCCTTTAGAGATACTTCTTGTTCTTTAAAATCAGGCTGTAGACTTCTGGTTAAGTCTGAATCTGTTGGAACGGTATTAAGGGCAGAAATTTGCGAAATCTTATAAGATAATGACGAGAAGTTAGCTTTCATCTGAAACAGTTGAAGAAAATCCATTCCCAGGATAAGAGTGTGCTTAACAGACGGAATGACATAGACCTTAAGGGATTTAACGATATTATTTACGGAAATAGGTAAGACAACATATCCCAATAAATCTTGTGGTTTCCCATCAGCGGTAGTTATTAACACGGTATCATGATATTGAATCCGTAACTTAAAATCCTTGAGGATAGAGAACCCTGAGGAACCTAAAACGGAACAGGTACTACCACTATCCACTAAAGCGGTAATTTCACGGTCAAAAACGTTAACAGATAGATAAGGCCTGTTGTCATGAGGTTTATTAACGAAAAGAGGGCTTAAATTACAAGAAGGACGACAAAATTCTCTGACTTTTTCAAGCCATAGATTCCACTCCTTGCGGGTGGAAGAGATAGGGGGTTTTACGTGGACTTCTTTCCCTTGCCCTTGCCTGTTCCTTGGACATCGGTAGGAGGAACGGACTGATTCCTGGACTTTGGTTGGAAGTACTGGCGACGGCATCCAGATGACCATCTCCAGTCGGTACTACGTTTTTTGGAATCCTAGAGAAGCAACGCTGACAATTTCTCTTCGTGACTTCTTTAGCACCACATCCAAAGCAAAATAGCTTCTTAGGGCGGCGGCAATCGGAATAAGTATGTCCCACGGTATTGCAGTTCGAACAACGAAGGCCAGATACGATAGCGGTTTTTATATTGCGAGATGACGATAAAAGGAGGAAAAACTTTGATTACGATAAGAGTTATTCTTGGGTACACCAGGTAACGAGGCAGAAAAACTTAAGTCAGGCTCCAATAAATTACTAGAAGTGTTTGGAGGTGGTTTACAGTGTTTGCTCCACGACATAGACTCTTCTAACTGTCTATAGATGTCAGACAGCTGGTCAAGGGTATCAATTTGAAGTAAAGCGAGATGGGAAAGAAAATGAGGACTAAATTTCGACGAATTTTGTTAACGATAGTTTTCTCATATAATTTGACGCTAAGACGATTAAACAAACCAACCATACAAGCTATATATAGGGTGACCTTTTCATTAATTCCTTGAGTGCGAGAGTCAATTTCCCTATGTAGGTCTTCTTAATAAAAGTACGGTAAGAAATCTCTTTTCAGTTTCTGAACTATCTGGTCCCAAGTGCTGACTTTATCCTTAATGCTGTTATACCAAGTTAGGGCTGTCCCTTTAAATAAGTCACAAGCGGAAGAAAATAACTCATCCTTGGTGACACCTCGAGCAATACGGAGAGTCTCAACCTTTTCAAGGAAAGAATGAACGGATTCCCTTGGATTGTGTCCGGAAAATGGAGATTCCACTTATAAGGTGCGATAGATTGAGAGACAGAAGAATTGGGAGTAAATTCATGGCCAGAAGAGGTCCTTTGGGGTGTAGAAGCAGAAGGTACTAATTTGAAAGCTAAATCTCCCTCTAACATTAAAAGTTCAGTTTGCAAGTCGGCCTTTGTCCTTTCTTCTTCTTCTGAATTTTCTGACAGTCTATGGATTCTACCTGCGAGATGAGTTAAACGGGACGAAATTCTCTTATACAATGGACAGGAGATAGAACCAGTAAAGTTAGCAATTTGGGTATTCAAGTCATTGATAGTTTCCCTAATTTCGGCGGTATCTACATCAACGGAAAGAGGACTACCAGCACTACTCTGCACAAAACTTCGGTTTGCAGTTTCTTGACCTAAGGCTCCTCTAAGTAACTTACGTTTAGACTCGACATCCCCAATGGGCTTTATCCTCCGGATCTGCAGTTCATAATCCAATTCCTTAACTCTCAAATGGTTGGGTTCCATCGCAAGAAAACTGGACATGAGATAAAAGATAAATAAAGAAGAGAAACCAGTAAGATAACAGAGTTACGAGATAGGGAAGTATTTCAGAGGTATGCTTACCCCCACGGTAATAAAATATTGAATGAAATGGAAACGATAAATTAAAATACGGTAAGATAATTCCAATTCACTCAACAGCGATAATAAAAGGTATAGAGGGTGCAACGATAACTGAAATAATTCTGCCACACGGTAAATAAGATAACGGTAAATTAGATCAAGATAAGGTAAACGGTAAATAAGATATATATATATATATATATATATATATATATATATATATATATATATATAAGGTACGACAAATTATTAAATCTCTCAATTATGTTTGATAAATGGTTCGAGTTAATTAATTCGATAAAACAATATGATCAAAATATTGAGGTTATTAAACGATACTGTTCATCAACAGATGATTTAAATTTCCACGATACTTGAATCAGATAGATTACTAGATATTCGATACTCAAAACTGGAACTCCAGTTGCAATCAATTTTTTTCTTGTTTCGCTGTGCACCTCCACAGGCCAAATTTATAAGATAAATCCTTCAGCCAATGCGCCAATTTTGAAGCAATATATTCGAGAGCCCCACGTTGGGCGCCAATTTTGTTGCGCAAAACCGCTCGAGAGAGATATTTTGTTGGTTAGACAATACACCTCTCTTTCACCTATCTTGGCGATATTGTGCCGATAGGCTGCTCAGTTTGTATCCGGTGGCGTGAATTCGTTGTTCAATTGGCAGAAGGATTATGCAAGGGCGCCAGGCCAATGGATACACACAGTTCACAAGAAAAAAACGACAAGATAACGAAAATTTTAACAATTTATTTTATTTAATTACAAATTAACCAATTTTTCTATTAGTTAAGTTGGTAACAGAGAACAAAATTTAAAAGAATCGAGGTATATAAAAACTGTTAGAGTGAAGTTACAAACAAAACAATCTTACAAAACCCTCGGTAGGAATGCCTTTCCGTTGGTTGGTCTGCTGTCCAAGGTCCTGATCCTGGAGCTATATGCCAACCAGCAGCTGGGGTTTCAATAACTCAGGGCGGCCAGGAGTTGCCACTGTCCTACCAGAGGACAAGTCGAATCAGGAAGTACTGCCAGAGTTCTGCTCCCTTGATATGAGGCTAGTGGTTACGTATCTGGGCACTCTTAGCCCCAGTTGATGGCATGCATGAAAAGTTATTAGCCAATTAGAAATACCCCTTAGAGTATAGATACTGAATTTTCCCCCTGACTAGTAAAGGCGTATATATGCTCTATAGGGTCGGTTCGGCACGTGTATGAAGTGAGGCACCCTACCTTAGTTATCCCTAACTTCTTCACCCTAAATTAACTATTTGAGTACTACCAAAATTAATGAAAGATACTTTAACTAATAAAAGTAAATTTGAAACGCTTCAAATTGTAAGTAAAAATAGATAACGATAAGACTTAAGGTAAATTGCAACTGTTAGTTATAGTTTCAAACTAATTTAGATTTAAATAACAAATCAATTATTAATTACAGGTAAAATTTAGCAGTCAATCAGATATATAAACAATTATGTTTGAGAGCTTATAATGTGTTTAAAGATAACGATATAAAAAAATATATTCAAGACCTAATAATGTGCCTTCTAATCCGACAAACCGTTCGACGACTGAATGAAAGCGAATTTCCGCCGAGATAATGGGAAAACTAAATTAATATCAATGTACGATACTTTAAAAATGATAAGGTAATAAACGATAAAAATGGTGATTGCATCTATATTCATAAATATAAAAAAAATCAGAAATCTGGTCATAAACATTTCCCCAAGTTAAACAATTAAAATAAAGAAAAACTAGGTGTAGCTAGATGCTTTAGCCCAGAAACTGCTTGGCTCTCTACTGCAAACTTAGAGAAAGGAGAAATTAAAAATTTAAATGTAATTCATCTGTAACAAAGCAGACAAGCAACCAATCTGGGCCAATTAATACTGAAAGACCAGCGAGTGACTTAAAAAATATATATATATATATATATATATATATATATATATTTACTGGTATATCTATATATAAATCCAACTCAATAAAATAGAAATATATGAAATACTGAACGAAATGCAAAAAAAATAAAAATAATAGAAATTTTTAAGCCACTCACATGAACATCCTTAGTTGCAATCCAACCCAGTTGGGAAGCTTCGTCAGGTACTAAATTTAGCCTCACAGGGGATTTCGTCTAGTGGATCAATTTGTCCTTTCCTGAATTTTGGTAGATATTGTCAATCAAACTCTCCAGATTCACCAATACCTAAAAATGCAAAAGAGGCCGGCAATAATTGTCCTCTTTTTCCTTTATTTTTTTTTATCTTGATACGTGTGAAATCTTTAACAACTAACGATTGCTTATCGATGCCAACTACGTCGCAGATGCAAAGCAAAAAAATATTACAAAAAAAGTAATGAACCACGTTGCACGAAGCAAAGCCACCAACTATTTATCGTTGCAAGAAAACGCGGTATATCGATATTAAGATGAATATGAAACCAGATTCACCCAAAATTTCTTTCCAAAATTATTAATAGAAAATATGCACTACAGCCGATAAAAAAAAATATAAAAAAAAATCATTCGATAAATCAAACTATAACGATAAGCTGAATCAAAGATACGGAAATAAGGAAAAACGAGCAAATTCTAGCATATATTTTCACGATAAAGATAAAGAATTTTCCCAATAAACAAATTCCCTCGGAACGAAATTCTCTCACATACCGTCTTTCCCGGTGGTTGAAACAGAAGAGAGAACAAAATCTGCTTCGACAAGCGTTTATCCCACTTGTCCAATGATAAAAATGGGGAAAGGAAATGACATGTTAAAATTTCAAATTTTATTGAGCGCGAAAGCAGGAATATTAATCAATAGTTGGTCAATACAGGAACTAATACAAGATAATCTCGATAAAATAATAAACCAAAATTTTACTAATTAAATCGTAGATAAAATTTTAATAATGACAGTTTCCTTCTTCCCAACAAAATTATTATTCGTTCTGTCAAGACATCATCGCGCCAAATCAAAGGACAGAGTTGGACTTAGAATACCTTCCAAACGAATTAACTGTGATTTAGCAATTAAAAGCGACAAAAGCGATTGCATAAGCGACTAAAATAGGAGTATTTACTTGTTTATTTATTAAGGTAAAGACACTGGTTTATTACGGTAGGACTCAGTTCAGAAAACGATATAATTAGAAAAGTGATTTGAAAAATATAAAAGGTAATTTATTAATGCGACAAATATTAGTAAATATCAATGTAACGGGGAGAACGGCAATTCACCCGTTACACTATATATGTTGAGTATCTTCATAACTAGGAATCAAATGGAAAAGTTTTTAGTAATAATATTAAAAATATATATTTATTTAACAAAGGTTTGCATAGTCTGAAACCTACAGTGAAAACATTTATTCAAGTCTATATAAGGTTTGTCAAAAATAAAAAAATTAGTGGGGTAGGCACCTTTATTTTTGATAATATCTAAAATTGTTATAAGACAAGCTGCATTCAATTATGCTATGTCACTAAATTTTGTATCAGAAATAAAATATATTGTAACGAAATTTCCCTAAGCCGGCCCTGGTTTAATTCCAGTACGACATCGATCGCTTTTAGGACAAAAAAATGGCTGGGCAGCTGTAGAACTGATAACGGATTGTACGAGAGTTTTCGATGCCGGTTTTAAAAGGATCGACCCATTATCGAGGAGTTAGTGCAGCGAAGAGCTTATGTTGAATTGTTATTGTGACATTCGAATCAGCTGTTGTGTATATTTGATGTAAATAAAAGTTCTAGAAAGTGAGAGTAAATAATTAGTACTTAGTTTTAGAATTTTAATAGAACCCACGAAGTATATAACAAATTTGGTGTCACAAGTGGGATAAAGTGCAGTTAAAATCGTAATTTGATTTATGGAAACCAGTAGCATGGAAAAAATTTACGAAACTACCAAAAAAATAGTCAAGCAAGTTACAGAGGGACTAGAAGAAAAAATAGCCCAGATTCTGGAAAAACGTGACAAGAAGGCGAAACAACATCAAGAACAAATTCAACAAAAGTTAGTAAAATTTTTTGATGAAACGTAAAATAGAATAAGAAAATCTTGTCACTACGATGAAAAGTGAACAATAGAATTCAGTTGAAGGGTTATTCACGAAATTTGAATTAACCAGACAAAATGAATTTAAAATATTAGATGAACAGAGACGAAATGAGCCTTAAAGTATTTGAAGAGAAACAAGATCAAATTGAATTAACACGATACGAATCTGAAGAGAAAAGACAACGGCAATTTGAACAATTAATGCAAATAGTAGGACAAGTTAATGAAAGAATGCAAATAGTTGAGTCAGATATAAAAGAGATAAATGATGACAATAAAAAATAAAAAGGACACACTTGAAACCAAAGTAGATGAACTCGATTCCATCCAAAGCCAGGTAAAATTTGAAATCAGTTCAATTCAAAACACAGCTCAAGACCAAATCAGTTCCATTAGAAAAACAGTACAAAGTGAGGTACAAGATAAATTCAGTGCCATCCAAAACCAAGGTAGAAACAGAAATTAAAAAAATGCAACAGGACTTACAGCGAGGAAAATACCAGAACACAATTTGAAGCAGTGGCTACAGCTAATGGATAGGATAATCAAGAAAATTCTACTTCTTTGGTAATTTCGTTAAGGGTTCCGGCCCTAGAACTCCCCCAAAGCATTCCAGTCGATGAAGAAGGCAATTTCGACAAAATCATCACCATCCTGGACAATCCCTGAACCAAATATACCAAGTGCAATTAGGTGGGAAAACGCAAAAATCCGGAGAAAGCCTTCAAGAATTCGAAGCAGAGATCAGAAGGTTAGTACACTGTCCTACCCAGACTTGCCTGAGGAAACGAAAGACCAAGTGGCCACACAGAGTTTCATAAACGTTATCAGGGATTTGGAAGTACAAAGAAATCTAAGACAGTGGCATCAAGAAAAGTAATGAAGCTTTATTTCGGGCCTTGGAAATAGAGGCAGTCATGAACATGACCAAACCAAGAGTGCGAGCAGTTTCCTCAGGCAATACGAACCAGAACCATCCCTCCAGGCAGTGTTGTCCGGAATCCATAGACTATTAGAACTGTCACAACGAACTGGCACCAGAGGGGCATGTTACCGCTATGACCGGACAGGGCACTTTCAACGCGACTGAAGAGTAAGGCTACCGGAACGATCACCAACCAGAGGTAGTCAACAAACTGACCTTACCAACCAGGGAAACTCCAATCAGTCAGCATAAGGAGCGAATGCTGACTAACCCTCCACCAGCCCCCAGGACAGTGTCCATCCGGGGATTTTTCCCAGATAGCAGCAGCCTAGTCTTCAGGGGCACTATCAATCGCCGAGCAATTACCATCACCATCGACACTGGCGCAGCTGTGTCCATTGCCAAGTCCAGAGTTTTGAAGGCATCGGAATTCCAGCCAGTTGCCAACAAAATCCAGCTCTGAACAATCACCGGCGAGTCCATGACAATACAGGGTGAGGCAGATGTCGTGCTACAGATAGGGGACAACATGATCCGGCATAGGGTAGCGAATATTGAGTACGATTTCATACTGGGTATGGACCTAATCAGCCAGCATAGATTTATGTTCGACCCAAGATATGATGTTCTTCGGTTCCTAAATGAGAAATTTGTATTGGCACGGCCCGTCAACAGTTCAGCTACCCTCATAAAAATTGTAGCAAAATCCTCAGCCAGAATTCCCAGTCGACGGAACAGATTATTCATGGGCAGCTAGCAAGCAATCCTGGGAGCTGCGTTGGAATGGTGGATCCCGTACACTCAGCTCATGACTATTTAGTTTGACGGGCTACAGTTAAAACCGGACGAGATATATCAATCAGAGTCCTGAATTTGTCCAACAACGACATCAGAATTGCCAATGGTCAAGAAATAGCTTGTTTCGAGCCGGTGGAGACCATCATCAATTGCGAAGAAGAGTACCAGACATAGGTGAAGAAGACAGGCAGGGCAAAGTAAAGAGTTCCGACAAAAATTTGCTGACCAGTTGACACACCTTACACCAAGGGAACAGAAGAAAACCAAGCAATTTATCACAAAACACTAGCAAATGTTTAACAGTCAAGATGGGACCACCAGTCGCACTAACATCATTCAGCACCGAATAGATACCGGAAAGGCTCAACCCATCAGAATATCACCTAGGTGATTACCATTGGGGCAACAACAGGCAGTCGAGGAAAACATCGAGTACATGCTATAAAATGGAGTTATTGAGCTATCCAGGAGCGTGGATTATAGAAAGCTGAATAATGTCCCAAAGAAAGACAGCTATCCACTGCCCCGAATTGATGACACTCTGACCACACTAGCAGGCTCCCATTGGTTCTCCACACTAGACCTAAAGAGTGGATATTGGCAGGTTGGTCTACACGAAAACGACAGAGAAAAGACAGCGTTCTCCACTAGTAAAGGGCTGTTTCAGTTTACGATCATGCCCTTTGGGTTATGTAATGCACCCGCTACATTTGAGAGGCTAATGGAGTATGTACTGAGCGGGCTAACATGTAGGACGTGCTTAGAATACCTCGACGACATTCTGGTCATGGGTCAGACATTCGACGACCATCTGAAGAACCTGGGCGAAGTATTCTCCAGAATTAATAAACCCAACCTGAGACTCAACCTGAGGAAGTGTTCCTTGTTCTAAAATAAAGTAGAATTTTTGACCCACGTCGTTTCCGAGTCAGGAATCCGCTCCAACGAGGACAAGATAGAAGCCATCCGTGATTGGCCAGTCCCAAGAGACAAGCATGAACTCCTAAGGTTCTTAGGCCTCTGTTCCTACTACAGGCGATTTGTTGAGGGATTTGCCACCATTGCCGCGCCTCTACATCGGAAGACCACTGAGAAAGAGACCTCCGGTTGGAATCAGGATTGCGAAACATCATTCAAACGACTGAAGGCAGCACTATGTTCCAGTCCAATCCTAGCCTTTCCTACACAGTCCGGCAAGTTCATTTTAGACACCGACGCCAGCAACACAGGTTTGGGAGCCGTCCTATCCCAGGTGCAAGATGGTAAAGAGAGGGTGGTCGAGTACTACGCCCGTAGCTAGACACTCGGGCGTACTGAAATCGTTATGGGCACAATGGGACTCTCTAAGAGTAGAGAATGGAATGCTCAAGCGAGTTTGGGAAAGCACTGAGGGCAGAGAAACCAAGTCCCAACTGGTAGTTCCTAAGAAAAAGGTACCAGCCATCCTGACCGAAGTACATGATGGGATTACCGGGGGCCATCTGGGCATGAACAAAACCCTAGACAAACTTCGCAGCGGTACTACTGGGTAAATTACTTTGAAGATGTCAGAGCTTGGTGCCGGAAATGTGACACCTGTGTAGCGAGTACGGGCCCGAAGACCCGGACAAAGGGCAGAATGCAGCAGTACAATGTGGGCGTCCCATTTGAGAGAATTGCCATCGATGTCGCCGGTCCGTTTCCCGAGTCTGAGAGGGGGAAAAATACATTCTGGTCGCAATGGATTACTTCAGCCAATGGCCTGAGGCATATGCGGTACCCAACCAAGAGGCAACCACGGTAGCGACGGTGCTAGTAGAACAATTATTCAGCAGGTTTGGCGTCCCGATGGAACTACATTCAGACCAGAGGCGTAACTTCGAATCGAATGTATTCCAGAAGGTCTGCACGATATTGGGGATCAGGAAAACGAGAACAACACCATTGCACCCGCAGTCGGACGGAATGGTGGAAAGATTCAACAGGATCTTGGGATAACACCTGTCCAAGGTCGTCAGCAATAACCAGCGTAATTGGGATGAGCATATTCCCCTATTCCTATTGGCATATCGCTCAGCCGTACATAATAGTACAGGCCTGACTCCAGCCAGGATCCTATTTGGAAAAGAGCTGCTCCCCCGAAGAACTTTCCCAAGACATCGACGATTATGCCGACCAGCTCCGACATAACATGCTGGCAATACACAAATTAGCCCGAACGCAAATGTTGGCCACCAGTGACCGGATGAAGGCGCGATACGACCTCAAGGCCAATTCAGTCGGATTCCAAGAGAGGAACAAAGTCTGGCTTTACAAGCCCCAACGGAGTAGGGGTAAATCTCCAAGGCTTACACCCACCTGGGATGGTCCATACGAGGTGGTCAAGAGGCTTAATGACGTCGTCTACCGGATCCGTCGAAACCCCGGGGCTAAGTTGAAGGTGGTTCATTTAGATCGACTCGCTTCCTACCATAAAGAGGATGTTTCTGACCGGGACGATCAGAATTAAAGGGGGGCGGTGTAACGAAATTTCCCTAAGCCGGCCCTGGTTTTATTCGAGTACGACATCGATTGCTTTTAGGGCAAAAAAATGATCTCGAAATGGCTCGGCAGCTGTAGAATTGGTAATGGATTGCACGAGAGTTTTCGATGCTGGTTTTAAACGGAGCGACCCATAATCGCGGCAGTTAGTGCAGCGAAGAGCATATGTTGAATTATTATTATTGTGATATTCGAATCAGCTGTTGTGTATATTTGATGTAAATAAAAGTTCTAGAAAGTGGTAGTAAATATTAGTTTTTAAATTTTTATTGAACCCACGAAATTTATAACAATATTAAAAGAGTTTAATTATAAGGAGTACTATTGAATCTATGTAATTGAAAGTAAATCAAAATTTAAAGGACATAAAACTGATGGCAATTTTTTATTAAATATTAATAATTAGAAAGCTCGTTATTCTATTCAACAGTAAATAAGGTTGGTGAAAATTATCAATGTTGCTTAAAATAAAAATAGTTTATTTTCGGCAATATTGAAAAATTTAATTGTATTTAAAACTACATCCAATTAAGGCATTAGATTGCTAAAGATTGTGAAATAAATACACTGACAAACAAACATACAAGTGACTTAACTAAGAATCAAAAACTAATATTTTTCTGCAACAATTAAATAGTTTTTTGAAGTCAGTGCCAAATTAAAGTGAAAATAATTTGGAAAGTACATTTATAAGTTTTACATTGCAACTTGCTGTTCACCTTGGCCATTACTTTAGAAAACGCACTAAATTGTTGCAAATAAATTTTACTTTCTGTTTTTTCGTCAAGTTACTTTGGTGTTTTTTATGAACCCGGTTTATGTTTTTTTTTTTAATGTATTTATATGTTCCTGTAGTTCTTATTTAACAGAAAATACAAATTTAATTTTCAGGTAGGATCACCTCGACGGCGAATTCTCGTGTGTCGTCAATCGAAAGCAATAAACAGAAAGTATTCAATTCGTTCCCTATGGCTTGGCTACTACACTATTAACTGTACAACATAACTGGATTATTCTTGTATAGAGACATCAGAGGGGAAATGCAACCGTTGGTAGCACTAGTAATTCGAGGCACGTGACCAAGGATTAGTTGATCCGCAATATGTTGGCGTTGTGATTTATTGATACAGACATGAACACTCAATTAGTTTGAATATATTACCATGGATATATCTCTTTCCTGCTCTCTAATACCTGGATTATTACATTTTATGAATAAAGGCAATGTCTTTTTCTTTTGCTGGTAATAAATAGTATGTTTAACTAATTGGATTCAAAATTGTGTTGTTAATACCATAATTCACTAATTTTTATATTTGTTCAGGTTATTCAGATATATAGAAACACTATTGTAGTTTTATAACGATTGAATTCTTAAATTATACTTTTATTATTCACTATTACATTTCATTAAATTTGCAGTAGACAATTTTTCTAGGTTTACATCTGCAACTATAAAATACATAAGTTTTTTGCAGTTTATATGATAAAATTTGATATATCAAAATTGTCCACTTATTACAAACATTTTCAATTAAACTCAAAATATGATATTTACAATCACCATTTACAATTAAAATCATTCTTATAAGCAAATCATGCAGAAAAAAACCACAATACACCTAAGAACAATACAATTTTGATTAATTAGGTTCTTACCTAAAGTTCTTCTTGTCTTCTAAACGTTGTTTGTGGCATATTCTTGATTACTTCTATGTTTTTTTGGGGAATAACACCACAACGAAGTCAGAATAGACTTTGAAACGTTTGGTGTTCCTGCAATATACGTAGTTTGAATTCTATTGTGGTGTTATTCCCCAAAAAAACATAGAAGTAATCTAAAGTTCTTCGTCCTGACAATTTAACGGTTTTTGAAATTTTTGTCACTTTTTCATTTGAGTAATTCTAGGTATTTTTGGGATTTTTGATACTTTTACATTTAAAGATGTTTTAGTTCATTTTTAGACATTTTTGAAATTTCAGCTTTACATGTTGGGCGTTTTTACATTTTTTGTATTTTAATAATAGCAATTAAATAAATGAGCAAACATCTATAATACTCTCTTCGAGGTGTCATTCTTTTGTTTAAAAAAATATCATAGACAATGGACGTGGAGAATGAAAAACTACGCTATATCACAGTGAAATAGAAGGTGAACTATGAGTAATTCATGTTGTACCGAACGCACATATAAGGAGAAGCCAAACAATTAACAAGTAGAGAACAATACTGAAAAAGATATATAATATTACTAGCCGTTACCCGCGGTTTCACCCGCGTACGGAATGTTCAAGCTTTCGCAAAAAGAAATAACTTATGAAACATATGGATTATCCTAAATAAAAAAAATTCTAACTTAATAATTAATTAATAATACTTAACTATAAATCCACCAATCCCAATATATTTCACCCAAACTGCAAGTACTTATGGGCGATCCTATATAACAATTTTATTCGAAATTATTTTTAATTACCTTGAATAACTGTAATCCTACTTCACCCTATATTGCAATTATCCTGTATATGCTGCTGATTATTTGTCACCCAATATAACTTTTTAAACACCTAACTATAACACATCTCTACCCTATATTTCAGCTACGCAACTACTTGCTGTCTACGCTGTATAACAATTATTTCTGATATTTTTTGAACCACCATTAAAAGTACAATTTCTCTTTACCCTATAAAATATAGGGTAATCACCCTTTATATGCCGCTTTTCTAATATTGTGTTAAACACACTCTAATAGTATATAATATCAGATATTCCATACAGTAGAATACAACTGTTCATGCTCTACCCTATATAACAATTATTTTTTAACTTTTTAGATCCTACCTGATGGAAATACCGGTAGAACCCTTGGTGTGTCACAAATTTAAAAACACAATTTTGCACCCTAACACCAAACTTTTATTTAAACACTCACCCAAACTGCAACTGCTTGTTGGCCATACTATATAACAATTCTATCAACTTTTTTTTAACCGCTTTGTATAACTAAGTCTACTTCCATCTATAATAAAACCATCCTGTATACTGCTGCCAATTTGTTAAACATTACAACTTATTTTTGAACCACCTTATATAACCATAATTTTACTCTACAAAATATTTCAACCACTCTGTTGTACATCTGCTTGGGGCCCCCAAATATAACTTTTTTAAAACACTTAACTATAATTCTGGTTCACTCACTATCTTATATATGCAACTGCTTATGGACTACGCTATATAAGTATTTTTAAACCACCCTTGAAAGTATAATTTGTCTCTACCCTATATTTCAACTACCCCTTATAGGCTTACCTTATATATATATATATATATATATATATATATATATATATATATATATATACCCTTTTTACATTGTTTTAATCACACTGTATGAACTATAATTTTACTTCTATCCATGTTTTAGATATTACATATATTACATTCATGTTCTATCCTACAAAAAAATATCGAACCTGTTTAACTATAATTCTACGCCACTCGCTAGTTCAACCACCTTGTATATGTAACTACTTATCGGCTACCCAGTATAACATTTTCTGTACCACCTTGTATAACAATAAATCCATCAATTCCCAATATATTTCACCAAAACCGCAACTGCTTATTGGGCAGCCTATATAACAATTTTGTTCAGCATATTTCTGAATCACCTTGTATGTGTTACAACCCTGTATACGCTACTGCTTATGGGTTAACCAATATAACATTTTTTAAATAATTAACCATAAAACTTCTCCATCCTATATTTCAACTATCCTATCTTTGCAACTTATTATGAACTACGCTATTTCACAATTTTTCCTCATGTTTTTTCAACGACATTATAAAGTATAATTTCTCTCCATACTTTATTTACACCACCCTTCATTTACAAGATTTTCTAACCTTGTTTGAATCACACTGTATTACTATAACTTGACTGCGCCCCATGTTTCAGATACTCCATATATGCAACTGCTATATAACAAAATGTTTCTAGCATTTTTACACACCCTGTATAATTATAACTCTACACAACTCTATATTTTATACGCAACTACTTATTTGCCATCCTGTATCCTTAGAATCCTACCCCACTCTATATTTCAACCATCCGGTAAATGGAACAGCTTGTAGATCTTTGGACTACTTATTTTTTAAACCCACCTGTATAGCTCTAATTATACTCCGCCACATATTTCACTCATTCTATATATGCAACTGCTTGTGGATATAAAACAAGTATTTAACCACAACATAAACTATAATTACACTCCAACTTATATTTCAAACACCCTCTATAACATTTATTATGAACATAATTCATAGATCATAACTGCTTACATAACACATTTTTTTCTAAGATTTTTTATCCAAACTGTATAAATATTCAACTCTTTTTCAACCACTTGGTATATGGAACTGTTTATGACCCACTCAATATAACTTTTTTAGATCACCTCGTATAAATAAATAATTCCATTCTCCCTAATTTCAACCACATTGTATATATGCAGCTGCTGATAGGACGCCAAACATAATTTTTTTTTAGATTTTTTAAATCCATTTAATTCCACTCCACTCTAAGTTTCGTATATACAGAACCCCCTGTAAAATTACACAGGTTATAGAAGTTGATTTTTGTTATATCGAAACATGTTGCATTGGCAGAGTCCGAATTTTGACTAAAAGCTAAGCTGATGCCATTATCTTGAGCGTGCGGTGGAACCAATTGAGTAGTCAAACTATAGCTTTTGAAACAAAAAAAGATTCAGCAAAATTAGTTCAGTAGTTTTTACATGATGCCCGAACAAACAAACAAACGAACAAACAAACAGACAAACTTACAATTTTATAATAGTATAGATACATTATGATTCTATATTATACATAGTGTTAGTAAATACAGTATAAGTAAACCGAGTATTCGTATGCATGGTGAAGTATATCCAGCAGTATACAGGGTGTCCGTAAGGCTATTATATACAGGATGTAAGTAATAAGAGGATATTTGAATACAGGAATAAGCTTCTGTAGCATAATAATAATAATAGGTTCAAGCATATTGAATGTTCATATAGTGGGTATGCTTATGCATACGAGGTGTACTTATCAGTGATGGATTTACACTAGGGGCAATCGGGGCTAGCGCCCAGGGCGGCAAATTTTCTGGGGCGGCAAAATTTGGAAAGAGAGAAAAAAATTTCTAAACAATATATAATTAAATAATTCTTTTAAATAAACATTTTATCTTTCAAGAAACATAATTTATGCATTATGTATCAAATTAAAATTTTGTATATTATAATATAGGAAATTTAAGTGAAAACTATTCAAATAGTTTGATTAATTTATTTCCATAAAGGTTTGAAAAAATAAAAGTTGATATTTTTATTTTTTGGAATTGATAAATTTATGTATTTTTTTTAAGAATTAAAAATATTTTCAAGTTACGTATGTCTTTCTAATAACAAAAACTTCAATTGATCAATGAATTTTTTTAAAGTTAGAGAATTATTCAATAACACTAATTAATTTTAATTTAAAAGCAGAATTTTATATTTTCGAGTCAAATCAACTGTCAACTATACATGCTGCCACCTACAGACTGTAGGCTACAGTCAGTATACAAATATAACTAGGTTCCTGCGATATAGTTTCTTTCATATTTGACGTTTAGATGAATCTAACCTGCAAGAACTTTCAATTTTGTTGAGCATAAATCTGAGATTAATTATTATATATGGCTGGTGGACGCAAAAAATTTAGTGGATATAGTATATTAGTATGAGAATGCAATACTAATATAAGTCGTTCTTAATGCAAAAATTATACTTCTAAGAAAAATACAAATATTTTTTATATTACTATAGTATATAATATATAATATATGAGTAAATAAAACATAAATATAAATAAAACATAATGTATAATAAATAATACATAATACATAATAAATTTCCTGCAATTGATTAGTTATTCTAATTCTTAAAAAATCAGATATCAAAACTATTAAAATAAAATTGAAGTCATAGGGCGGCATTTTCTTCAGTGCCCCAGGGCGGCACAAATGTAAATCCGGCCCTGGTACTTATACGGGGTAGCATTTTATACATATGGTGTAAGCATACTTAAGAGTCAATATTAGTTTTAAAATAATTTCCTTGAATTACAGCTTTAACTGTACTTTAAATACCTAAATGTGGATAAAGAAAACTACAACTAAATTGACAATAGCGGACGTATAACATCTAACTAATTATAAACTTGAAAATGGATGGTAAATAGTTAATATTCGTAATTATATTTTAATTATGCTGAATTTGTATAAGGTACGTTACTGATTGGCTGAAAGATTACATGGGTGTGGCTAATAGTGTCATTCAGCAAATATTTGTTGTGAAAATGTTAACGGATAACACACTAACGTTTGAAAAATATATTGAGATGGTTTCGTGTTTAAAATTGTATTAGACATAAACTATACACAGGTGAAGGCGCGAGTAACGGCATGTGCGTAATAAAGGCAGTTCAAATGTCCTTAATATTCTGGTTGACTTAGATTTCCTAGCTAAACACTGATGGAATAAATAAATTGTACTAGTAATTTTGAATTATTTTAAAAAGTTATTACAAACATTTTTTGTTTTATGTTTATGTTAACAGATTTTTGGTCTGTTAACATAAATCGATTTTAGAGTCTTCCATTATATTCGCTGCCATTTTTATTAAGTTCCTCTTCAAATCATCTACGCAGCACATCTGAGAGCGCTTTCTTACTCCTCAGCCTTGACCACAGACAGGTACAAAATAGATGGGAAATTTTGTGTTCAAAAATAATTTAACAAAATGACCGCTGTTGCTTTCTGTGGACAATCTTATATTGTAAAATCTGCTTTTAGACTACTTCCTTTACAGAAACTTGGATATATTCAAATAGGAATAAAAAAGCAGCATGAACATTGTCCAATTTACATACTGTAAATATATACAACAAATACACCAAAAAATAAAAAGAAATACACCTTGACAGCTTTGCATACTAGTGCATACCGGCAATTTAAGTGTAAAGCAGCTTTCAAAATCATATATAAAAATGAGTTAACAAAAACGTTATAGAAATTCACAAAATTAGAAAGAGATGGTAAATTTTGAAAGTCAACTGTTGATCTTTCTATTAACCAAAAAAAATTTATAATTGCACTATTAACATATTTTGAATATCTTTAATCACATTTCTCCTTACATAATGGCTGTATCTGCTGCTTGATGCTTTTTTAGTGATTTTCCTTAATCTGTTCGGCCATTTAAACAGTTCCTTCTTATTTTAATAACATTTTCCTTCCAACTCTTTCCTGAAGTGCTGTAACAGATGTTAAAAGATTGTGAATTATTCAACAATAAACATTTACAATAACAAAACAGGAGTCGCTTTCAAGTAACGTCTTGAGAAGGCAATTTGCAAGTAGTTTTTTAAACTATGATTTTTGGTTTTGCTGACAAGTCATAATTGCTAGCAATTGTAAAATAATGCGTAAAGACTTATAGTTAATAAACCACGCTTTAAATACCATGAACCTGAGACTATCCAAACCCAGTTTTAATACGTCGCGATATCAGGGGCGCTAGGTGCCGATCGCCGCTGAGAGGCTCAATGTTAGTGAGTTTAAACTTAAAAAGTGGAATACTTAACTCTAAGGACCGAGGGGAGGTAACTTTTATGGACTTAAAGCTCATATCAACTATTTTTAATAGAATAACATGTAATCGCCTCCCCTGCTTAATTTGGTACATCGATTAGTTTTTTACTTTGCCTTAAGGCATTTTCCTTAAGGCAAATGTAAATATATAATAATAATTAATCCAGCATATCACAGGGGGTTGTCAATCCACCATATCACAGGAGATTGTCAAGCGTTCGCTGCAACTGAATACAAAGAACGACACGATGCTGTGACAAAAATACTTCACCAGGAACTAGCACTGAAACTTGAATTATCACAGTCGGTAAGATGACCATACTATAAATACAAACCAGAATCTGTTTTAGAAAATAACAACTACAAGCTGTACTGGGACCGCACGATACTGACCGATCGGACAGTTGCTCACAATAGACCAGATATAGTTTTGGTAGATAAAGTCTCTCGGAAAAGAACTTTAATTGACATAGCAATTCCTAACAACAATAATATAAATATCAAGCAAGCTGAGAAAATAACCAAATATAGAGATTTGGAATTTCAAAATAAAAACTCAGTGGGACATGAACAACACACGAACTGTACCAATTGTTATGTCAACGACAGGACTAGTCCCAAAACATCTTTTAAACAATTTAAAATACCTCGGTCTGGACGAACATCTTTATAAACAAATGCAAAAAGCCGTACTGTTAGGAACAGCCCAGACGGTCCGTAACCTCATGGGAAACTGCCGCCACGACTCCAACCACGGGCCTGAAAACCTGGCAAGCGCTCCCACAGAGCTAAACCCTTTTGATATCTAGGATATCTGGGGTTTAGTGAATTTTCCCCTAAAGGCACTCATAGCGTGCCTTAGAGGGAGTGTGATACCATACATTGTATGGTCAAATCGGGAATAATAATAATTTTTATCTGAAATTTATCCATAAAGTACAATTTAATATAAATATATAACAATAATATAGATCAATAAAACAGTGTTTATGATAAATTGAAAAAAAGGACGCTGAAAACAATCTAGGAAAGTTTCTTAAACAGCGCCCTGAAATAACAACATACAAAATCAAAAAGAAACAATAACAAATATAAATGTGCCAAATATAGCATTGGTAAGTATCTATAGTGATTACGCCTGAAGTAAAAGTTTCTTCAAAATCGTAATATGTTTTATTGGTCGGTGTATCCCTAATTTTTCATAAATTCGAATGAATATATTATTTGGTGGGTGGGCCAGGTTCTAATAGAGTTTTTGTACTATTTAATAACAACGTTGAGGTCTAAGTGTAGGATTTTCTACAGAAACAGATTTATCAAAAACAGTTCAGTTTGTCTTCATGTCCTTGTGTTTGGAATATTGTTGATAATTATCCATATTCCCCCCTTGTTATTGATCAGATATGACGCAATGAAGATGATAGACGGTAAACGAAACAATATGAATATCTTCAAGATGCAGTTTGTTTTCTTCTAAATGTTATTTGCGGCATATTCTTGATTATGTCATTATGTATGTATATGTTTTATTGGGAATGACACCACATTCGCAATAAAAATCTGTATATTGAAAAAAAAACCAAACTTTCAAAGTCGATTTTGACTTTGTTGTCAATGGCTTTAAAATATCTATTGAAAATGTAAATTGCAAATTGCAAATTGAAAGTTTAATTTATGACATTTAAGTTGTTTTTTTTTTCTTTCAATATACAGCTTTTTATTTTGATTGTGATGTTATTCCCAAAAAAACATAAAAATAATGCAGTTTGTTATTAAAAAATGCAAAAACAAGTCGATTTTTGTTCCAAGGGGGAGGTATTTTTATAATGACCTTCATGATCGCCAACTGTCGTATGCCCTCTCTCAACTGATAAAATTAAAATGAATAGTACTAAGTACGGTTAAAAAATCATGATTGAAATTTTCCTAGAGTTGTTGGTCATCTCTTTTCTTAGTGTTTATAAATTCGATTGAAACTGCAAATGACGGAAACTATAAGGTTACAAAGTACAACCCTCCAATTACTATATCGAACATTTTACCAGAAAAAACCCAACCAAAAATTGGAAATGTCACACTTATTTCAATATGATTTGGAATAATTATATTTCATTAAATTCTCAGATATATAGTTTATTATTTCAAAAGATTTATCGATATGGAGTTTACAATTTTTATCCCGTTTCTGCTCAATATTATTCCTTATAGAAATATATCACTGACAAAGAAGCTTATGATGTTCACAATTTGATAAAATAGGGTCTAATTTCGTTAATATTTAAAATTACTCAAAGACACCGGTAATGGAGTATTAACAGATATGATACAAAATTATAACTGGCACCTTGAAGATCACCCAATATTCCAACAGTATTGGACGCCTCTACATTATTATTTAAAAACTAAAATACAGGCTACTCAGGCAGCCTCATTAGGAGAGTTACGTCAACATATTATCACGGAATGTCGTCAAATAACTTCAGAATTGAAATCGGTGCACCGTATTCTGCAGTTAAGCAAGCCAGCCCAAGTGCTTAAGTTCTTAGTGTTTCAGCGGAAGAGCATAGCTTGTGGAGGGTGTTGTTCTGAGTTCGTAGTTTCGCGGTCGTATTCTCCAGGTGGATCCTATAGGTCTGTGTCCTGTCTAGGTTGACGCCAAAATATTTCGGGTGAGTATTGTGGCGCAGTAAATTATCCTCGAAGTAGACCTGTCTATTCGCTGCTTTGTTAGAGAGATGGAAACATCCGTTATGTTGGGGTTGAGGCTCAGTCTCCATTTACATACGTTCCCAACCTCGCCAGGTCTGAAGTGAGGGCAGTTTCTGTTTTTTTTTCAAAGAAACGGTATTGCGTGGCTAGCAGCCAGTCATCCCCGTAACTGAACTTCCGAGATATAGAGTCCGGCATATCGAAGATATAAATGTTGAAAAACACCAGGGCCAGAACACACACTTGGGGAAGGCCGTGATTAACCGTCCTCGTTTTGCTGCCCAATATTACCTGGAAAACCCTGTCAATAATTATTTTATCAATAAGTTGCAGGGTTTGTTTGCAAGGGACTGTTTGGTAAAATCTATAGAGTAATCTATATCTCCACACATTGTCGTAAGCTGCAGAAAGGTCCACGAACACCGCTGATGTTTTCATGTTATCTTGGAAGCTTGCTTCAATATGCATTGTAAGTGACATGATCTGATCTTTGCAGGTTCTCTCTACTCTGAGACCAGCCTGTTCAATGGGGACCCTCTCCAATATTTTCCTTCCGATTCTTTTATAGAGTAGTCTCTCAAAGAGCTTATAGATTGCCCTTAGTAGCACTATTCAGCGATAACTTTTCGGGTCATCCATTCGGCTTTCCTGGTTTGAGGATAGCGATAACATTGGACTTCTTCATTGCGCTTCGGATGGATCCCTTTTCCATGATGTTCGAAAAAAATTGGACTAACTATTTTATTGTATATTACCACTATGAAGGAAGAATTCTGGATGGATTCCACCAGGCTCCGGTGCTCTTCCCACCTTCGCGTTCCTGAGAACACCCGCCATCTGGTCCACGGTGAATGGGCGTGAGAAGTCCATTTGTTCCTGTCTGTTGGCTTTTAGAGCTTTAAGTTCGTGTTTAATGCGGGTTGAGTAGGCTCTGTGCCGTGATACTCTTGATGTGGCCACGACATGGGATGCAATCCTGTCTGGATGTATTGCCGAGTCGGTTTTTGCAATTATTGGACCCTAGCCGAGTTTTCTTTGGAGTGACCACGCTTTCCTGCTGGAGATTTTAAAGTCTAATTTGGTGACTGTTTCCGTCCACCGCTGTTGACGGGCTGTATCTAGTCTGTGCAAAAGTTTGTCAGCCATTTCTCTGTTCCGCTCTCAAGAAATGTCTTATATTGTTCCTCACAGTCATTACTCCATCCCGGTATGTATTCTTTGCGGAAACCTCTGGGTATGGTCTCTTTTCTGTTTCTATATATATTGCTCTTATGAACCTCTGATAGTTTTCGGTTTTTGGTGGGATTCAACCTATGTATTTATCGAGTCTGTTAGAGTAGCTCTCCCAATCGGCTTTTGTGAAATTCCATCTTGGCCGAGGCAAGGATGTAATAGGTGGAATACGTATGCCAATCTCTCTATATATGTCTGTGTTGGCTATGAGAGAAGTGTGCCAGAATTCTACGGATAGCTCTTAATGGTGTGTTATCGTCATTTGTGCTTACAAAGCATAGACCAGGGTTGTAGTCCTTATTACATGCTGCAGCCATGAAAGATCCCCTTTGTTTGGAGTCGAATACCAAGAATGTATTACTGACTCTTATTTATTACTATTTCGCCATAATGGTCTGTTTTCCTGTATTTCCACACCGTGTAGTTGCTCTTGAAATCTCCCACATAGACAGCTGAGTGGGGTGAGGTGAGCAAGTCGTCAAGTGTCCAGGTGGTAGACGGAGGTTTATATATATATTGCTAATGTCTGTTTATCCTAGCCTTATGACTACAGTGTGGAGATTGTTTGAGCTAGATATTTCACACAGTTGGGAATGTTCAATGGATGAGCGAACGTAGGTTGCGACCCGGACGTCATGCCTCTTTTGGTAGGTTGGTCTTCGTTTTCTCTATGGGTTTCCTGAATGGCAATGACGTAGATATCTTTACTCCCTAAAACTTTATGAAGGACTTGGCATTTAGACCAGACTATTCCTTCTATGTTTAGTTATGTTTCCCAGGGTGCACCACGGGAAGCGAGCTAAGCAACAATCAGGTTTAATGAAGTTGTAGATAAGTACGCAATGCAGGATTCCAGATTTGCTAGGCACCGAGTTCAAAAACATACGAGATAGGTAGGTAATTAATTTGTACAGAATAAGCACCTTTTACTATTTACATTTTTTTTACTTTGGGTGTAGGTTCCTAACAACATTGAATTAGTTATTTATTGACTAGGTTTGTATTTTGTGATAATTAATTTCAACTTTTTAGTTATACTTGGAAGTCGGTAAAATTAGAAAAAATATTTTATTTATTATTCAAATACAAATAGACTTAGATAACAATTCATCATATATAACATAACATATATATTCACCATATATATTTTAGAAAAAAGCAAATATATATATATATATATATATATATATAAGTATATAAGGTAAAAAGTGGGCATGAAATCAACAATAAATAAATCCAAAATTACGGTTGACGGAAAAAAAAGCAGCGCCCAACGTGGGGCTCGAACCCACGACCCTGAGATTAAGAGTCTCATGCTCTACCGACTGAGCTAGCCGGGCTTAAAATTTTTGTTGTTTCAGCCAGTATTTATACATTATAGCTATATATAATTTCAGTTTGAAAATTGTAATATATAAAATGAAACTTTAAGAAATCATGTTTTGCGGAATTATAGATTTTTATTCCTATTCTGGTTTTGTAAATAAATTCGGAAAAGCTGACATACAGGTTCCACGTTCATTCACCTGCAACAGATAACATTCATTATGAATTACCTAAACCCTTGAATTAAATTTCTTTAGACGTATCATCAGTGAGAACCCGTGTAACAAATTCAATGCATTTTTTCCTTTTTTTAATTATTCAGTGTATTCCAAATGCAGATTTGTTCCATATGAAGTAAAAATTCAGGATATTTTAAGTTCTGCCATCTATTAGGAAGTTTGGAAAAATGAGATTATTGCTTGCAGATTTCTTTCTACCAAATCTCTATATCTATCACATTTACAAATCAATATTAGTATTGAAAAGAATAGTATTCTACTCAATATCTACTGTTCTAAAAAAATCATTGAGTTGTTTATTAATGTCAATCCAAATGTAATTTGATAAAAATAGCAAACCTTTTTAAACAATATTCATATTTTTCGTTTTAAACTAAAGTTGAACTGCATTTATAATCTACATATATATTAATAATAAATTGTGTAAATTATAATTTACTCATTGTAAAATGTTTACCCTACTGTGCACCTTGCTGGCAACCTACAATACGCCTCGTGGTGAAGTTCGCAGTTGTGCGTAGAGATGGGAACCCGATCGTTTTAAATCATATTTTAGTTTATAGAGGGTTGAGTAACTCTGTGTAAGAAAAAGTGTCCAGAAAATGGTTTGAATTTGAGAGAGCCACTGGTACGACCGGGTAATTTGTTCGTAGAAATCATTTTTCTACGAACAAACCTACGTGAATAAAATAGGTTAATGTGAAGAATTCACATCCAAAAATTGCAAATTTAACCATCACAGTTCAACAACCTGATTTATATTTAACATTAATAAAGTGTTAAGTCAATGAAGTACCTTGTACATAGATAAAAATGACTTACAAACACAATTTATTTGCACATTTATTTTAGGATTCAAGATAAATATTATACATAAATTAAAGTCTAGAGAACCCATTATTACATAATTACTAAGCTAATTATGGCATTGTCCACCAACTCGAGAACTTCAACAAACTACAACAAGATATTTTCCCAGGGGCATTCACCAGGCGTACATTTGGAAATATTAAAAAATACAACTATAGCAGAAAGATGCCAAAAATAGTCATTTAATAGTAGCTAATGGAGCTTTTTGTCCAACTAGACAAGAAAAAATATATGGAAAACCAGTGTGTGAAAATGATAAAAGAAGAGATAATTTAATTATAGCAGTTTATTCAATGATGAAAAGAATGGTTAATTACCTTTTATCCAGAGGGACACTTTTCAAAATAAATATGTAATACGAACACAAGAATGTAAAAATAAATAATTTTTATTTACATCAATTCACCATCTATTTGTTAACAAGTATAAAAATTTTATAAATATACAAATTTTTTCCATTTTTAACTATTCCAAAAACTTTTATAACAAAATAACCACTATAAAATCAATGAGTTTTATAAAAAGTTAAAACTGGGGCACACACTTATTAAATTATATCACAATTAACACACTATAAGCTCATATCACTTGCAGAGATTACAGAAAACGGAGACAACCATTTACAAAGAGAAGTTCACATAACAGATTTTCTACGTTATATTTATGATTTTTACGAATAATTACATCATTCTCACTTTTTCAGCCACTTCACATCTAAATGTAGGATTTGTGCATTTCAATCCGTTGACAATTGCTAACTTCCTAACACACCCTGTCTCACACTTGTGCCATTCTGGCCAATTCTTGAACTTCTTATTTGAAAGCGTCCGCTGGACAGTTTTTCAGTTTTATTCCTATATCAGTTTGTCCTCCTTCATTCAACCCTCGATATTTTAGTTGGTTTTTACCAGTGACTACTAATATGTATAAATGGACCCGGCACTCTCATATACGACTAAACGAAAAATGGGTTGAAACATGAGACAAAAATAGAAAGAGACACACATATATTTATTTACAAATATTCCGGCTCCAACAGTAGCGTCCAACTACATTAAATTAGAAGTCATGTTATTCAGATTCAAAATAATAGAACTATGTCCTAATCCGCAAATATTAATATATTAAAATCCATTAAAAGAGGTTCACAATAACAAAAACAATTAATGGCTTAATTACTAATATGTAACAGTAATTATCAAAACATTTATTTATTCACATAAAATGTAGTTTTATTTACTGCTTAAATGACCATATGTACAACTTAGTTAACACGTTTATTCTCTGACAGTTACCGGTAAAAATATAATTCGACAAACGAATATGCAGTTTTCCTGCATGTAAAACACTGAAATAACACTTTATGATTGTTTTTTACAATTATACAAAATAATGTCTGATTTCAAAAAAGTTTTTACTCCCAAACACTTTAAAAATTATAAATTACGAAGTTATCCTGAAATCAAAATGTAAATAAGCAAATTTGGGCTGTTGCCAGTCACATGCCTAAATTTACATCTTAGTGCTTACAATACCGTGGTTACAATGGAATGATGTTTGGCAATTTTGGCATCGATAAGCGGCTGTTTACTATTTTCCGGCAAACCTCTCTCACCGCATTTTTAATGTAAACAGGAAGGTCCATTTATATTAGTTGTCATTGGTTTTTACCCATGGAGGGTAGAGTCAATAGATCTTTACACCCTTTGTAATGCGCAGGCGCGTTCAACATGTTAAAAAGGCGGGAATATGAAAGTTTCGGGCACTTTTCACAAATATGCATAGGGAACCTATATCATTACCCTTATTAACAATGAAATTAAATTAAATATTAGTTGGTGGGGTTTTATTTGCACATCTTTCAACTTAATAAAACAAAGTTCCAATGGTGGTTAAAGTGTTATCTTCGTCTACAAGGCGAAAATTAATTTGACAGGTTAGGACAAAAATTATTCTCATATTAGGTTTAACGTAATTAACATATTGGTAAATAAGAAAATAAACATTAGTTATATAAACTACAAATTTAGTTTATTTATTATTACTATGGATTTCTCAGTTATTGTCCTTGTTACTACAATTTGTGATTTTAATTATGTAGGCTATTCATCTTTCGACTGGCAGATATAAGAAAGTTAATTTATAAGATTTTTACGAAATCTGTACAAAAATTGTATGTAATATTACTGAAGTCAGTACAGTTGCTACAAATAAAATATAATATTCAGTATAAAAATATTTAATTAAACTCAATTTGCACCCATATGTCTAGCCATGAGTACATTATTTACAAAAATCTAAACTTTATTTACAAAAAAGGTTTAATTTAATATTATATCTTTCAGCAAGTTATTGTCTTAACAACATATACAAATATGTGTATCTTTATTTATCTAATCAATAACTTGTAATCGACCATCACTTAGTTCACCTCTCTAACTCATAAATCATATTTAGCACATTTTACACAAACTTTTAACTGTTTACTATTTTCGTTGATCTAATAAGCTTTCGACCAAATTCGATACAAGACATTGGAAAACTAATAAAGTCAAATAAATTCTCCAAAAACGATTTACTGTACGTATGGCTCCCACATATTCCACGGCATTAATCCTTTTTGCTCCATTCTTTATTGATGAAATGTTATATATGTTAATTAAAATTGGTATACTGATAGTTCACTTTCTGACTATGAAAACTTTACTACTAATAGTAAATCAATACATTACATTGAAATTATCATATTCACATTATAAACAAGTATAAAGTGCCCGAAAAAATAACGGACGTTGACTCATGCACATAATTTTTTTTCAATTATGTACAGGTCTATTTATACCAACTTCTAAAAAAAAGGTATTATAGTTCTAAGGATATTAATCTTTTTTTTTTTTTGAAGACGGCTAAAACGATTTGTGTGATTTAAATTGTGTCGAAATGGACAAACGGAACCAACTGGTGACTGGTGATTGTGGATGGACAACGGTGGAACTCCGATTAATAGAAAACTTTTGTAGATTCGCTAAGTCACATCTCTTTGCCGTCATAAGGTATTACGATAATATTAGTACCAACATTTCGAAAGTGACTTTTGGATTCTGCGAAAGTTTTCTATTGCTCGGAGTTCCACTGCAGGTGATGTATCTCATGAGCTTCGGAAAAAAAATATTATAGAGAAACAGATTAAGAAAAATTGCTGGAATTAAGTAATAAGTTTGTCACTCTGTCGCTAGAGGGCGTAATTCCTATGTTAAGTTAAGAGCAGTTTTCTAATAAATCAATGTATGGTGTCAAAAAGATATTACCGTTTTAATTTTAGTTTTTTGTTTTAATACTTGAAAGAAAGGGGAAAGGGAGTATCAACTATTATACTCTGTTCTTGTAGTTTTGACATTAGTTGTCAATTGGTTTTCGCAACTTCTAAATACGTTTTCTAGACATTATTCTAGAACAGTTGGATTATGAAAATGAAAAATTAGTGTTAATTAAGTAAAGGGCTGACGTAATTTAGACAGTGTTTGACCTTCAATTGACATTAATCAATATACAGCCATACCGGTTCTAATTGTTCCTAAATGATCTGAAATAAACATATCCTAGCGGTTTTGGCTAATAGCAATGAGTCCTTTGTTTGAAATATCTTCAACCGGTAATAACCTAACGCATTACTTATTTTTGCTTGTCCCATTCTTAAATTATATTTACTATTTTATATGTTTAAACAATATTTTTATAACACAGTTTATAAATATCAGTTAAGGACCATTGAAGCCCAAGCAATTAAATAATATAAATAACATTTTAGATAAAGATAAACTAACAATTTAACATATGATTTTTACGTTTTTTGGTTAAAACAAATGGCGGTCTAGCGAATTAGTTTCAAAGAGGTGAAGTAGCGGAATTCATGTAATATCAATAGAAAGAGAGAGAGAATACGCATGTCGTTCCTAATTGGTCAGTGTCAGTGGCGACGCCTACTATTGGTAGGTTAGAGACATAGCAAGCGCTCCCTGATATTGTCTTTCTCTTTCTACTGTTATTACACTGCCACTTACAATAACGCCCATACCTAATTCACTCTACGTATATAATAGCTCTATGATTAGTTTCTGTTCAACTTTCAGTGTGGAAAAGGGAAATGTCAACGTAAAAGCACTGTCTATCAAGGGAAGATCCAAAGTTATAACCGGTAGATTGCTGTAAATGGGTTATAGTGACATTGTTCCGTGGTAAATTCAGGATGAACTCTAACATAAACAAATTTGAATGGTACAACCCATATACTTAATACCAATATACTGCTAGCATAGTCTAGAGAGAGGCGCAAACCTCATATCATTTCTGTGAGGACGATTCACGGAACCTCAACCGCATGATAGCGCCAATGCAAACAAGGGTACAATAGCCGCCACATATACAATCGTATGCATGACTCCATGATTTTACAGTGAATTTACGATCTCATAATAGCTGCAAATAATTTCACGATTTTTGTAACCATACTGTCAGATGTAATAAATTGGCTAATTGCCACATAATTCTATTTTTATTTGACAGACCACATATTTACAAACTTGCGACTCCCAGGGAATGATAAGAACTTCAGGAAAATGATAATTATTACGTAATATGAATTTCTGTGTGTTCGATAATCGATAATAAGAATGACAATTTAGAACAATTTTGCGGAAAATTAGTACCCCAAAAATGTAACAGTAACTTCATTATCTAATGATTTTCATCTCTTATATTTTTTAACATAATCAACAAATACAGAATATATATATATATATATATATATATATATATATATATATACTAGCTGTCGCCCAGTGGTCGAAATTCGACCAATTGTGTCAATATCCCTGGCAGGTGAAGTTCCCTGAAAATTTTATCGTGACATTCTATCCTAGGACTTAAGGAAGAACAGCAATTACACGGAACTGATCCAAATTTGGAACCTCTGTGTGATGGTTTCCTCAAAATCCTAGATGTCGGTTCTACATCTCGCTTCTACAAATAAGTAACGAAATTCATGTTCTTTTTCAGATATAATTAATAGGACTTTATTTGTTCAAATTCGTAATTATTAATTTAATATGTCAACAATTCAACCGCTAATGGGCTACCCTACATAATTATTTTTTCTAACCACCCGGTATAACTATAATTACACTCAATTCTCTAACATTTATATATAATTTATATATAAATACTCATTATAATAATTCCATCTCATTATATATTTCTACCACCCTGTATATGCAACTGCTCATTGACCACACATAATATTTTTTAACATTTTTGAACCTATAAGCCTATAAGCCACCGTATTTACTCTTTTTGTTTATGAAAACTATCTTCTTTAACTATAATTCTACTCCAATCTATATTTCAATCATCATATATATATGGAACTCGTGGGCTACTCTATAAATCATTTCCTTTTCTAACATTTTTTATAATCATCCTGTATATCTATAATTCCTATATTTCATCTACCCTATATATACTACTGCTTATGGGTTACGAAATGTTGCATTTCCATTTCCGCCACCCTGTATATGCATCTCTGTATAATATTTTTTGCACCACCCTGTATAACTGAAATTATACTGCGCCCTCTATTCCAAGAACCCTGTAAATTCAACCGCTAATGGGCTTCCCTATATAATTATTTTATTAGTTATAATTGCACTCTACTCTATATTTTAAACACCCTATATATGCAACTGTTTGTGTGCCACCCGCAAAAAAAATGTTTCTAATAATCTGGAGTCGCCTTGTGTAATTATAATATACAACTCCTTATATCTCAGTCAATTTAAAACATGAGAACACATAAACTTTTTTCCCATCCAAAAAGTAGCGATTTTTACTTTAAAATATATTAAATAGCAATAAAATTCTTATAAGATTCTACACATCAATTTGTATTGGAATTTTTTTTCAAGAACTCAAGTATGTTACCAAATCATCCTGTATTGAAACTCTTGTAATTTCAAAACTCAGCTGTGATAATTATTGTCACAATTTCGTTCTTTCTCGGTAATACGATTTTTCCCTAGCAATCGATTTGTAGACACCAAAACCCCGAAATGAAATTTCCACAGTCATATTGCAATTTGCCAGAATTACATATAATAAGATATATGTAAATAAACAAAACATTATATGTATTATATTGTTAGATAAATAAGTAAAAATATATTTGCGGCATATCACATCTCGTTAAAAGAATATTTAACAATTTTTGACTGACTGCTAATATTTTAGACGACATGTTGAAATTAATTTAAAAGATTACCTTATATCGAATTAAACAGCAATATAATACTAATACTTATTCAATTTTCAATTGCACATGGCATAAAATAAAAAAAACGTATTCAACTTGAGTGGATCTGAAATCAAATGTATCAATTAGCTTTATAATCTCTCTATAGTTAGTTTACTTACGTAAAAGTTTTCATCGGGGGATTATATCAAAACATTTAAGAAATACAATGCACCACCTGTTAATTTATGTTAAATAATACCTTATATGTTTTGTTGACAATTTTTGTAAGTTCATTGAAATTGGAATTTTGAAAATTATACATTGATAATTTTTTGATTGCATAGGCCTTTTCATCAGGTGATTGCGCAAGCGCTGCAGCCATTTTGAAATAGCCGTAATTTAAAAGTTTCGTACTGTTTTAGTTAACAATGGCTGGGAATGCAATAATATCTCTGCCAAATAATAAATTACTTGAAGAATTAATTGATGGTGCTTCACTTATTTTTAACTCTGTGGAAGCACATAGCTGTGAGCAATTAAAAAGATGGTTAAAATGTCACGGACGTTCACAGCAAGGAAAAAAAAGTGTGCTGGTTGAGAGGTTAGGTATCAATACTTGTATTTACTCTTGTAAAAAATCAGAAAAAATAAATAAAAATCATGATTTCATTCGAATTTGCATGTAAAAGCACCTTAATTAATATAAAAATTAACAAATATAACTAATGTCATAATAAAATATTTATAAAATCAACATGACATTTAAAAAGGAGTTGAAAATTCTAAGACTAAAATAATGTTCATATATGCAAGCTAAATTCAATAATTGTCATTAGTTATATCTTATAATTAATTAAATCGAAGATGTATTCAATAAAAAATAAGTATGTTGAATATAAAATATTAAATATTATTTTCAGGGTAAAAATTGGTATAAGAAATAATATACCTGTCGATCCAAATGTTGATAAAGGATCAGGATTTTGTTCACTTGGACCACTTTCTCCAGAAAAATGCAAAGAACAAATATAAGTGTCCTTAGTAACATCATCAATAGATTTAAATCCTCTGTCACTTCGGCCACATTTTTTCACCCACGAATCACATTTAGAACATTTTTGACATGTTTTAATATGTATTTTTTTGGATGACTTAATTACTTTCTTGCGATATTCCAGGCAAGGCTTTGGAAAGTTTATAAAATAATAGGTATTTGTTTTAAAAGATTTATACCGTGTATCACTTTTGCATACTCCATAACAACACCGCTTTGTTGTACCTTTTCGTACAGACAACATAATTATAGTTTACAGCAAAATTGCTGTATTGAATCCTGACACTTACTACTTTACTTTTATTACTTTTTTAAATCATAAACACATTTATAATAGTATTTATTAATTTTAAGTTTTAGTACGTGGGCACTTTAACACGTTTGTTTACAAATAATAGTACGAAAAAAATGGCTGATGCGAACGCATGCGCACTGAAAATGAAAAGGCCTATTGAGAAGGTATCTTAACCTAGCGGTTTACATTGTTAAGAAATGTCAAATTGAAATTCAATCTGCTACATTGTGGTTGGCTGTGAACTGGTCGAGAAATTAGAAACATTGCCATGATGTCAGATCTAACTATTTATCTTCAATTTCACTATTTGTATTTATATCATAGGCTTTGTAATCTTAGTTAAATTGTATGAAACTATTAGCCTTTAAAATAGAAACAATATAAATTAACAGTATAATGTTAAAATAATAAAATATTATCGGAAAAACATTGTTTAGTTGACACGCAATACAAATTTCTGATTTTAGTTTACAAACTCTATTTAGAAAAACTTGCCAGTACCCAATAAATTGTCATTATAATATATTATAATTTTTTGTGGTGAGTTCTCAATAGCATGATAATGTAGAATAACTTTCAGAACCAAACAAAATTTGTTAGTTTTTCGTTTGATTTAGTTTGTTTTTCTCATTCGAGTTAATCCGTCTTAGGATTTTCTCTCCAAGCAATATGGCGGCACTGTGGACGTAAATTATGAATTTTTTATTTTACTTTATTTAATGAATGAATCAATATTATAAATATATTTTAGCATTCTGCACTGAAGGTCGTCAATAGCCACTAAACAAAACAAAAATCAAATAAATCGGTTCAGGGACAGGGGAGAAAATGGTAACTAATCGTTTTGTCTTAGCCTATTTATATATAGATATATATATATATATATATATATATATATATATATATATATATATATATATATAATTATAGAACTGAATTAAATTGCCTATTTTTAACGATTTCACACGATTTTCGTAATTTTTGATCTGAAGAATTATAATAAATAGGTATTACTCGTATTGTGAACGTCTGAATCTCGTTGTTTGGAAATCTAAAACACATTTATTTGGAAGCATTTAAATTATTGTACTTAATAAAAAGTACTATTTCGCGTAAAACCACAGAATAATAAAATCGTAAAATTTCATAAAGAAAATAAGAACAAAGTGTTCGATTCCCAAGAGAACATCGAACATCGGAAATAGTACGACATCAGCATTTTCTCGCAAATGTATTTTTTCAAAAACAATGCTCCCATTTTGCGACAAGTTTTTTTACTATCTCAAAAAAAAACTGAAATTAAAATGAAGAATAGAATTTAATTGTACATTTTTTTCGATAAAATAAACCATAAGGAATATTGTATTGAATCAATAAAACAATATCGTGAAGAAATAAAATATTGTAAATAAAGCCAAAATAGACATTTTAATAAAAGTTAAATAAAATTAGTAGTGATAAATAACCACAAAGAACAAGTCAAAGGTAATATAAGCTAATATGAAATTTCTGTACGTTGCTGGAAAATTCCATTCCAGGTGTTAAACCATGTATAGCGCTACCTGGAGGATTCTGGAAGAATGAATGAGGCGGATCTATTTGAGACAATGTGTCAAGTCTTTCAAAAAGACTTTGAGTACCCAGCTTTAGATGAAACTTGTATAAAAGCTGCCCAGCAATTTTTATTAAAAGGTAATATCATCTCACGTTTTAATCCCACCTATCGCGCTCAAGTTTTATGTAGTCAATGTTCTGTATACTTTGGGTCCACCCAGAATCCGCCAGGTAGCGTTACCCAGGATTTAACACGTCCAATTGTGAACAATGTGAAAATTTATTACACGTTTTCTGGCAAACAGTGCTTCAACTGTTCACAGTACAATCTTTAATATTTTTTATGGTATATAATATATTTTATATAAGTATTGGCTACATTGTTTTCTTGGAAGGAAATGCCTTGAAATCTCGTTAAGAGATAGCGCTTTAATTGTTGCTAATGAATTTGAACTTGTAGTTGGTTCTTTCTGACCACTATTCGAAATCACTTCTACAATAAGACAGATACTCTGTAATCTTCTGCGTCCAAAATCAAAATTAGCTGATTTTGCATAAGTGTTATTCCTTAAAAGATTATATTTTCTAGTAAGGCCTTACTAAAGGTTTCTTTGTGGAAATTTTCCATAATTAATTCGTACTGCTTTCTGTAGTTTTGCTTCACTTTAGAAGAAACTAAATGCATGTCGGTCAATTCATGTCAAAAATAGTTTGTAGAAATCATTTTTTGACTAATGAAAAATTCATTTTAACACTCACCACGGCAAAAATTTCAAAATTATTTATTCGTCCATAAATTAGAACCTGCCAATCTTGACCTATCCCAAAAGCCTACTTTTTGTTACATTACCAATGTGCGCGAATACGGGTTTTCTTAAGTTTTTGTCATAATGTGGTTTTTACTGTTACTTTTCCTAAAACCAAGTACGATACGAAAATAATTCAAAATGCAAAACAGTTTTAATTGTAGAAGCCGAATCACAAAATAAAAATGAAAATGGCAAAGTCCATGCGAAACATTATTGTTTATTTATGTATTTTACTGTACTTTTGGATGAGGAAGTTCCAGCAGAGGGTTTTCACGTGTTTTTTAAACACCCTCTATCAAATCGTTTCAAAAATAAGGTAATATATTTAACGAGGTGATTCTTGAGTTCATTTTATGAAAAAAACTTCAAATGGACGTTTGTCCTCAATGTCTTAACAGGGTTTTCATTAAAAATATTCTTTTTATAAGAACTGTTATACTATTAGAGATATATTTATGAAACGTGGAACTCGGGTTGTATGCCTTCAAATGCTGTTTCTGATGTACAAAAAATTTTATTATTTCTACAATGACGTTTTTTATGTTGAGATAAAGCTACCGTTCTTTTGTCAAAAAATATTAAATCCAAAATCCTTACCGACACAACTGGCAGAAATCATAAAATTGTTTGTCTACCAGAAAATGCATCTTATGCCTAGAAGATGTGTTTCGAATTTCAAAAAGATATTTAGAGCAGTATAGCAGTTTTCATAAAAGATTTTTTTTGCAAATTATACTATACTTGTCAAAAGTTATATATATATATATATATATATATATATATATATATATATATATTATCTTACTTATCTTGGTTATTGACTAAGATAATTGTCTGGGAAAGCACAGACTTAAGGCCAGCAAAACAAGTCGAGGTCGCATAGAATGAAAATAATAATTAAAAACAATTTACTCTAAAAATTGGGATTAATGAAATAAACAAAAGAACAGCTGAAAATAAACTTAATCAGGGAAAGAAGAAATATATACTACAAGAAAGCTGAATATCAATACTGCAATTCAGAAGAGTCAAAAGAAAGTAAAATTATGCAGACATTAAATTGAACAATTAATAACTTTTATAAATATAATGTTTTTATATATATTTGTAATTAAATAATTAAATCAAATTGATTAATGTGTTGTGAAATTTTAAATATAAGAATAAGAAAATACTTATATTTCTCTTTAACGGAATCACACCATATCTAGGGAAGACGACAAAAATCTATGTCATTAGACTGGTTCGTGGCGGTATTCGACATCCGAAATTATTTGATAGTGTAAAAGATTGATATGGTCAAAGTATCGGTCTGCTTCAAGTGGGTTTACGAAATGAGGAACATTAGCAAAATAACTTGAAATGCTAATTATTATTTTTTGATTATATTTATTAAATGTTATCGTTCGCTTACTAAAAATACTTGAAACAGGTTGTGAAATATTTGGCAAACTGTGCTGAATTTGGCATTATTTCATTGTTAATATAACAGTTCTTCACATTTTGAGTCTGCTTTAATTACGTCCAATATTATTATTAGTTTGACATATAACAACAATTTTCCAACATTAACAAGAAACCTATTATTACGAAATAAATTTTAAAATAAAATTATGAATATTTAAAAAATCGATTGTGAAAGCCGTTACTTTGTGATAGTCAATTATGATGATGAAATGATAGAGCCTTTTCTATCCCATTATCAAAAAGTGATTTAAAACAAGAATTAGATATTATTATTATAATAGCCAAAAATAACGACATCAATCCTAATTTAATTATGAAACTAATCTCCCGAAAAGAGCTTCAACTAGCATATCGAAGCATTTATCCCTTTGTCAAAAATACAGATCCTACAAAGTACATTTCATTAACTTAGTTTGGAAACGTGAGTAACAAAATCGCTAGAATTCTATCATCCCAGGATATCATCGTTAGTTTCAAATCACAATTCAAGTTATCAAATTTATTATTTAACGCCAAGGACAAAGTTAATATTTACAACAGGTCAGGAGTTCATAAGCTGATATGTTCGGACTGTAATAGCTTCTATGTGGAAATGACAACCAGAAATTTTGCTAACAGGTACCTAGAACACTATAGATCTTTTAGACTACATAAAACTGATTCAACCTTTTCTAACCATGTAATTCAAACATGGCATACTTTTCCCGCAATAGAAAACACAAAAATTTTGCATTTCAGTAATAATTATTTTAAAATATCTTTGTTAGAACAAATTCAAATTTACCTCCCTCACAATAAATTCCCAGCTTAACTCTATAAAAACACCACTGTTCGAATTACTACGTTAGGACAAGTATTCCCGGTGATAATCTTAGAATATCAGGTAGTTGTATAATACCTTTATATCGGCTTAGTTTTATATTCATTATGTTCTTGACCACGACCGGCTAACCATCATGTCGGTGTATTTGGTCATTAGTTGTGTATTTAAGGTTTGTTAGATGGGTTTTTTTATTGTTTATATATGTTTGAAAATGATGCGCTAGGCATCGAAACTAGTCACATATTTTAGTGAATAAATGTGTTAGTGATAGAGAACAAAGTAATTAGTTTCATTTCATCATTATGAATATTTTATAAACATATGTGTCAACTCCTACACATTTACACCTCATTATTTTTTAAAAATTCTCTTTAAACTACAGGCGACTCGACCTTAACTGAAAACAACCACATTCCTAAAATTTTTGAAAATTTCTTTGCAACAGTTAGCCGACACAAGATATCAATATTATGCTTAAAAATTTAGGCATGTAATACTACGATTAGTTATTCGGAGCGTTGTTTCACGCTGTTTAAGGGTGATAAAATATTTTTTTTGCTTCAGAACTTAACAGTGGATGACTACTATCTTTATCACTGTACGCCGGAGTCAAAAAGAGCATCAGTCGAATGGAGAGGAGAGGGCGAAAGCCGGTCAAAGCATCCAACTACTTAACAGTCAGCAGGCAAGTTTATGGCCTTTGAATTTGGAATACGCACAGCTATTTGGTAATGTAGTTTCTACAGGTCAAAGGAATGACACCTCGAGGAGGGCAGTCAATATCTCTGGTAGATGAAGTTAACCTGAAAATTTTGTCTTGGCATTCTAACCTAGGACTTACGGTACACCAACAATTACACTCTAGATATCATATTTACATCTCGCGTCTACAAATTTATCGTATTTAGAGTAGGCGTTGTTGTTGCCTGTATAGAAGGTATATGGTCTAAATTAGAGTTTCTTAATTCAGAATATTATTGATTGTAAACGTTCTTTTCGTTTCAATAAAATAATATTTATATAAGTATTATGTTTTATTCGCATATACTGTTCCTGAAAAGACAAATAAGAGTAATAAGACTTTGTTATAGCAATCGTCAACTGTCAACACTTTCATTGTTCTATATGACACAAGTGTGCCACAACACTGTGTTGAAACCCTGAGCCGTGCCTGTGTTGAAGTGTCAGCACTCCAAAATCTGAAGTGTAACCCATCAGATAAAAGGTCTTTTGGGTTACATTGTGACGAAGTTTAGCCAAAAGACTACACTCTAATGCAACTATATGAATATGTTTAATTAACAAATCAGATTAAATAAGGAATTGAATAGTAAATATGATAGTACAGGCATACTAAAAAATATTTATAATATAAAAGAGCAAAGAGAAAACAAATTAAATAAGGAAATAAAATATTTAATACTACAAAAAAAAACACATACAGTATAGAATGTAATAAACTACGTGTTAAGATATGATAGTAAAATTCACACTATTAAGCACTGATAAACATATATACAAACCCATGCACACACATACATACATTTATGTATGGTTTCTTGCACATACACACATATACATATACACATATACAATGTAAATTGCAAATTTTCAATACAAGTTTGGTATTTTCTTTCAATATGCAGCTTTTTATTTCGATTGTGGTGTTATTTCCCAAGAAAACATAAAAAATAATCAGGAATATGCCACAAAATAACATTTAGAAGACAATTACACATATATCTTTATGCACATAAACATACACACTAGTATAGCTAGATGATTTTTTTTTGCAAATAAATTGTGTGGAGAGGCAGTGTTAGTCGAAGGTGATGTCTAAGAGCCTTTGCATTACCATTTCCCTGTATACGTTTTTCTTTAGGTATGGAGGAATTAACGTGATAGTAATTTTATTCACTAAAGCGAGTTGATAGTAGCTGAACTGTTTATTAAATTTGAGTTATTTTGCTTCTTTTATTTTGCTGGTTACTTGACTATATCTACGCAGATCAAAGACGAATGTACAATAATTGTTCTTTATTTTCTGTAATTTAGTTTTTGATCTCTGGTCAAGACATGGGTAGTAAAGAACTAATAAATAATTTGATAAAAAGAAAACTCAATTTTCTGCACGCTTTTTCCGGGTTTTAAAATTCAGTAAATGTCGACTTCTTTAGCTTTACTTTGATAAATGTAGATTTTATATTTTTTTTAAGTGTGAATCGTAATTTTGAATCGATTGTAACGCCCAATACTATCTACTAAAGCGATCATGAAATTCATGAATTTTAATTTGATATTCCTGGCAGATTTGTCGTATAAATTATTCTGAGAAAATAGTATAATTGCGTTCTTATTGGGACTAATGTGCATACCATGCATCCTGAAGTAGTGGTGAGTCTTAAACTCCACATTTACTTTATATGAAACCTCTTTCAAATGAGCAACATCAAAAGAGTAATATATTTGAATTTCATCAGCATTAGTTTGTACCGTAGTACTGTACAATGTTCCAAGCATGTATCTAAATCAAAAGTATATAATACAAGTTAAAGGAACGGACCGAAAACCAATCTCTGTGGTACTCCGGTTGGTACTTATCTACTGGCAACACCTTGAGACGGGTTGACGATGTGCAATGTTTGATTTGAAAAAACTTAAGGGATCATCCGCTAATCCATAATACTTTAACTGGCTTATTGCAAACCTATGATTTGCTATATCGAATGCTTTCGAGAGGTCGATATTAGCCAGTATAGTGCTCATGTGGTTGCCTAGGTTACGTATGATGTTATCTGTTAAATTTTATAAAGCTGTAGTTGTGCTATTTCAACCCTGGGTAATGTATGATGTATTGTGAAGTAGTTTAATAAGTGCTTATATACTGATTTTTCTAAAATTTTTGAGAAGAAACATAAAAGACTAATTGGTCTTAAGTACGTAGATTCACTGGGATTACTGGTTTTGGTTTATACAAAGAAATATCTGCCAAACGATGAATTGCGCTTATTTGCGGGACTAAAATGAAGTAAACAGTAATTAAGAGAACTTATCTCTAGTAATAACTAGGAGACTGTCAGCTTTGCAAATTAAGGAGAAAAATCTTTTTAGTTACCAGAGGATTCTCTTATGAAATAAAAAAAAAAGTTTTGTAGCTTTAAATAATGTGACCAAACAATTTATGTGCTACGTATTCAAGTAAGGAGACTAGATAAATGACAGAAGTATGGCAGAATTATCAATATTCTCTTACTGAAATACAGGTCTCCATATCTTTTTCTATGTTTCGAGTTCATTAATTGATTTATTCTTTCTAATAGTTTATAACGTCAAATTACGGACCTGAAATCATTCGTTATAATGCTTGTTATTTTACTAGAAGAATCTTTGCTAGAGTTCAAGGCTGATGCAACATTAGTGTGTTATTTATTGTACATAAATTTATGTATATTAATTCTGCAATTTGGTTACTTTTCATGTTTTCGGGAATTATTAAAAATATGTGCTTGCAAAGTAATTATTTTTAATTTTACAGAGGATAATGAAAATAGGTATACATTAGGAATTGATTTAATATGTTCACACTATTGAAACCTACCGCATTTGTAATATTTAGCCCGCACATGTTCTATATCTTCAACAATCACCCATTCGATACGGATTATATAATTATATTTGAACTTTATTATTTGATACATCATAATAATAATCAAAAATGAAGAAACTTAAGTTTCAAATTGAAATATATATATATATATATATATATATATATATATATATATTTTATATGTTGTAAATCACTTTAGATTTTTTAAAAAAAATTATTTATTCAAATACAAAAATTAAAACTTTAAACGAAACAGTAAATTGAAAATTAAATGAAATGACTAAATGGTACAAGTATACTAGATAAATGACGACCGTGGGACCGCGTCGCTCTGATTTATAACATTAAAAAGCTGACTAATCAAAACAACGGTCAAGTCGATGCGTTCCCACGTTTACATAGCGAAGCAGGAAACTGGTCAGCGAAATATGATACTTTGTATCTTACACGTGCATGATATTTACGCCTAACAGCTCCCCTTTACCAAGAAAAGTTGATGCTGTAACATCAACTTTTGGAATTTACTGGACTAGCTAGATAAGCAAAAAAAAATACAATTATGGAAATAAAATAAAAGTAAAATGAACATAATGATTAAGATTAAATAGGTTACATAAAAGGACAAAAAAAATATATTAAACACAGAAAGTGAAATTAGTCTATAGAAACGTATCAATAAAAGTTCTCACTTCTATAGGTCTGGATGTTCTGGTTCCTCTCCGATGTGGGGCCTCAGCTTTGGTATGAGCCTGGAGAACGGTTTTGCCAAGGGTCTCAGATTCTCTGGATTAGAGATGTCGTTTTTCGGAGGTCTCTTAACGTGCCTTATAATTTTCAAGGAGCTGTATACAATAACAATTGTTACAATGATAATTATTGTAGCATATGTGAACCAGGAAATGTTTTTATTAACGAAGGGTTGGTTGATGAGATCGTCAAGATCCCTTGAATACTGGTCCAACTTGTGGTTGGCTATGGATAGTTCTTCCATGTTTAAATCGTCCAGTTTAAGGGGTTTAAGTTCTGGAATATCTAGTTTTTCGGGGTGAGAACTGCAACAGTTGTAAGGGATTAATACAGGGTATGAATTGTCGGAAATGTTTATAAGTTTTTGAGGTTCCGCTTGTATTTTTGTGATTCCCACGAAAGCACTGCAGTCTGATTGTAAGCGAATAATGGTATTGTTTGTTAAAACTATTGTCTTAGTATCTATTCCCGCACAATTAATTGTCACATGTAAGGGCTCGGACACTATAACAATCCACGTGTTAGTTTCTAGTCTTTGGACATTGTATCCTTCACTGAATACAACGGAGCTTTGGCAACTCTCCGGTACACTACGGATGTTCTTCAGAAGTTGAGCTTCGCAGGGTGCATTGGAGTCGATGGGGTAGGCATATAACTCAGAACACAGTTTTTGTTGTGGAGTTAGTGGCTTGCATACACTCAAGTCCTTAATGGGTATGTACATTAGAGAATCATCGTTTCGCGCAATATATTTTTGGGTGAATGAAAGAATATGATGAAAACCAGTTCTGTCATCTAAAATTGGGATAGGATATAAGTGGTAGGCGGTGTAAAGTTGTTGCTCTACAAGAGGAATTTTTAAAATAAAGACTAAATCTGAATTAGTTTGAAACGCTTCTAATTCGATTACTTCCAAATATTGGGCGACACTTGAATATCTGACAGGTAACGGTAGATTGTTTTTGACAAGATTGCGAAATTTCTTGTAGTGACTTTATCAAATGATCAGGTGTGATTATTGAGGAATGAATTATTTTTAATCGAGCAAATGTTATGGAATTTAAAATATCATTGAGGTTATCCTCAAGAAATAAATAGCTTGCCATTAATTTTTCGCATATTCCCAAAAATGACTGTTTTGCTTGGATAAGGGCTATTTTGTCGTTTAGAGTATGTATTGCCAAATTTATTGCGTCAATGTTTTCGTTAAAGTTTGCTTCGTCAATTTGGAGTTTCTGAATGGTTTCATTGAAAGTCTTGATAATAGAAGTAGTTACGCTTATTTGATTTTTTAGGAGATTCTCTATTTGTAATTGTCCCTGATTAAGTTTGTTAATACTATCTGTGAAAAATGCGCCATCGGTTGCGTCAAGGTTTCCAGTGATGGCTTTAAAGATAGTTCCTACACCGTTAATTAGTCCTCGTTTGGATCTTTTAGTGTCCATGAATATTTCTGAAAATTTAGTTTTAATTGAATCTGAAATTTGGGATAAGAGACTGATGTGAGTTTGTACATCAATTCGGAATGCACCTGTGTCATGAAATTTGAAACCTGGGATGGGATCGACAGTGTTTTCTAATGTTTTGAGGATTCTGTTGTTGTTTTCAAAGATTTCTTTGAGTATCGTCAAGTTACGATGAACTAGTAATGTCCATTTATAGTTGGAGATGACTATTCTAGTTTCGTCGTGATAGTAAATACCAAGAGTGTTGTTTATTGGTTTGATGTTGAACTGTGAGACTGCTGATCCGAACAGCAGTAGTAACCTGAAAAGAAAGTTAGTTTTCAGAACAGAGTTTCATTCTGTCAAAGTTAACTTTCGTTCGTTGGTTTGTTTTGAGATTTAAGAGTGTGGCTGAATTATTGTGAATGTCTAAAATTTGGAATGGACCGTTGAATTTATTATGAAGTTTGTCTTTAATTTGGGATTCCTTGATGTAAACTTTGTCACCAATTTTAAATTCGGGAAGTTTGTCGGAAACGTGTTTATCAAAACGTTCTTTAGCCTTTTGCTTTTGTAAGTCGGTTTTTTCGCGGGCTACTTTGTAGTAATAGGAAATGCGATTGTTCAAGTCTCGGATATATTTACTAATCAGTTCCTTATGGTTGTAGGTGGTTTCTGGTGGTCTGCTGGACGTATGTCCAAACACTAGTTCGTAAGGCGAAAAGCCATGGGTTTTGTTTGTCGAGTTATTGTAAGCAATAACCGCATACGGGAGTACATTTAGGGGATGTTCATCTGGGTTTTCGGCTTTATGGATTCGAATCATTTCTAACAGAGTAGAATCAATTCGTTCTACAGAGCCATTTGTTTGCGGATGTCCTACGCTTGAATAAGTTAGTTTGATGTCGTACAGTTTACACAAGTCTTTGAATATGGCGTTGTCAAATTCCCTACCATAGTCACAATGGATACGCAATGGCGTACCAAAATGTTGGAAGTATAACATCATAGTACTGACAACTGATTTGGCTGATTTGTCTGCCAAAGCATAAGCTTGAGAGTATTTTGTCAGTTCGTCTCTTACAGATAAGATATAGTTTCTGTTAGGTATTTCTAGTATGTCAATATTAATTCGCTCAAACGGTGTTTTAGGCGTTTCCGTAATGACGAGGGGATTGTCTAAGTTTTTGCGACACGCTTTAGTTTTTTGACAAATTTCGCAGTTCTTAACGAAATTTTCAATGTCTTTTGTGAAACTTGGCCAGGTGTACATTTCTTTAATACGGCGGACGGTTTCGTTAATGCCGCGGTGTAAGTTATTTTTCCCGTTATGATATCGTTCAAGGATCAACGGTATTTCGTCTTTTTCGGGGGTTTTGGTAACGTTTTGGCAAATTTTCCATTTGATTTCTTTTTCAGCGAAAATGAAAGAGAGCATCTCTAAAATTGGAAGATCGAGATTGTTTTCGACACAGTATGTTTTAGATGGAGATAAAGTATCTTGATGTTTGTATATTGATGCAAAAAGAACTTCATTTACAATGTCAGGATCATTTGGAAGTGGGATTATGAAATATTGCCTTCTGCTTACGGTTTTGCTGGCGAATACATTAATTTTAAAGGTTTCGAAGTCAGCGACTTCTTCGAAAATGTCTTCGAAAATGTCGTGATGAAATTCCTGAAGATTGGATGATTGGGGGAAAATTAAAATGTTTTTATTTGTTTTGTCTAATAGTTGACAGTTGGAGAATTCAATTTTGCTGTAGTCAATTAAAGAAGTAGTTTTATAACGTTCTATAAAGGTTTTAAATTCTTCGGACATAGTTTCAAGAGATATTTCATTTTGTTCGGGTTCAGGACTGTCGTCTTCGGATTCGTCGTTTAGGGGTAGGACTTTGAAGGGTGTTAGTTTTGATTTTGACTGAAATGATGAACATTCGTCAAGATGGTTGATTTTAATCCGTGATAAAGCATCAGCGTTCTTATTAACTTTACCAGGCTTGTAAATAATTTCATAGTCGTATTCTTCTAGTTTGAGTCTCCATCGGGCAAGTCTACTACCGGGATCTTTTATAGAAAATAGCCAGGTTAACGGGCGATGATCGGTCAGTAGTAGGAACTTACGGCCATAGATTATCGGACGAAAATGCTTAACCGCCCAGACAATGGCTAAGAGCTCTCGCTCAATGGTGGAGTACCGGGTTTCGGCTTTACAAAGGGTCCTAGAAGCATATCCAATCGGTAAATCCTTACCTATTGGCCCTTGAGATAATACGGCGCCGATGGCAAAAGCGCTGGCGTCTGTAGTCAGTATAAACGGTTCGTCAAAATTTGGGTAAATGAGTATAGGGGTGGAAGTCAATGTTCGTTTTAGTTCATTGAAGGATTTTACGCACTCCTCGTTAAAATTGAACGGTTGGTCTTTTTGTAATAGTTTTGTCAGTGGTTTGGAGATCTTTGCAAAGTTAGAAATGAACCTACGATAGTAACCAGCAAGGCCTAAAAAGGATTTTATGTCTTTAGGGTTTTTTGGTTGTGGAAAGTTTAAAATACAGTCTACTTTTGATGGATTGGGTTTTACACCGTCTTTAGTTATAAGATGTCCTAAGTAAGCGACCTCCTTGCGGAGAAATTCGCATTTGTCAGGCTGTATTTTAAGGTTAGCCTTTCTGAGTCTTTTAAATACGTCTGTCAGTCGTGATAGATGGTCGTGTATTGTAGGCGAGTAAATGATTATGTCATCCATGTAAACCAGACATCTTTCATTCTGGATTCCCATAAGAATGTTATCCATCACCCTTTGAAAGGTAGAAGGAGCATTCTTCAGTCCGAAGGGCATCCGGACGAACTCAAAATGTCCGTTCTCGACAGTGAATGCAGTTTTCGCGATGTCTTTTGGGTCTATTTCTATCTGGTGGAAACCAGAGGCGAGGTCAAGAGTCGTAAAGTACTGGCATTTGCCTAGTTGGTCTAGTAAGTCTGAGATGTTAGGTAGGGGGTACTTGTCATTGATTGTAAGTTCGTTAAGTTTGCGGTAGTCTACTACAACACGCCACTTCTGTTTTCCAGAGGCGTCTAATTTCTTTGGTACCACCCAGACGGGAGAGGACCAAGGCGAATTAGAGGGTCGTATAATGCCTTCATCGAGCATTTTTGCTACCTGGGACTTAACTTCTTGTTTGTGTACTTGGGGATAACGGTATGATTTTGTATAAACGGGTTTCCCGTTGTTGGTATCAATACTATGTTTGATTTCGTTTGTGAATGATAAGTGATCGCCTTCGAGGTAGAATATGTCTGAAAAGTCGAGGCATAATTGTAAAATTGAGTCTGACTCTTCGTCGTTTAAATGTTCTAGTCGGAGTTGTTTAACAATTTCTTCTTGTCTGTCGGGTTCGTTATAGTTCAAAGGAGTAGTTTGCGAGAGAGAATTCACAGAAAAGTTTTGTAACGGTTCGAGTTTTAGATTTGAAAAATTTACTATTTTAGGGATGGCATTCGCATTTAGAATAGATGTGAGAAATTGGCCTTTGTTGTCTACTGTAACAACAGCATTGGGGAGATGAACTTTTTCAATTTCCATACCGGTTAGAAGGGCTTCGGTGTTTCTTAGTTCACAGCTAAGTTTAAAGATTTGTTCGGTACGGGGTTCAATCGAAATTGTATTAATGGACGTATAAGAAGGGGGACATTGTATAGATTCAGTGGCATTGATTATATCGTCTGTCACTTTATACAGAGGAAGTGTCTTAAAGTTCGTTATTAGTTCTTTTTGTCAAAATCTATAATGCAGTTGTAGTGCTCGAGAAAGTCAGAGCCTAACAAACCGTCGAATTCTATATCAAGGTTGCAGATGTAAACCTTGTGCGGATCTTTTATATTAAAAGGGACGAGGGTTGATTCGTTTATAAGGATTTTCTGGTTGGTAATTCCCTGAATTACTACGTTTTCCTGAAATCTTTCTCTGAAACGTGTGCAAGTGTCTGGTTTGAAAATAGAAAGACCAGCACCGGTGTCTATCAAGAGTTTATATGTGTTAGAAGAATCTGTGATGTAGTATAAATTTTTAGAATTTACGGTCAGAAGCGGTCTTATAGAAAGCTCTGTTCGGGGAAGTTCAAATTCGGGTCGAAACTGTCTAGATTTAGTGTTTGAATTTGGGTCTGAAGTTCTGTGATTTCCGGGGGTTCCGTTTGGAAAGGGAGATTCTGAAAATTTACGGATGAAAATTCGTGTTCATTTTCAACATAGTTGTCACATTCTGCGTTATCTGTTTTTGAGTAATAGTCGTAATCGGTATGTGTCGAGTCGCAATAGTCTTGGTCGTAACTTTCAAAATCGGTATTTTGGTATTGATTTTCGTATATGTTAGTATTGGGTTGATCGTACCCATAATTATAAGAATTGTTTAAGTGATGTGTTCGTTGTTGCCGGAAAAAGTTTTGATTAGGTTTATATTGACCTGAACTTTGGGGTTGTGTATTGGTTGAAGGACGAGGTTGTTGAAAGTTTCTGTTCTGCTGGAAACTCTGAGTATTGGGTTGGAATTGTGGCCTATTCTGGAATTGGCTCGGTTGTTGAGAGAATGGGTTAGGACGTATGTTTGAAAAGTTTTGCCCATAGTTTTGATTTTGTTGCATTTGTCTCGATTTAGTGAGACATTCGTTAACAGTATGCCCCATTCTTTTACAGAATGAACATTGTTTTTGTACTGGAAACTGGTTGGGTTTTCGAGGAGGTGGACCTTGGTTTCTAAAATTTGAAAATTTTTGAGATTCTAAGTGATGGAGTTGGAGTTCACGTTTTATGCGTGAAACGGCGGTGAGAATGTCTTTAGGATCGCTAGCACGAACTAGTTGTCCTATCTTTGGCTCTAAACCTGTTAGGAGGCTATTTAGTGCCATGGATTCGATCAAGTCGATTTGTGCCTGTTTCTCTTTTTGAGTCAAGTTTTGTTTGTTAACCGCAGCAAGCATTTTTGCTTGGTGGGTTTGTAGTCTGGCTGAAAATGTTAAGGGGGATTCGGAATTTAATTGCCTCATTCTTTGAAGATCTTGTATCAAGGCTGAGAGATCTCTAGGATCTCCAAAGTGGTTCTCTAAGAGTGTCTGAATTTCTGTCAGTTGAGTCGGGTTGCGAGAATTTATTAGTTCGGCAGCTCTGCCGCGAAGTTTATTTTTTATGTGCAATATTAAAAGCACTTGTTGATAGTCGGTTGCCATACTATGTGCAGTTTGACATGAAGAAATGAAAGTGTTTAAGAATATAGGGTTTCCGTCATATTCCGGAATTATTGCGAAAATTTCTGATATTTTGTATGGCTCTACAGTAGGAGTCGCCGCACCTTGTCTTGTAGTTGCCATTTCAAATATTCAAGTGTAACGAAAACGAAAATAAAAAATTTAATAAGATAGTAAAATGGAAGTAAGCAAAGTAACACAAAATAATTTATAAAAATTCAAAATTAAGGTATGAGTAAATTGGTTAAATAAATTCAACAGTTTGCGAACATAAAATAAAATAAAGCGTGGTAAAATAATGCAGAATAATAGTAAATGCGTTTCAAAAATTATTCAATAGCTTAAAACGTAATTCAAAGGAATAAGAAATATGTGGAAATTTTAAACGAGAGAACTGATAATAATAATATAAAAATAAATATAAAAATCGTTTCAATTGGTAAATAATTGAATCAAAAACGAGATGTTTCTACATACGTTATTAGTACCCTAGGCATGAGACTGTTCTGGAGAAGCTGAGGACTGGTTAGCTGTAAGGTTGCGTGTTCCAGGTTCTCGCTGCCACAGTTGTTGTCTCCAGCAAGAGGTTGATTGTCCCACGAAGGTTTGGAAACCACCACGACTAGTTAGAATTCTCGTGTTCTAGTCGTTTTGGAACAATCCTACTGACTGCGCCAATTTTATATGTTGTAAATCACTTTAGATTTTTTAAAAAAATTATTTATTCAAATACAAAAATTAAAACTTTAAACGAAACAGTAAATTGAAAATTAAATGAAATGACTAAATGGTACAAGTATACTAGATAAATGACGACCGTGGGACCGCGTCGCTCTGATTTATAACATTAAAAAGCTGACTAATCAAAACAACGGTCAAGTCGATGCGTTCCCACGTTTACATAGCGAAGCAGGAAACTGGTCAGCGAAATATGATACTTTGTATCTTACACGTGCATGATATTTACGCCTAACATATATATCAAACTTTTTTTTTAATTTAGGAACGACGAGTCTGTCATAGGGTATAATTATGAGAAATCTGCTGAGAGCTGATCATGTAAAATTCAATTTAGTATGGTTTTCCTGAGTAATATCAGAATAATTTTGTGTTTTTATTTGAAAACGTTAGTAAATGTACAAATCTCCCGGCCTGATTTTTTTTGCAACACTGTAATGTAATTTTAAATTTGAATGTCATCAGATTTATCTTCCCAACAAAAATGTTCCTTAATTATATTTTAGGTATGATAGTTACATAGTTATTTACTTTAGATGTTTAACTTGATATACCAAGGTCAGATACTTTTATGCTCGATCCGGCTGTAGTTTGTAGAAATCTGCAATTAGAGAAATTCGTCATTCGTCTCCGATAATAGCACAAATTATTCAGGGTGGATGCTTTGTGGACAATAGTCGATTATGAACCGAATGCGAAACATCAATTCGAGGACGTTCAAACTTAGAGATTTTTAGTGACACGCCATATTGTACATTTATTTGTGTTTGTTTGTAATAATAAAACGTGGTGCTTGCCAAATGGAATGGAATGCTATTAAATCTTAATTGAAAGACAAAGCAGAATGCTGCACCAAAATTATTAAATTAACTGAGGAACAATAGTAGGAAAATGATAGTTCGAATGTGCACAAAGCTATACCAACGAATATAGAACCTTAGGCAGTTTAATAGAACAGATTTTAAAATGGGGTAAGTTTTTAATACTATGTTCTCTTTATCAAAATTAATATGTATTTTGTTTTTTTTTCAGAAATTAAGGACACATTTAGTTTGCCCTAAGAAGCAGCATATACAGCAAACTTGATTTCATTTTTGGATAGCTTTTTTAACAGTTAATATAAGTATAATAAATGTATAAAAATTGTTTCTCTTTTTCAAATTACAATAAGTTTTTCATCTATGTCACTGAGATAAGAAATTGTACTCTGAACTCTTTATTGCATGTACATTATCTAAAATCTTGGATAAGCAGCAATTTTTTTAAGCAAAATGTAGTACCTCTTATTAATGTTTCCTCGCCCCTAATTTATACAGTATCATATAATAGTAATTCTTATATTAATGGTATTCGTCTCAAACTGAAGAATTTTAAGGATTTTATTTAAGCTTACTTTAGTGTTTTCAATGATTACATCTAGTCTGTGTTTTAAGCATTTATTTTTGTATCTAATTAATCTGTTTGAATTGTATTAATGTATTTACATTTTGCATATTTAAAATGTAAAATCTAGAATTAAATTTAATCCATGCCCATGCATCATGCAGTAATTAACTTAGATGCTGCTGAAACTGATTAAATAATTTGGCATAGGGGAAAAATGTAATGTGTGACCATTTTTCATATAAATTATTGTATTTTCTGGCTGATACATAATAAAACAAATATTTATTTATATATTGTGTTTAAATTATCCCTAACCTATTAAATATAAAACTATAAATGCCAAATATAAGATTAATGAATTACCGGCCGATCTAAAATTATAAATTGTGGTGTTCGGTCCGAGCGTCAGATGGCGCTCAAAAACTTTATTACAATGTATAATGGGAGTTGACGCTCTAAGGCGCTCTAAGGCCGGGCACAGACCTACCGTTTCTGTTCTATTCTTATGGCGGCACTTCACTTGGTGTAGCGTATTCGTCTATTTGCTATATTTGTCCAAAAACGGTCATGTGTGGAGAGGTTATCCGCTATGTTTGCCTTATTTGAACAAATAAGTCGAATACCGCTAAGAGCAAATACGGCTTACCGTCCAGTTGTCGGTTTTCAATACACATCAAAGGAGTCAAATACGGTGAGTCATGTGTCACATTTACTGGTATTCAAACATATTTGGCATGTTTGAGTGTTTTGCGATATGTGTGGATGGCACGTTTGGAATATTTGCGAATACATCAAATATTTGGACGAATATAGCGATACAAAACAAAAATACGCTAACACCAAGTGAAGTGCCGCCATTATAAGAACAGCCCTGGGACTCCGATCAATAGAAAACTTTTGTAGAATCGAAAAGTGACGTCACTTTAGAAATGTTTGCACTCATAACTCGTAATACGACGGTTATGCGACAAAATGACGTCACTTTTCGATTCTATAATAGTTTTCTATTCATCAGAGTCCCAGGGCAGAACAGAAAATAATTGTAACGGAAGGCTAGAACGCAATGCAAAGTATATCACTCGCCCGGTCAGAAAGCAACCGGCCAGCGTACCCGGTCAGAACGTTCTCACCGGTAAGAAAGAGGCATGGATTACATACAAACTCTATATATCGGCACACACAGCCCGGCGCCGGCGATTTTACCACAGTTGTCCCACAACTGTGCTTTTGATCGGTTCTTCATCTTCTATTACAAAATATGATATATTCGATGTGTCTACCACAAGCGCTAGATAACGACTGAGGGCAAATTAAGAAAGCCCGTCGACCGGTAAGTGTGTGGCGATGACCCGGATTCTTTTCTGTTCTTTTAAGAACAGAACAGAAACGGTAGGTCTGTGCCCGGCCTAAAGTTGGATGCTTTGTGGATAGCATAAACAAAATGAGAACAGAGTGTTCGATTCCCAACAGAAAATCGAAAACAGTACGACATCAGTGGCACTGTCTTCATTGGGAGTTGAACTAACCTGAAAAGCGGGAAACTCAAATTTGGCATGTGGTATATTCCAATTTCAATATTTTGATTAAAACAATTTTTAGGTTATGAAATTATTTCAATCGGTTGATTCGATTGAAATATTTTCAAAACCGTGTGATTTGATGTTGGTGAAAGATTAGGAAATAAAACTACGTAATATTCTACAAAATTAATTCATAAATTAAATTCAGAACTAAACCATGTATAATAATTTATACAAATTTCAATCATACCATTAAAAATTAACAATACTATATTCTGAGAAAACAGAGTATGAACCCTGAGAAACAATACAAATAAATATCATAAAAACAGATTTGTAAATATCATGGACATGCCAATGTATTTTAATGAACAATGAATTGTCGACAGTTAAAACATTTCCTCAAAATAGTAATCAAATCAAAGTACTAAATTTAAAGCTAGTCTGTCTTTTATATTTATAATTTTTGAATGCCTTGAAAGTTGAAAGTTTTTAGATTATATGTTAAAAAATAGGAAATTGCTTATTGCATCAAAAATGTATGCATACAATTTGTCTAAATTATTCAGATACCTACTCTGATTTTTTTTAACATATTGTTTGCTCATCCCATTTTGAAAGATGTTTGATTGAGATGCTTTTGTAATTTTGATTATCCTTGATAGCAAAAACTTTTTAACAAATCTATATGTTCGAAAATCCAAAGGCTTATCACACATGACCATCACGGTCATTTTAAATTATGTTTTATTCATGACTGCAAATCTGCCCAATAATTGAATTAAGAATTGCCCCCAAATGGATTTTTTTAAACTTGATTCTTTTCAGTGCAACTGTAGCATTAATATATAACATTTATTTTCAAAAAATTAAACATCTGTGATCATCGATTTCTGGTAATTCTATAGATTATAGTCCAAATGTGTTGTCTTGCTTTTGTTTTTGTTCTTTACACACAAAACTTGAATGTACATTGTTGAGTTGACCAGTACTTTATTTTACATGTTTTTTTTTTACATTAATACGATAATGTACAATATGCCTGTTCTTTTTTTTTGATTGAATAATTATTACTGACACTTTGATGATCAAACTTTACTTACCATTTAAAAAATAGTGGGAACAACTGATTATTGAGCATGTAATCTATATTTTAATACACTAACGAAAACTTTGGTTTTGACATGATCTTCACATATGAATGATCGCTATCAAAGTATTCCATTACCATTACCATTTTATTACATCACATTTTTTTGAACAAAAAACTGATTGTGAATGCAAATAAAATTTAGTTCTTACAGTGCAAATCTGAAGTTTATGTTTATCAAAACTGAATTTGCTGTCCGGAGGCCATAGCACCTTTTGTTTATCTTCAAAATTTCTAAAAAACTTCTAATTTTAAAACTATTGAAATGCGTTCTCTAATTAATTTTTATGATCACTACTAACTATTAGGCAAATGAGGAATGTAGGACATATTGTGATTAGAAACAGTGCATATAAACTACAACAGTAAATAGCATTAACATAATACCGAATACCGATTCTTAAATTAAATCACAAATTCTGCTACAAATAATTTCGAATCTCTTTATGTCATGGGTAAAAATAGTTGTTTCATTATTTAGAAGATTTCAATTTAATAATATTCCTTTGGTTTCGAAAACTCAACGTAAATTTTTACAATAGAAATTTATACCCCCAGAAACAGTACTAAAACACATAGTCATTATTTAGTGGATTTCAGTAACACCGTCAGGTAATATTCCTAATGATAGTTTCGAAAACCAGAGTGAGAAAAATCAATAAAATTATTTTTTTTAAACTCAAACTGACTGTATGAAATTACCAAAAAAAGAAAATTAGACTGCCCTGAAACTATTTTGAACTTTACCCTTGTTCGTGAAAAATCTGTTCGGACACCACAAATGTTTTTTTAAATAAATTAAAATCCAAAGAATATATTTCAGGTAAACAATGTGCATTCTAAATCATTGAGTGGCGAAGATACTGGGCGTACCCCGTAACCATCGTCTGTTGCTGTCCAGCCGAATAGGTCTATAGGTTTTATTAAGCTCTCTGCTTCATTATTAAAATTGCTTTATGGTAACCTCGGATTCATGGGCCTATTAGGCATTTATTGTTTATGTAGAGTAGGTACTTAAAAAGAGGACAGAAGTATATTTGCACATGTGAATGTGTATAACAGTTTCCAGCCAAATACGTAGTACCAATGACTAATGCCTAGCATTCACAAATAAAAATATTGCATCAGCTTTTGAGATGTAAGTGACGACACCATTCCATTCAAACAATATATAACATAAAAATGACTAGAGCGAAGCACGCCCGACTTCTATTTCAAATTTTATATTAACTATTTTACAACCAATATAAGAATTAAACGTTGTAATATTATTAAAAATTGAGAGGAAGACTTTTACTGTTTATATTTGATTCTGTATACTGATAACACAACCAAAGTTCGAAGATTTATATCTTGTATCACAATCTATTTGTTAGACCTTGTAATTTTATTTTTATAAAGTGCAAAGACAACATGCTTACATTAGAAATATTGTTGTAGTATGAATCTACTTGGTTTATCAAAAAATTATTTATGTGTAGATATAGGAGTTCTTAATATATTTTGGGTTTTTGATTCCGTAATTGCACTCTCAATAATTTTGTGTCGTTTCTTTCTTCCTATAAATATTAGTTCAATAATGCGGTATGTGAAAATAAAGAATTCCTAAATAGCCCAAAATTATTACATATTATAGTCTATTTTTGTTTTTTAAACGGCGTTCCTAACTTTACTGACCTCGAAGATTAATAATCCATGAAAATTTGTTCCGAGAACCGTCCAAATTTGCGCCCGACCGGTTTTATAGGGGCCATTAAATTTTTGCAATCTAGGTAAATTTCACACATTTGGACATGTGTTACCTAAAGCAATAAATATATGCCGAATGAATGTCTGAAACCTCCAGCAGTCGGAAAAACAACACGAACTCAAACTTTTACAGATAATCTTTCGCTTGAATTGCATGACCGGTGTTTCTCAGCGAGTCGTGGCAGAATTTATAATTATTTATTGATATATTAACTTTAAGTTATATTCTTACTATTATAAGAACAACGACATCAATTAAATGCAGTGGATTGAACACTTGACACAATTATACAAAGTGAGATTTTTAATTCTGCCGTTCTTTTTGTAGTATTTTTACATTGTTCTCAATTTGTTTTGGAAATATAATGATTTTGTTATTTTAAACATATCCCTCTGGATATTTTTCCTTTTTCAATTTCTTAAGTGATGTTCAATATTTCACATGTAATACTATATATACCTATGCCATAATTTCGGAGTTATAGCTAATATTATATTGTATCAGCCAAATTAAAATACCATTCATTTAGCATTGTTAAAATAAACTCGTATAATTATAATAATCAATACAACAAGCCATGAGATCATTAAAATTTTAGAATACATTTTGCAACATGCCTGGCTGCTCAGTTGTTTTTATCTCTATTGTAATCATATATTTCAATTCCTAAATATTGACAGGTTTTTTTTATAAACTGTTCTTTTGAAGTGAGCTCTAGGAAATGGTCCATATGATTCACATCGGGGATCACCAGGGTCATTCTATAAACCACACCTTCCATTCCATCTTCTAGGTCTTGCTTCACCTCATGAGCATACTGATGTGGAGATCCTTCATTTTGCAATCGTACATTGTTGTTTGATTTATTGTTATTGTCGGAAAGTTTCAAATAATGAAATTTTTAAATTAAGAATCAATTCAATTTGCAAATCACTCAGGTATAACACTGTTTTACAATAAATTGAAATACGCCCGACCATTTAGCTTACTATCAATAATGAAATGGTTCAATTAATGTGGCGTCTATACCTATACTGGGTGTGGACATCACGTATCCAACGAGAATTGTTCCGTGCCCTATATCTATAATTATGCCGATTGCCCTTTTAGTAACAAAAGTGCCTCCATCGTACAACATAACATTATTATATTTTTCAAATTGATCGTTTGAAACGTAATATTTTTTCATTATTAAGTCTTTAAATTTTTCACGTCTTTTACAATCGTCATCCAACAATTTTTGAACCCACCTTAATTTGAATGGATGACTGTAATTGGATACTTGTCTAGTACTAAACTGTGGCATGAGACACAAACATCTAAAGTTGATGCAATTTTCTGCGACCTGATTTGAATAAATCTTTTACCACACCCGTTCGGCTAAACTTCTTTACCAACTTACTCACAGTAGATCTTGTTATGACATTTCGATTAGGATATAGATAACTAAAAATTTTGCACGATTTCGCATATCACTGAAGCCTAATAGTAATTAACCGCAACTCAGAATTCTAAAAATTATGTGTACAATATTTTATGTGACTGTTGTCATTCTTATACCTAACATTTCCAGAAGACACGTGGACATAACAAATTTGACTAATCCTTTCAGCAATATGACTATTGAAATACCTTCACTATTAAGAGTTCAGTATATATACAAGTTCCTTGGTGTAGTGATGAACAACTCTCCTGTGACAAGAATAAAAGCCTTCTGATCACTTAATGCAAAATTCTGGTTTTTCAGACTTAAATTTAGCATATTAGAAACAAATGTTAAAAGCAATGTGTAAATTGTTGAATAATCTTATTTGTGATGCCAACTTTCAACTCATTTTAGGACCATGACGCAAAAACCCTAACTTTGAGATGAATGGTACGATCAAATTTATTATTCTAATTATCTCAACAGGGTAATTTTCGTTGTGGTAAAACTAACAGTGCAACGCTTTGATGTGAGGCTGGTGGTAAATAGCAAATTGCGAGTATAAAAAGTAAATGATTAGTAAATATTTTTGCTAAAACCAGGTCCAAACAATTATCGTAAACTGATACAATGTTCAAATTCCATCTAATTTACAATCGTTAATATTGCCATTGAGCTATGTCTGAAGTGTAGGGTTAACACGATATATTTGTCACAAAATTTCAAATTTTTACCCACTACATCAAAATCATTCTTTTATTAGGCTGTGAACATATTGGTATGGCCCTCAAATTTGTGGGGGTGGCGTAATCTTATGCTGATAAAGGCTTTCAATAAAATGGCGGCTGATTTAATAAAGCTGACAATATAGTACGAATTTAATTATAAACAAATGGTACGTTAATACAGAAATAACTTTTCAGGCAATCTATAGAATGTGACCATATAATTGATGTAATACGAAAAAAATATGACTGGAATGCAAAATTAAAATTACTGTAGTAATTATAAGATATGTTTTTTTCTAAGGTAAGACCTCGTCTAAAATGTGGTCGTATTGTATTTCAATTACGCCTTTAAGTGGAATTTTTTATGTTTGTTGACAAACCATAAACACTTTGTTGGCAAACTTTAAGCATGGTTTTTTTAATGACTGAAACAATAATTCCTGAGGATTGTACCAGTTTTCTGAAATATTTAAGAGATAGTCGAGTTCGCTCTATATTTTGGCCCAACTCACATTTTCTAAAATTGTTATTTATAACTAATACAAGGTACCAGATTTACTAACTTTTAACATATGATAAATATCTTTTGAAAAACTAAAAAAATACTACAATAACTTTTTGTAGAATACCTTTAGTTTTCTGTATAAAAATAGTTTTATTCAAATATATATGACACAATTTGGTGTTTTTTAATCTCTTATGTTAGTATAAAAAATGTTCAAAATATTAACACAAATGAATTGACGTACTTGGGACACAGTTGATAAATAGCTTATTTTTTTCTATTTTTACCTTTTGTGTACACTTAGCACAAATATCTGATATTATAGGTCCATATTAGTTTAATCTATAGACCAGCCGAACATACCCTTATCACTTTAAACTAAACAATAAAATTCTCAATCATTCACTAACCGAGAAAATATATTATATCAGATATATTTGAACCATTAATGTAAATAAAATTTCGGTATGGACTTTGTGATTTAAAGAGACATATCTCGCTAATATTTCTTTAGTTGTAACATAAATTACGACTGCAGACTCGACAAAAATCTAGCATTTAACAGGTTCGGGGTCAAATTAGACATATGTATGTCATTATTTATTTTAAATTATTAATAACTAAACATATCCCTGTCTTCAAAGCGTGTTCACTAAATAAAAATGTTCGCAAAATAATTTGAAATGTTAATTACCATTTTTTAATTAACTGTAGAATGTTATCGCTATCTTGTTGGAAATATTCAAATTGGTTGTGAAGTATCTATAGGTATATAAGTAGGCAAAGACAAAATATTAATATTTTGACAGAGGTCCCTCAAGCGATATTCTTTATTTTTGTTTTGTGTAGTAGTTACTAACAGCATTCAGTGCATAATGCTTAAATTTAGTTATAATATTAGTTCATTCATTAAATAAAATAAAATATTCATAATTTATGTCCACGCTGTCAATGTCAAATAGTGTCGCCAGATTGCATGGAGACAAAATCTTAAGGTGTATTGACCCGAATGAGAAAAACAAACTAAATTAAACGAAAAACAAATACATTATCATGCTATTGACACCTCACCCACAAAAAATTATATTATATGATAATGACCATTTATTGGGTACAAGTAAGTTTGAAACTTTATTTCTTTCTAAATATGGTTTGTCAACTAATATTAGAATTGTGTATTGTGTGACAACTGATCAATAATCCATAATCTATATATAAATAGGCAAGACAAAACGGTTAGGTACCATTTTCTCCTCTGTCCCTCAACCGATTTATTTGATTTTTGTTTTGTTTAGTGGCTATTAAACGAAAAACTAACAAATTTTGTTTGGTTCTGAAAGTTATTCTACATTATAATGCTATTCAGAAGTCACCCACAAAAATTTATATTATATGATAATGACAATTTATTGGGTTACTCGCAAGTTTTTCTAAATATGGTTTGTCAACTAAAATTAGAAATTTGTATTGTGTGGCAACTGAACAATGTTTTTCCGATAATATTTTATTATTTTAACATTACACTATTAATTTACATTGTTTATATTTTAAAGCCTAATAGTTTCATACAATTTAACTAAGATTACAAAGCCTATGATATAAATACAAATAGTGAAATTGAAGATAAATAGTTAGATCTGACATCATGACCATGGTTCTAATTTCTTGACCATTTCACGGCCAACCATAGTAACAGATTGAATTTCAATTTGACATTTCTTAACAATGTTAACCGCTAGGTTAAGTTACCTTTTCAATGCAATCAGAAAATTATCAATGTATAATTTTCAAAATTTCAATGAACTTACAAAAATTGTCAACAAATAAAGGTAATATTTAACAAAAATTAACAGGATGTGCATTGCATTTCTTAAATGTTTTGGTATAATCCCCCGATGAAAACTTTTACGTAAGTAAACTAACTATTGAGAGATTATAAAGCTAATTGATACATTTGATTTCAGATCCTCTCAAGTTAAATATGTTTTTTTATTTTATGCCATGTGCAAATGAAAATTAAATAAGTATTAGTAATATATTGATTGCTGTTTTATTCAATATAAGGTAATATTTTAAATTAATTTTAACATGTCGTCTAAAATATTAGCGGTCATTCAAAAAATGTTAAATGTTCTTTTAACGAGATATGACATGCTGCAAATATATTTTTACTTATTTATCCAACAATATAATACATATAATGTTTTGTTTATTTAAATTTATCTTATTATATGTAATTCTCGCAAACTTCACTATGACTGTTTAAATTTCATTTCGGGGTTTTGGCGTCTACAAATCAATTGCTCGGGAAAAATCGTATTACCGAGAAAGAAGGAGATTGTGACAATATTTATAACAGCTGGGTTTTGATATTACAAGAGTTTCAATACAGGTTGATTTGGTAACATACTTGAGGTTGAAACTGCTCTTGAAAAAAATTTCCAATACAAGTTGATGTACTCTCTTCGAGGAGGTATTCCTTTGTAAGCAAGACAATATATATTATATATAAATATAATATATATTGTTTCTGGTCGGGAACCTTCATCAGTTGCGCTCCCCACAATTGAATGTCCTCTCGAACACTTCTTTATGCATTTGATACATTTCGTTAAATTTGAAGACGCGAGATGTAAGACCGACATCTAGGATTTTCAAGAGAATCAGTACACAGAGGTTCCGAATCTGGAGCCGTTCCGTGTAATTACTGTTCTCCCTTAACTCCTAGCACAGAATGTCACAATAAAATTTTCAGGTTAGTTGACCTGTCAGAGATATTGAATACTCTCTTCGAGGTGTCATTCCTTTGTACGCAAGACAATATATATATTATTCTTTATTCCAGTTCAAAATTTACAACAAACACAATATTCATTGCAAATCCTACAGAGGTAATGAAACCTGTGCGTAGGACCTGGACAGAATTACCTAAAACTAAACATACATACTAACATAAAAATATAGACATATAAACTACTATACTAAAACACTAGAGACTAAATTATATTCAAGTATTGCTAATTTTTTTTATTTTTATAAAATACTAATTAATCCAAAACTTAATAGTACCCCTGTACTCTGCACAACAATCACGTTTTATTGTAAAAATATTTAAGAAACATAAAAACATAAAAACATAAAACAAATATTTAAGAAACATACAACAATACAATAATAACAAAATCAAAAAAGGCAAATTTAGTGTACTCACACAATTTCTTTCACAAATGTATCCTGACTTGTTATTATAAATCCATTCTTTTATTTTTCTTTTTTTGTGATTGCTATTCAAGATTTTTAAATTATTTGGCATGCTATTAAACAGTCTAATAGCTACAATGAAGCTACTTTTATAACTTATTGTTTTCTTGATAGTAGGCATTTGTAAGTTTTTATTTCTGGTTAAACTTGTCGATGTTTTAAATTTATCCTTTAGATTATTATAATGGTACATAAGTGATTCAAAGTAAAAGAGCTGTTTTATATTTAGTGGATGAACCATAAGTACAAGTTTGTTATTATTTATTACTTTTAAAATTCTGTTTTGGATGTTTTCTAACAATATTCTAAAGTTCGTGTAGGCCCCTCCCCAGGCTATTATTCCACAATTAATTATGCTATTAAATAGGGCATAATATATCATTCTATGAGTTTCACAGTTCATTACTCTAGATAACTTGGCAAAAATGAAAACAAGATATTTGGTTTTGTTAATAACGTATTGAATATGTTGATCCCATTTTAAATTCTGATCGAAAATAATCCCTAAATATTTACAATTTTGTACTCTAGTAATATTATTACCTTTTATTTTTATATTAAATATATCAGGGACACTATCAGAATAATTCCCAAAGGTCATACATAAGGTTTTCTTCGTATTTAAGGACAGTTTGTTTAACATAAGCCAGTTAGCAATGTGATCAAGATACTCGTTCATTTTCATTTCAACTCCTTTCCAAGATTTCCCCGTTGAGATAACGGCAGTATCATCTGTATTATATATAAATATAATATATATTGTTTCTGGTCGGGAACCTTCATCAGTTGCGGTTCCCGCAATTGAATGTCCTCTCGAACACTTCTTTATGCATTTGATGCATTTCGTTAAATTTGAAGATGCGAGATGTAAGACCGACATCTAGGATTTTCAAGAGAATCAGTACACAGAGGTTCCGAATCTGGAGCCGTTCCGTGTAATTACTGTTCTCCCTTAACTCCTAGGACAGAATGTCACGATAAAATTTTCAGGTTACTTCACCTGTCAGAGATATTGAATACTCTCTTCGAGGTGTCATTCCTTTGTACGCAAGACAATATATATTATATACGCAATTGCGTATATATATATATATATATATATATATATATATATATATATATATATTATATCTGAAAAAGAACTTGAATTTGAATTGAAATTTCGTTACTTATTTGTAGAAGCGAGATGTAAGACCGACATCTAGGATTTTCAAGGAATCTATCACACAGAGGTTCCGAATCTGGATCCGTTCCGTGTAATTTCTGTTCTCCCTTAAGTTCTAAAATAAAATGTCACGATACAATTTTCAGGGTACTTCACCTGCCAGAGATATTGACACAATTGGTCGAATTTCGACCACTGGGCGACAGCTAGCCTATATAAAGATAGGCAAAAACAAACGTTTCTGTACGATGTTCTCCTCTGTCCCTCATCCGATTTGCTTTATTTTTGTTTTGTTTAGTAGCTACGGACAACCTTCAGTGCATAAGATGGGTTGACTCCAATGTGAAAGACAAACTTAATTAAACGTAAAACTAAACGTTCGCTACATAGTCATGCTAATGAAATAGAGTCGACCAAAAATTATAATACATAATAATCGCTGTTTATAGGGTGCTCGCAAGTTTACAGTTTGCAACTTTCATTACATTGTAAATATGGTTTGTAAATTAATATCAGAATTATATTGCACCTGATCAATTTATTTCTGATAATAACTTATTAATTTTAACCTTATGCTTTGAAGTTGGAGTCTTTTTATTTTTGTGGAAGAACTTTTATATAATTTAACTAAGATTACAAAAAATCGTGAAATTGTGCACCAATTCACGATAAATTTGGTTTAAATTTTGACATTTCATTACTTTTGTTGCAATTAGGCTGAAAGTTTTCAAATCAGTCAGAAAAGTTTTGCAAAGTATTTTTAAGGTTTCAATTTCAATTCGCAAAAAATATGTGTATTTAACTAATATTAATTAACAGTATGTAGTTCGTATTTTTTTTTATATTCTTGACATAAAAACAGAAATCGTCATGAGTTACTAGGTAGGTAAGTGTGTTTTAATTCACATTAATGAAAATATATTGAATCTTAAGATATTTGAATTTTTTTATATTGAAAATCATACTGAAAATTAATGTTCTCTGACAATGTGGGTATCTTATAGTTAATCTATGTTACATTACATTGTCCCATTGCTGCAAAGTTCTGTCTTTAAAAGCAGGTTACTAAGTTTTACTTAATAGCAAAATATCATTGACATATTAAAGATTTGTTTGAATATAAAAAATTTACCTATCCATTTAAATTTAAAATTCAAAACGCTCTACCAGGACAACAGAAACCACTGCGTAATTACATATTGGAATGTCTTCGATGGCACATTCCATAGAGAATATTCAAAAAAATGTATGAATTAGATGTTGCGGTTTTAGTTCAATGCTGGTTCAATGCAAGTATATAATTGACGAAGGACCTTTAGCGGAACATTCAATAAACACGTGCGGTCACATAAACGAATCACCAAATAAAAGTTATCACTAACCTTTAAGTCGAAGCTCTGGTGTTTTCTTGGTTCTTCTTTCTTCTGAGGCTAGCCCCGTAATAGCAGGAACAGTTTCTTAGAGCTTCGTCTGGACAACACGTTACACAAAAAATAGCGACGTAATGTTCATTGATTGAGCATACAAAAAAATGCGGGTTTAACAACAAATGATGCGCTTTTGTAAACACAAAAGAAACAAAATGAAAGCGGTTTAGCGGTCGTTACGAACGAAGCTACTAACTCGCGAAATCGTAACGCAAACAACAACAATAAGCGTCGTCTCTTCAGACGGAATCAAAAATGTCCGAACAGTTCGGAGCACAATACACGAAACTCCCAAGCGTCTAAACAGCTAGGGAAGCGAACCACGAATGTCAATACTGTCTATATTTTACACGCAAAAACACACTTACAATTAGCATTAGCGCGACGGAATGTTTTAGAAAAGGTGCAGAAGTTTAAAAATCAATGAAGTAATTCAATCAAATTGAAAACAATACACTAAACAAATTGCGGGAACGCACCATTCCGCCAGCCTTGGATTACTTATTTCAAAACTAAGGGTCCACTGGCAGTTGACAAAGCTTTACAAGACGTCGCTTCAAAGTACCACTTGCAGTTCTAACTGTAGCAACGCCTACAACACCATCACCTCCAGGATGTACGTCAATAATGCGCCCTAATGGCCAATTCAAAGGAGTTGAAGTGTCTTGCTTCAAAATAACAAGATTACCTGGCTTAACAACCTCCGAGGGATCAGTCCATTTACTCCGTTGATGAAGAGTATGTAAATATTCTTGCGACCAACGTTTCCAGAATGCCTGATGCAAACGACTCAGTAACTGCCATCTGTTGAGACGATTAGATGGGACAAATAAGAAATCAGATTCAGGAGGTGCTGTTAAAGGTTCCATGGTAAGAAACATACCAGGACTCAAGGCGGTAAGATCCGATGGATCGTTGCTACAAGGAGTTATAGGTCGCGAGTTTAAAACTGCTTCGACCTGTGCAAATACAGTAGAAAGTTCTTCGTAGGTTAGGGGATTTGATCTCCAACGACACGTCTTAAGTCAGCTTTAACGGATTTAATTTTGCTCTCCCATAGTCCTCCAAAGTGAGGAGCCGAAGGGGGATTGAAATGCCAAGAAATGGGTTCTCGTGCAGCAGTAGCTCTAAAAGCTTTCAAGATCTGCTTGTGAGCACACACAAAATTAGTACCGCAATCACTATAGATATGGCTACATCGACCACGACGTGCAATGAATCGTCGCAAAGCTGCCAAGAACGCATCAGCAGACAAATCTGATACGAGTTCTAGATGAACAGCTTTCGTTGCAAACCACTTAAACAGGCACAGATAAGCCATTAAAGTTTTCGACCCTCTAGTTTTAGCCATAGTTATAGTGAAGGGACTAGCAAAACTACTCCAACATGAGAAAATGGTTTCAATTATGAAACGCGGGAAATGGGCAAATTTCCCATGAAGGGTTGGTAAGCAGAAGGATTAAGCTTCCAACAAGAAACACATTTAGAAATGACACTACGAATTACTTTCTTTGCGGATAGAATCCAAAATCGTTGCTGCAAAAGAAATTGAACGGTTTGGATTGGTGACATGACAATCTTCGACAATTAGATTAGTCAAACGATTTTTACTTGGTAGCAGTGCGGGAAATTTAGTGTCTACGGGAATGGAGCATTAGCCAATCTACTACCAACTCTAAGAGTTCCCTGTTCATCAAGAAACGGCGAAAGTTTACGAAGCGATTTGGGCAAAAGTTTTCGTTCTCGAAGAAGGGAAATCTCTTTAGAAAAATATTGATCTTGAACATATCGAACAATGCGAAGCTGAGCCTGATATAACTCAGCAGCCAAAAATGATCCAGAGCCCCTACGGTCTGGATTGCGAGCGTTATCAACAAAGCGACAAATATGAGCTATAATGCAGGTAATGCGATTAATAGAAGAATGTTCTTCTAACAAAGTATCAAATAAATTTGATGAAGCGGTGACTTGAAGCGCCACTATACGGGCTTCAGTCATAACTAGCGGTGACATGCTTGAGTCTGAGCAAGCATGTGGCAAACAAGCGGTAATCAACAATTGTGGGCCTTTCCACCAAAGTGTATTGCCTAACAACTCTGATGGCAAAGTGCCGCGGGAACCCAAGTCAGCGGGGTTATCACAAGATTGGATGTAAAACCAATGCGAAGAAGGAAATTTTTCCTGAATGTAAGCAACTCGATTACTGACAAATGTCTTCCAACGGTGCGGGGAAGAACTAATCCATGAAAGGACTACCGTGGAATCTGACCAGCAACGAATCATCTTGAACAACAAACGACTATTGAATTGCTCATAAACATAATGAGCCAACTTAGCGGTAAGAACTGAAGCACACAGTTCCAATCTGGGAAGTGACAAAGTTTTCAAAGGGGCAACTTTCGATTTAGACAACACAAAAAAACTTTGACGAAATCCAGATGCGGTTTCGAACACAAAATAAACAACAGCGGCATAACCTTTCTCAGAAGCATCACCAAATGCGTGAAGTTCACAACTGGAAAAGTTTTCTATAGCAAGCAGGAGAGGCAAAACTAAATTCTGTAAGGAGGGAAGATCACCTATGAATTTTGACCATAACGAAACAATGTGAGCAGGCGGGGTTTCATCCCAAGACAATTTCGAACTCCATAATCTTTGAATCAAGTGTTTAACCAAAAACGTTACAGGTGAGATAATTCCTAATGGATCAAAGATTCTGGCCAAAGTGGACAGAAGTATGCGTTTAGAACAAGAGCTATCAACATGTGGGAGACTAGTAAAGAAAAGGGAGTCAGAGGATGGATTCCAATGCAAACCTAAAACTTTTAAGGGATTATCAGATTCAAAAGAGTATGGATTCATCGACAAATATTCCTCAGGGAGGTGTAGCAACAATCGTGAATCATTACTGGACCACTTGCGAAGCTCAAATCCTCCTCGTCTTAAGAGTTCAATAATTTCTAACTGCAATGTTTGAGCCTTTTCAAATGATGAACTTCCAGCAATGATATCATCTACGTATGTGGACGATCGAACAATAGCGGCTACTGATGGCAAAGAGCGGTCTTCTTCATCAGACAACTGATTTAAAGTGCGGATAGCCAAAAAGGGTGCGGATGAAACTCCATAAGTGACAGTCTTGAGCCTATAGACTGCAACTGGATCTTGCGGAGAAAAACGCCAAAGGATTCGCTGATAATTTTGATGTTCTGGGGCAATCAAAATCTGTCTATACATCATTTTGATGTCTGCAGTGAACACTACAGGATGAAATCGAAAATTCAACAAAATAGCGATAATGTCTTGCTGCAATTTGGGACCGATAAATAAACAATCATTCAAAGATAACCGATGAGGTATCTTAGCGGATGCATTAAACACTACACGAAGTCAGGTTTCAAAACACAATGATGCGGTATGTAGTAACAATCAGAAGCAGTAGATGGATCAGGAACCAACTCCATATGATCCAGCTCCAAATACTCTTTGAGAAAATCACAATATTGTTTGTAGAGATGTGGTTGCTGTAGAAGACGTCTTTCTAAAGAGTAGAAACGTTGTACAGCGGGATTATACATTCCATCAAAAGCAGGAAGTGTATTTCGAAAAGGAAGAGGCACAACGAATCTACCTGAATCCAATCTCCTGTATCCCTCGGAAAATATTTTTTCCCAGATAAGATCATCAGGGGACTGAACCAGTGCGGTAGGAACATCTTCAATTGTACAGAACCTTTGGAGTGAATCATCTAATGATACTACATCTTCAATTTGACAAAAAAGCGAAGTTGGGTTTATGACTGACTGAGAGTGAGAGTTAACAGAACTCGTAGACACTCTACCCATAAGGATGTAACCAAACACAGTGTTAATAGCATCAGGAACACCTTCCTTTCCCAGAAGGCGTCCATCCAACAAAATTTGAGAGAATATATCGGCACCTAACAAAAGATCAATAGCGCCAGGGCTATTGAAATCAGGATCAGCAAGTTTCAAATTGGTTAGATATGCCATATTAGCCATGTTAATGGGCGCAACAGGCATATCATTGCAAGCGCGGGGTAGAACAATAGTATCAACAACAAAATTGCACTCACGCTTTACTATAGAGCGAAGAGAAAGGGTAAGAGAGCCCTCAGCAGAGGTACTCTGCACAGAACCTAGCCCGTTGAGTTGTATCGAAGCGGGCATAGGTCGGAAGCCAAGGCGTTTCACAGCCTTGCTCCCAATGAATGATGTCATGCTACCAGAATCTAGCAGACATCGCAAGGTTTGATAAGAACCGTGCTTATCTAATACCTCAACTAAAGCGGTAGATAACAACACATTTGAATTGTATGACAAAAGTGAACTATGACAAGAAGTCTGCGGTAGAGAAGTTTCGGGACCTTCAACAGTATTAATGGTACTGGATCCACTAGATGTGGAAGCCAGGTTTGCGGGGGGAGCACTAGATTCAGACTGAATGCCTGAATCAGCACGATTTACAAAATGAAGCAATGTGTGATGGCGTTGTTTGCAGTTGCGGCAAGTGGATAAAGATTTACAGCGATTCGACTGATGAGAATCGCTCAAGCAATTAAAACAAAGTCTAAAATCTTTAACAAACTTAAACCGCGCGGATACTGATTTGTTCAAGAATTCAGAACATTTGTAAATCGCATGATCGGATTTACAAACTAAACAATTTCTATTCTTAGTAACAAACAAAGATGTAATGAACCGGGAAGAATGTTGCTTTGAATTCAATGGTAACTTTTTGTCAACACTTCGCTTTGCCTTGCGGGATAATTCAACATGTTCAAAGGCATCGCAATGCTTCGACAAAAAATCAACAACTTCCTAGAGGATCGGAAAGTCATCTTGAGCGGTCACAGTACCATGGTAAAGTTCAAATTTAGCGGCTAAATTCTTTGGAACTCGTTTCAACATCATCTGAACGATACAAAAATCCCACTGATTTACTGGTAAACCCAAATTCTTCAGTGCTTCCAAATTATCACTGAAGTCGTCCAATAACTTCCGAACCTCTGGGGGCTATCTGAAGTTAGTTGGGGGAATTGTTCTAAAGCTGACCAATGAGACTCCGCGATTAAACGAGTTCGCTTGAATTTTTTCAAAAGTGTTTCATAAGCACTCACGTAATTGTTTTGTTAGTTTAAAATTCCTAATAGCCTCAAAAGCAGGCCCTTTTAAAGCTAACTGCAAATATTTGAACTTCTGCATAGCACTGAGTTTTTCATTATTGTGAATTAATGAATCAAACAAATCAATAAAAGTACCAAATTCCAATATGTCTCCACTAAATGAAGGCAAATCAATTCGCGGCAAAGCAACACTTTCCTGTTCCCGAGCTATATTTTGTGGCGTAGAATTCTGAACAGATTTCAGTTTAGCAAAAATAGACCTAATTGAATAAAACAATTTTTCAAATTTATTGCGAATGTCATCCTCAAAGTCAAAATGATCTGTTGCATCTGAAATTAATCCAACAATGGAATTGTGATTTTTAAAAAATTCTAAATGAATTGAATCAACCATATCAATCATTCTAAAAAACAATTCAACGTCGTCACCTCTTAAGGCTAATCTTCTACACTCCGATTGTCGATGATTTTTAAATTTTCGTAAATTTTCAGCGGTTTTTGACATCTTAACAATAAATTAAAATCACTGTAACCCACTGAACAAATCTAATACGATAGAACGAAAACAAAATACTATTCCAAAAATGTACAGTTTTTTACTGTTGAAGTAGAAAATATCTGACCAAATGTCAAATAAATTCAAAACAATTTAGCAAAATAACCAAACAAACAAAACGAGCTCTTGTAAGTTTTTAAGGCGACAAAAAATTGCGTTTTATTTCCAACGGAATGAGTGAATATCCCGAACTTGCTTTCTCTTCTAACAAATAAAGAAACAACAATAATTGCAACGAAAGATCAATGTTTTGATCATTAAACTTTGCACGAAATTAACTCAAATGTATCCGGCCCGGAGTTGGACCAAATTATGTAATTTATTCGATAATCTTTGCACTAAATTAACTCAAATTGCATCCGGCTCGAAGGACCAAATTATGTAATTTATTCGATAATGTTTGCACGAAATTAACTCAAATTGCATCCGGCTCGAAGGAGCAAATTATGGAATGTCTTCGATGGCACATTCCATAGAGAATATTCAAAAAAATGTATGAATTAGATGTTGCGGTTTTAGTTCAATGCTGGTTCAATGCAAGTATATAATTGACGAAGGACCTTTAGCGGAACATTCAATAAACACGTGCCGTCACATAAACGAATCACCAAATAAAAGTTATCACTAACCTTTAAGTCGAAGCTCTGGTGTTTTCTTGGTTCTTCTTTCTTCTGAGGCTAGCCCCGTAATAGCAGGAACAGTTTCTTAGAGCTTCGTCTGGACAACACGTTACACAAAAAATAGCGACGTAATGTTTATTGATTGAGCATACAAAAAAAAGCGGGTTTAGCAACAAATGATGCGCTTTTGTAAACACAAAAGAAACAAAATGAAAGCGGTTTAGCGGTCGTTACGAACGAAGCTACTAACTCGCGAAATCGTAACGCAAAAAACAACAATAAGCCTCGTCTCTTCAGACGGAATCAAAGCGACCGAAAAGTTCGGAGAACAAACACGAATCTCCCAAGCGTCCTAACAGCTAGGGACCGGAAACACGAATGTCAATACTGTCTATATTTTACACGCAAAAAACGTTTACAATTAGCATTAGCGCGACGGAATGTTTTAGAAAAGGTGCAGAAGTTTAAAAATCGCACCATATATGATAGGTTGGTTCTAAAATGATAAACATAGCAGTGACTGGGTAATGCTCTTTTAGACCATATGATGACCATCTTTTAATTTCCAGTGTTTGGAGTTGCCTATAGTTCAACAAGAAAATGTTTAATGTTGTAAATTATAGATCAGTATTGATTTCTTGGAGAAGTAGTACTAAAGTCGCACTAAAAATCAGTTTTACTTTTAGCCTTAATTATAAAGGAATGATTCACCACAAAAAAATGAACACCTGTTATTTTTTGGTATTAAATAATTACATAGTTTCGAGTGCCGGTAGATTTATTTAGGTAAATTAAATTTTATGAAACATTATTTTCAAAATTAAAATCAAATCACTAAAGCTACATCGAATAACATGCAAAAAACACTTTCACTTAAGTGTTAATTTTCTTACAAGAACCGATGCAGCAAAAAACAATCGTGGAAGCGGTCAGCTGTAGTACTGAGTAAGGCTTGTTATATGCTATGTTGCCACATCTATTCGGAGTACCATACGACAAATTATAACAGAATATTTAGAGTTTAAATATTAATTTTGTTTGTTAATACAGTCATTAAAGTTGTATAAGCTGTTTGAGCTGAGTGTTTACATATTTAGCTTTAGAAGCATTTTGAAGCCGAAAATAGTCACTGTAATAAAGTCAACAATTTCTATTTTAAAGGCTTCAATTTCATATAATTCAACTAAGACTACAAAGCCCATGATATGAATAAAAATAGTGATATGTAAGATAAATATGTAGATCTGACAACAATTCTAAATGTTCACGGCTATCGTCGTTGTAGCGAAATTGTTTCCTATTTGACATTTCATAACATTGTTAGCCTTTTCAACCTTTTCAATTCACTATAAAAATAATTAATGCATTATTTTCAAAACTTCAATATCCATACACTTCAAAAATTGTCCACAAATAAAGGTATTATTTAACATAAATTAACTGCAGGTGCGTTGTGTTTTTTTTATTTTTGCTATAATACAGAAACAGTAATCCCTAACTTGGTGTGTTTCATTTAGATTAATGAAATTATACTGAATCTTAACGTATATTACAGCTTAAGGTGTACTAATATGTAAATACTTATGTATTGTAATTATTTATAGTGCATCTTCATAGATACTGATGAGTTGCTTTCTTGTATTTTCTTCTTCGAAATTAAAATCATAATTGTGAAACTATGAATATGTGCAAAGCATTTTGAAAAAGTAAAGTTTAAAAGTTTAAAATTATTAAGTGTAATATTAATTTATTATTTGATATTCTATAACATTAATAAATGTATTTGAATTTTTTAAACTGATAATTATTAATACATGTTTAAGTATAATAATATATAAGTGCGGAAAATGTATTTTATTATTAGCAAAATAATCTACCAGTGAGATACTGTTTTTTTTTCTTATATTTTATCTTATGAGTATTTTATTTTACATTACAGGGCCCTATTCCTGCAAAATCCTGCCTCTTAATATAAAGTGAATGACTTTTACCTAAAATGTACATATTGCCATTTTCAAGATGTGTATTTTATTAAAACTATATTAAATACGCAAATACAAAAGAGTTCAGTACAAATCTGTTCGTCAACAAATTTTCTCAGGGTTTTCATTGCGAATTGACGGCCTTTAGTGTCACTAATAACAAAAATTGGGGAATGGTTATTGGCAATATATTGTAAAGTTTTTATTTTCACACTCGTGTTCAGTTTAGTTCTTGGATTTATTTAAAAACACAGTATAACTCACTCTACTTTATTTCCACTACTTTTACACAAATTTATATTGACAGAAACTACTATTTACATTTTATCTTAACTATACAAACGACCGACGAAAACTTAATGAATCCTATCGCTAGCTCTTCTTATTTATACATTTATCTTGGAATTGTCTGGTACGTCCACGAAACATCGGGAAATTCCATCACGTTCTGGAAGCTTTAAAGGAATTCCCAGAAACGGCAGCGGTCCGCCGGTTGAGAGACAAACATTTCGGGTTCCCAGAATTTATCGGAATAATGTCTGTTCCATGAACTGGTTGATGCCCGATTGCACCAGCGGTCGGATGAATTCTCGTAACAATATATTCCATAATAGCTGAACTAGCGCCATTAAACTTTCCACCGCTAGAGGACAAAATTTTTTGATATATTTTCAAGTAATTAAAATAAAGACTTTTATAAATTCTATAAAGTACACAGAAAATTGTGTAATAGTAGAAAAAATGCAGTAAATATGCAAATTCATATAGGTATATTCTCTTTAAATTTTGGTCGAATTCTTTGATTTATAATATAAAACTTCAAAATTTAACTGCTTTCATCTAACTTTGATACACTATATTAATATTGACTACCTAAAACGCACTCTTTATTTGAGTAACTCAGTAACTGCATAAATACTTTTCAAACATTGATGTTGTTTCAATATAATGGGTGAAATAACTGTTTTTATAATTTCGTCTAAATAATTATATCAAATATATTTTAGATGCAAATATAATTAAGTACATTCTAAGAAATTAGTTCTCAAGATGTGAAACATCGGCAACCTAATTCGATTCAACACTTCTTTTTGTATGATCTGTGACAGCTACATTCATTTCCCCAGAATATTACATCAGCCTTCAGACCCAAGCGACGATGTTACTACGTTATACAGAGTTGGCTTTCTTTCAAAATTTTGTAATAAATATAGATGAATAAAAGGTATTTTGAATATTTACATTCCATTTACATTGATTTTTTGGAAATAACACCACAAATTGCTTGAATGTCTGTATATTTCAAATAGTCCAAACTTTTCGGGGTGTAAATCACATATCATTTTCAACGGTAATTAAACTTAACGCAACTGAACAAGAAAATTAAAAATTGAAAGGTTCGCAATGGTAAATTAAGTAATTTAGAATATGAAGCTCGGGAGTTTAGAGAGTCATGTACATATGTGGAATGTATTCGACGGAAAGACGGCAATTTTCACAAACAAAAGAGGATCAGGGCTTAAATATATTTACGGAATTTTTGAAATAAACACCTACACTGACAATGAGAGTAGGCGGAAATATACGTTGATTTCCTTTTTTACTGTGAATGGAAAGATGTGTAGCACCTAAAAAGGTTTTATCAAATACCAAAAGTCTTTGGGATTCACTGTGCATTCATGGGTCAAGAAAAACAAGAATTTTGTAACTCGTTCTGGAATGTCTAACAGTTCTCAATATCAAAATAAAACTAGTAAGACTTACAAACATTAACAGCAGGCTAATGTTAACATTAGACGGTAGATCTCACCGACATCTATTAGGTTCAATACACCAACTGTTGTCTTACTGATGTGTATTACATCCAAGTATTTCACTTTAGAACTTGTCATTCAAGGAAGCGTATCTGACGAGAACTCCTGGTTCGAAACGGCTGTTATACGTTGAATGATATATAGTTCTAAATAGGTGGATATATATTTGTATATATTCATTTGCTTGTATTGTTACCCAACGAAAATTATCTATAGATTATTAGTATTAATTTTATAAATAGCCAAAAAACATCACCTACTTTACAAACCTTGTGCCAAATTCACACATCTTCATAAAATCACTAATTGCCACTTCGAAACATGGAAGTTCTCTCACTAACAATATATTAACCTGCTTTTATGAACGTTGTCTATGGTCACACTAACTGAAAATACCTATTCCGATATTTGCCACGGAACATTCCCGATTTTGGAACAATTTGAAGAGTACTACATAAAGGTCATTGAGCATATCTGAGTTGCTGTTAGTTACGTTCCGTAACTAATTATTGCTAAAGTGGTTATTTCTTCTAGTTACCGAAATGGTAATTTTTATTTGAGTTGCCAGACATTTTCTTTACTTTTATTTAGTAAGAGCTAAGATTTCTATTAGTATTTCCTACAGTAAAATAGAAGTAGTTAAACAAAGCGGTTTCTGGAGCGGAAGTGGGCATAAAGGTAACCAGTCATCGAGTTCTCGCCGGGAGCTGCTGCCGAGCTGTTGGTAGTTGTTGTTTGGATAAGAAGAAGACATTGGGAAGAAGAAGAAGACATTGGGAGTGGTCGTAGGGGTGCGCGAAAGACATTTGGGTGTGTCGCAGAGGTGCGTGCCATCTGTTGTTAATAAATGAAAGCAATTGTATTGTGGGTTGCGTGGGTTGCAGAGTGCACGCCATCTGTTGATGGTTGTGGTGGTTACAAAGAAAAAAAGCTAAATACTTGGCCGGGTATCGAACGCGGCTTGCCTGATTACAAAGTCAGGTGTCCACCGAGCTGCGCTAATGCGGTTAATCGAGAAATGTTTATTTGAAAAGGTATAGTACATGCCCGTTGGGTGGGCGCGGGTTTTTGGGCGTTGTTCGGTTAGATATTTGGGGGCTGGATGGGGGGATATGATATTTTGTTGTCTGTAAAAAAATTTAAAATCTTGGTATTTTGTTGTCTGTAAAAAAATTTAAAATCTTTTGCTTAAGCCTGCATGCGCGAGAACGTCCACTCCTTCGAGTCTATAGTTATCGTAAGCGACCGCCTACCTGCGCAAGAACGGCAACTCCTTCGAGACTCTGATTTGTCGGATGATTCAAGGCATTGAACGCCTGCATGCACAAGAACGTCCACTCCTTCGAGTCTATAGTTTTCCTAAGCGAGCGCCTACCTGCGCAAGAACGGCAACTCCTTCGAGTCTCTGATTTTGTCGGATGATTCAAGGCCGAGCGTAATAATTTTGAGACTTGGAAAAATTTTTAATGATGAATCAAGAATTTGATGTTATGGTTTCTAGTAGTCTGCTAATAATTTTTAGTATAAAGTAACGAAAGAGGTGCAAGATGAGCATAGTGTCTCACCAACTACTGTGAATGCAGATCGATAAAAATGACTTTACTTAAATCAAGTTTTATAATATTCACATTAATTTTGAAAAATGTCTTGTATGTTAATATACCTTATGGAACCAAGGACATGGCTGTATGCCCTTCAGGGAACTGTTTGAACCGCTCCAACTACACATTGATGGCTCGAGATAGATTAAACGATGGACGGCTGCCTATATATTTTGCTCGCCTGTCAAAACAACAAAAAAATTTCAAACTGAAGCTGATATTTCTGATGACACTGAAGGTGACACTGACTGGATTTCAGCAGCTTCATGCCAAGATGAAAAAACTTTACTATCCAACAGCTCAATGACTATACGTGATGCTAACCTACAAGAGGAGCTTCACAAAGTGCTAATTCTTATTTGTGTAACACTCTCTACAATTACAATATTATTACTTAAATTAATTGTGAAATGTATTAGGAAAATAATGAAAAATTAAAACACATAGTTATATACAATGTTTTATTTATGTAAAACACTATTCAGAAGCCAATAATAAACTACATCAACATTTTCTTTTGCACATCGTACTGGATCATTGCAGCGGCAGTGAAAAATGCATGGAGAGTCAGAAGGTTTCAGTTCAACAGCGCCATTGAAGTTTTCCAGATTGATTAGGTGATAGTGTGATTCCTCATCTTCGTTAAGCAGTTTTCTCAAATTGTTGATTTTCAGCTCATCAAATAACTTGTTAAATAAAAAGTCATATTTCTGATGGCCTCGTACATATATGTGCGTGCATTTGGTTAGGAAAATTCTCAAAATGTCGTTCATAGTATTCAAATCATAGTGGCCATCAGAGTAGTGGAGTCCATGTAGCCGTTGTTCCAAATATCGTACTTGCCTTTTGTCTGCTGCTGATAGATAGTTAAACGGTTTAGGTGGTTTAAACAAAAACACTCCTGTGCGTTTACGTGTCTTGATAACCAATTCCTTGGGAACAAATCTTCCCTCGATTTCGAAACCTTGAATGTCGACAATTGCAATTTCCATGGTGAACCGTTGAAAAGCTATAACGAAACTGATTCTAAACAGCTGAGTGATCTAATATAAGCTTCGGACAATTTCGCTGAGTGGGCGAAATTCCATTAGGCAATCGTGGATAATTATGCAGAAGGCTCGGGTCTTATCGGGAAATCCCGTCTGGCTTTCAATATCCAAGCGAATATCTACAGTCGAGGATTTCATGGTGTCCTCACGTCGGGAGCAATCGATGACGAATAGGGTGTGCGTCTTGAATGCAACATAATCCAGTAGAGGGTGTTTGCCGCCGCCAAAGCTGGGATAAAAGTCCGTATACCTTTTGTACGCCTCACCGTACTCACTCTTTGAAAAATCTAAATCAAATCTCTCCATAGGCCAAAATTCGCTGTTTAGATTTAGACGAATATTGGAAATGTGAATATTGTCAAATTCCGTGGGATCTTCTTTGATGTTGCTGTGGCGATCCGTTTGAAAGGCTAAGATAACGTAACGAGGGCTTTCCAGTGCGGCACACGTCTTAACAGCCCAAATTTCACGAGTAGCACCTGTTTTGAGAGCAGGCAACTCATTTAGCTCCCATTTACGAAACGGTAAAATTATACTGGAATCCGCTTTGACGGCTTGCAGTAAATCCAATATAACGTCATCGTTTGGAAAAATGTGACGGACTTTGAGTTCGATGTTGTTTATTGTCACTTTACCCTTGGTAGCAGCATCCGTGATTATAAGGCAATCATCATCGCTACGACTTCGCACCAGACGAATTGTTTGTTTACCACACATCACTTGCTTGTAGTCGTTGAAGATGGAAAACAAATGTCCCAATGGAATGTACATGTGAAAAGTTTTATCGGCGGCATTCATATACGCTTTATGTGGAAAATTCCACCCGGCTATGAATAGGTCCTTTGAACTGTTGGGGTCGTAGCACAAGTATCCACGAATTGTACTCACGCGACCACGGTCTCTCACGGTTTCAATTTCCTTGCCGCACAACTCGTACGTAACGCTGTCGAAGAAGAAAGCTCCAGCATTTGGTGATAGAGAAACATCTCCATTGCCTGCTGTCTTCACCACTTGTCCCTGGATTGAGATGCAGGAATCAGCCATGGAAAACCAACAATCTGTTTGATTGACGGTGATTTCAACGATATCATTGTTGCCGAATGACTGACGTATGGATAGTAGGTTCGCAACTCCTCGCGTCTTACACTATCATCAAAATTTGGTTTGCGGAAGATATCGAACATTTGAGGAGTTGACATGGTAGCCGAGCGTTTGTAGAAACAATCTGTTGAGAGCGTGAGTGATCTCTTGAGAGGTTTCATAGAAACTGATGGTGGACGAGGAGCGGTTAACCTCTTATATGGTTCTTCATCAAATACAAGTCGACCCATTATTATTGTAGTTGTTTCAGCTCAAGTCGAATGATGATTTCTTCACCACGAAAATTCACAAGTTCAGAGTCTTGATTCAAAATTTGCAATGTGAGGTTATGTATTTCGCTTCTGTTAATCGGCAAATAGATTAAATGCTGAGGTGTTTCGTCGATGGCAAAACCAGGATCAACTGCAACGGCAAACTCGTAAATGGTGTGTGAAGGAGTGTTATTGTAGAAGGCTCCCGATGTGATGTTGCTATCGAGATGAATCGTTCTAACTTTTATAATGTTCACTGGTAAATCGGAACTGTGAACTTGATTGCGTGGTAGCAGCTGTTTAGAGAAGCCCAGAATATCACCGATGCTGTCTTGCGGTTGAAAATCCACAGCGTACTTGCTGCTGAAAAGCTCACACTTGAGAGTATTGTTGTTGGGTTTCAATGAGAAAATATTCTCAACGCCCTTTGCCAAATGAATGCCAAGTGCCTTTCTAATATAAGCTTCGATGTCACCAATTTCGTATGAACCTTCGGGCAAGTCGATGAATGTTTGCGTGTTTTGATCGTCAAACAGGTAGATCTTGTCACCTCTCTCAATGTTTGGGATGCTGTTGTACGAGTGAAAACTCAATAAAGCTAGTCCGTAGTTGTAGTTGGGATCCAACTGAATAGGTGGTTGAAAATCAATCGACAGTATTGGGCTGCGACCTTTCAATGTGATGACCACAGACATGACTGATAATTATCCGCTTGTTAGCTGCTAATATAGGTTAAAGTAAACAACAATAAAAGTAAAACAACAATAATGCAAAATATTTATTTTTTATTATAGAGAAATTTCAAGCATAAATGGCCACAATTTGATTGATTGTACGTCTGATAAGAGTCATTGTTGTAGAGGATTTTCACTCCATTGCCAAGTAGTTGGCTAATTCTCGGGGTGGTTTCAAACATCCAAAGCTATCAAAGTACTGAACGGTGTTTCCATTTCGCACATAAGCTACCCAATGCGTACCGTGATGACTGCTGGTATCCAAATTAACGATGGCAGACTCCTTTTGTTGTGAATGTTTAGGTAAGGTGTTTCGCATAAAGACTCCCCTAAGTAGGGGATCTTCAAATGATTGGCATATTGCTCAAGCTCGTGATTGTAAAGTGCTCGATTGGGTAGCTTTATTGGGAGTTTTTTTGCTTCTTTAAGTAAAGCCCGAAGCCGTTGCGGGACTTTTTAAGAAAAATACCGCTTCCTTTCTTTGCAAGCTCTTCCAGGCTTGATTATGGCGCTGGTCCTCCTCAACTTCTTGCGGGCGTTCTTTGCATCTATCACGGCTTTGGCTACTCCACTGGCTCCCCGGCAAGAGCTCCTAGTGCTGACAACCCCGCAAATAGGGGTATTAGTGGGAGGAAAACCACCAATTTTCGACTCAAAAGGAATGACTCGAGGTACATGGATTTTCTTGCTACCACCTGCCTTCTTAATGACTGCTCGGGCTGCTCTCAACGCCAATAACGATGTCTTACGGACATCGCTTCCAGATCCGGCAATAGCTCTCTTGATTGGTAGAACCACATTCTGTCGAAAAGATTTTTTCCACATCGTTTTTTGATTCAAGCCCCATCTTGCGTTTAGCCTTCATGCCTGTAGTTATAAGCCAAGAAGCTGCTTTTTCTCCAAGTGAAGCGTCCTTTGACTTGAATCTCTCCAAGCTCGATTTTCCAACTCGTAATCAGCCTTATGACGATCCGCCAAAGACTTGTATTTACTGTAGGCGATATCGTGCGCTCGACAAGCAGCGTCTGTCTTATTGATTCCCTGCTGACCCTTGGAGAGACGGTCTAGAAGTTTTGTACGGGTCCACAAAACTGATAACAGGTAGATGTAGTTCAAATGGTAATTTATTGATTGCACTATTCAGTAGACTACCTCCTTTGGGAGTTAGCATGACACTGATTGAAACTGAGATAGACTGCTGTATTTAATTAGTATACACAATAAGGATGATGTTAGTATATCGTAAGATGTATATGAAGCAACAAGATGTCCAACTGCCTATCGAAAATTTGGACTTTGTCGAAGAATCACCATCATCAGCAAGTCGACACGGACAATTGTTACAAATTCCCTACGAGCAGCATTCTGCGGACCTAGTGGTTGCGGAAAAGACCAACGCATCGTTATCACTGCTATTCAATGAAAACGGCCTACGATTCGAGAACGTCTACATCTATTCCAAGTCACTCTACCAACCAAAGTACCAGCTCTTACAAGACGTTCTCAAGCTGGTTAAAGGTGTATCGTATTTTCCTTTAAAGACAACGAAGAAGTAATTGATCTGAGTGAGGCACGCGAATGTCAGTATTCATTTCGATGATGTGAATGGTGATAAACAAAACAAGATTCAGAATTATTTTTCGATGGGAAGGCACAGGAATATCGATTCAATATATTTATGCCAAACGTATAGCAAAATACCTAAACAACTGATTCGAGACAATTGCAACGTAATTGTCATATTCAGACAAGATGAGGTAAATTTGAAGCACGTCTTTGATGAGCACGTGTCTCCGACATGGACTATGATAAATTAAGACAATGTGTTCGGAATGCTGGCAAAATCGTTTTGGCTTTATTACAATAGCTAAGGACTTCAACTTGAATGATGGCCGCTACCGTAAAGGATTCGATAAATATATAAAGGTTCAATAAAGATGATGCTGTTAGTTGATAAAAATGTCTTCATGAGTAGCAACATTGCTGCCACTGCTCGAAAGAAAAAGATCAAGCAATTGGCACGTTCTATTCGCAAGAAATATCTTAGTCTGAAGCTGGGAAAGTCGGAACATGATGAAACATTGAATAAACTTTTTAGACCGGTAATGACACCGCTACAAGATATTGCCTCAACTACGGCAAAAGTTCTCACTAAGATACCAACACAGACCATTAAGCGTGAGGTAATTAAACAAGAAGTGCAGGAGCTGCCATCAGTCAAAAAACATGAGTTGGAAGAGACACAAACCTCGATGAAGAACCAATCGCTGAAACTAGTATGCACACCAATGATGATGATGATGAGGTGGAGAACGAAACCTTTTACGAGGATCCGGTAATCTCTCTAAAGAAGCAATAGAGGACTACATGGATCAGTATCCCCAGTTGCACACAAATATCTTGAAGACTATATCACTAAAAGCGATGTTATTGACAACATATATGGACCTATATATGACGCTGCAAGTTCCAAATGGTTTCTTGGGCAAAAGGAAATCAATTTCAGTCGTAGTACAGGTCACATTATCGTTGATGGGTTACAGTTTCGAGGTACTCCAGGGTTATATCAACTAATATTTTACAAGTCACCTGATTATGCTCCCGATGATTTAGAAGCGTACCGAAGAGTGTCAGCACACAAGAATGCAGCAGGTCGTTTGAAAGCTTCAAGTCTATATAAATATACTGAAATTATAAAGCCAATGTTTCCTCCCTTGACAAAAAAGCAACGTTTTGCTGGAACTGGTATGGAATTAACTTACAATAACAAGCCAATGGAATACGTCTACTGGGATGATCCCAACGAATTGGTTGAACGGCTGAAACTACTGATTGCATCCAAGGAAGCAGGCAACACCTCTCACGACAACGAAATAATTGCCATTTTAAATGAACTTAAGGAAGCTAATATTATACGAGATAAATAAATTTCGAACTTGAAAGTGTATATTATTCCTTATCCTATGGCAAACATGTCAGTTTCACGATGACTTTAAACAAGTTTGGGCGTAGTGCCCATCAGCAACTAAGGTCATCAACATCACATAACCTAGCTTTTATGAAAGTACCTTTTTCTTTTACCGCGGAGGGAAATATCGATGCTGAGAAGCTGAAAATTACCAATGTCGAAGTACCGACGAAGGCTATGGATGCCGCCAACAAGCAGTACGTTGATAAGAAAATAGCAAACGGACTTCAGCAAATACATAGTGATTTTCAAATAGCTTTCAGCAACTACACTGGTGAAGTTCAGCAAACCTTATCTGTGTTTAAGCAAAACGAAAAGGTTAGCGAGGAACGTGGAGCTCAAAACTTTGCTGCAATGAATACTCGCATATTGAAAACCGAACAAGCTATGGAAACCCAACTACAAAATATATCGCTTCTCATTTCTAAATTCAATACATTTGAAGCTCAGTTGGAATCTGCTCGGAAAGAATATAAGGAAACCATCACAAAATTTGAAGCCTCGTTTAATGACAACCGTATATCACAGGAAAAACGTATAAACGATCTGGAACTTTCTATGAAACAAGCTCCTAAAGGTGTTGATGCAGCAGAAGTATTAAATATTGTTCGAAAGGATAAGGCTAAAGATCTTTCTGATCTAACTGAACTTAGAGACAAGATGACAAAAGTAGTGCCTGAGCTATACCGAGACCAAAATCAAAAACTTGAAGCAATCGCAGACAGTATTGCTGCAATTAAAAAGCATCATTAGGATCAATAAAAACATGCCTTTGTCTATTTTTAAGCAGTATACAAGATGGCTCCTATAGCGAAACATCCAAAGAAAAAAGTTCAAGTTGTTAAGGAACTGCATAGACCTGTGAGACGAAAGTTTCCTCGCCGAGTGTAATAATTAAATGGTTTCGATGACTTCTGGCAGTCGGATCTCGCACAAATGGATCTCTATGCAAAATCCAATCGTAATTTCAAGTTCTTCTCGTGGTGATTGATTGCTTTTCAAAGTACGTGTGGACGAGACCGCTCAAAACGAAATCCGGTGAAGAGGTAACTCGTGCCTTTGAGAGTATTCTCAAGGAAGGACGGCACCCGAAAAATCTACAAACCGACCAGGGTAAGGAATACTACAATAGTTGCTTTCAGAAACTAATGAAGTCATACGGAATCAATCATTATAGTACATTTAGTGGACTGAAAGCGTAATAGCTGAACGAGTAATTAGAACGCTGAAAGAACGGCTCTACAAGTACTTTAGTTTGAACGGCACCTACAAATGGATAGATATTCTACAGGAAATCGTTAAGGACTACAACCATCAAAAACATTCCAAGACAAAGATGAGACCTGTGGACATTAATAGGAAAAACGCTCGAGATATTAAAGTATACAATAACCTGAAAATTGCTGGGCCAAGAAAACTGAAAGTTGGAGATGTTGTGCGAATAAGTAAAACCAAGCACGTTTTTGATAAAGGTTACCTTCCCAGCTGGAGTACGGAATTGTTTAAAATTACGCAGGTTAAAATAACTAATCCAGTTACGTATAGTTTGGAAGATATGTCTGGTACACCGATTCAAGGGAGCTTTTACGAAGAAGAATTGCAAAAGGCTGCCTATCCTGATGTGTATCTCGTTGAGAAAATTTTGCAACGAAAAGGCAACAAGGTTAAAGTTCGGTGGCTTGGGTTTGATTCGAGCCACGACAGTTGGATTGGCACTGAAAACAAACTATAACACCAAGGTCAATCATAAATTGATAATAAATTATCATAAATATAGACATGTGCTTGCATTGCAAAATGAAGACTCAGGGTGAAAACATCACTGTAAAGTATTCGAAAAGTTTAAGTCAACATATCATCAAACTTAAACGATTACAGAAAGATATCAAATTTTATTGTGAAAAACAACAAGTGATGCAATATTTAAAAGCCTTACATATATGATGATGGTGATGGGGAACAGAGCAGCTCTTAGCAACAAGAGATCTACTTTTCCATCTTGGCGTAGGAACACATAATTGAAATCAACCGCAATCAGGTAGTGGAAGGGGTACAACTATAAAATTGTGAAAATTCCCTACATATATTCCCAGTCCCAGTTTACCTCTCGAGTGATTTGTGAAAATGAGTAGTATCAGCAGTTTTGAAACCATGGATAGTGGTTATAGTAGTGATTCCACTATCAGTTACAGTGCGGACTTGGATAGAGTGTTACAAATGTATGATGAAGCTGCCAAAAAGGAAGACTATTACTTGCTGCATTCGAGATTTCCATTACTGAGTTCAGAGTATGATGTTCAATGTGCACTCAGTCCTGCAAGATCCTATTCTCCAGTGGTTATCTTGCAAAAAACACCTGTAGCCGCTGGAACACCAACGAAAATTGTAATGACTATGTACGAGTGGAGGATGTCATCATTGAGCTCAAGCTCCTGAAAACAAACTTTTTTGAAAATGCCACACCTCCAGAGTTTGCTGCCCAGTGACCTGCGGAGATTGTCTCCATCTATCCCAGATCCAGTATGAAGACGTCAAACAAGTGTTGGTGATGAAAAACATTTGCGCGCTCTATTTGGATTATAGTGATGTGATTGAACTCTTAGCTATTAACCCTATTATCTCAAGTAAAATAATTTATTTGGAGCGCTTAAATTACTGTACTTTTTATTATAAAATAATAGATGAAATATGTTTATGGTCAAATTTACTAAATCGTTTGCCGATTGAAAAATTGTTAAAACCATTTTGTTTAGATGACAGGTCTCCATTATGTATTGCATTAAAAGAACATATTTATTATTATAAAAACATTATTTTAAGAGATATTGACATTAGAAAAATTGAATAAATACTTATAAATTAAAAACATTGTTGTTTATTTCATCAGTTCTACACCATGGAGTGTCGAGAATACTTCCAAATATACGAAAATCGATTACGTACCTTTGAAAACTGGCCTTCCTACTTCCCTGCTGAAAAGTTAGCAAGAGCAGGGTTTATCTACCGACAAGATGCAATAGAATCCGATGGCAGCTTAAATGATGCTGTTGAATGTCCATTTTGTGATACACGTGGTTTCAACTGGGAAGATGGTGATGACCCTGTTGCCGATCATCTGGACTGGAATCCATATTGTCGCTTTTTTGATTTTGATGACACTTACCACATCACCAGACCTATCAGACATAAAAGCAAAGTGACATTTGAGAGCAGACTTGAGACGTTCAAAGACTGGCCTATTGCCTTGAAGCAGACACCCGCCGAGCTTGTCAACGCCGGCTTCTTTTACACGGGCTACGGTGACAGGATCACTTGTCATTGCTGTAGCTTAGAGCTCAAGAATCTCTTACCTTGTGATGATATTACAGAGCTTCACAGAAAGGGATCAGCTAAATGTTTATTGCTTAGAGACTGCCCACCAAATCCCCACACTGACTCTAATCATAATACTTGTAAAATTTGCTTAACTAATGAAATGACAATTGTTTTTATGCCTTGCAGACACTTTGCTAGTTGCTTTGATTGTTCTCTGAAAATAGATCATTGCTGCATATGTAGACGGAAAATTGCAGGTTATTTAAAAATATATGTATGCTAAAAATAAAAGACAAAGTTACCAATATGCTGTTTTATTTAAAATAAATAAACATAGACTAATAACATAACTACATCAAATATTACTTATACATATATCTTGAAAGTAAAAATTAATTTAGAGGCTGTAGTGGCCCCAGGGTAAAGTATCATATGAGTCTTTTAACAGATAGCGCTTGTCATCAAAAGGACTGAGGGCAATTTTTGTCTGCTCTACACTAAATATGTTATGAGCATATGATCTAATACAGCGTTGGGAAGCAATAGTTTGCTGGTTTTCTTGCAAACAATAGAGGTAATCATCAAACATAATACTATTTTTAACTACATTGTATTTTACGCCTTTTGACTTTTTGATGCATTTTCCTCCTAGGATTAGGTAGGTGTACATTTTTCGAACGGAGGCCTACAAAATGTGAAATAATGTAGCCCTTAGCCTCATCCTTCATTAAACCAAGCACCTTTTTATTAACTAGTGGGATGTTGTAGATATTATCGGGGGGATAGTCTGATGTGTCGAAACGATGGAGATTGGGTTTGACGAGCTCTTCATATATATCATCAGAAATTATCTCAAGCAAAAATGAATCAGTATCGATGTATAGAAGTTTGACTAGATGACGAGGGTACTTTTTATAAATGAAATCATAGAGGAAGTCATACATTAGGATTTTTGAAAGTTCCAGAATTGCGCACCCGATATACAGAGGTTTATTGAAGAGCAAATCAGTTTTGTTTAACTCAATTGCCATCAACTCATCATCGAATATGGTGCGACTGTGAAATGCTGGGGAAGCAATAAGATTTTTAGCACCGTATCGACCTTCCCAATGGTTGACTAGTTTAACGATACGATGCTTTCGGATATTCTCCATAGTTTTACCGAAGACTGCGTTATTCATCAATTTGAATAAATTCTTCTCAAAATCATTAGTCGCCTGAGCTCTTAGGGAAGTATTTAGATCGATATAGGACTTGAGCCACGGAGACTGTTTGAATTTCAACACCCGGTGAATGTGTTTGAGAATGATGCCATTCTCAAGAGCTTGTTTCAGATTTCTATAGTGAATAATATATTTTTCCTTGTCATGCAAGGTAGTCATGAGTTTGGGAAGTTTAGAGCCGGGAGGGGTGCGGCGCTCCGGACAGAAGGGAAGGTCTTTATGATGATCATGCAAATGCTTGGGATACTCCAGATCAACTTCCAAAAAATAACCAATGTCTGAATCATCGGGAATTTGAGTGACATCGATGTTGGTATCAGCAGACCATTGGAATCCCCCGTAGGGTAAGGGTTGACTTTGACTATATCCATATAAATTATTAGCGTCTACGTGGTAAATGAATTTGGAGGGTTTATTAGGATTATAATTGGGCATATACTTGTTATTCGCCTCGGAAAACCTATTAGAACATTGGGAAATACCTCCACGTATTCCACGTTCAATGAACATCAGCATGTCAACATTTTGAAGAATTTCCAATTGGCAACTTGTGTACTTGAGCATACACTGCCAAGAATATCCAGGTAGAGTGTAACAATGGGCTGGATCTAAGTCATATGTTTGATGGGCCCTATCACGGAAATTTTCAAACACGTCAGTTAGAAGAAGAATGTCCACTTTCATGTACAACTCCATGTAGTTGCGAATGGTTTGGCATTCAAAGGAATCCCATACTCTTTTAGCATGTTCGTAATCAGCTTGAGAAACGTTCTGGTCATTCAATTTATTATAAAAATTCTCTATAGGCGGTAATTGGGTTTCACTTAATTTTTCCAATGAATCAACATAATCATAAGGAAAGATTCCCTTTCGTTTTAGCATCTTTAGTTTCGCTAACGACACATGATTGAAGATTGAAGTTAAATTAACAAATTGATCGGTTTTTAAAGTGGATGCCAGCTCATCCAAAGAAGATCCCAGAAATCTAAATGAGTCGATAAATCTAAATTTTATTTTTGTGTCCTTATCATGTTTAGTAAAGGCAATATACTTCTCTTTATTGATTGGTACAAGAGTTATTTGATCATGCTTGGCGAGATCTCTAATTATAAAGTGGGAGTCGTATCCACTTAGGTTGTGGAACACTACTGGAACTATGAAAGACTCTCGGTACCTGAGGTTACAATAATTATGTGAATAGCCTCTAAATGCACCGGAAAGGTGAGAGTGATCTCTAACGATTTTATCTTGAGGTAAAAAGGGCTTCTCACAGATATGACATGTGCCAGATGCATCTTTGAGACTAACCTCCACATTGAGAGGTACAACATCGGTTAGTTTGGACTGCACGAACTTTGTCAAGTTTGCCATTTCATTGGTGAACCACTCCATACAGTTAGAGCCCGTGAAGCTCCTATAGTACGAAAAAGAGTCATCATAGGAACATTTGAAATAATAACCAGCACATATGGCTGAATGCTGCTGATATTTATGAGTTTTGGTAGAAGTAGTATCGGAAATTGGTAAAAGTATCGACTCAAAATCTGCATAAACAATAAAAGGAAGCCTTTCCTTGAATGAAAAATTATTAAACTCAACTACCGCCTTCTTAGGAAAAGATATTTTGCAATTATTTACATTTTTACAATATTCAATGTGGCTCTCAAGGCTGCTGGAGTCACTAAAATAATTTAGACAACGATCGCATATTAATTTTTTACTTTTATGCTTGCTAAGTTGATTTGAAACAAGACGTGATAAATTTTTAATTAGGCAGAAATGATATTTTATTTCCACGTCGTTTGCTGTTATTTCTACATGTTCGAAATCATTGATTTTAGGAACATATTTATTTTGAATCATTAAGAGATTGACATGTTTGTCTAACTTACATTTAGTGATTCGAGCTGGAACTGTTTGATAATACTCATTATCTTTTGTTTTTATCAATTCTAAGACATATACATTAATAGAAATATTATTAAGTTTCTCAAACTTAGTAATTTGCTGTAAAGTCATAGGAAATGTCAAACCAGTTAGATTTAATACAGTAGATGGCTCGGGGTAAGCTGATATTCTATCAATATTAATGGCTGTAGGGTACAAATGAGCAATAACACTGTATAAAAAACAAAGATCATCATCATAGTTCTTAATATTGATTACAGCATGTTTTTTAGAAATTGATTCTGGTAATCTTATGAAAGATGAGGCTCCATTTCCAATTTCAAATTTATTTATGTTTATTTCTAAGTTTAGAACTTTATACAAACTCCATCCTGATGCCTTTTCCTGAAATTCCTCTAATTTACGTAAAATTTCATTCCGAATGTGTTCATAGAACCACCCATTCAAATCTGTACCCCTATCTATTATCGCGTTTTTCGTATTAAAATATTTATATTCCATAATTTCCTCCATTCCAGATTTCTTTATGAATTCACCACAAAAGGTTGTATTTACTTTAAGAGTAGGCATTGTTTTCAAAGTATTATTTATGCGCGCCTTAAAAAGGAAAAATGCATCATCTAAAAATTTAAAAATATTGATATGAATGAGATTAATGATTACTCCTGTTCGAATACGTGAGCGAAACGCTGACTCTACATCATACCATTTAACGCGATCACTTCTTTTTGACTTCTCACCAATTCCCCCACCCCTTTTGATGTTAGCATAATTTTTCAAATCATTTCTAAATCTTTTTATATGACTAATTTCAGACTGAAGCTTATTCAAAGTTCCTATATGTAAATCTGATTCACGAATAGCTCTGTTACATAAAATTAATTGTTTTTACTTAATTTCAGCCAGCTAGATATTTGCTCTGGAGAGCAACGTTTCTTTGAGAAAATTATATTTGATGCTAATCTAAACTTGTTAATAATATCGGTACTAATATTCGCTATAGCCTCTGAATTCATTTTTACTCGTATAACAATATAATAAACTATTACAAACTTGAGAAATATCAATGGAATATTAACAGTAAAAGTATAACTGAAGCATGCAAAATTTAAAATAAAAACTTACAACTAAATTCTTTTATATTCACTCCGCAGAAACTTGAAAAAGCACTCGGGGTTGTAGTTTGCCTCCAAGTTGCTGCAGCCCGATGAATTCGATGTGGAACTTTCCACCGCCAAATTTGTCTAGGTGTGGTTTATATACCTCAGTGACCCGTTTCGGCAGGAAGGTTACGTGGTCCTCTAATTCAAGTAAGATGGTTTCACCGTATCTTGGGTTGACCAGTTTGGCTGCCAGAATTCGATACTTCTGGTTAAGCTGCAAGTCTTGAATTTTTATTGCCGGCTTGTTGTCAATCTCTGCGGAGGAAACTGCATTAAGTTCTTTCAAAAAATCCATTTTCTATAACAAAAATTAAATACTATGAACTTGGTTGCGTCTAAACTCTAATAATTTTTGAAATTGCATATTGGAAGCAAATTACCAAAAATTTAGGAATAGAACATTGAAATTTTTAAGAAAAGCAGACAGAAACTACCTGATTCGAATAACAAAACTACAAATTTATAATGAATCCAAACACTCCTAATAATTTTTGAAAGACACACACAAAATATTAGATGCAAATTAACAAAAGTTGGAACTAGAACATTGAATTGAAAAGCGGGCAGAAAATATTCAATTCGAAAAACATACTCTATTAATTTCAAATATTTTGAAGGGCAGTCACAAAATACTAAAAGCAAATTAACATAAATGAAATTAAGTAAATACTCACATAATGTTTTTTTGAACAACACACACTATCACTAGATACACTTTGCAAGTTGAATTAACAGTTAATTTCACAAAGCACAAACACAATCACTGTAGTTGATATGTGATCTCTTTGAGAGTTGAATTAACAATGAAATAAAAATTCGCAATTATTTTATTTATCAGCATCGAACTACGTCATTTGCGTATAACGAAATTTGCGCTAGTTCTAGAAAAACAACTAATTAATGCTTATCATATGGGAACTTCCTGCAAAAGTTTGTTGCTGCAAACAACATGATAACCTAATCAAACCACAGCTTCCTGTAAATTTATTTAGCTCGGTTTCAATTAGCGTAAACAAGATATGACAGTTTCCTTTCATTCATCATTTCCGGTTTGTGGTTTTGATATCTAAAATACCTGATATAATGTGAATTTATTATCAGGAAATTTCAGGTTTGTGGTTTTGATATCTAAAATACCAGATATAATGTGAATTTATTATCAGGAATTTTTAAATAATCACGGATTCATGATTTATATTATTTTTCGATTTTATTAACATTACATTTAAATAAATACAGATTTATGATTTGAGAATTTATTATCAGGAATTTTAAATACATTTATGATTTTATTGGCATGAATTTTAAATAAATACAGGTTTTTATTCATCTCTCAAGACGTAAAAAATTCCTGGTTCCACCAGGAGTAAACTAAAAGTATCTGGGAGTCCTCCTATTGCTGGGCGCTGAGTTCTACCTCCTCCACGTGTGAACTGAGCCTCTATGAAATCAGTACGACCGCCCATACCTGCACGTTTCATTTGAGGTGGCCCTATATTTATTTCTACCCCATTTGGTAATCGATGGCTAAACAAGCAAGTGTTTCCAAACGGACATTTGGGTTTGCTTTTTCGGAAATACCTACATCGCATTTTCTTCATTTTTTCGTTTTTCTCAGCTATATAACGATCTTTTTCCGCTTTCTGGTAATAAACCTCAGATTGATAGACATAAGGAGACACAATACGGCATTCTGGACAGCCTCTGCGAATATTCAATTCAAAGTCTTTATTTTGATGCCATCTTTTTACGCATGGGAAGCAGAAACAATGGTTACAATTTGGCAATAGCCCAAAATTATTAGTTATCTCTTCCAAACATATTCCACACCTTTTATTCATAGTGAATTGAATAAGACTGCACCTATAGCCACAAAAATCTAATATTTGTAGTGTTTGCTGTCGTCACACACTCACGACAATAAGTTAAAAGAATTTATTTCTTTTATTCAGTCTTGAGTTGAAGCTGTAACAATCCAGTCATGAATTTGGAAAGTTTACTTGATGACCAAGTAAGATTTAATATGAGTGCAGTGTCAACGAGAACTATACAACCGAAAGATTTAACTGGAAAGCTAAATCCCAAAAATGGATGTTACGTGGTACCAGACGTTTTAACAACTGTGATTACCTACAACGGACGCACTTGCATATATGCGGCAGTACCAGAAATTTTAACAATTAATATTACCGATACCGAGACCACTCTCAAAATTGGTGAAACAATTATACATTTAACGGTGGAGAGTTACACGGTGCTTAAAAATACTTGGAATTTGCATATGGTTTCCATAACGATCCTTCACATGGAAAGGATGAACCTGACACTGTATGGGATGATTGCCAGCTTTGTTCTGATGGTATTTCTTTGAATTTGACTATGTGGTTGGATGATGGCGGCCTTACTATATATTGTACAAAAACAAAACAAAATATAGCTTTAATTATTAAGGATGCTCTGAAAATTCATAATATACTATATGCTAATAAAGATATTTAAACAGTTGTCTAGTTTTAATATATCCATTATTTTCACATTAATTAAATTTCAGACGTTTGAAACAAATTTTTCCAAGTCTCAAAATTATTACGCTCGGCCTTGAATCATCCGACAAAATCAGAGACTCGAAGGAGTTGCCGTTCTTGCGCAGGTAGGCGCTCGCTTAGGAAAACTATAGACTCGAAGGAGTGGACGTTCTTGCGCCTGCAGGCGTTCAATGCCTTGAATCATCCGACAAAATCAGAGTCTCGAAGGAGTTGCCGTTCTTGCGCAGGTAGGCGGTCGCTTACGATAACTATAGACTCGAAGGAGTGGACGTTCTCGCGCATGCAGGCTTAAGCAAAAGATTTTAAATTTTTTTACAGACAACAAAATACCAAGATTTTAAATTTTTTACAGACAACAAAATATCATATCCCCCCATCCAGCCCCCAAATATCTAACCGAACAACGCCCAAAAACCCGCGCCCACCCAACGGGCATGTACTATACCTTTTCAAATAAACATTTCTCGATTAACCGCATTAGCGCAGCTCGGTGGACACCTGACTTTGTAATCAGGCAAGCCGCGTTCGATACCCGGCCAAGTATTTAGCTTTTTTTCTTTGTAACCACCACAACCATCAACAGATGGCGTGCACTCTGCAACCCACGCAACCCACAATACAATTGCTTTCATTTATTAACAACAGATGGCACGCACCTCTGCGACACACCCAAATGTCTTTCGCGCACCCCTACGACCACCCCCCAATGTCTTCTTCTTCTTCCCAATGTCTTCTTCTTATCCAAACAACAACTACCAACAGCTCGGCAGCAGCTCCCGGCGAGAACTCGATGACTGGTTACCTTTATGCCCACTTCCGCTCCAGAAACCGCTTTGTTTAACTACTAATAGAGACTGATTGATTTTCCTAGTTTTAAATGTCATCATTGTTGAGAACTATATTGTCTCAATTATTTCAGTGTTACAAGCTTGAGTTTAGTTTAAGTAACACTAAAAAACATATGTATAGGATTTTTCGTATAATTTTGATTCATAACTATTTTAATTTTTTGTAAGAAATATAGGTGCTTGGAAAAATTTTATTTGCAATATTTGTCATTAAATGATTATACAATAACAACATTTTTAATTATTATCTGGTAAAATCACACTAAAATTTCACTATTTTCAGGCAACAAGAAAGCATTAGTGATATTTCTGAAAATATAATAGAGGTAACGGTAGATTCTTACCAAATTCCTATAAAAAAACATAAAAATGAGTTACAGACAAGTTCACTAAGAAAATTTTAATCTAATAACCACATTAATCCATTTTCTCTGCCTCCTGTAAAGTTTTTTTTATAAGCTGAATTGCAAACTGCTCTTATATTTTGCACTCTTTTTTTGTTGCAAAGCCTATAGTTTGACATAAAGTTTGGTAGATATTTTATCTCCTTAAATTAAAAGAAACAGTAGGTATAGCGAAAAAACTGCTACCATGTTGGATTACACAATTACTTTATTGGTTGCACAGCAAGCACCAAATATTAGATTTTTGAATCAGCTTAGCTTTTATCAAAAATTCGGAATATGCCAATGTAACATGTTTCGATTTAGAAAAAATTAAGGTTGATGAAATATAGGGTGGAGTAAAATTATAATTATACAGGGTAGATAATAAATGGTAGCAGTTGCATATGTGGAATACCTGAAATGTGGGAAGCAGTAAAGTTATAGTTACACAGTGTGATTCAAACAAGTTTAGGAAAAGTTGCAAATGAAGGGTGCTTCAAGTGAAGTCTAGAGATAAATTATACCTTTTAATGTGATTAAAAAATATGAGGAAAACTTTTGAAATAGTGTCGCTCATAATCTGTTGCACAAATAGGATAGTTGAAATATAGGGTGAAGAAGTGTTATAGTTAAGTATTTAAAAAAAAATTATATTGGTTGACCAATAAGCAGGAGCGTATACAGGGTAGTTGTAATACATATAAGGTGATTAAAAAAAAGTTGAACAAAATTGTTATATAGGATGCCCCATAAATAATTCAGTTTTGGTGAAATATATTGGGCACTGATGGATTTGTAGTTATATACAGGTTGGATAAAAAATTTTGTAGGATAAAACATGAGCTGTTGCTTATATGCCATATCTGAAACGTGTATCCAAGTAAAATTATAGTTATACAGTGTGATTAAAACAATGTCAGAAAAAGTTGCATATACCTAAGGATGGTTAAAATATAAGGTGGAAACATACATTCCAGGATAGTTAAAAAATGGTCCATAAGCAGTTGCGTAGATAAGATAGTGAGTGGAGCAGAGTTATAATTAAGTGTTTAAACAATGTTATATTTGGTGGTCACTAAGCAGATGAACATACAGGTTGGTTGAAGTATTTTGTAGAGTAAAATTATGGTTCAAAAATAAGTTATAATATTTGACTGATTGGCAGCAGTATATACAGGACGGTTAAAAAAATTAATAAAAATAGTTATATAGGGTGGCTAAAAAGCAGTTGCAGTTTGGGTGAGTGTTTAAATAAAGGTTTGGTGTTAGGGTGCCAAACTGTGTTTTTGCATTTCTGACACACCAAAGGTTTCACAGGCACTTCCATTAGGGTGGATCGAAAAATTTTAAAAAAATGCTATATAGGGCATGAACAGTTGCACCCTACTATATGGAATACCTGAAACATGGGGCGAAGCAAGATTATAGTTTTAGAGTGTGATTAACACAATGTTAAAAAAAAGTTGCATATAAAGGGTGATTCAAATATAGTGTGGAGAGAAATTGTAGGTACTTTATATATAAGGTGGCTCAAAAAATATCAGAAATAATTGTTATATAGCGTAGACCATAAGCAGTTGCCTAGCTGAAATATAGGGTGGAGTAGAGTTATAGATAGGTGTAGAAAAGGTTATATTGGGTGACAAATATTAAACAGCAGCATATTCAGGATGGTTGCACTATAGGGTGAAGTAGAGTTACAGTTATGCAAGGTGTTACAAAAAAATTTCGAATAAAATTGTTATATAGGGCCCATAAGCACTTGCAGTTTGGGTGAAATATATTCGGGATTGGTGGATTTACAGTTAAATAGGGTCTTTCAAAAAATTTGGAAAAGTTGTTATATAGGTAAACCAGTTATTTCATAAGTTATTTTATTTTTACATTCCGTACGCGGGTGAAACAGGGGTCACAGAAAGGATGACGCAGCCTGACAAAAGGGGAGTAGATAGTCCAAATTTAGAGTGACATAGTTTATGAACGGTCCCTAACAACAATTTTCTACTTATATTTATACTTAATATTTGGGATATTAGAACGAAATCTTAAGTCGCGTGGTATACCTCGGGCGCTAATATAAATTTGAGTAAAACGACACAAAGTTTCTGGTCTAAATCAATACCAGATCTTTAAAGAATACATTCATGGCTATATATATTTTTCAAATATTCGAGACGGATTACGGTTAAAATGGTGTTTTATTAGAGTCAAGATTTTGTGGCAGTCGAGTATGGCGGTTTATATTTGACAGTTGTATTGAAATAAAGAATTATAATGTATCATACTACATTCTCGAGATTTTTGGAATCCAATGAACGCAAAGCATTATATTGATTCTAGTTCAGAAAGACACACGTTGTCTTGTGTTCAGTGAGTTGTAAAATCTTGAAAACGTAGTATCGTAATCGCCCTGTAGAGTTTTAATTAACCTACGAATTCGTTTCAATTCTGTTCACAGGTGTTTCAAAAAGCACGCCTCCCAATTTAAAGTTTCTGGACTAGTTTCCCTGAAAAAAAACTCTGTACCAAAACATTTCTGACATCTGATGATTAATATTATTTAAGTTCGGTAAAATTTGAGTTCTAGTTTTATGGTTTGTATTAATTGTAGCTATTTACAATAATATCTGATATGATTAGACGCCCAGTTTTTCTAGATCAGAAAAAAATATATTAATTTATTCTAAGGATCTTGGTTGTCCGTTAAGTTTTACATTACGTCTCTATTTATATTTTCAGTCAAAACATTGATGAAAGTCCTTGAAAATATTACTAAATTAATTTGTGTTTTAATAACTATTGTCAAAGTTACATCTGGAGTCTTCATTGTGGCAAAGATTACGAAGTTTTGATAAGTTAAATGTTGTTAGAGTGATACTTAATATATAAATTTAGGCAAGTCTGTTTTTATATAAATATATATATATATACCTCCAATCTACTACGTGATATTAAAATTATCTGTAATAACTGATAAAAATTAATATACTCGTACATATTATCTATATTAAAATACACAGCTCAAATCAAAGGATTGCCATATACAAATGTAAAATATGAGAATATTGACATGTCACTAATTTCTTCTAATTTTTATGTTACACCGCCTAGGGGATTAATTACATATTGCCACACATATAACATATGTTATACCAGTCACATCCAAGAAAAGGACGTTGCTAATGGACATTGCCATTATTATTCTTGTAGGCTCAATTTTAACTGGTTTGTACAAAGATATGGAAGTAATGAAATGCGAAAGATCTTTTTGTCTGTTTTATTATCATCCTATTATTAGACGATAAATTATTAAGATAATTGGCTAAATGTTCGCTAATTTTAACTTGCCCTCTCAGCAATAATATTACATCTAAACATGTCATGACCATTCTTTACCATAAAACCGATATATACTTCACATTTATTGTCAGCTTTGTAGTATTTTCAATAGTCTCCATTTTCCACAATATTCCTCTATACCCTAATCAGACCCTCACTCGTCTTGCCGGATTCCACATCTGAATAACTATTTGCTGAAGGTTTTGAGAGGGTAATGGTAATTTGCTGATTGCTATATCCAATTGCCACATTAAATGTGTTGACTTAGCTTATGGCCTAAATTAATGCAGTGGTATTTGCCACTTTAGTGAAGCCTTAGCATAAAGATATGGGCGAAATAGTGGGAAGTGCAAAGAGAAGAGAATTTCATTTGAAAGAATTGAATAGTTATGAAGCAGATTTAATAATACATAACTTCCGTATATAATGTATATTTTGTAAATACTCATTTGCCATTTGATAAATGATCTTGTATACTTGCTCATAACTATAAAATTTAGAACCATCCAACGATCCATGGGCAAAAAATGGTTGCCTCAATAAAATCCCAACTTGATCGAATGTTTATACCTTAGGGTTAGTACTTGTAATTGTTAATGCTGGAATGCAGATATAACTCAAACGTTAAAATACTACTGTAAGATTGTTTAATGATGTTTTGTATATATAAAAACACAGTTTTGCACCCTAACACCAAACTTTTATTTCAAACACTCAACGCCGTTTCAACAACTCTCAATTGTCATCATCAAGGAGTAAACCAAACTAAATCTAAATTTAAATTTTCTATAATTTATACCTACCAGTAAATTATTAGCAACTTATAGTAATTAGTACAAAGGGTAAATCCCAAGTACCTACCTGAATTTTAAATAACAGATAATGCAGATTTTATCTAATGAAATTATGTAAAGTAGGTTAATCCTTAATTACCTACCAACTTTTATCCTACATTATAAAGTAACGACATTTTTAATACCTATTTTATGGACACTTACAAAGAGCCGTGAGGGATAGGACCCTTGTCTGAACTCATTAGTTTAGTTATTTTTATAAAACAATATGTTTTCCTAAGAGTCCAGTTCCCTAAAAGTAATTACTTGTTTAACTAATTTTAAAGAAGTTGAATCTACAGAGTGGTTATGTTTTAAAACATGATGTGGAACACTAGATTTATCCGCTCTTCCGTAGTTCAAATGAGCAATATGCTCTTTGAAACAGGTACTGATAAGATTATCAGTACGTGTTTCAGTACCTGCGTGTGTGTCCATACTTTATTTCACAAACATTACAATTGATTTCATAAATACCAAACTTTTCGAAATCAACAAGTTTATCTTTAGGATTCCCCAACAATTTCTGAAGTGTTGTAGTTGTTCTACACACCGCCTTCATACCAAATTGTTTTAAAAATTTCTTAAGCCTTTAGTATAACGACTGTACGGTACAGAGAGAAACTTTTGTTCTTGTGACTCATTTCGAAAAGTTGACACTTCATTCATTCGTAACCGAAGCTGTTTCTTCCTAATTAATTTACCTATAATATCTGTTGGATAACTATTGCATGCAGCTATTTCTCTAATAGTTTTCTTTTCATTTTGAAACCTCTCTTTGTTAAGTGGGAATGTCAACAACCGATGTACACGGAAATTAATCTCCGCCATTTTATGTTATTGACAGTGAAAAGACATATTAGGTAAATATCTATATGTGCTAGTATCCTTCCTATATACATCAAACTCTATCTTATTATTATTTCTTAAAACTAATACATCCAAAAATGGTAGAGTATCCTAATTTTCCTGTTCATATGTAACTTTTATAGAAGCAAACCTACTATTAAGATGCATGTCAAAATCATTTACATTAGAGTCATTAGTATTAAATATAGCAAATAGGTCATCCACGTACCGTATACATACATTAAGGAAATACTGGGAGTCATTTTTAGCTTCAACTTGGAACCTGCCTTTGAACAAATTGGCAAGGTTTGGCGACAAGAGGTTTCCCATTGCCGTTCTTCCTTCTGCTCATAAAAGAAACGTCCAAACTGAAAACAATTTTGGCTCATAAATAATTTTGTGAGAGAAATTTACTCATTAATTTCGGCCTCCCAAAAAGATTTTCCACGCAGTAAGTCCTCCAGGTACTTCAGAGTTTGTGGAATGGGTACGCTAGGAAATAAGGAACTAACATCAACCGATACCAACATTTGTCCAGGTTGCAGCAAAACATTTTGTATAGATTGAATAAACTCTAAAGTTTTGCTGGGGTCAAGGAAAGTTTGGTTAACCACTTCGCAAACTTATAAGATGGGGCGGGGCGTCAATCCCGGTTTGTGAATTTTTGGAAGGCCATATAATTTCGGGATCGTTGGATTAGAAACACTTACTCTTCACTTCAGGTCAAGACTTACAATAGATTTGCGTGCTTTAAGGACGTTGTTTTCTTCTGATATTATTTTTGATAAAGGATTTCTAACGAATTTTGAACACGGACCATTCGTAATCAGGTTATTAATTCTATCAAAATAATCAGATTTGTCGAGGATCACTATTTTGTTGCCTTTTACTTAAAAAACGTCCCTGCTTCTCAATCGTCTAATAACTTTATTTTGTGTGCTATTTTTCATGTGTTTATTACTAAATGATAAATTTTTAGTTAAATGATTTCGAACCTTTAGAATTGTCTAGTATGTATTCAATTGAACTTTCAACACTCGCCACAACATCGTCAAGAGTTTTCGACAATAGAGGGAGTTGTCGGAGTTACTTTTGCTGCTGTTTGTTGTTTATTCATTGAACATAATTGTTTAAGTTTCTTCTTAAGCTTTCTCATTTTATTTTCATGTTTTGCATTAATCATGGAAAATATTCGTCTTTGAAACTCCATCCATTGTTTAAAATCATTCTCAGTTAATTTATGTGTGAGTTTTTTGTACAATGAATAACTGTCGATTTCTAATAAAGTGCGTTTGGTATACAGATTTCTAAATCTGGCCATATTATTTTTGCAGTTTTCCACTTTTTTATATGCTACAGAATTATTAAAAAATTTTACTTGAATAAATTTTGGAAAGATTTATTTACTTTTGCAAGACTTTAGAAACCAAATATCTACACCAATAAGTCTAATTCTAATAGAATACTTACAGTACAAATTTTGTTCGTTTGACCTGGTAGCCATCTTGTAATGGAAATGCTGTGGAACCTTAGGTGTGTCACAAATATAAAAACACCATAACACCAACCGTGTTAGGGTGCAAAACTGAAAATTTATTTTAAAAACTCAACCCCGGTTCAAAAACTTTAAGTTGTCATCATGAAATTAAATTATTAAATGATGTTTTGTGTTATTTATTTTCAGATGACTTGGAAATTAGAAATTAGATGAAAATATACTTATGAGAAGAATTATTTTGGAGACTTGAGACTACTATATCTGTTTGGTTGTTCAAGAATAAAAACAAGATATGACAAAAGTGTTTCAATGAAAAACTACGATACCCCATTTTAGTTGTTATCGTTACCATCCACTTTATCCCTAAGGCTAGTAGGATAATAGCATTGGTTTCGTATATTTTGTTTGTCATATATATAACAGCATTATAAAATACAATTAAATCAGCTCAACTAATTTGAACCGTTCAAACTGAATTCTGTAATTTAGATCTTCGCTAATCTTATTTTATCGAAAGTGAGATGGATAGTCTTTTATGAGCTATCTGAAAATTTAAAATTATTTCAAGCAACTACATTTCGACTCAAAATACTACCACAAAATTAGAACAAATGTGTGTGTATGAAATAATTTTAAATGTTCACATTTTTAGTGGAGAACCTTGCTCAATATAATCATTACCCACAATTATCTGAATAATATTTGTCACATGTTTGCCAATTTATACTTACGTCATCAAAAGATTTTTCTACGTAATTGTTTACGATTATACCTCGCAAAATTCCATAACGATAGCTGTTGGAAACTTAATCACGAAATCAATTATAAATTATTCCGATAGAAAGGTTAACAAATTTTGCCTCGTGTTATACTCTCAAACAAAATATATTTTTTTGGTTCTACAGATAGTTTCCAACTGTGATTAATAAGACGATATATCTAGCTTGTATATCTAATTTAATAATGAAAATTATATGAATAAATTTGACTGAAAATGGCAAATATTCCAGTTGTCTAGCGTTTGTTTGATTTATCAAGACATGTTAAAATTATATGAAGTCTATGTTATTCCCAATGGAACTCAATATGTTCACAGATAATTTATGAACAATTTTATATAACAAAATAAGCCAGTTAAAAAAAATCATATGTTAAATGGCAATTATTTTTCAAATTATTTCAATACATTTTTATTTTAGATGTCTGAGTCATATTATTTATAATAGCTACGGTTGAGATAATGTAAGATGAACCGTAATTACAATGACGGGGTTGTCGAGACAATCAAAGAATGTTGGCCATCAAGGAGCAATAAATTTTTCAAATAATTTCGAATCGATAGCAAATTTTATACAGATTGTGAATTAATTTAGTTACCACTAACCATGTTGGTCTGTATTTTGGTTATTTAATGGTGAGCGGGGGTAGGTTTGACTATTTGCCAGTACTTTTGGGAATATTCAAGTTCAAGTTAGCAGCGAAATGGGCAGGTTACTTAATTTGTTAAGTAACTACCTGGCTAATCTACCTGAAGACTTAATCTGAATTAGCCACCGTTTTTTTGGAAATGGCTTGTGCAATAAAATCTTTATTAGCGTCACTAATTAGCAGTAAAATTTCTGGCAAATTCTTTTTACAATATATTTATTTCAACAGTAGTGGCCAATTAAGAATAAAGGGGGTACGTTTTACAACTTGTTACTAGGTAACAAATTAATCACATAATCAGGCATTTGATACATTTCAATTGTCGTTTCTTAAATAACTTTTTCCGTTAATATCATATTAGCTCTTTCACTACTTCGCCAAACTGATGAGGCCCTGGAAAGTCGAAAGCTCACCATAACGAAATAGGATCGATACAAAACGCAAGGTTATGGTGAAACCTTAGAATACGACCCAGTTTTGTAATGCCTAGATCAAAAGTCAAATCAAAACCATGGGTAACGGATCCAGAAACATAAAACTTCGTTGCTAGTAACCAATCAAGGTACTTTAACTGACTGAAGATGACAAATTGAAGTCGAAACAAACCGAATCTCCGGACAAGAACTTGACTGGGTTTCTAGTCATGAACACTTTTCGTGGCGTTTTGATTTCTTGTCTTTTGCTTTTCCATAAAGGATCCATTACCACCATCGAAATTTGATATTTGTAGATCGTTACCCATGGTTTTGCATTTTACTTTTGATTTGCCTTACGAAACTGGGTCCAATCCAAAAGTTTCACCATAACCTTGCCGTATGTGACAATCCCATTTAGTTACGGTCAACTTCCGGCCTTTCAGAGTCTTATCAGTTTGGCGAAGTAGTTCTCAAAGCAAGAGCAAAGACAAATTTGTCCGCACCGACATCTGGCGAGTTGGAATGGAGGAACGCATCGACACAAATTTTGATGTTTGGTCTTATCCAAAATTTTCTGTAACTTCTTCAGTATTGCCAAATAATGAAGGTATGTCGATTACACCTTCATTATTTGGCAACACGGAGAGGCAGAACTACAGACATTCCTAGAGCGCCTAAGCCAATCCCAACTATTGATTAGATGGACCTTGGAGACCGAGGAGAGTGGGTGCCTACCATTCCTTGAGGTAAAGTATCAAAGGACTAGGACCGGAATCCAAACAACCATCTATAGGAAACCTGACATGATGCAAGCATATATTATTTCGAGTTGTTCGCTGGAAGAAAATCTAATAATTGCCACGCCGAAAGTATTAGCATTAACTTGCCAAACTAGAATATTGATTTCTGCCATTTAATACATACAAAAATAAGTCAACACAAATATCAGGTGATCGTTGTGTTTATACACTGTACTGATTTTGCTAAAACACTAAATTTCTCTTTTTTATAGAATATCATATTAAATAGAATAAAATTCAATAAATTTGATCACTAATTAGCTTTGGCACCGTGTCAGTTTCGTCTGATTACCTTGAAAACAAATGGAATGTAAAGATTACCTTTGATTAAAGGTAAAACGTAGTGGTTAATAAACTCCTGAGATGTTTTACTCCTCGCCGTAACAAAATATTATTACACAGTACACATTCATGCTGACGTTAAAGATAGTATTCATCTATTTGTTATGAAAACAATATGAATCTATCAAAACAAACAACTTAATAGACAAATTTTAATCTATTGTCCTACAAAATGAATAAAATTGAACCCATTTTCATAATGTTGGAAAATTACTGATAATTTTAAATTGTAAGTACTTTTAATTGTGAAGTTAATTTCAAGATCAGTTTAAAGAAATCGTAAATTGATCAAATATGAGTTGTGATTTTATCTGGGCATAGAATCGCTTGACCTTTCATATAATATATTGTTGTATCGTTCAGATTATTGCAAATCTGCAGACCAAAACATATCTACATATACATATACTACACGAGGTTTGCTTCTATGTTATGCCACTGACGTATTTACAGTACAGAAGAGATTTGTTTTTGATAATTTACGCATATGAAGTTGTTCTTCAATTAGTAATAGTACCCTTATATTTTCTTAAAATGAGTAAGTAACAGCCGAATAGAAAATATAAACGACGCATATTTCGATTAATCAAGAGCAACTATTGCCATTTGGTGACTCTTCTTGTTTAGAGGATGTAGTAGTAAGAAGCTGGTGGAATAAATGAAGTATAGAAGGGAAACATGTGAAAATATTCTTCGCGCATATTTTCGAATCACGATAAATATATTTTGTACTCTTGAAGAAATTCTAACCTTGTGATATATGTGTTGAGTTTGTGGTATAAATTGCTAGGACTTTTTTTTATATCAAATTTTATGGAAACAACTGGACGGGCGTTTGCAAAATATGGGTTAGAATAGTTAAACATCTAAATCTCTGGAGGATATAGATATTTATATGTGAATAATGAGCCTATGTAAGGCATAGGCAGGAGAGGTGACTGGCTCATCCGCCGGACCTCTGTTGCCAAGCATTGGCGCTTTGGTACGTGTGAAATGAAAACCTATGACTACTAATTTTAATTAGTACCTAATGTATTAACACAAAATTTCATATATCTGTTTCTGTCTATTCAATACGCCTCCCTATAAACCAAAAGTTGTGAACCGCCCCTGTGTGTAATTATTTAACAAAAATTTCAAATAGAAATTGGCTACTAAGAATTATTGGGACTAGTCGGAATAAATCACTCCAAACATATACGATATGTGAATGAAATAAATATGCCTTGTGTACAGTAAACGAAACTACATGACGAGATTTTGCATTACACTAAGATGATTTACTTAAAATGTATGTTCAAAGGCTGAAGAAAGCATTTGCTTAGGTAGATCATTTTCATCCGAACAGTAATCACTTGATTTTTATAAAGGTTCCGATAGACTTTATGTCTGGGATATTAAAATTATTTTAAAATCCACAATAACGAGTGTGCCTCTATGTTAGATTAAATAGGGTTTGCGTGGTAGTTTGCTGACATAGTGTTTATGAGTTTTCTAATCAACATCTCAACCTATTCAACGAGAGAAATCCAGCATTGCAGAGTCCGTTGAAATATCACGGTATACTGAATAAATTCACAACAACCATAGAACTATATACAACCAAAGTATATAGCAGATTTCAGCTTTAGTGACTAATTGGCATCATTGTCCTTAGGAATTTTTTCTATATGAAATCAATCTAGATGGAACATCCCATGCTAATATGAGCTTTCGAGACTTGCCTTAACTCCCTCCCAACAAGCAGTACTCTCGCTGAAGTCAATGTCAACAGGAATAGGGGAATATGCTTATCCCCATGCTAGCGACATTAGATAAATAAATAAATAAATAAATTTATTCAATACGTAGCCACAGAATGGATGTACACGTCAATAAATTAAACAGTATAATTTTACAGATAAAAATATTTTAATGATTATTACATGCTATAGTTATTTCTATATTGTATCTGTGATGGTACAGAATCTAATATGTCTTCCATAAATTCATTTATTGAATAATAACATTTTTTTAATAGTAGGTCTTTAACATATAATTTGAATTTGTTATATGATAGGTTTTTTACGTTTTGTGGTAACTTGTTGAAACCACCTTTTTTTAGTGGTTGCTGTTTGCTGAATTCTTTCACTACGTGTTTGTAATGTTTGAAAATTTTTCACAATATGTTTATTACCTTCTTGTGTCGGGAATTTTGTATTACTGGAAACGCTCTAGCTTTGTTTACTTTGTATGCGGTGTATCTGACTAACCTCAATGTTTGCTTGGTTTTTAAGTAGGCTTATAAAATAGTTTTTGATTATCCAACGTTCTTTCAAGTTCCTTGATTAACCGTTTCGACGATTCTATTTCATTTTTAGCTACTTTTAGGTCACATTTCAGCGCCAACACTTGCATATCTGACACTGTACCGTATACGTTCGCGCCTTTTTCAGAGTGATGAGTAAGGCTATCGTAGAATTCACAGTTCTCACTCACATTTTCACACAGCGAAAGTGTTTTTAGTACTTTTTCACTTATAATGCACTCGCGTGGAACTTTTTTATTAATTATTATACGAATTAAATCAACTGTTCGGAGTTTATTCAATTCCACCTCAACCTCTTCTTGAGTTGCCATGTTGCCAGTTTGCCAGATATAAATGTTGAATCTTTCCACTGGTACGTCCTGTTGGGGATGCAAGGGAGCGGTTTTCGTTTTAATGGCACAACTTCTAGAATATGTTAGATTTAAAGTGTTTTTTCCGGATTTGGACAGCGTCATTTATTTAAATCAATTTATTTATATATCTGAACCAGCATATAAACAAAGGTTTCCGACGTTTCGTCCACACTTATAAGGGGATTGTTCAATGATGAAAAAAAAACCAATTGTTACTTTTTCTCACAAACACACTTTGAAACTTCACTTTATTAAACTTGTCACACTGACGCACAAATTCTAAATAGGAACTTTGGATATAGACAACGAAGAAATAATAATTGGCCCCCTGAAATTTCAGGTAAAAAAAGGGTAGGAGGCACTTAATTAAGTGCCTGAGTTTAAATAAATTAATTCGAAAAACTGACGCGGTCGAAATCAGAAAAAGCAGAACGCTATGACTCTGACCGCGAAAACCTACCTCCTCTTTTTAATAGCACAGTTGCCTGTAAATTTAAAAATTTAAGTCATAGCTTATACCGGTTTTTAGAAAATTTTTAAGCGCCTTTCATCTATATTTATCTATCTATACTATTATAAAATTGTAGTTATTTATTAGTTTGTTTGTTCGGGTATCACGTAAGAACTACTCAACTGATTTTGATGAATCTTGTTTTGTTGCAAAGCCTCTAGTTTGACTTAGAATTTGGTATACACTTTATCTCACTACATTGTTAGGAATGGTAGATATAACGAGAAAACTATTATAATGTTTGGTAACACACACTTAGTCTATTGGTTCCATCGCATGCACCAAATATTAGATACTTGCATCAGCTCAGCTTTTATTCAAAATTCGGAATATGCTAATGTTTCACGTTTCAATTTAAAAAAAAATCAACTGATATATCAAATGTAATTTTACAGGGTGTTCCATATATAGGATAGGTGAAACTTAGAGCTGAGTAGAATTACATGGATTTAAAAAAAAACTTAACAAAAAACGTACCTTAGGTAGCCCGTAACCAGCTGCACATATACAATATGGTTGAAAGGAGGCAAAAGTTATAAGGGGTGTTTCAAAACAGGTAAATTTATTAGGCCAAAAATAATGGCATATACCAGGTGGTTGAAAAATAGTTGGAGTTGAATTATATTTATTAAGGGTGGATAACAAAATGTTAATAAGTAGTTGCATATACAACTTGGTTTAAATAAGGGTAGAATAGAATTTAATTTATACAGGGTGGATATTAAAATGTGACATGTGAGCAATTAGGAATTTAAATTATTTTCTTGGTTATCCCGACTTGACCATACAATGTATGGCATCACACTCCCTCTAATGCAGTCTATGAGTGCCTTTAGAGGAAAATTCACTAAACCCCAGATATCCTAGATATCAAAAGGGTTTAGCTCTGTGGGAGCCCTTGTCAGGTTTTCAGGCCCGTGGTTGGAGTCGTGGCGGCAGTTTCCCATAAATTTCCTGATTGTCCGGGCTGTCCCTAACAAGACGACTTTTTGCATTTCTTTGTAAAGATGTTCGTCCAGACCGAGGTATTTTAAATTGTTTAATAGATGTTTTGGGACCAGTCCTGTTGTTGACATAACAATTGGTACAGTTCGTGTGTTGTCCATGTTCCACTGAGTCTTTATTTGAAATTCCAAATCTCTATATTTGGTTATTTTCTCAGCCTGCTTGATATTTATATTATTGTTGTTGGGAATTGCTATGTCAATTAAAGTTGTTTTCCGAGAGACTTTATCTACCAAAACTATATCTGGTCTATTGTGAGCAACAGACCGATCGGTCAGTATCGTGCGGTCCCAGTACACCTTGTAGTGTTGTTTTCTAAAACAGCTTCTGGTTTAAATTTACAGAATGGTAATCTTACCGACTGTGATAATTCATGTTTCAGTGCTAGTTCCGGGTGAAGTATTTTTGCCACAGCATCGTGTCGTTCTTTGTATTCAGTTGCAGCGAACGCTTGACAACCTCCTGTGATATGCTGGATAGATTCAGAGGTTTGGCAATTGTACGTGCATCTACCGTTGTTAATGGAAGGGTCTTTAACGATGTACTTTAGGTAGTTCTTAGTTGGAATGACTTGATCTTGGATTGCGAATATAAAGCCTTCCGTTTCAGGGAACATATGACCAGAGATCAACGAGTAGTTCAACGCTGCACTGTCGACATAATCTTGGTTGACGTCATTTATATGTCTTCCATGAAGGGGCTTCTCTTTCCATTTCAGCAGTTTCTGATCTGTGGTCTGGTGGTGTAATTGGACATGTTGTTGTGTCAGTTGCAGTGGTGTTGAGTCATCAACCTGGCACATGACTCTATGTAGATCAGAAAATTCTGCGAGTTTCTGGAAATGACTACGCAAAATAGAAATTTGTTGATCTAATAGTTTACTTAGATCTGTCAATCCTCTTCCTCCTTCATACCGTGGCAAAGTTGTACGTTCGACAGAGCTCTTTGGATGGTGATTTTAAGCTTTTGTTAGTAAAACTCGAACTTTTCGTTGTAATTGTTCAATGTCAGTCTTGCACCAATTAACTATACCGAAAGAGTAACTGAGCACTGAACACGCATAGGTGTTAATGGCCTGAAACAGATTTTTACTGTTTAGTTTGGTTTTCAACAGTCGTCTTACCCTTCTATAAAACTCTGCTGTTAGGTCCTTTTTCATAGTCATGTGGTCAATACGTTGGGCCTGCTTTATTCCAAGGTATTTATAAGTATCACCTTCCCCCATAGATTCAATTGAGGTGCCATCTCCCATTTCGAAGTGCCCCTGCTGTATTTTGCCATTAACTATAATAATAATTCGGCATTTGTCTAGGCCAAATTTCATATGGATGTCACTAGAGAACACTTCTACTATTTTAAGCATATCATGCAGCTGTTGTTTTGTAGCTGCCATCAACTTTAAGTCGTCCATGTATAACAAATGGTTTATCTTTAATGCTTGTACGTTGTTGTGTTTGAGACTGAGTCCAAAATTAGTTAAGTTCAGTTTGTTTGAGAGAGGGTTCATGGCAAGGCAGAACCACAGGGGGCTAAGAGAGTCTCCTTGGAATATACCCCTTCTGATTGGAATAGGGTCAGTTTGTATCGAACAGTTGGCATCATTCAGTGAGATTTTGGTTTGCCAGGTGGACATGGCATATTCTAAAAAGTTAATAATACAATTATTCACTTTATAGAGTTTCAGCACCTTAAGGAACCAATCATGTGGAACTGAGTCAAAGGCCTTTTTCGTCGTTTGGCGTGGGCTTGATTGGAGACAACGGAATCAATTATCAGTTGAATTTTTCGCGCATCCCTTTTGTTGTTGAGTAATTATGTTGTTCAGTTCACAATGTTTAAAAATGCGATGATTAATGTACGATGTTATGAGTTTGTATAAGGTTGGGAGGCAAGTGATTGGTCGGTACTTTGCTGGGTCCTGTGCACCTAGTTTGGTAAGAGGTATGTAGCACCATGCGTAAGGAAACTAGGCATCTTGTGTGGGTTACCTCATTTATAAGGGCTGTTAGTGTTTCGTGGGTTGCGTACAGTTTCTTTATCCAGTAATTTTGTACACCATCTGGTCCTGATGCTTTCCAGTTATGGAGGTTCTTCATTATGTTGGATGTATCTTCCGTTGTAAATGGTTGGTGTTCCATGGCCTCACAGTTCTGAGATGCAGCCTCCTCCTCATTAAGCCACCTGGCTCTGGAGTTATAGGAGATGGTTGTGGAAAGCTGTGTTTTCCAGAATTCCTCGATGTCTGTTTTTCTGGGGTAACTAGGGCTTCATTATTATTGTTGTTGTTAAGTTTTCTATAAAACCCTTTTTCTGATTGTCGGAAGAGTGTGTTGTCTAGTTTTCGTTGTTTACTGGTTTTGTACCTTCTCACTCGACTTGTGTAGACGGAGAGCTTTTGTCGTAGACTGTCCAGACACTGCTGAGATATGATGTTTTCTCCATCCCACTGGGAGTCTATTCGGTTATTGTCCATGATAGTCTTGAACAAGCCTTTCTATTCTGTTGTTCCTGACTCCTCGTTGGTACTCGGTGAGCCTTCCAACGTCTTTCCGAAGAAAATTGGTTTTCCCTTCAAGTCTTCTTTGCCAAGGTGGTATTTGAGGTGTTTGTCTAAATTGGGGAGTGTGTGGCTTTGGTCTTACTGCGACCCCAATTGTTCTGCAGATAGAAGTTGCAGCACAGTAGATGATTGTGTGTAGCCACTCTAACGTATTAGCACCTAAAACATAGTTTGGCAAGATAAATTTGTTCATAGCCTGCAAGACGATACCCAAGGTTCGTTCCTTCAACCGATTGTCGACCGATCCGCAATTGGTTAATGAATCGGTACATGAACCGTTTATTGCGCAACTCGATGCATGTACCAGTCGGTGGCTGTACCACCGATTCTACCCTGAAGCCGGTGATCGAAATTATTCAATCACCGTGTCACTTGGAACACGAAACTGAACCATTCACTAAACGGTTATTGTTTTGAAGGAACGCTATTTTTCTTGTGCGCAGGTACGCGACCGTTGTGTATCGGTTATCTAGTCTGAAGGATCGAACCTCCAATTACTTAGAAGATCTTAGTTTGGGAAGAGCTGGTCTAGTCAGTGGATCTGTTCCACTATACTCTATAAGAGCTCCTTCCATTTCTGCTTGGATCTTCTCAAGCAGGTCAGCGTTGGTTGGCTGTTCTTGTTGTAGTTCTTGAGTCTCGTCCGCTCTTTGTGCCAAAGGTGTTTCAGGCTCTGGATCGATTGTATTTCGACTTCGCTCTTTATTCTATCCAGTTGTTCAGGCGAAATAAGGCCATTTCTCAAGATGACACGATATTGATCTGCAAATCTCTGTTCAGTAACTTGAAGCTCTGGGTACTCACGACAGAACTCTTGATGGAGTATTTGGCGATATCCAGTCTTGTCCTGGGCAAGGTTCGTAATTCTGTAAAACGTGTGCATTATAAATTCATTCATGGCGCCAGTCCATTTCATGCGCTGTCTTTTCAGTCCCGCTTGAGTGAACGCTAGCTGTTGATCCTGCGCAACACCTTCCGCGGGTAGAGTTCTCGTTCTCATTTGACTCCGTTGGTGATGGTCACGTTGTTGTTGTGACTGTATTGGTTTATTATTATAGTTATGAAATGGGTTGAAAAAAATTTTAGAATCAGTTGTATATACAGGGTGGCTGAAATATAAAATGAAGTGGAATTATAGTTTATAAGGTGGTTAAAAAATTGTTTTATATCCTCATATAACTACAGCCATACAGGTGGGCTTAAAAAATATTTTACAAGAATGTTATGATCTACAAGTTGTTCCATATACCAGATAGATGAAATATAGGGTGGACTAGAATTCTGAGTATACAAAAGTATACTGTTGATAAAAAATATGAAAAAAATTGTAAAATAGAGTAGTTCATAATCAGTTTCACAGATAAGATATTTGAAATATAGGGAGGAGTAGAGTTAAGTATTTTAAAATTGTTACATAGGTTGCCCCATAAGCAATTGCAGTTTTGGTGAAAGTTATTGGGTTTTGGTGGATTTATTTTTATACATGCTGGTACAAAAATGCTATACTAGGTGGCAGATAAGTAGTTGCACTTACAAGGTTGTTGAAATAGAGGGTAGAGTAGAATTATAGTTAAACCGTGTGGATAAAAAATTGTAACAAATTTTTATAGGATAGACCACTAGCTGTTGCATATATGCAATATCTGATACACGGGATGAAGTAAAATTATAGTTATACAGTCTGATTAAAACAACATTAGAAAAGTTACATATAAGAGGTGGTTGACATATAAAGCGGAGACAAGTAATACTTTCCAGGCTGGTTAAAAAATATCAGAAAAATGGTTATTAAGCTTAGTCCATAAGCTGTTGCATATATAAGATATTTGTAATATATAGAGTGGATTAGAGTTATAGTTAAGTGCTAAAAAAATGTTATATTTGCTGGCCCCTAAGCAGATGCATATGCAGCGTAGTTGAAATATTTTGTAGAATAAAATTATGGTTATACAGGGTGGTTCAAAAACTGATAGACAAATAAGTTATAATGGTTGACTAATTGGCAGCAGCATATACAAGATGGTTTAAATATAGATGGAAGTAATGTTATAGCTATAGAAGACAGTTCAAAAAAATATTGAATTAAATTGTTATATAGGGTGGCCATAAACAGTCGCGGTTTGGGTGAAATATGTTGAGGATTCGTGGTAGTAGTTGTATATATAAGAGGGTTAAAATCGGGGCATAGTGCAATTATAGTTTCACAGGGTTGTTAAAAAATGTTATATTGGATGGGCCATAAATAGTTACATATACCAGGTGATTGAAAAACGGGTGTATTGGAATTAGATTTATACAGGGTGTATAATTTTTTTTATATTGTTTGCCTCATAAGTAGTTGCGTAAACAATGTGGTTGAAATTAGAATAGGATAGAATTATATTTATGACATGGGTTGAAAAAATGTTAGAAGCGGTTGTTTATTCAGAGTGGTTAATGTAGTAGAATTATAGTTTATAGGGTGGTTAAAAACATTATTTTATATCAAGTGGATGCATATATAGGACAGCAAATAAGTAGCGGAGTATAATTGCAGTTATACAGGTGGGTGTAAAAAATCATATAAAGAGATGTTATGATCTACAAGCTGTTCCATATACAGGATGGTGAAAGCTTAGGGTATAGTAGAATTCTAAGTATACATAGGGTGGTACAAAAATATTATATTGGGTAGAAAAAAAATTGTAATATAGGGTAGAACATGTACTTTTATATATGGATTCCCTGAAATATGGGGCGAAGTAAAGTTAAGTTACACTGTGTGATTCAAATAAGAATAGAATCTGCTTAAAAAAAAATAGCAAAAATTACATTTCAATGAATTTACATTTATTGGGGCTATTGTATAAAGCCAAAATGGTACATGAGTTTGAAAGAAATTGCTACAATTTTCTTAAGAATTATGTTCTAAATATTTGAATTTTTCAAACTTGAGACTACTTTTACTTAATGCGATGCATAATTTCAACGTAATTTTCATGACTACTAATTTATATTGCGCTCTGCTTGCTATAATATGCCCTAAAAGATTAAATCCAGCTTCTTGACTTGAACACAATCTAAATAAATCAATTGTAATTTTTGAGATGTTTAGTAAACAACCCGTTTCCAAGTATTTACGCACTACCAGCCGTCTCGTTTCCTGGGTAGTATATTTACTCTGTATAATTTCAAAATGATGTATTTCTTGTGGAACAAATCTAGATTTTCCCCATAAAATATGTAGCATATGTTAAAGGTGATTTCGGGTTTTCACTACGGTGCAAATAGCTATATGAAATCAGGTAAAAGTTATTATTTTGGAAATTACTGCCAGATACAAACAAATTTATGGTCTAGTAATCCGAAGAGTTTAGTTACATTTACGTTTACAAATTCAAGCACTATACCTTTCAATAGATATGGTATGTACTGAATTCTAGATTTTTACTAGTCCACAAGAAGAAAATATGACTATATTTATTATAAGAATCTAAGACCATTTTGCTTATATAAAACTTATTGTAACAAATACGAGAAAAAATATTAATGTACATTTCCTATAATGAACTTGTTAATTTAGTTATTTCTAGCCCGTGGTTAAAATTAGCTTAGTTATGGTAGATTTATTCAATTAGAATTGTGCTAAAAATCACTTGACAATCAAGGAAAAAACAAATTACGTTTCGCTGTTTGATCCCAAAGCAAATGCAACGATTAAATATGTAAACAACATTGTTCTGAGTAACAAAAGTGTTCGCATTGATGCGAAAAAACCGTTCAATATGTATTGTTTTTTAATCTTAAAAACAACTGTTTATTCTAATTTAAAATGTATTTTTAATTAGGAAAATTTAAATTATTTACTTCATAAATATGACCTGTAACCTCCTGATATTATGGAAAAATTCAGAATGTCATTATACAATTTAGATTAAATAGGTTGGTATCCATTACTCAATATTTTCAATAATGCTTATTTGTGAAATTTATAAATATTGTGTTCACTTGACTTTTAACTATTCTTTGCATGATCTTAATTATTGGCTTTAATTATTAATTTGAACTTTTGATTATCACTTCCATTGTTTTAATTTAATGCTGATGTAGATCCCAATGAAATAGTTATCCATAAGTTGCAAGTTTAGTCAGCAAAAAATATGTTTTAAGTTGTAGCGGTCATTGGACCGAGATAGTAAAATATTTGCATAATCCCAAATAGCTAATAAGAAATTGCCACATTATTTCTAGATGTCGGTCTTTACATCTCGCGTCTACAAATCATTTCTTTTGTCTTTTCTACAGTAACCTAAAGTATACATATGTTTTCAGGGGCAGAAGTTGGAAAAAAATAATACATGTTATAAATTATTATAGAATGTATTATAAAACAAGCAGACACATTCAGTATGATTACTTTGTCCAGAAATCAAACTATACTTTTATGAATATACGAACGTAAAAGTGCAAAACACCGTTTTTGTCCATATTTGAGATTACAACATCTTAAAGTATACCTAAGTATTTCATTTTCGAATGACGTTGAGTTTGCTCAAATATGTTTTTTTTGCTATGATAGAGAGATTTTAAATTTATAAGTTTGCTAATTTTCTTATAGATGGAAAATCATTAAAATATTGATATGAGACAGTAGACCACAAATTAAAAAAAAACACAAAAATAGTCATCAACGCCTACGTTTCGTGACTTTGGGTTCAGCTGAGAGCGGTAAAGGTTATAGAAAGATTAGCACAATTATAAACTTAAAATCGCTTTATGTTAGCAAAAAATATATACTCAATAATTATAAAAAAGGTGTTTTTGCACTTTTAGGTTAGAATATAGAAAAACACAGTTTTGCACAATAAACAACAAACCTTTATCTTAAACACTCATTGCCGTTTCAACAACTCTAAGTTGTCATCATCAAGGAGTAAACGAAACTCACAAAACTGAGAACCTTACCTTCCAGAGCGGGACCCACAAACCACCTACCAACATAAACAATACACACCAATCAGCCCTCATTACATAACCTATAAAGACACTACCCATTCCATAACCTCTCAGATCATAAAGACACGTTAACTATCACAGTTCCACACAACAAGGACTTTGCAGCACAAGAAGCACAGAACACCGTAGAAATATACAGGCCGGAATACCCTAATATCGTTTAAACTTTTCCCATTCTAGATCACACACGATCATCACCGAACACAAAAAACAAATACCAAACAACCTGTAGACAATTTTTCAATATGTCTCATTAGCCCACACGGCTGAAACGCCTTTGAATCAACAGTGCCGGGTCGTAAACCCAGCAGCCGGTTTTTTCTTAGTGCCTCAAACGTCACAAGATGGCGCCTATGGAAACTATAACCCGCAATACTAACGTTGTCAAGACGATCTGCAACCCACAATACCGATGAAGTCACCTATCGGCTCTTCACTCGACGGCACGCCGGCGCCAAGCCGATCACCCGAAGTTTGAATGACCTCACCACACAAAGAACCAACTACACAGGAAATTCCCTACGTAACCACAAGTAGCCACAAGAGACGACCTTGAAAATTGTTGATGTCGGTAAAATATCCAAATTTTCATTCTTTAGGAAATCTGTAGGAACCTCCCCCGAACTCAGTGCACCTCACGATCAATTGATATTCCCAGTTCTGACAAATGGAGCTCACAAGTGGACCGTGTGGCACAAAGAACAATTGAGCCCGAAATGTTGTGTTGGTTGTGTATAATTCCTATGTATCCCAGAACAGAATCCCAGAGAAGGAACATAATAAAACAATAGAACTTTACTAGAGATTCGGAAGAAAATGGACAAGCACAATCCGGAAATTGAGGGCCTATTTGATTAGAAAATACAACTACGCCCACCAATGCGAAGGGCAAATATTATAAAAAGAAGTGCCAGCCTTATGTAATCCCAGATGTACAAGAGGTGAATGAGGGTGAAAAATGTTCAGAAATGGACCAAAGACATGGCTGCTGGGATGATAACACGATCAGTCTCGAAAATAGGTGCCTATTCCACTTAATAATAGTAATAAAAAACTCAGTAAATGTTTTGTTTGATCATCAATTCATATTACACAGTATGTTCATCTTCTTATTGTGAGAATTCGAAATTTGAATGTAATAGTTATGTAAAGAGGAATATATTTTCTATTTTTAGAGCATAATAATATTATTTTTATGTTTTCTTGGGAAATAACACCACATCAAAATAAAAAGCTGTATATTGTACGATTCTGACTTCTTTGTCAATGGCTTGTGGTGTTATTTCCCAAGAAAACATAATAATAATCAAGAATATGCCACAAATAAATATTGTTAAGTTTCCATAGATTATGACAAATATGCATCTCTAAATTGCATTATATAATGTTGATTCTTCGTTATGCTTGCTACTAGATATATAAGTTTACTCTATTGGTAAAATTTTTGAAAAAGATCACCAAATTTCTTCTGTTGAAGAGTTGGTATGTGTTCTAACAAAACAACCTTGGAAGCTACAACAAAGTTTGTAAGAAATTTGCTCAACTTTGTCGAAACCGCGAACCGTAGTTGTTAGTGGTTCTTTAAAACGTAAAAGAAGAAAGAGTTTTATTGGCCTTATGCAAGAATGCGAAGTGCCATCTTCCACCGATATGGTCTTAGTTAAAAATCAGTAGTCTACCGTTGGATGATCTTATTTATCTGGAGCATTCTGCAACTATAACATAAGTCCGCCCGGATGAAAATACCTCCTGGTGTTGCAGTTATGTTCCTTATGTTTGATGGTAATTTTACTGGATAATGTCAAGCGGCTGAAAAAAATTATCCCTATGCATTCGCTCATTAAAAGATCAACGTTTTAAATCAATTAATTCCTAATATTTCAAAACTTGAATCTTGCTCAAATTTAGAAATATTAAGAATTAATTGTTCATTAAAACAATACATTTATTAATGCTGTAAATCATTTTCGATATAGCTGTGCAGCTTATTAATCATGTAATTGTTTTGAATTTGAAGTTATAATCTTACTGACATATTCAAATAATGGTAAAGTAACGATTTTCGCATACAATACAAAATTGGATATAAAAGAGTTGTTTACCCAAAAACTAAAAGCATTACTATTAATTATCGGCATTTCGCAAGTTTATTTATAAATAGACAATTATTAAACAAGTTATTTTTAACACCGTTTTGGTTTGTTAGTCTTGACAAATATAAAATCGAACGCCTGTAGTAATATTTATTTAAACAAGAACAAGAAGAATGAGCTTAATTTTTTAAACCGACTTTAAAAAAGGAGAAAATTCTCAATTCGGTTTTATTTTTTTATACTATGTTACCTCAGTGTCGCGTCAACTATGAACCGATTTCGACAATTCTTTTTTCATTTGAAAGAATGGACATCCTATTAGTCCATGACATGGAATGGTCCGTTTTGAAGAAAATTCAAAAAATCTTGTTAATTTATCACAATGGTCAAGGCGACAGTATTAAATGATGCAAATAAGTGGCTTTATTGGAAATCCTAGAAAGAAATTAGGTGAAAATAGATTTGGATTATCTCAAAATCTATGTTAATTAACCACTTTCAAGATGGAGGTTCTCAATTTGTCTGCATATATAGCGTGGACCTCATTTGGAATGATATGGAAAACTGTCTTGGGTCTTGTTAATATTTAGAAAAACAGTTACCTTCATAAAAAATACTACTTCTTATGTAACCTAACAGGACCTCATCACATATCAGTTTTATCAATAATTGTATGCACGTTTTGTCGAAATAATGAATTTTCTTTAGTAATGGAGTACACATCATTACTGTTGCAATATCGACACTGGTTATGAAATAAAGTTAATTAAAGTAAAAAGTGGCAATTTATATGTATGCAATAAGTAGCTGCATATGCATATATAAATTGGTTGAATTATACAGCGCTGTAGAATTATAATCATACAGGGTGGTTGTAAACGTGTTAGAAATTAAATGTATGATTGGGTGGCCCATAGAGTGGACTGGAGAGAATTTATGGTTATACAGGGTAGTTAGGAAAAACTAGTGAAAATAATTGTATAGCGTTACCCATAAGCAGTTGAATATATATGATAGTTAACAGATAGTATGGAGTAAAAAATAATTACACAGGGTAGAACCACTAGCTGTTGCATATATATATATATATATATATATATATATATATATATATAGGGTGGTTAGCATATATGTTGGTGCGGAATTATAGTTATATTGAGTGATTTTAAAAATGTTAGAACCAAAAGGAATATTTGATACCCCATAAGCAGTTGTATATACATGATGGTCGTAATATAAGGTGAAGTGGAATTGTAGTTATACAGGGTGGATAAAAAATCTTAGAAAAAGAAATTGTTTATTGAGTAGCCAACATGGTAGAAAAATAAGGCGGAGTAGAATTATAGTTACAGAAAAAGGTTAAAAATATTTAGAGACAAAGTGTTTATAAGGTGGCCCATATACAATATAGACATATTTATATTGCAGATATAATACAGTGTCATTGGGTGTGGTGGGCGTGTCTGATTTGCTTAATCTGGCAGTTACGGAGGTGCATGCTGTAGGAAGGCGGGAGCTTCATCGCGTCGGTTTAGACACAAGGGTCGTTTCTCTATTTCTATAGCTTCGCGAATAGGGAATTAAAGGGTGTGAAAATCCTACTGTCCTCGAAGTTGATAGCGTGTCCTATTTGGTTAAGAAGATGCGCGAGAGCTGAAGTCGGCTCTATTTTACGAACTGACAAAAAGTGTTCATATACCCAATGGTTGAAGCCCCTGTTGGCACGACCGATGTAGCTTTGCGGGCAATACAGACATGGAATTTCGATCTTCGTTAGGTACTTTAATTTTAATGTTTCCTGTTAAGTTGGATATAGTTTGAGTTGTGTTGAAAACTATCTTTATTTATGTCGGTGTAGAATCCGGGCTATTTTGACAGTAACTCCTCGAACGTACGGAAGGAAGGCTTTCTGGTGTTGTTGGTCTGTTTCTGAAGGGGTTGGAGTATTCGGGGGTTATTGAGAGTGACGATTTATGCGGTTCGTTTGATAACCGTTTTGTCGAAGGATTTGTTGAGGATTATTAAGTTAGTTTTGTCTGTTGTCAATATCTGTTAAAAGAATAAACCTAAGAGTCAAAGATTTCATTATAGAACTCAATTGAACAGGGTGGTGTGTGATTATTCATTGTTGGATTATGTTGAGGCCATCAAGAAACAGGAATCTTTATGGTTTTGAACAGATCTACAGGCAATGCCAAAAGGGACTAAATAGTTACGCTCTTTCCATGACTACCAACCAGGGAAAGCCTATAACAACAGGTATGCATTTTTCCACAATGAGGATGTAGGTCTTTATAAGAGAGACTATGAACTGCATAGGATAGTAAACAGATGCAGATCTCAGATTCATGCAGTTGCCACGATGTCAAGCTGCGAAGAACCAACACGGAAGCAGCAATGCTAGTTCAGGGTGAGACAGAAGTGGATTGAGGTTAGGCGATTACAGCATCTGAGAAAACACGGGTTCACTACATATTGAGAATTTTAGGGAAATAGTCTCCAATGATTCGTTGTAGAAATAATACTAATAGCTCCTGAGAGTTCACACAGGAATGGTAACTGAAAGAACGGACAAATATGCTGAAAGGAGCAGTGGTAGGGTCCATCTCCAAGCGGCTGGTTTCAGATCTAGCTAAGAATGTCGGAACGTTTAGATTTAGAGGATGCGGGGTGCAGTGCTGCGTACTTCAGTTAGAAATTATATCTCCGGAAATGGTTCAATCTAGACCAAGCTACGAAAAAGCAATGCTAATAATGTCAGTTTATGGTATTTTTGTGTAGCTGTACAAAACTGTTTTCGTGTAATAGGTGTAGCAGCGAATTGTAAGGTTATAGTTTGCAGAAAGTTCCTTATTAAATTGAAATGCAATTTTAAAGTTTATTTAAATTGATTCAAAGTAATTTATATTGAACCGAAGTATTATTTTCGGGATCAAAATACAATACATTTGAACATAGTTCATCAATAAATCACGCATTCAGTTCTACAAATTTATCAAAATCTCCTTAATGTTCAATGATATTGCAGAAGTTAACAAAACAGTTTGTCAGCTATATGTCTCCAGATATTGAATAAATATATGGAATTCACATTATTACGTTGCAAGTATAAAACAATTATCTTAGGTTGAACCAGAGAAATTATCCTAATTCGTGAAATCATTTGGAAATTCTAACTAATTTAATATAGACTCAAAACTTCTGTGAGGTACCTCAGATTTTAAGTTCCGTTTATAAGTTGCCAAACAGAATATCAAAGAAATAAATAAAGTGATATAAAACAAGATATTTAAAGTGGAGTGGGTTAAAATTTAATTGAGTTTTTTAAATATTTATCCATGAACTTGACCTACTGATGCAACTTAACTCGAAATTTTCATTCTGACGTAAATTTCATTTATAAAATTTACATTCCACAATAGCTAATGCGTTTATAATTCAATCACTAATTATACCACACGTCTTCAAAATATATTGTTAGATTTGCAAAGTCGCATAGGCTTACGTTCTGGATTCTTATTACTCTTGTTATTATATAACTATTACAACGGAAATTTATCTAACCATGATGCAAATGCAATTTTTTCATATCTATCTCAGTAAGAAAGTGTGAAAGTAGAAATAATTGTTAATTAAGTAATGTTAATTCTATATTACGTATTGAAAACACAACCGTAAATAATGCTTTTAATATATGAAGCAGGTATTTTTAAACTAATTAACTATGAAGCTAAATATTATTAGAAAACAATTCAACAACGTTTATTGAAAATAAATGTAAGGGAATAATTATGTATGGACAAGTTTAAATATATATACTCCAGCACGTCTATAACTTCTGGAAAATAATTAAGTCATCAGGCATGACCAAAACTACTACTTTATAGCAAAGTCATACAGAATAGGTGAAAGTAACAATATTGTGTTGGGAAACCAGGAAGGTATAGACAATTCTTTCGGGCATGCGAGTCAAGTATCTAGGTTATTAGATTATTATAATGGATTCCCAATTCAAATGAAATTGATGAAATTTCTTCCGATATACTTAAATTGGTTGGAAAATATAGTGCACATCTACTAGGTCACTTAATTAACTTGTCAACACAGCATTCCTATTTTCCACAGTTTTCAAAGTAGCCAATGTCCATTACTTAAAATATGTGACCATTATCGTCCTGTCTGCTTGTTAAGTGCAAAGTCGAAGTTCTAGAAAAAACAATATGATATCATCTTTAAGTAAGTATAACATTTCAAGCAATTGTCAGCATCATTTTCAGAAAAATAAAAGGACCCAATCTGGATTCAATTCAATAATGTCAAAAGATAGAAAAATTGTATTAAATGTACTAAGTAAAGCTTTCGACCTGATAAACTATAGGATCCTCATGAGAAAGCTTGACAAAATCGGTATGCGCGGAAAGAAAAATGAGTGGATAAGATCTTATCTTCCTAAGAAAAAAATCCTATTATACATCGACGGTACTTTTTCTGAAAAAAAAAGGAAAAATTTCTTTTGGAGTTCCTCAGGGATCAATATGATTGTAAATGATCTCCCCGAAATTAATTGAATTATCAAAAGTTGTCTAAAGAGGTATGCGGAGGGTAACGCCTACTTCTGTTGTGAAATAAATATTAAAATAGACATATCGAGATACAGAAAACACATTGCTTCTTAATAGTTGGAATACAGTATTTATTAATTTTGCACTTAGGCTAAATTTTTAGGGGTGCATATTGATGGTGAGCTGTTGAGAATCTCTGCAAAACAATCGCTTCAGTATGTTTTGTTTTTTATATATAGTATATGGGATAAGTTCATATTTTTGTCCTCTTATCACTAAGATCTAGTTTCTAGATTACGCTATGGAACAATAATTTATGGGTGTTCTACTACAGTGAACCGAGTGTTCGTTTTCCAGAAGAAAGCCGTACGTCACATTACCGAAATTAAACGTAATGACTCATGTAGATATTACTTAAAAGTCTCTAAAATTACTAACTCTGCCATGCATACATATTTTTAAAATGTTAATATATGTAAAACTAAATATTGAAATATTCACTTCAAATCCGCAGTGATGACCATAATACACTTCAAATTCGCCAAACTATGAGCCAGCCAAATTTTATAACAGTCTAACTACCAACATAAAAAGTATACACATTAGCATGTTCAGAAAAAACCTAATAAAATTCCTCAAGGAAAATGCGATTTATAATGTAGAGGAATATATTCTGTTCAACAAATGCAACTAATCATATTTTAACATATAATACAGTCCTTTTTAAGTTTTCTCACTAAATGTGAAGTTATTGAATTGCTTACTACGTTTACATTATGTGATGGAACTGAGAATCATATGTATGAGAACTTATTTATTAGTATATAAAGTATTATTATATTATTATTTTTGTTTGTAGATTCCTTAAAATTAAGTTTTGCATATTTTAGTGTTCTTCAAATTAGTAAGCAACCCACTGACCGTTCCAATACTATATTGTTGTAGTCTACTGTATGGCAGCACACTCACTAAACCTCAGATATCCTAGGTATCAACAGGGTTTAGTTCCGTGGGAGCCCTTGCCAGGTTATCAGGCCCGCGGTTGGAGTCGCAGCAATTTGCCATAAATTTTCTGACCGTCCGGGCTGTTCCTAACACAACGACTTTTTGCATTAGTTGGTGAAGATGTTCGTCCAGACATAGCTGTTTTAAATTATTTAGTAGAAGTTGTTGACATAACAATTAGTACCGTTTGTGTGTTTTTCATGTCCCATTGTCTCTGTATTTGAAATTCTAAATCCCTATATTTAGCTATTTTTTCAGTTTTTCAGCCTGCTTAATATATATATATATATATATATATATATATATATATATATATATATATTGTAATGGATTTAAACCGACATGAAATAATATAAAAACTTTAGCAAATTCAAAAAATTTTCGTTCTCATAAGTTCAGTTTCCATGACAACGAAGTTAATGTCCTATGATATAAAACAAATTTAGTGTTCCATGTCAGAAAGAGAAGAGTAACCTGAAAATTTTAATTTGAATTTATTTTGGAGAAAACAATTTGAAAATAATTTTACAAATATTCGATAAAAAGAAGATGATGGGAATTATTGGTATGAAAATTTAAAAATCAAAATTATTGGGAGAAAATAAATTTGCAAAACAGCACGAGATATTCAATTGAATGGCAGAATTTTACCAGTAAAATAATTTGAAATTTGGAATTATTGTTAAAGACTAACCATAAGGAGAAGGAATTCGAGAACCAACAACAGTGAGTTTTTGAAACATTGTTTAAAGAAAGTTAAGATTTTGAAAAAGTTTAAATTATAAAATAAGCAAATCATAAAAAGGTAGTCACTCAGTGATACTAATAAAAGTTTTACAATTTTAGAATAATAAATATCTGTGACTGAATAGTCAAAAATATTTTGTTACAATTAGGTAGAAATTTAAGAATATTTAAGTGACAGGAAATTTATTTTGTTTTGAAAGAAAGCTTGTATCAATACTGTATTGTGGAAAATTTTAATTATATTGTAACCTAATTGAAACTTTAAAAATTTGATTATCAGTAATTTAAAAATTTTAAAATAGATAAAAATAAAGTGCAAATAGAATTTCAAAATTTTAAAAAGTGTAAGTGAACCTGAAGAGAAATAGATAATTGTAAGATAAACAAGATAAGTATAAAATTTATTTATTTATTTAACGTTTGAAGATTTGAACCCAAGCGAAAAAGACCCTGAGAAATAAAAATTATAAATATATTATAAAATTTTAAAATTCAAATATCAATTCTATATGTATGTATGTATGTTAGGCGTAAATATCATGAACGTGTAAGATACAAAGTATCATATTTCGCTGACCAGTTTCCTGCCTCATTATGTAAACGTGGGTACGCTTCGACTTGACCGTTCTTTTGATTAGTCAGCTTTCTTAATGTTATGAATCAGAGCGACGCGGTCCCACGGTCGTCATTTATTGTTAGTATACTTGTACCAGTTAGTTAGTTCATTTTAATTTTCAATTTACTGTTTTATTTAAATTTTTAATTTTTTGTATTTCAATAAATATATTTTTTGTAAACTAAAAAGTGATTTACAACAAATAAAATTGGCGCAGTCAGAACACGTGTACACTCACTAGTTGTGTCGATTTCCAAATCCTTGTGGACAAGAACTTCCAGACCGAGACAACAACTGTGGCAGCGAGAACCCGGAACACGCCACCTTACAGCTAACCAGTCCTCAGCTTCTCCAGAACAGTCTCATGCCTGGGGTACTAATAACGTATGTAGAAACATCTCGCTTTTGATTCAATTATTTATCAATTGAAACGATTTTTATATTTATGTTTATATTATTATTATCAGTTCTCTTGTTTAAAATCCACATATTTATTATTCCTTTAAACCATATTTCAAGCTATTGAATAATTTTTGAAACGAATTTATTATTATTCTCCATTATTTTACCTCGCTTTATTTTATTTTATATTCACAAACTGCTGAATTTATTTAATCAATTTACTCATACCATAATAATTTTGAATTTTAATATTTTTGTGTGACTTTGCTACTTCCATTTTTCTGCTTTATTTAATTTTTATTTTTCCTAACACTTGAATATTTGAAATGGCAACTACAAGGCAGGGTGCTGCGACTTCTACTATATATATACTATATTCCAGAATATGACGGAAATCGTATATTCTTAAACACTTTCATTTCTTCATGCCAAACTGCATATAGTATGGCAACTGACTATCAACAAGTGCTTTTAATATTGCACATAGAAAATAAACTTCCCAGCAGAGCTGCCGAACTCATAAATTCTCGCAACCCGACTCAATTAACCGAAATTCAGACACTCTTAGAGAACCATTTTGGAGATCCTAGAGATCTCTCAGCCTTGATTCAGGATCTTCAAAGAATGAGGCAATTAAATACTGAATCCCCCATAACATTTTCAGCCAGACAACAAACCCACCAAGCAAAAATGCTTGCTGCGGTTAACAAACAAAACTTGACTCAAAAAGAAAAACAGGCACAAATCGACTTGATCGAATCCATGGCACTAACTAGCCTCGTAACAGGCTTAGAGCCGAAGATAGGACAACTATTTCGTGCTAGCGATCCTAAAGACATTATGATCACTGTTTCACGCATTAAACGTGAACTCCAACTCCATCATTTAGAAACGCACAAGTTTTCGAATTTATAAATTTATATCCATTGAAAACGAAATCCGACAGGATTTTGAAACGTTTGGTTTTAAAATATACACAAGTTTGAACTCTGATGTGGTATTATTCCCAAGAAAATCTAAAATAAACTAGAAGATGCCACAAATAACATTCAGAAAACAACTTTAAGACACTTCCGCTGTATAAAGTGACAGACGGCACTGACTGAATCTATACAATGTCCCTCTTCCTATACTTCCATTAATACAATTTCGATCGAACTCCGTACCAAACAAATTGTCAAACTTAGCTGCGAACTTAGGAACACCGAAGCCCTTCTAACGGGTATGGAAATTAAAAAAGTTCACCTCCCTAATGCTGTTGTTACAGAAGACAGCAAAGGTCAATTTCTCACATCCATTCTAAATGCGAATGCCATCCCTAAAATAGTAAATTTTTCAAATCTAAAACTCTAACCGTTACAAAACTTTTCTGTGAATTCTCTCTCTCAAACTATTCCTTTGAACTATAACGAACCCGACAGACAAGAAGAAATTGTTAAACAACTCAAGAGTCAGACTTAATCTTACAATTATGCCTTGACTTTTCAAACATATTCTACCTCGAAGGCGATCATTTATCATTCACAAACGAAATCAAACATAGTATTGATACCAACAACGCGAAACCCGTTCATACAAAATCATACCGTTATCCCCAAGTACACAAACAAGAAGTTAAGTCCCAGGTAGCAAAAATGCTCAATGAAGGCATTATACGACCTTCTAATTCGCCTTGGTCCTATCTCGTTTGGGTGGTACCAAAGAAATTAGACGCCTCTGGAAAACAGAAGTGGCTACAACACGCCACTTAACTAACTTACAGTCAACGACCAGTACCCTCTACCTAACATCTCAGACTTGACCTCGCCTCTGGCTTCCACCAGATAGAAATAGACCCAAAAGACATCGCGAAAACTGCATTCACTGTCGAGAACGGATATTTTGAGTTCGTCAGGATGCCCTTCGGGTTGAAGAATGATCCTTCTACCTTTCAAAGGGTGATGGATAACATTCTTATGGGAATCCAGAATGAAAGATGTCTGGTTTACATGGATGACATAACTATTTACTCGCCTACAATACATGACCATCTATCACCACTGACAGACGTATTTGAAAGACTCAGAAAGGCTAAACTTAAAATACAGCCTGACAACAGCGAATTTCACCGCAAGGAGATCGCTTACTTCGGACATCTCATAACTAAAGACGGTGTGAAACCCAAGCCATCAAAGCTAGACTGTATTTTAAACTTTCCACAACCGAAGAACCCTAAAGACATAAAATCTTTCTTAGGGCTTGCTGGTTACTAGCGTAGGTTCATTTCTAACTTTGCCAAGATCTCCAAACCACTAACAAAACTATTACAAAAAGATCAATTTTAACGAAGAGTGTGTAAAATCCTTCAATAAATTAAAACTAACATTGTCTTCCACCCCTATACTAATTTAACCAAATTTTGACGAACCGTTTGTACTGACTACAGAAGCCAGCGCTTTTGCTATCGGCGCAGTATTATCTCAAGGACCAATAGGTAAGGATTTACCGATTGGATATGCTTCTAGGACCCTTTGTAAAGCCGAAACCCGGTACTCCACCATTGAGCGAGTGCTCTTAGCCATTGTCTGGGCGGTTAAGCATTTTCGTCCGATAATCTATGGCCGAAAGTTCCTACTACTAACCGATCATCGCCCGTTAACCTGGCTATTTTCTATAAAGATCCCGGTAGGAGACTTGCCCGATGGAGACTCAAACTAGAAGAATACGAGTATGAAATTATTTACAAGCCTGGTAAAGTTAACAAGAACGCTGATGCTTTATCATGGATTAAAATCAACCATCTTGACGAATGTTTATCATTTCAGTCAAAATCAAAACTAACACCCTTCAAAGTCCTACCCCTAAACGACGAATCCGAACACGACAGTCCTGAAGCCGAACAAAATGAAATATCTCTTGAAACTATGTCCGAAGAATTTAAAACCTTTATAGAACGTTATAAAACTACTTCTCTAATTGACTACAGCAAAATTGAATTCTCCAACTGTCAACTACTAGACAAAACAAATAAAAACATTTTAATTTTCCACCAATCATCCAGCCTTCAGGAATTTCATCATGACATTTTAGAAGATATTTTCGAAGAAGTCTCTGACTTCGAAACCTTTAAAATTAATGTATTCGCGAGCAAAACCGTGAGCACGAAGCAATATTTCATAATCCCACTTCCGAATGATCCTGACATTGTAAATGAAGTTCTTTTTGCATCGATATACAAACATCAAGATACTTTACCTCCACCCAAAACATACTGTGTCGAAAAGGAAGGAAGGAAATCAAATGGAAAATCTGCCAAAACGTTACAAAAACACCCGAACAAGACGAAATACCGCTGATCCTTGAACGATATCATAACGGGAAAAACCGCGGCATTAACGAAACCGTCCGCTGTATTAAGGAAATGTACACCTGGCCAAGTTTTACAATTTCGTTAAGAACTGCGAAATTTGTCAAAAACCTAAAGCGTGTCGCAAAAACCTAGACAATCCCCTCGTCATTGCGGAAACGCCTAAAACACCATTTGAGCGAATTAATATTGACATATTAGAAACACCTAACAGAAACTATATCTTATCTGTAAGAGACGAACTGACAAAATACTCGCAAGCTTATGCTTTGGCAGACAAATCAGCCAAATCCGTTGTCAGTACTATGATGTTATACTTCCAACATTTTGGTACGCCATTGCGTATCCATTGTGACTATGGTAGGGAATTTCACAACGCCATATTCAAAGACTTGAGTAAACTGTACGACATCAAACTAACTTATTCAAGCGTAGGACATCCGCAAACAAATGGCTCTGTAGAACAATTTCATTCTACTTTGTTAGAAATGATTCGAATCCATAAAGCCGAAAATCCAGATGAACATCTCCTAAATGTACTCCCGTTGCGGTTATTGCTTACAATAACTCGACAAACAAAACCCATGGCTTTTCGCCTTACGAACTAGTGTTTGGACATACGTCCAGCAGACCACCTGAAACCACTTACAACCATGAGGAACTGATTAGTAAATATATACGAGACTTGAACAATCCGATTTCCTATTACTACAAAGTAGCCCGCGAAAAAACTCACTTACAAAAGCAAAAGGCTAAAGAACGTTTTGATAAACACGTTTTGGACAAATTTCCCGATTTTAAAATTGGTGACAAAGTTTACGTCAAGGAATCCCAAATTAAAGACAAACGTCATAATAAATTCAACGGTCCATTCCAAATTTTAGACATTCACAATAATTCAGCCACACTCTTAAATCTCAGAACAAACCAACGAACGAAAGTTAACTTCGACAGAATGAAACCCTATTCTGAAAACTAACTTTCTTTTCAAGTTACTACTGCTGTTCGGATCAGCAGTTAAACATCAACCCAATAAACAACACTCTTGGTATTTACTATCACGACGAAACTAGAATAGGCATCTCTAACTATAAATGGATATTACTAGTTCATCGTAACTTGACGATACTTAAAGAAATCTTTGAAAACAACAACAGAATCCTCAAAACATTAGAAAAAACTGTCGATCCCATCCCAGGTTTCAAATTTCATCACACAAGTGCATTCCGAATTGAGGTACAAACTCACATCAGTCTCCTATCCCAAATTTCAGATTCAATTAAAACTAAATTTTCAGAAATATTCATGGACACTAAAAGATCCAAACGAGGACTAATTAACGGTGTAGGAACTATCTTTAAAGCCATCACTGGAAACCTTGACCCAACCGATGGCACATTCTTCACAGATAGTATCAATAAACTTAACCAGGGACAATTACAAGTAGAGAATCTTCAAAAAAATCAAATAAGCGTAACTACTTCTATTATCAAAACTTTCAATGAAACCATTCAGAAACTCCAAATTGACGAAGCAAACTTTAACGAAAACATCGACGCAATCAATTTGGCAATACATACTCTAAACGACAAATTAGCCCTTATCCAAGCAAAACAGTCATTTTTGGGAATTTGCGAAAAATTAATGGCAAGTTATTTATTTCTTGAGGATAACCTAAATAATATTTTAAATTCCATAACATTTGCTCGCTTAAAAATAATTCATTCCTCAATAATCACACCTGATCGTTTGATAAAGTCACTACAGGAAATTTCGCAAATTCTTGTCAAAAACAATCTACCGTTACCTGTCAGATATTCAAGTGTCGCCCAATATTTGGAAGTAATCGAATTAGAAGCGTCTCAAACTAATTCAGATTTAGTCTTTATTTTGAAAATTCCTCTTGTAGAGCAACAACTCTATACCGCCTACCACTTATATCCTATCCCAATTTTAGATGATAGAACTGGTTTTCATCATATACTTTCACTCACACAAAAATATATTCCGCGAAATGATGATCCTCTTATGTACATACCGTTCAAGGACTTGAGTGCGTGCAAACAGCTGACTCCACTCCGAAAACTGTGCTCCGATTTAAACGCGTATCACATAGACTCAAATGCACCCTGTGAGGCGCAGCTCCTGAAAAACATTCGTAGTGTCCCCGAAGTGAAGGGTACAATGTTCAAAAACTTGAAACAAATGCGTGGATTGTAATGATATCGGAACCCTTACATGTGACGGTTAATTGTCCAGGAATTGACGCCAAAACTTTAGTGCTAACGAACAATTCTATCATTCGGTTACAAACGGAATGTAGTGCTTTTGTTGGGATTACAAAAATCCAATCCGAACCGAAACAATTCATGAACATTCCAGACAATTCACATCCAGTTTTAATTCCATTCAATTGCTGCAATTCTCATCCTGAGAAACTTACAATCCCGAATCTTAAACCGCTTAAACTGGACGATTTAAATATGGAAGAACTATCCATAGCCTACCACAGGCTGGACCAGTATTCAAGGGATCTTGACGATCTCATCAATCAACCTTTTGTTAATAAAAACATTTCCTGGTTCATGTATGCTACAATAAGTATCATTGTAACAATTGTTATTGTATTCAGCTCATTGAAAATCATAAGGCACGTAAAGAGACCTCCGAAAAACGACAACTCTAATCCAGAGAGTCTGAGAACCTTGGCAAAACCGTTCTCCAGGCTGATACCAAAACTGAGGCCCCACATCGGAGAGGAACCAGAACATCCAGACCTATAGAAGTGAGAACTTTTATTGATACGTTTCTATGGACTAATTTCACTTTCTGTGTTTAATATATTTTTTTTGTATTTTTATGTAACCTATTTAATCTTAATCATTATGTTCATTTTACTTTTATTTCCATAATTGTATTTTTTTGCTTATCTAGCTAGTGTCCAGTAAATTCCAAAAGTTGATGTTACAGCATCAACTTTTCTTGTCAAAGGGGAGCTGTTAAGCGTAAATATCATGCACGTGTAAGATACAAAATATCATATTTCGCTGACCAGTTTCCTGCCTCATTATGTAAACGTGGGAACGCATCGACTTGACCGTTCTTTTGGTTAGTCAGCTTTCTTAATGTTACAAATCAGAGCGACGCGGTCCCAGGGTCGTCATTTATCGTCAGTATACTTCTACCATTTAGTTAGTTCATTTTAATTTTCAATTTACTGTTTTATTTAAATTTTTAATTTTTTGTATTTCAATAAATATTTTTTTAAAAACTCAAAAGTGATTTACAAGATATATATATATATATATATATATATATATATATATATATATATATTATATAATAAACTAAATTGATTTTCATCCTCATAGGATGATGGGATAAAAAAATTAAGTAACGTCCTGAATTACTTGATTTAGTATACCAATCGAGTGTGAGAACATTGTCTTGGTTTCTGATAATTTTAGTATCAAGGAATGGAACGCTACATAAGTTGTCTTCCTCTTCTATTGTAAATTGTAAGTGTTGGTTATAACTGTTAAAAATATTTAGTAATTCAGTCTTCCCATCACTAGGAATGGAGCAAATTATATCATCAACGTATTTTTTTAAAAAAGGTATGTTATAGGAGATTTTGGAGAGACAGTACTCATTAAGGTCATCCATGATATATTGGGAGACTATGGGCGATAACTTGGATCCCATTGGAGAACCAAAAATTTGTTTATAATAAACGTTATTAAATGAAAACAAAGTGGATTCGAAAATGAATTGTACGAGTTCAAGAAATTTGTTTTTATGTGTGTTGTGAAATATTGTTCCAATGTTTGTTAATACTCTGTTTAGCTAGACTGAGCGGAATGTTGGTAAAAAGAGATTTCACATCTAGGCTAACTAAGATGTAGTTAGTAGGTAATTGATAATCATTGTATATATTGGCAAACGTGAAGGAATCCTCTATATAAAATGAATTAGACTTATCATAAGAAGCATTAAGAATATCAACCAATAACCTAGCGATTCCGGAATTAGGTGAATCAATCGAGGAGACAATTGGTCTTACAGCTAAAACTGGCTTATGAATTTTGATTAATGCATAAAACCTAGAGCATATAGAGTTATAAATACTGTATTCTTTAGCGATAGATTCTGTAATTTGTTTACTATTCTTTAATTCGGACAGTAAACTCTCTATTGATAACTTGGTAATATTCATTATCACTTAGGAGTTCATTTGATAGATTAATGTATTGGTCTTTAAGGATTGCCGTTGTCACATTACCTTTATCAGATTGAACTATCAAAATTTCAGGGTGGTCTTTAAGAAACCTTTTAGTGGTATAGAAGCAAGTGTTCAAGTAATGGTTGTAGTTAGAAAAATTATTTGGTTTGCTGAAAAAATTAGTAAGAATGTTAGTCACTTTAGAGGTGTAAATGTTTTGAAGAGTTTTGTTTTGAACATGTTGTATAATATATTCTACATCTGCTAAATATCTTTTTATAGAAATTTCTTTAGTTCTTGGGGGTAAACAAAATTTGGGCCTTAAAGTGATATACCATCTTTTTATAGTATAACCTCGTTTATTGTAAGTAACTCTCTTATAATAATGTACATTGTATAATTTAGTTATTTTTAGTGACTGACGAAGGATAAAAGTATATCCGAAAGCTTTCATAATAAAAAGAGTTTCCTAAAACCCGTATTTTTACCAGGCTGCTTTCCCATTATCTGAAGTTTCTATTTTGACTATTCAGCCGTTACAACACATTTTGTTTACTATAAATGGGCTTTTTCAATCACATCACCAACACATGGCCCTCAGACCACCAAGAGGATGAAAGATTTCGCAAATAACAACAGAAAGATGGCATCACAAAAGAATAGAAGGATTTTCCTATTGAATTGCAAGAGGACTCACATCACTCCTGTACATATTGGGAATAACACACACAATGTAGCTCAACACATTGAATACCACAGCGGTCATCAAGCACAGATACTAGACAACTGTATAACTAGATTAAATTCTAAACTTCTTAATATTGAATTTAGATTTGTCAACTCAACCATCTCAAAGTATGAATCTTTAATGAATAATCTACAGTTTGATATTTGCAATACCTTACCAGAAGCAATTACCAATGAGTTCTTTCGCAGACAAAATATAATATATAACACAATTTTCCATAAAGTTAAATCAAACAACATCAAAAAATTTAATACATTAATTAACGAACAAACTAAACAGATAAAAATTAGCGAGAATTGGTTTAGGAATTTGACTAATATTCAATTTCCCAAAGAAGTAGTAGACATTCTCTCTTTAGGGCCCAAATTTTGTTTACCCCCAAGAACTAAATAAATTTCTATAAAAAGATATTTAGCAGATGTAGAATATATTATACAACATTCTCAAAACAAAACTCTTCAAAACATTTACACCTCTAAAGTGACTAATATTCTTTCTAATTTTTTCAGCAAACCAAATAATTTTTCTAACTACAACCATTACTTGAACACTTGCTTCTATACCACTAAAAGGTTTCTTAAAGACAACCCTGAAATTTTGATAGTTCAATCTGATAAAGGTAATGTGACAACGGCAATCCTTAAAGACCAATACATTAATCTATCAAATGAACTTCTAAGTGATAATGAATATTACCAAGTTATCAACAGAGATCCTACTTCTACCTATCAATAAAAGGCGGGACGTTTACTGTCCGAATTAAAGAATAGTAAACAAATTACAGAATCTATCGCTAAAGAATACAGTATTTATAACTCTATATGCCCTAGGTTTTATGCATTAATCAAAATTCATAAGCCAGTTTTAGCTGTAAGACCAATTGTGTCCTCGATTGATTCACCTAATTCCTGAATCGCTAGGTTATTGGTTGATATTCTTAATGCTTCTTATGATAAGTCTAATTCATTTTGTATGGAGGATTCCTTCACGTTTGCCAATATATACAATGATTATCAATTACCTATTAACTACATCTTAGTTAGCCTAGATGTGAAATCTCTTTTTACCAACATTCCGCTTAGTCTAGCTAAACAGAGTATTAACAAACATTGGAACAATATTTCACAACACACTAACTTCAATAAAAACAAATTTCTTGAACTCGTACAATTCATTTTCGAATCCACTTTGTTTTCATTTAATAACGTTTATTATAAACAAATTTTTGGTTCTCCAATGGGATCCAAGTTATCGCCCATAGTCTCCCAATATATCATGGATGACCTTATTGAGTACTGTCTCTCCAAAATCTCCTATAACATACCTTTTTTAAAAAAATACGTTGATGATATAATTTGCTCCATTCCTAGTGATGGGAAGACTGAATTACTAAATATTTTTAACAGTTATAACCAACACTTACAATTTACAATAGAAGAGAATAACAATTTATGTAGCGTTCCATTCCTTGATACTAAAATTATCAGAAACCAAGACAATGTTCTCACACTCGATTGGTATACTAAATCAAGTAATTCAGGACGTTTTTTTAATTTTTTTATCCCATCATCCTATGCGGATGAAAATCAATTTAGTTTATTCAATGAAATCTAGAATTTGTAGACAAAAGAGACAAAAATTTAAAAATTCTTTATAACTTATTTATTAATAATTCATATCCCAGCAAATTACTCAACAAAATTATTTTTAATAATGCAATTATTTTGAGAGACAACAGAGTCATTACAACAATGCCTAATCCACCTTCTAGTACAATTCTTAACGATAACGATTCCACTAATAACACCGTTTATTTTAAATATTTTTCTTTGCCATATTTTGAAAACGTCAGCCACAAAATCCAAAAAATTTTCTCTAATGAAGTTAATATCCGTTTTACACATAAGTCCATTAAAACTGTCAGTTCTCTGTTTAGCAAAACCAAAGACAGGATTAGCAAAAATAGCATGTCTAATGTAATCTATGAAATTGGTTGCAAAGATTGTACAGGGATATATATTGGTCAGACGTCAAGGAACCTCAAAGGAAGAATTACTTCCGATAGAAGTGACATTAGGTTAGGAAAGAACAGTTGTGCAATTGCTTCACATTGTTATGATAGTAATCACATAGCTGATTTTGAGAATGCACGCGTACTTATCAACGAACGTAATACTTTCAAACGCTGTTTCCTTGAGATGGTTTATATACACAACAACCCCGATAGTATCAACAAAAAGACAGATCTACAGAACCTCAACATTATTTACAGTTATCTACTAGAAATTGATAATAATAACTCCTATAAACCTAACCAAACGATTTGTTCTGTTGATACTATTGATTGATATTTACACACTTCTCCTTCATTTTCTTCCATTCATTCAACTTTTTAAGAAATTGTATCAATTATATTTCTATTTATTTTAATATTAGTTAACAAGATTAGGAGAAAAAAAAAAATTCAAATCTTAATTTCAAATATTCATACATTTCTAAATCATTTTTGTCTATCACAGTATCATTTTCATAGCTTGGTCCGTATAAAAAAAACATTTTTTGATCTTTCTAATTGACAGACAATTCTTGTCACTTCACATATTCACAAAGAATGAAAGTATTCCTATATTAACATTATTACCTCTAATTTTTTAAGTGATGTACCATCTTTTTATAGTATAACCTCGATTATTGTAAGTAACTCTCTTATAATAATGTACATTGTATAATTTAGTTATTTTTAGTGACTGACGAAGGATAAAAGTATATCCGAAAGCTTTCATAATAAAAAGAGTTTCCTAAAACCTGTATTTTTACCAGGCTGCTTTCCCATTATCTGAAGTTTCTGTTTTGACTATTCAGCCGTTACAACACATTTTGTTTACTATAAATGGGCTTTTTCAATCACATCACCAACACATGGCCCTCAGACCACCAAGAGAATAAAAAGAGTTTCCTAAAACCTGTATTTTTACCAGGCTGCTTTCTCATTAAATGAAGTTTCTATATATATATATATATATATGTTATACGCAAAATATATCAGCACTTAGTTCACACAGTCGAGAAGTCAACGGAATTTAAAGCGTACGTGACTTCTCAGGGATATCAAATTACATCTTGAATTATATGCAAACAACTTCCCGGAAACCTACACGAGTCCGTTTAACCAGTAAAAACGCTGACTTGCATCACCACTTTTGGCAATGTTATAAAAGCAACTGGAAACGTTCTCGTGTTGTCATTCAAATATTATCACTTTTAGTATTAAGTCATTCAAATAATATCATTTATAGCATTAAGTTATTCAAGTACTTTAACTATTTTAATTGTTCACTTTTAATATTGTATGTTTCTAAATAAATAATTTTTTTTAAAAAGTGAATTGAATCAAAGTGAATATAAAATTGGCGCAGTCAGTAGGATTGTCCAACACAGTTAGAACACGTGAATACTAACTAACTGTGGAGATTTCTAAATCATTGTGGACAAAACCTACTTGAAAAGGACAACAACTACCAAGTACTAGCAAGGGAACACGCAACCAGGCTAACCAGTGCTAAGTGACGCGGAGAACAGTCCGATGCGAGGAATAATAACGTAAGAATCACATAAAGTAACTATTTTTTATTTTGAATGACCACCAGTTCTTTCATTTATATAATATTTTATTCCTCATAACCTTACATTCCTAAATAATATTGAAACTATATATTTTACATAATCATATTATTTTATTACTTTGACTTACATATTTCGAAGTATTTGAAACATTATTTCAAGTTTATTATTAATCCACCATTTATACATTCCTATTTTAAATTTGTTATTACTATATTAAACATTACTCAATACTGAATCGATAAACCGTATATTTTCTACCATTTCAATTTAAAACTTTTATTCAACGTTTAATTTCGATTTATTGTGCAAATCTATACAATTTTAAAAATGGCAACGACTAGACAGGCAGCTACACCAACTGTAGAACCCTATAAGCTTTCGGAAATATTTGCCATAATTCCTGAGTATGATGGTAATCCGATATTTTTGAATACTTTCATATGCTCCTGTAATACTGCTTACAGCATGGCAACGGATAATCAGCAAGTACTGCTAATTCTCCATATCAAAAATAAGTTACGCGGTAGAGCGGCTGAGTTAATTAATTCGCGAAACCCTAGTCAACTAGCCGAAATTCAAACCCTCCTAGAAAATCATTTTGGAGATCCTCGGGATCTCTCGGCTCTCATACAGGACTTGCAACGAATGCGGCAAACTCCAAATGAATCCCCCCTCACTTTCTCTGCTAGACTCCAGACGCATCAAGCGAAAATGCTAGCAGCTATAAACAAGCAAAATTTAACTATCAAAGAAAAACAAGCACAGATTGACTTAATAGAGTCAATGGCTCTTAATAGCCTTCTTACGGGTTTAGAGCCCAAAATTGGTCAACTCGTTCGCGCTAGCGACCCATGCAGTATTCTCACTGCCATTTCCAGAATTAAACGAGAACTACAACTATCACATTTAGAAACCCAGAAATTTTCAGGTAATAGAAGTTTCCAACAACCCCCTCGTAAACCAAATAACGGTCCACCTCCAAAACAATGCTCTTTTTGTAAACGCATGGGCCATTTAAGCAACGAATGCTTATTGAGAATGAGACAATTTCAACACAACCCAAATTCTAATCAGAACTATTCGAATTACCGCCCTCATTTTTCCAATCAACCTGCTAATCAATCTACAAATGTTAATCCCAGTCAACAATTTTCACAGCAACAATTTCGTCCATCTACCAGTAGACAACCCCAAATGTCTGGCAATTACAGACCGAACCCGAGTTTCTTTAAACATCAACAACGCCAACAACCAAAGACTCATCACTTGAACAATCTGCAATTCGGACCATATCACAATGACTATAACTACTCTCAAAACGAAAATCATTACACCTCTTTACCCGATGAGTACGGAAACGTACAAGATTATCACCCTAATGATTTCGAACAAAACAATGAACCAGAATATTTCAATACTGAACAGTTATACGAATTTTATTCTGACGAACCTGATTCTTCTCAAGTAAATTTTCATTTGACCCCCACTCAGTCAGAACCCCCAGACCAAGAAATTTCAGAAATTCAAACCCAAATTCAGACAATGAATCTGGACGACTTCAGCCCCAATGTCAACTTCCCAGAACAGAACTTTCTGTAAGACCCCTTCTTTCCGTCAACTCAAAGAATCTTTATTATATTACTGACTCTTCAAACACCTATAAACTTCTTATCGATACGGGTGCAGGACTTTCAATTTTTAAACCTGAAACCTGCCAACGCTTCAAACAACGATTTCCCGAAAACGTAGTCATCCAAGGAATCACCGATCAGAAAATCTTAATCAACGAATCCACCCTTGTACCTTTCAATGTCGCCGACCCACACAAGGTATATATTTGCAACATCGACATTGAATTCGACGGATTACTGGGTTCAGATTTCCTTGAACACTATAACTGCGTTATAGACTTTAACAGCAAACAACTTGTCACTAATTTTAAAACTTTACCTCTCTACAAAGTTACGGATGATACTGTCATGCGTACTCAGAACCCTTCAACTTTCAATAACTGCATCCCGGTTAATACAATCTGTTTAGAACCCCGAACAGAACAAATATGTAAATTAAAATGTAACCTCACTAATACTGATGCTTTCCTATCATCTGCCGAAATAGAAAAAGTTTATCTTCCCCGTGCCCTTGTTAAAATTAATGAAAAAGGCGAATTCCTTACTTCAGTTTTAAATGCAAATGCGATCCCCAAGACTGTTAATTTCGACAATTTGGAACTCGAACCGATAAACAATTTTTCCGTAAACATTCTTTCTGAAAATTACTCTCAAAACTTGACCCAGCCTGATAGACAAACTACAATTATGGAACAACTTCGGTTAGAACATCTGAACGAGGAGGAAGCCGAACTTATTTCTCAACTTTGCCTCGAATATTCTGACATATTCTATTTAGAAGGTGACCAACTGACCTTTACAAACGAGATCAAACATTCGATTGACACTAATAACGCAAAACCCTCTTTCACAAAGTCATATCGGTACCCCCAAATACACAAACAAGAGGTAAAAAGTCAGATATCAAAGATGCTTGACCAAGGCATTATACGTCCATCTAATTCGCCATGGTCATCCCCGGTTTGGGTAGTTCCCAAAAAACTAGACGCATCTGGTACCCAAAAATGGCGTGTCGTCGTCGATTATCGTAAATTAAATGAACTTACTGTTGACGACAAATATCCCCTACCGAACATTTCGGATTTACTTGACCAACTTGGCAAATGCCAATACTTCACCACCCTCGACTTAGCTTCCGGGTTTCACCAAATCGAAATCGATACTAAAGACATCCAAAAAACAGCATTCACAGTTGATAATGGCCATTTCGAATTTGTTAGAATGCCCTTCGGTCTTAAAAACGCTCCATCCACCTTCCAAAGGGTAATGGATAATATTCTTTTAGGTGTTCAAAACGAGAGATGTTTAGTCTATATGGACGACATTATCGTTTATTCTCCGACTATACATGAGCACATAGCCCGACTTTCTGAAGTTTTCAAACGATTGCGAAAAGCCAATCTAAAAATCCAACCCGACAAATGCGAGTTTCTTCGCAAAGAGGTCGCGTATCTTGGCCACCTTATAACTCCCGAAGGCGTGAAGCCTAACCCCTCAAAGGTAGATTGTATCTTAAATTTTCCCCAACCAAAAAACCCAAAAGATATCAAGTCCTTCTTAGGGTTAGCTGGTTATTACAGGCGATTCATCCCCAATTTCGCCAAGATTTCAAAACCTTTGACAAGATTACTTCAAAAAGACACACCTTTCCAGTTTGATTCAGAATGTGTCAAATCTTTTGACGAATTAAAAAGAGCCCTTACTTCTACTCCCATACTCATATACCCTAATTTTGAAGAGCCATTTATTCTTACAACCGACGCCAGTTCATTTGCTATCGGCGCAGTGCTCTCTCAAGGCCCCGTAGGTAAAGATTTACCCGTAGCCTATGCCTCCAGAACTCTCTGCAAAGCTGAAACTAAGTATTCAACCATAGAACGAGAACTCCTTGCAATAGTGTGGGCGGTTAAACACTTTCGTCCGATAATTTTTGGCCGTAAGTTTTTACTTCTGACCGATCACCGCCCGTTAACTTGGCTGTTTTCTATAAAGGACCCTGGAAGTAGACTTGCAAGATGGCGCCTTAAGCTCGAGGAGTACGACTATCAAATAATTTACAAACCCGGCAAAGTAAATAAAAACGCCGACGCGCTCTCTCGCATTAAAGTTAACAACTTTAATGATTACATATCATTTCAAGCAAACAATCATCTAACACCATTTACAGTACTCCTATCAAACGAAACTGACGATGACTCACAAGAACCCCAGACGAGAAGTCCCATTAATCTCCAACAAATCTCCGAAGAATTTAAAACTTTTGTCGAGCGATATCAAACCGTCTCTCTCATAGATTACGACAAAATTCAATTTTCTAATTGCCAACTCTTAGACCGAGGAAACAAAAACATCCTAGTATTTCCCCAAGGCTCTCTCATGAAAAATTTTCACCATGACATCATCGAAGACATTTTTGAGGAAAATGCTGATTTCCGTACCCCTAGAGTAAATGTCTTTGCAAGCAAAAGTGTCAGAAAAAGACGCTATTACATCGTCCCTCTCCCTTCTGACCCAGAAATAGTCAACGAGATTCTTTTCGCATCTCTGTATAATAGTAGAGATGTGTTTACTGAAAATGAAGTATTCTGTGTTGAGAATAACATTGAACTGCCCATTTTGGAAATGCTTTCGTTTATCTTTTCCGAAATCGATATCAAATGGAAAGTTTGCCAAAATATCGTCCAAACGGTTGAGAAAGACCAAATACCCATCATCCTCGACCAATTCCATAACGGCAAAAATAATATACACCGAGGTATCAATGAAACTATCCGCAGAATAAAAGAAAAATACAATTGGCAAGGACTGACTAAGGACGTTGACAATTTTATCAAAAACTGTCAATCTTGCCAGAGAGCAAAAGTTTACCGGAAAAATCTCGACAGCCCACTTGTCATTACTGAAACCCCACGGACACCCTTTGAACGCGTCAACATCGATATTCTAGAAGTCCCGACAAAAAACTACGCATTAACTATCCGGGACGAACTAACAAAATTCTCTCAGGCCTACCCCATAACCGACAAATCCGCAAAAACCGTTGTTAGTACCTTACTACTCTATTTCCAACACTTCGGTACTCCATTACGGATACATTGTGATTATGGCAGGGAATTCGACAACACACTAATGAGAGATTTGTGTAAACTATTTGACATCAAACTATCTTATTCTAGTGTGGGACATCCCCAGTCAAATGGTTCATTAGAACGATTCCACTCGACCCTATTAGAGATGATTAGAATCCATAAACTAGAAAATCCTGACGAACACCCTTTTAACATCCTCCCTTATGCAATCATTGCATATAACAATTCTGTAAACAAAACTCATGGATTCACCCCTTACGAACTTGTTTATGGACATACTTCGAGTAGGACTCCAGAAACTCTCTACAACCAACAAGCCCTGATAACTAAGTACATCAGAGATCTCAATAATCGTATCTCTCACTATTATAAAATTGCTCGCGAAAGAACGGAAATCCAAAAACATAAAGCGAAAGTCAGATTTGATGAACACGTTTCTGAAAATCTCCCTAACTATCAAATAGGCGATAAAGTCTATATTAAAGAATCCCAGATCAAGGACAAACTCCAAAATAAATTCAATGGTCCTTTCGAAATCCTGGAGATTCACAGAAACTCCGCAACAGTACTAAACCCTAAAACTAACCAAAAATCAAAAGTTAATTTCGACCGAATGAAACCGTTCTCAGAAAGTTAATTTCTGTTTCAGGTTTTGCCTGCTGTTCGGGTCAGCAGTACCCCAATTTCAAATACAACCAATAAACAATACTTTAGGTATCTACTTCCATAACGAAGCAGAAATAACTGTATCCAATGATAAATGGACACTTTTAGTACACAGAAACATTTCTACACTAGAACAAGTATTTACAACAAATAACAGAATATTACAAACTCTTGTAAAAACTGTTAACTTCAATTCTTTTGCTATGAACTACTTTCGCGCAGACGTACAAACCCACATTAATCTTCTCAATCAAATTTCTAACTCAATCAAACAGAAATTTACTGACATTCACATGGACACTAAAAGACACAAACGAGGTATACTTGATGGGGCAGGTACCCTTTTTAAGGCAATCACCGGCAATTTAGACGCCGCCGACGGAAAATACTTTACCGAAAGCATAAACCGCTTAAATCAAGGCCAACTTCAAATTGAGAACTTACAAAAAAACCAAATAAGTGTCACCACATCCGTAATTAAAAACTTCAACGAAACTATCCAAAATCTTAGAATTGACGAGAAACTATTTAACGATAACATGATAAAGCTGGAAAACACTATCGGAAAAATTAATGATAAGGTCGCCTACGTCGAATCAAAACTCGCCCTACTTGAAATGTGTGAAAAACTTATGGAGAATTATCTCTACTTAGAAGATAATTTAAATGATGTTTTAAATTCTATCACATTCGCGCGTCTGAAAATAATTCACTCTTCAATTTTAACACCAGAACATCTTATTACCTCATTACAGGAAATATCGCAAAATTTAGTCAAAAGTAACCTTCCATTGGCTGTAAAGTACTCGAGCATCGCACAATATCTGGAAATTATTGAACTAGAGGCATTTCAAACATATACCAATCTTATATTTGTGTTAAGAATCCCTTTAGTCGAACAACATCCCTACACAGTCTTTCATTTATATCCTATCCCTATATACGATGAAAGAACAGGTTTACATCATATGCTATCCTTCACTCAAAAATATCTTGCAAAGAATGATGATTCTTTAATGTTTATTCCAATCAAAGACTTAAGTGCGTGTAAACCGTTATCCACTCGTAAGAAACTGTGTTCTGAACTTTACGCATACCCTATTGACACAAACGCGTTATGTGAAGCTCAACTTCTAAAGAATGTCCAGAAGGTACCCGACAACTGTAAAAGCTCACTAATATTCACTCAAGGATACAACGTTCAAAAACTAGAACCCAATACATGGCTCATAATTACTTCTGAACCCATAAGTGTTACAGTGAATTGAGCTCAAACAAACCCAAAAACTCTTACAATCTCCCTCAACTCCATATTGACTCTTCAATGAGAGTGTAGTGCGTTTATAGGAATTACAAAAGTTCAAGCCGAATCTGGTAAACAAACCGATGTTCTAGAAACCTTCCAACCAGTAACAGTGCCGTTCAACTGTTGCGACGCAGTGCCAGAAAAAATTATAATTCCTGAACTTCAGCCCCTGAAGCTGAACACGCTTAACGTAGAAGAATTAGACGTAGCAAATCACAAATTGGAACAATATTCCAGAGACCTCGATGGTCTCATAAACCAGCCGTTTGTAACCAAAAATATCTCTTGGTTTACCTATACAACCATAGCTGCTCTCATGATCATAGCAGCACTCATCATCTTCCAAGCTGTCAAAAAGAGGATGGTAAAACCTCCAAAGGACTGCAATCCTGACCAGACTTCAGTGCCTCAGCCAAGACTCAAATTCTTCCCCAAGCTTAGGCCTGTTTTGAAAACAGAACAAAGCCTAGAGACGCAAGTTTAGGTATACACTTTATGTTCTCTAAAAACACCATTTTTAATATTGATTTATATCATTAACCTTTTTATTTTTTTTACACATTATTTTTATTTACATTTCCTTTTACTTTATATTTTATTTTGATATGTTTAGGTTAAGCATTTAATTATTACTCGTATTATTTTATTGCTCATTTATTTTAACATATTTTGATTTTATTTTACAAATATCAATTTGATTTTTACCTATTACTTTATTTTATTCATATTTTATACACTTATTACTTATTATTCATACCATTCAAACATCATTTTATATTATTTTATGTTCTGTTCCTAAAAGTTGATGTTATAGCATCAACTTTTGATATGTAAGGGGAGTTGTTATATGCAAAATATATCAGCACTTAGTTCACACAGTCGAGAAGTCAACGGAATTTAAAGCGTACGTGACTTCTCAGGGATATCAAATTACATCTTGAATTATATGCAAACAACTTCCCGGAAACCTACACGAGTCCGTTTAACCAGTAAAAACGCTGACTTGCATCAGCACTTTTGGCAATGTTATAAAAGCAACTGGAAACGTTCTCGTGTTGTCATTCAAATATTATCACTTTTAGTATTAAGTCATTCAAATAATATCATTTATAGCATTAAGTTATTCAAGTACTTTAACTATTTTAATTGTTCACTTTTAATATTGTATGTTTCTAAATAAATAATTTTTTTTAAAAAGTGAATTGAATCAAAGTGAATATAAAATATATATATATATATATATATATATATATATATATATATATATATATTATTGTTGTTAGGGATTGCTATGCCAATTAATGTTTGTTTTTCTAGAGACTTTACTGTATCTGGTTTACTGTGAGCAATCGGACAGTATCGTGCGGTCACAATACAGCTTGTAGTTATTATTTTCTAAAACAGATTCTGGTTTGTATATATAGTAGGGTATTGCTACCGAATGTGATAGTTCAAGTTTCAGTATCTGCGTCTGTCGTTGTTGATAGAAGGATCTTTAACGATGTACTTTAGATAGTTCTTAGTTGGAATTACTTGATGTGGGATTGCCAATATAAAGCCTTCAGTTTCAGTGAACATATGACCAGAAATCAACCAGTAGTTAGACGCTGAAGTGTCGACATAACCTTGGTTGACATCATTTATATATCTTACATGAAGTGGCTTCTCCCTCTATTTGAGCAGTTTCTGATCAGTTGACAGATGGTGCAATTGGACTTCTTGTGCTGTCAGTCACAGTCTTGTTGAGTCATCAGCTTGACATATGACTTATATCGGCCAATTCTCTTCGTCCTTCATACCATAGCAACGTTGTAAGTTCGACAGAGAGCTCTTTGAATTGTGATTTTGAGCTTTTGTTAGTAGAACTCAAACAATCCGTTGTAGTTGTTCACTGTCAATCTTGCACCAATTAACTATTCCGAATGAGCACTGAACACGCGTAGGTGTTAATACCCTGAAACAGATTTTTACTATTAAGCTTGGTTTTCTGTCAGTCTTACACTTCTGTAGAACTCTGTTCCTTTTTCATGGTGGGGTGATCAATATATTTATAAGTATGACCTTCCGTCATAGACTTAATTGAGGTGTCATCTCCCATTTCGTAGGGCCCCTGCTGTATTTTGCCTTTAACTATATTAATAATTCTGCATTTGTCTAGGCCAAATTTCATATGGATGTCACTGGAGAACACTTCTACTATTTTAACCATATCCTACAGATGTTGTTTCATAGCTGCCATCAACTTTAAGTCGTCCATATATGTATGTACTAATGGTTTATCTTTAATGCTTGTACGTTGTTGCGTTTGAGACTGAACCTAAAGTTAGTCGAGTTCAATTTGTGTGAGAAAGAAACTTACCGAGAACAAAACCCTTATGGAGAGGACGGACCTGCCATTAATTTCAATTATGGACTTACTACAATGTTGCCTCAAGAACTGCTACTTTCAGGAGTGGACCGATCCTTCATGAAAGAAGATGGATTACATCTGGACTCCCCGTTATCGCCAACCATTGCCAATATCTACATGGAATGGTTCGAAGATAATACACTGAAGGGATACGAGACATGGGGAGTGAGAACTACAGACATTTCTGGAGCATCTAAACCGCTCACAACCATCCATCAGATTCACCAAGGAGAATGAAGAGAGTGGGTGTCTACCATTTCTTGATTTGAAGTGCCAAAGGAGTAGCACCGGAATCGAAACAACAGTATACAGGAAGTCTACACATACAGGGTTATACTTACACTGCAACTCTAACCATCCATCATCAACGACAACTGCCAGCATCAAAACATTAGTCCACAGAGCCAAAAATATTTGCAACACACCAGAGGTCCTCAAAGAAGAAAAAATGAAACATAGAGAAGATCTTTTGACCAACGGATATCCGTAAACCATTATTAAGAAGGCATTAAAATACTGGAGACACCACCCAAGCAGGAAGATGAAACCACGATAGAAAGGCTTGTCGGAAAAACTTAGACGTATTGGACACGTATATGGTATCAAATCAAAATGATTTTTAAGAGTAGCAACACCTTGAGGACCATGATCACAAAAACAAAACCGAATCCTGCAGTACCAAAAAACTGTATATACAGCATACCATGTGAATGTGGTAATCTCTACATTGGGGATACTAAGCGACCACTGGACACCAGGGTTAGGAAGCACCGCATAGCTACTCAAAGGGGAGAGCTAACAAAGTCTGGATTAGCTAACCAAGCATGGACCGACCACCACAACCGCAACTGGGGCCAGACAAGGGTACTTCACAAGGAAGAGCACTGGTATGAAAGAAAATTCTTCGAGACGGCATATATATTCTCTATTGAGAATAAAATATAAAATTAAAATCGTTTGGAGACCTCTTCTTGAGTCACTGCCGCTACGCATCGCCAACAACCAATTACCTGGTCCGGCTACGCTGATTGGACGAGACAGGGGATTAAGTGACCCAATGAGCATAACCGGTTAAGGGTATAAATACGACGGGTAATCTGAATTTCCCATAATTCACCAGGTGACGATAGCAGATCCAAAGCTATTGAAACGTTGTGAGATCAATCATTCCAAGACGATGGAAGTCCAAGGAAACTTCGAGGTTAATCATGGTTTTCTTCGACTTGTGACCGAGGGCATAGCACTTTCTTCTTTTGCATGTTAAATTTTAACAACAGTATCTATTAATATCTTGAGAATGTCCACCCATTTTCCCGACTTTGTTTATGTTTTCCGGAACTACTACAGAGCTTGGACGACTAGACTATTTAACAATATTAGTTATCAAAATCCTGTTTTAAACCAATTACTTGCTTTTTGAGTTTCAAACAACAAAATTAACAAAATAAGGGTAAGTATATCTGATAAAATATAAATAATCACTTAAATCTTAATTTGCAATTCAATTACTGATAATTATTAAAAAAATTAAATTATACTCTATTTATTTGTCAACCTGTTTACAGTACACATATTACAGGTCATGGACAAATATTTTGTCGGATATTTGTAATGCAATTGTATATTTTTCGAAGATGTTTAAAATAAACATAAAGCTTTTTAATAACTGCTAAAGATTTAATTAAAGATTTACCAAATCGAAATTAAATATTTCAAGGTTAACCTTCCCATTGCTTATCATTTTACAAAATTAAACTTTTGCAACTTAATTCGGTCGGAATAATTCTAGTATTTGGCCTTGAAATATTGAGGATATTTGAACTGTTCCTTAAAAGTTTTTTCCTTTTTGTTTTGAAATTTTCTTCCCATTTCGTAATTTATCGTTCGGCTCTTTTATAACAACAATAAGGTGATAAGAGAATAATACATCAATCAAAAGTTATAATTAAACAATACAAACAAGCATTTGACGTAACGAAGTTGATATACATTCATAGGATCTTGTGCAATTATAAACAGTTATTGTTTATAGTGATATTGAAGTTTGCATATTTAGGCAATTTTCTAGATTAAACTCTTTATATCAATCAGCGTAATTCATTTCAAAACTATCAACATTTGTCTATGAACCCGAATTAATTTTCTAAGGAAATTTTCAATCAACGATCACAATAGTTTAATGTTGTAACTAAATAACAGTGCAGTTTGGATTCCTTCCTAAGATAAAGAAGAATTATAAAACATTTCCAAATTAAATTAATTCTTTCAAATGGGAAATTACAGTTGTAAATAATAAGTATTGATTAACTTCATAATCAATCCGGAAACTGCTGAAATCGATTGCCCCCAGACCATACCAAATTTTTGGTGAGAACAGCACACCGATACTGATTTTGACAACCTAAACAGGAGAGTAAAAAATAGCCAGATTTGGCAAAAAAATATATCAGCAAAATTGTTATACAAATCGGGACTACAAATATTTATGCGCGGACTTGAAATGTAAAGACCGACATCTCGGATTTTAGGGGAAACTAGCACAAAGCGGTTCCGAATCTGAGGCCCTTCCATATAATTGCTATTATTCCGTAACTTCTAGGTTAGAATGTCACGAAAAAAATTTCAGGTTAACTTCTCCTGTCAGAGATATTGAATACTCTCTTCGAGGTGCCCCATTCTTTTATATGCAAGAAAATTTATATTATGTATATTGTTTCTGGTCAGGGAAATGTAATCGTGAACACTCTTTTATGTATTTGGTACATTTAGGAATAACAACAATTACATGGGACAGCTCTAGATTTGGAACTTCTATGTGCTAGTTTCCCCGAAAAACCTAGATGTCGGTCTTTACAGCTCAAGTCTACAATTTTCCGATATGTATCAAATACATAAATAAGTGTTTGAGAGTACATTCTCTTGTGGGAAGCGCAACTGATCAAGGTTCTCTGACCAGAGACAATACATATTATATAGGGTGAGTTTTTTTTGTTGATCAGTATGGGGATCTCGGAAACTAGCGGAGATAGAGCAATGGTTAAATTGGGAAATATTTGCAGTTTTACTGGCTCAATTTAATGACACTCTCGGATTTTGGTAAAAAGTCATCGCTTACTAGATATTTTGCAAAAACGAATTTTGTCGATTTAGTCAAATCCCTCTAGCTCCTTTGTTTTTGATTTTATAAAAAAAAAGTGAAGGGAATTGTATCCCGAATATGATTGTCATGTTCTCGTTTGCGTGACAGCTCTCGTTTTAGAGATATGACACAAACTTATCTTTCTTTGAATTGAAACCATAGTTGGCTATGACCTCAAAAAATCGGACATTTTTAGAACTTTTCAACGATATAATACTCGATATACTTATTCATAAAAATAAAGGGGTTATAGATGCTTCTCTCTCTTATTTTCACTTTTAACGTAGGTAGCCATGAAAAAGATTACTTATATGTTTCTTTGGGGAATAACACCACAATAGAAATATATATATATATAAAGCCATTGACAACGAAGTCAGAATAGACTTTGAAACGTTTGGTATTCCTGCAATATACGTAGTTTTATTTCTATTGTGGTGTTATTCCCCAAAGAATCATATAAGTTATCAAGAATATGCCACAAACAACGTTTAGAAGACAAATGAAAAAGATTGTTTTCACTTTGACGTTTCCTCATTTGAGAGTAATTCCATTAGTAGTGCTGAACTGAGAGTCGATATTGACAAGTTTTCGTGATAAAATGGAATATTCTAACGAAGAAAAACTGAATATGGTGGAATGTTATATGATATGCCATAAAAATTCAGTTCGTGCAGCAGAGGAATACTTTCATAGATATTTTACTCATCGTCAACCTACTCTATGTACATTTAAGAGGCTTTACAATAGTTTACGCAGATATGGATCTTTTACTAAACCACCAAAGGAACGTAATCAAATTAACGAAGAAGCACAAACAAATGTTTTGGCAATGGTAAATCAAAATCCATCTACATCGAGTCGTGAGATTGCGGCAGAAGCTGGCACATCTCTACGAACTGTAGTTAAGTTCCACCCGTACAAGCTTGCAGTTTCTCAAACTTTGCATGCTGGTGACAAACATCGACATATTTTGTTTTGTACATGGTTTAGAGACATGTGCCTTGACAATCCACAGTTTCCATTAAATGTGTTATGGTCAGATAAAACTAGATTTACTAACTGCTGTATGTTCAATAGACACAATGAGCATATTTGGGCTAAAGAAAACCCTTTGCATGTAGAGCAAAGACGACCCCAGATAATATTTGGTTTTAATGTTTGGTGTGTTATCATAGGGTCTACTATTCTGGGGTCTTTTATCTCTGACGAATCACCTACTGGAAAGCGCTGCTTGCATTTCTTGCAATACACTTTTCAAGACATGTTGCATAATTTGAATTTGAGAACTCGTTTAGAAATGGAGTGGTTCCAACATGATGGAGCACCTGCTCATAACTCGTTATTAGTTATATATATATATATATATATATATATATATATATATATATATATATATATATATATAACCGACTTAGATAATATCTATCCAAACTCTTGGATAGGAAGAAATGGCCCACGCGAATGGCCACCCCGGTCTCCCGATTTGGCAGTTATAGACAGACTTCAATTTATGGGGTGCGCTAAAAAACAAAGTATACAAAAGAAAGTATGAGACAGTTGGTGACCTAAGGAAGGCGGTATTACAAGCAATTAAAGAAATTGATAGGCGTTCAATGCAAAATCACAAAAATGCCTTTTTGCGGACGAAAATTACGAGAATAGAATTATATGAAGAATTTATAATAAAATTGTTTTACTTATAGATAATTAAAATCGTAAATAGATTTATATATCTACCTTTAAACATACTGGTATTGCAGATTGAGCTAGAGGGATTCCTTGAACTACAGTTTTCCAATTTCAAAGGTAAAAACTGGAGCAGTATTATTGGATCCGTTGGATCACACAAAGGAGTAAATATTAAATATAAAGCAAAATGTTAATAATTATATATTTATCTGATGGCTTTTGAAAAAATTAACAGCATTTTTGAGTATTTGTAGGTTGCTAAGGGATTATCGGGTGTTTTAATCAAAAACAGTATAACTTTTTTAGATTAGGTAAATAAGACTTAAAAAAGTAAAATACCGCGTTATTAGGTATTTATCAAAATTAATGTAAAATGGCATGTTAGTAGCTGGTTTATAAAGGGTTTTCAGATGATTAATTAATCTGATCTTTAGTGAACAAAAAGATGTTATGTGGAAGCTAACGAATTATTTTTAATAGATCTTTTATTGAAAAAACTTCTAAAATTTCACTTCTAAATATTTAAGGATTGCTAGGAGGTAGGGGGTGGTCAAAACGAAAAGCCGTGAAACCTTTTAATGGTTTTCGAGTGAAAAATTGACGCAGTGGAATTAAATCAAGAGCCGTTTTCTCTATAAGTTTAGAAACTTATCTAGCAGATAAAACATTTAAAAATGTATATAACCGACTTCCACCTATAATTCAAAACTAAAAATAATTATAACAAAACTCTAGCATATAAATAACACATTTAATGTTGTTAGGTACCTATCCAGGAAGTAAAAAGTGTAAATATTAAAAGGTCCTTATTCTGTACAAATTAATTACCTACCAGTGTAGTATATTTTTGAAGTCGGTGCCAAGCAAATCTATAATCCTTCATTGCGTACTTATCTACTACTTCATCAAACTTGATTGTTGCTTGACACCGACTTCAAAAATATACTAGATTGGTAGGTAATTAATTTGTACAGAATGAGCAGCTTTACATTTTTTACTTGCTGGGTAGGTACCTAACAACAATGAATGTGTTATATATTTGTTAGAGTTGTATTTTGTTATAATGATTTTTAGCTTTTTAGTTATAGGTGGAAGTCGGTTATATATTTTTTAAAAATGTTTTATTTTCAACTTTTTAGTTGTTTTGAACTCAGGTAGTTGTCACTCTTTATTTTTTATCTTGTATGTATAACCTTAATAGACAGGACCAGGTAACATCGAAAGCCTGAACATTACATATACATTTTCATTTAAATTGACAGGTAAATGTTTACGAACAATATGTACTAGTACGCGTTGACTTAATAAGCCCACGATATATTTATGCCTTATGCACCACACTATGTAACTTTTTTTTAACTTTTTTTGACAACTCTGTATAACTATAGATAATTCCACTCCACCCTATGTACCAACTAATTCTGTCCTAAATATATATACATGTTATGCCTTATGCACCACACTATGTAACTTTTTTTCAACTTTTTTTGACAACTCTGTATAACTATAGATAATTCCACTCCACCCTATGTACCAACTAATTCTGTCCTAAATATATATACATGTTATCATTAATATTAATTCTATTTATATTTATTTAATCATTTTGAGTACTTCAAAACCACCAAAAACCAAAGCAGATTATCAAAAAGCGTATAGGGAACGCGAAAAAGCTAAAAAAATGAAAATAAGCAAGAAAGGTACGATATAAAGCAAAGATATCCTCTAAACTAATGAAAATATTTAAAAAGTTTATTGATTATTTTTTTAAATAATTTTAAAAAATCCTCCCTTCAATTCCAAACATATATATATATATATATATATATATATATATATATATATATATATATATATATATATATATTGTTAATTCTCTTTTTATTAATCATTTTTAGTACTGCAAAACCACCAAAAACCAAAGCAGAGTATCAAAAGGAGTATAGGGAACGCCAAAAAGCTAAAAAAATGAGAATAAGCAAGAAAGGTACAATATAAAGCAAAAATATCTAGTATTTCCTAAAATACTGAATTTCCTAAATACTTTCCTGTACTTAAATGAAAACTAATCAGCAAAATTTATGTTTGAGCACCTTTCGCAACATTGTTACTGTGGCTTAAAATCACTCTCCATACTACCTCCTCCAACTACTGAGCCAGCCGAGTTCCAGGCTTCGCACAGAAAATCGCAACATTGTTACTGTCGCTTAAAATCACTTTCCATACTACCTCCTCCAACTACTGAGCCAGCCGAGTTCTAGGCTTCGCACAGAAAAAATATTTTGTTTTTTACAAATAGGCGGGTAGAAGATACCCGACCTCATTCACTCCGGGTTAAGGATCGGTTCAGTAACATCATGTTGACTGAGTAGTATAAAAGTGACAACATCCGCAATATTACGGGAGAGTAGCCTGTCTCTTTGATCTCTCTATGTTTAACTCGTATATTGTAGTAGCAAATCAAAACCTTTAACAAATTTGAAATAAGGTATGTTCAGTATTACGTTCAATTTGTGGTAACTGAATAATCTTGTTAGTTCTGAGTGACACGTGTCAGTCGGACATATCGAAAAATTCTTTAGATCAAGAGGAAGTTTGCAATACATTGTCTGATTCAGACTATGCTTGTACAAAATCTACCAGATTTACTTATAGGCAGCTTCGAACGACAATTTTTTAAAAATTGTTGTTAACGAAACAAACAAACAAGCAAAAAAGTTAAATCATAATAAAATAAATAAAGTCCCTTAATAACCAAAAAATAATTATTTTCTTCTTAAATATTATAATACCCCTAGAGAAAAATTTAATGCACGATATATTATTACAGAAACTAAAACTATACCGATGAAACGGTTGTAAGATAAACACCCAAAGACCTTGAGTACCTAACATTCCTTTGGTCGGTAAAAAGATCAACAAACTGTATCAATTAATGGACGAAGAAGTATAAGAGCAACAGAAAATGTTAAATTTCAGCCAATACATCAAGGTTAATATAGACCATCTTTACACCTTTAAAACAAGTATGTCATCTGTGCAAAATAAAACAAACAAAATGATAAATAAAATTGTAGTAAAATCGAATCTGACTAGTGAAGTTCAATATCATACTAGAATACTACTTTGTAAACTCTAAGAATATAATGACAGTAAACGGCGATATGTTTTAGCAATTGCAGAGTTAATAGTGGAGTTTCTATATTATATAGTTCAGGAATAAATATCAACGTTGTTCACAGAAACTGATGTTCCTGTTCCTTTATATCAATTTCATACATGTACTTTGCAATCATATTGCACAAATAAAAAATGTATAATAATATACAGTGTAATTCCAAATATAGTTTTAACTCAGCTGGTAATAACAAATAACGAACTCTTTTACGTTCAATACAAAATCTATTAGTTTATTAAAATTATATGTGGACCTACATCGTATTACTTTTATTTGTATTTCTCAATTACTGTAAGAATTGCAGCTGATGCCGTTCTAATTTAGTAGATTTTAAAACGACTAATATTTTTATGCAACAAATATAATATAAATTAGTTTTCCAAATCTTGGGTACGGCACTGATTGGTAACATTTCACAAAATATCTAATCTTTCTTGACTACTGACATGGAACATACACCAATGTACTTGAAGCATCTAGAAGGACACAACATATACCAAGAAGTCGATTCAACAGACCAGAGAAGTTTTCAGTTGAGTTCAGTTCAGTCAGATTGTAATTATAATTTTTAAGTTTAGTTGGGTTGTTGTGAAATGCTAACGCCGTTAAATATTTTTTTATTAATTGGAATACAAGTGTAATTCGGACCCGGATTAACCCTTAACAGTATGTGTCTATATATGTTAGAACTATTCAAACATGTTAGGCCCTTATTAATTTTACATAATACCTGCATCATCACATAAATCATATAGTCATGTGTTATAATAATGTAGGATTAAAGGTCCCACATATCTCTTCTGCTATAAAACTAATAATATTGCACCAAATTGTAATTCTGGAAAAATTTAGGATCCTTGACATTAGGCGGGGCTCCTTTTGTAGCTCTCTGTGTACCAACACAGAGCTTTTTGCAATTTGTTCTTACTGCCATTGTTTCTAAGAGTCTGTTTGGAAGTAACAATCTTTTTTATCTTATTACCTAATCATCCTTTATTTGGAAGAAAGTGTTCACTACGGCAAAATTTGAATGACTGTAAATTTATGATTTGTTTTCCCTTCTTTATTTTATCGTCGGCATCTAAAAACGCAGTGGGGTTCATCAAAGTCATCCCAGTCTACTCCTTCATAACCATTTAGTACTCCAGTTATGATATAACTGAACTTCAGCTGAAGGTACAGTTACCAGGGGCATCTACAGTTCCTCCCATAACTCATGTTTCCTTAGTTTTGGAAAGTTAAATAACGATTGTATTCTAAGACGAGTTTTACCGACATGATGCGATTATTATTTCAAGAACGTAAGAAGTGATTACGTAAGGTTACTCGAGTCTAATTATGCCATTTGCCTTCTCTTTGCGCCTATGGTTAGAATATTTGCCACCCTGGATCCATCCAGCAGCACCTTACCATTTTGCTTGGTTCATAGAACATATGTTTGAACTAGTAGGAACTCATATTTGTTAAAATGTTTTGATGCTTGTCTATGTTTTTATGTTTTTCATTATTTTTACCAATTACTAATTTCTAACAAAAGATCAATGATAAATTATCTCATAGTGTATATGGTGGGTAAACAATTATTTTTGTTAAACTAATTGAATATGCGTCAATAGGGTTGCTATTCACAATTCTTTATCCTTTTCCACATGCATTTGTTATTCTGTAAAGGGAAACAATTATCAAATAACGCTACCCGAAACACAAATAACAGCCATTCGAAGAGTATGTAAAGGTATCAACATCAAAATACATGTGAAATTCAATTCCACAGATATGTCGTTTGTTGTACCTATACCAGTCTTGAGTGCCTCTTCGCAACTACGTTTCGTCGCTTAAGGGGAATGGCGTTTGAAGACCCTTGTTTTTTGCCTGGTATAAGCGTTAGTATAAGTTTCCTAAATGCTGCTGTTTGATGTGCTGTGATGTTTCTTCCACCTCTGATGAGCCCTCAAATACACATGATTTCTGCTCCGATCTGGTCAAAGGAATTTTGTTTATTGGGTTTAGTAAGGCAGCATTCACTCCTGCTTGTAGATCCGCCAGGGATATTTTATTTCCTACCACCAGTTAGCACCTGCTGAGGAGTGTACACTTTATCCGCGAATGCTTCCGTTGACCAATATTAGTTTTTCGGCTGCCAAGTGTAATGACCTCTCATACAGTGTGATGTTACAGTACAAAACCCGTCTATAAGGTTTCTGGTTTTCAAATATAAATCTGTTTATTGAGAAACTTGTAAGATCCACAAATTGGCAGTAAACCAAAAATTAAAGTAATCTTTATATGGGACGGAAACATTATTTTCACTATGTAAATAACTTAACGTGGGGCAGGTGATATCTAACTGACTGACAGACCATCCATGTCAATTTAATAAAGGAGTGTTAAACGACAACTGCTAAAACGTACAATGAAACTGAGTCGTGTGTTTAAGCCTAAGTATTAAAAATATACCAAATACTGAAACAATAGGTCAGTGTTAACATTGGAACAAGTTGAAAGTGTAAATCGAAATATGTATGTTTCTTTGATTATGATATATGATATATTTTATAAAAGTTCATAATGGACGAAGAAATGAATTTTAATTTAAGTCAATTCATGATCTAACAGAAACACTATTCATGAATCACGTTTATGTTTATGCATGCTTTGAGAAAGATATTCCCGAAACTTATGAGTTCTTGTTTTGGAGCTATCTCTTGGTCGTCACATAAAACGACTCCTGACTTTTCTCAGAGACAGTGGCGGCTGGTGGGTTATGAAACTGGTGGTGCATTTTACTGGTCAAATATTGGCATTCAAAGATGCAACAAAACAAACCATAGATAGCTTTGTTAATACTACATTTATTTTTTATTAATTAAAATATTCGTCGACTTTTTTCGATGACCCTTTTATTAAAGTCTGGCAGTGATTGATTTTTTTTTTCAATACTAAGCACAGAAAGAGCATTTAGCCAGTCCTAAGAGATCTTCTAAGAAACGTTTTAATCCTGCACTCCAGTTTCCCCCCAAATTGATTCCCCGCCATAAATAATGCAAGGAAAACAAAATAATGTATTGATGCGATCACATCCACACAACCATTTCTTTTTATTATAAATTTTACTTTTAAAACTTTGTAAATACTTTATTTTTCATTTTCCACTCTTGTTTTCAATTAAGATATGACATAGGTGGACCAGTCAATTTTATATCTAATTTGTTTTGAAACGATTTATTATTGTTTTTAATATAGTCAATGTTAAAGTTTATACTCATTTTCACAGTTATGTAAACACTTACACACTCTGTATATTTAATATTCTTTCATAGACTACGAGGACAAAAACAAAGCAACCACTAACTAAATCACGTAAACAAAAATTTGAATTATTGAAACGTTCGGATACGTGCGGTCAATATCAGCACAGCTCGGTGTTTTCGTGAGGCGTGTTATATCGTATCTCATAGAAGCTATATAAGTTTCACCGTGCGCTAGCCGAAGTAAACGGTGAAATACTCTTTCAAGCGAATATAAGTTTTAATACAAGTTTGTATTAGAGCCTAAATTGTTTTTTGATAAATTCGTTGTTATTGAAATGATATTTATTGAACATTTTATGTTGATTTTTAATCTTATTAAAAGCTTATTAAATTTGGTGGTTCAGCGCACGAGTGCACTTAAGGGACAGCCCCTGCTCAGAGATGCAGTCTAACAACAATGCAACAAACTGAGATAACGGAGGTATTTTGAACACACTATAAAGAAGTATTGACAATTGTCATGGAGAGTACTGAAGTTTGTGAGGCAGCCAGGTGTAGACATTAATTTGTCTGCCATGGTATTCCAAATATAAATTGTAACCTACAGATAAATATATCAGATATTAAACTTCCGATTTTAATTTACGTTCGAAAGTATTCAAATTCAAATCTAGTCAGTTATATATCGCCCACCCTGTACAAGCAAAAAATAGCGTGTTATATTTCATATGATGAACAAACAAGTTGTGAATGAAGTGTAATCGATTATCAGAAAACAGGTTGGGTTCAAGTGCAAGACTTGGTATAAAATGCCATTGAAAAGACTATCCGTCGTAAAACGTAATAAATGGCAATGAATATCACAAACAAAAAAATAAAAGCAGAAACTGAGATTATACCCAGCCACTTTTAACGTAACAGGATTTTTCCATATAAATGCATTCTGAATATCTCGTCGGTTTGTTCAAAATGCTTACTAAAATTTTGGAGGGGTCATAATGATGTTGAATATTATAACAGTAGATTATTGCTGTATTTAATGTATTTACAATAACAAAAGACAAATTAGAGTTTAAAAGGAATCTTCTTCAGAGATTTGTGAATGACGTTATATGAAAAAAATATTTTAGTAAAGGCCAAAACAGAAAGCCCAGCAAGCATGTTGTATACAATTTTCTCACTAAAATCGTGTCTTAGTGTGTGTTCTGTCGCAGTTTGACTTCTTGCTATTAGAGTGGGATCAAAGCTCAAGTTGATTTTCGCCATTTTACATGGTTAACGACTAGCACCTGCCCAAATTCTTCTTTGGTATAAATTGCCGATTTTTTAATGTATCAAGGACTGTACGAACTACCCGTCTATAAGGTTTCTGGTTTTCAAATATAAATCTGTTTATTGAGAAACTTGTAAGATCCACACATTGGCAGTAAACCAAAAATTTAACTTTGTAATTCCGCAATAATTTGATAAATTAAGAAAATCTTTATATGGGACGTAAACATTATTTTCTAACGAGCATTTGACCCGTCCAGGCATATCTTGGTTTCGAAGCTCCGAGCGAATCTGCCAGTCCCAGCCCTATAAAATAAATTCTTCCTTGTGATAGCCGTAAACTATGATTTTTTGTCGTATAAATTGGTGAACGATATTCTTTATCAATTCAAATTTGTGTACAAAGGATATATATATGCAGTAATAATATATCACAATCTCGGATTTTCTTAAATTTCAAGGACGAGTACCACATCTACTTGGGTGACTTTACAAACCGAGCTGCGAGCCGTCAGATACCACCTTTACATCTTTATTTTCGATCATAGTTTGCCGAACATTTTGATTTGAAATTGTACTTTTTTAATTTAATTGTGTCATTTTCAACGGATTTTAGAACATGTAACTTTCGGATTTTGAAATATACAGATTTTGTGGTCCTTTTCCCAAATAATTCACAAAGTAGAAATAACAAAATTATCTTTAAGAAAACACGACACCACTGTTTTACATAATTTGACAAATAGGACCTCAATACCGTTCAAGCATAAAATCTGGCCTAGTCCAGTGTCACGTTTTCTTTTGCAAACACATTTTATGCCGTCTCTTCCAGAACTGTGTTAAGTACTTTGTCCTAGTTCAGTTCCCTATACCTACCAAATTCCAGTATTGATACAGTCCGATATGCATTGCGGCCATCACTTAAAGGAACCGTTTCAATCTTTAGCATCTTCAGTTTTTATTGATAATTAGTATTCTAGGCTAGATATAACTTTTGCTGTCGGGTGTAAAGGTATTAATATTCTAAGAAAATTAGGGAGCTGCCTTTGGTAAGTGTTGTTCGTCTGTTCATCTACTCAACCAAAGGCTTTCTAAGTCTCTACTGGGATTGCCAATTGAGTTTTCTCTCCAACCTTTTTATTTTAGCAGCTTCTGCCGTGTACACCTTGTCCATCGCTAAGATAATCTTTCTCTAGGTTTAAGGCTCTACAAGTGGATACCAAATATTGCGAGACAGAAAATGATCTACATTTCTATATTTTACTAGACCCAATAATTAAAATGTGAATAAAGGTTTTGCAATCAGGCCTATAAATTATATAAAATGTATCGAAGTGATTAGTATAATGTCAAAATTATGAAAATTGCCGGGGAATGATAAAGCAATGTTTACGTCAAATTCCACATTCAGATAGAATCCATTCATTCCGATAAAAATCTATCCGATCATGTTTTCGTTTTGATTGACAAGTGTTAAGTTTGGTATTTTAACGATAACTAAAATAGCTCAAAATATTTTTGTTTCAAATTAGAACAATATTTAAAGTTATAAATTGTAACAGTCACCATTAATTACCATATGTCTAATAATTAACAGTGACGTTTTATCTCATTATTAGTACATAGTAATGTTTAGATATTTTTCCCATTTGATAATTGAATTGTCATAGGGTTTTTGATCACATCGGATAAATAAGTACGTATGAAATCAACTGTTGTTTTGGTGATGTCACGAGTCGCCTGATAGTTAACAAGGAAAACAAAACACTGACAATAAATATTTTAATGACGCTTTTAGAACTTATTTATTTATAATTAACTGACGTTTTATAAACGGAAAGGAATAAATTATTGCTTGTTTTTGCTAAAAAAATTAAAATTGGAACTTAAAACTCTACTCATGTAATGTCAGTAACAATATAAAATTGTGAAAAAATGTAAATAACATTAAACATTTTTATAGAAGTAGAACTAAAAATTTGAAAATAAGTAACAAAACATAACACTTTACACCACAAATGGCACACTCACTGTTGTCAAGTACACCTACACACAAGTAATATATGAAAACAATAAAAGGAGCTCCTTCTGTACTAAATTAGACCACGTTTTCAATGGCAAAAAAATGTCCACTCGGACAGTTTTTGTTCTTTTTTTTTATAACCGGGCTCAAGTAACACAGAAAACCCTAACAGAATAATATATTTTCGTTTACATTACGTTAGACTTAAGCCAAAATTATGTTTAATTGTTATTACTATTGCTTTCATCACTTTTTTATGGTTCATCCATTTTACGAATAGACTTGTTTTCACAGGTTTGAAGTTTCACCAATCCCGATGTACACTCTATTAAACAATAAAATAACTGTTCAAATCGGTTCTCAACTGGAGAAGAAATCAGGTAACATATTTACAAAAAAAACGCCCCGAATTGATAACCTCCTCTCAGCTTCTATATTGTTATCAATACACCCTATATAATTCCGACCCTAATGTCAAAGTCTTTGTTTCAAACAGTCGACTTACTTTGTAAGTTCGAACTAGGGACTGTTATCTAAGATCCACTAATGGCACAATCAATTTTAGGGTTCAAGAAAATCGATTTTTAAAACTTAGTCACTTAAAAATTGAGACCCGATTTTATTTTTTCCTCTAAAGTATTAAGTAATCTTTTTTAAATTTAAAACAATAAGAGATAGATAGATTGTTTTAAGTGAGTGTGTTTTTTTCTTTGCCACTAAAACACAAAAACAGAAAGCGAAGAAGAAGTCGATCTCCTAGGTCTCAATCCTTTTATGAATCGCTTTTTCAGAATTTTGAGAAGAATCAGCATCTCTAGTGGAAATTTCTATTAGTTAACATATAATTTATATATTATTATAAAATTGAAAACATAAACAAGTTAAAAGAGTAGTAAAAATTAATTAAATTACTGATTTTCTGAAGAGACTAAGAAAACAAAAGGTCTTTGACACTATTAGTAGTTTGTTTTTCAGTTGCCATTTAGTTCTATAATTTCCATAAACATATCCGGACATAATTCAACTTATTTTCTCACTCGCTCAGCAACATTTTACGTTCCATTTGTTTACATCGCCAACATCGTTTGAGGCGTAAACAAATAGTTTGCACGTTAAACAAAAATGAGCAAAATCAAAAAAGACTGCAAAAAAAATTTGAATCCAATATTGTCTAAGAAAGTGTTTTTATTCAAACTCTTATTAAGTACTTAAAATTATATTAAATACTGTTTTTGTGGCACAAAATGAAATTTCATTTCCAATGACTGTGTTCCTTAATATTATAACCAGTTGAAGCAGACGTACGTAGTCGATATAAAAAATATGATATTAATGTATTTATAAGGAATTATAAGCGGATAAAATCATAATTTTCTTAACATGTTTAACCTTCATTGAACTATAAAAGGAATATTTTACGCGAGGATTGTATTTAACAGATTAAAGGTATAATTTATTAAATACTGTCCTGACTTGATTGTTGCGTATTAAACAATTTTAGTATGGTGTAATTGACACAAATTTGTAAATGTAATTCTACAACTTACATTCAAAAATTATTCCAAACCTTACAGAACACAAATAGTTTTTGTATATATAAGGGGATTTGTATTTACTTGGTCTTTAGGCACTCTAATTTCCGCAGTGGCTGTACCAACTTTTTATGTGATATATTAGGGTTGATTTAAATTCAGATTTTTTGTTAGCTCGGTTGATTAATAAAAAAAATATATACTTTTTTTGTCTCTTTTTCTGTACGTTCGTACTTGCTATCTCCACAATGAATGAAATTTGAATGCTATGAATTGCCTCTACTAGGACAGTATTAATTTTTGAAGCCATTCATTTCACAGAGTTTTAAAAATAGGACATAAAAAATACTATATTTCATATATAGAGCATTAAATACTTAATAACTCAAATGATCCAATGATCATCATCTTTTCAGCATTTTAATACACATAATACATGTTTAAAATATATTACGATTCTGAAAATGATTATTATAATGGTTATTTCAGCTATTTGAGAGCAATAGTAATACTTAAATGTAGAATATTACTTTAAAATTATACAAAAAACATTTTTAAAACTGATGCGTTAATTAAAGCGATATGAAAATATCAAGTGAGATTTTCAGAAAATTATTTTGTGTTTAATTCAAGAGCCTTAAGGAGCCTCAGGTCAATTTGAATATTTGACGACACTTCTAGAACTAGATACATAAAACTCAACTAGCTCAATCAATATTTTTGTTCATCTATGATGAAAAATTCACAGACTTTAATGTAAATACAGTAATAGATTTTACAACATTAAAAGCTAAGTTTTCATCTTTATCACTGATGTGTGTCTTTTTAGTAACTTATTGTTCGCATAATTCTTTTTAAATGGAAACATCAGCTATAATGCATTTGAATATACTTTTTAATTTAGTCTATAAAATTCAATGTGTGTAGCTAAATACCAATAACAATTATTTAGTGCCCTTGTAATGAAAACAGCTTAACATATACAGGTATAATTACACCACCATATAGAAATTCCATATATTGAATATCCTTTACTTTGCTAAAATTAAATGATATTTATAACCACATTTGCGAAAATTATTGTTATACTTAATTTCAAAACAATGTGTAATTTACATTTTCCCAATTTGAAATTCCAACCGAGTGCGAAAATCAGACGGGTTTACCAATAAATTGACAATAATATGATTATCAAAAAATATTGTTATCAAATTATATTGAATTTACTAAGAATACCCGCTAACGTAGATGCTTTATCAACGTTGGCAAAATTTCGTCAGCCAAGCGTGCACCATAACCAACAGAAACACGGAATTACATCATCTTTATCGGCGTGCGCTCCGGTACCTATAAAGCTCTTGACATTGGCAACTAAACCAACAGTTTTCTTTGCTTGCTCTGAAGAACACTACCAAGTCAATCTTTGTGATTCTTCTGATACTCTTGCAGTACCTGTTTACGGTGTATTAATTCTGTTATCTTCAGATCGCATTACAATCGCCTTGCAAAATGTCCAAAGTTATTAGCGATTACAGTTATTTCGTCAGTGCCCACTCTTCACGAAGAAGACCAGCTCTCACAAGAGAATTAAGTAAGTAAATTTTTCGTCTCCATCATTAATCACCAATCCTCAATGAAAAAAAAAAAGATTTAATTGTTCAGTAGGCTTATAAATTTCCCATAATCGAATAACAATTTGAGATTTATATTTGTTTTCAATTGGCAAATATTATAGAAATTAAATTTACGGTTAATAAATAATTTAAAAACGTTTAAATTATTATTTTTCAAGATGTTAAACTGGCAATTATTAAGATCAAAGGTCAAGTCTAAAAATTTGCCAATAAAATTTCTTAACTTGTTATGAACTACTTATAACGACAATTCTCTTAGGTTAATGTATTCTTATCATTATTGTGTTATTTAACTGTCCTAGTTGAAATATTTTCGCTGACCCCGCTAAGATTGTATTATAATCATTTATGGTAGATAATCTAAATGACTGTCCTCCACTTTTCGCGCCAAAAATTTTACCAAACCTGTTTCATTCATATTACTTTATCATGTAAACAGATAAATTTCAGTTCATCCTATTGTTTAATTATGTATTATTGATAATTTCTTACGGCACAAAACTCGACGAATGAGTTTCATTCATAAATTTAACCGTACAAGTTCAAGGAAACCTTCTAACATATTAGTTCAATAACGAATTAATGAGCTGGTAGTTTAGCCTAACAAAATCATTAAATGGTTACAATAAATTACTGTCAACTCAATTCAATACATATACAGTAAATGGAAACTAGCCTGCAGGAAAATACTAAAATATATAAAAAAAAATGATAAAAGCATGTCCAAACTATCTAACGTTCGTAACTTTCTTTTACAGCTAAGCGGCAGTACAATGCCCCCAAAGAATCAATCTCACTTGCTGAAGGAATGCCGAACGAGGTTACCTTTCCTTTCGAATCAATTAACGTCACCCTGAGAAATGGATCCCAATTCACTCTGAAAGGTGCTCAGCTGAACTCTGCACTCCAGTACATACCAACTCAGGGATATCCCCCATTAGTAAAAACCTTGAAGGAATTTACTCAAGATATTCACAATCCACCAAATTGGCATAACTATGAAACTATTATGACTAACGGATCCCAAGATGGTATTAGCAAGTCTCTGGAAATGATGGTTGAGGAAGGAGACGATGTCTTAGTGCAAAACCCCCTGTACACAGGCACTGAAATTATAGTGAGTATTATTTTTCGTATATTTTATTATATAGTAAACCCAACCTCAGTTCCTGTGGATTTGTACTAAATTTAAATTTTTGTTACAGCTAAAACCCTTCAAAGTCAATCTCATAGGCATCGACCAAGATCAATATGGTATCATTCCAAAAAAACTCGTCGAAGCATTGGAGAACTGCAAAAGTAAATACACAGAAGAGGGCGGAGGGAAAATGCCTAAATGCATCTATTTAAATCCAACAGCTTCCAACCCAACAGGTGCGACAATGCCACTCGAACGGAAGAAAGAAATCTATAGAATCTGCTGCAAATACAACTTGATCATATTAGAAGATGATGCATATTACTTTTTACATTTTCTGAATGAGCAACCCGTTTCTTTTCTTAGCCTTGACACGGAAGGCAGAGTCATCAGATTTGACTCCATGTCCAAAGTACTAAGTTCTGGCCTTAGACTTGGATGGCTAACCGGTCCCAAACAACTGGTTCATTACGTCGAGCTACACATACAAAGTTCTATTCTACATTCCAGTACACTCTCACAGGTAATTCAATATTTCCCTGATATTAAAATTTTAATCAGTTTCGAGTTGCGAAAAATATTTCGAATTGCTATAAGAATTTCTTCCTGTTATTGCATTGAATTTTATCATAAATTAAGTTTTAACGTCATTCGGTTCAAAAAAAGTTGCTTATCGCAAAAAAATGATGAGCAAATAATTCTTAACACAAGTTCATTTGATAATGTCTTCGAAACTGGATTGAGTCGGAATTATTCTTGACCTTTTTGGCATACTCGGTTGCTATCTGGTGGATAATAAAATGTTTTTATATTCACAAGGCGATAAACCAAATTTCAAAATGAGATCTATTTGCATTGTGAAACTACTGTGAAAAACAATTTTAAGATAACACCATCTGGTTGATTAATTCACCATTAATTAAATTAAATTTAGAAAAACGGTTATACATATTGACTGCATATTTGGAAATATATGTAATCTATTTAAAAAACGTGCAGCTCTAGATTAATTTAATAATTTATAAGAAGTCTTGCTCACTGTTCAACATACTCATATAATGCATTTTTTATTTGCAGGTTTTGATGGAAGGCCTACTTGAACAATGGGGATTTGAAGGACTTCTTTCACACTTTGAAACTGTGAGAGCCTACTACAAAGGTCGTATGGACTTTACCATTGCTTCAATGGAACGACACCTTAAGCACCTTTGCGAGTGGGAGGTACCAACAGGAGGCATGTTTGTCTGGATTAAGGTGCACGGTGTTTCCGATGTTTATGAAATGCTTATGACTCGTGGTCTGAAGAAAAATATAACGTTCGTACCAGGACATGCTTTCATGGCTGACCCTACTAAAGCTTGTAACTACATAAGGGCTTCCTTCAGCAAGGCTACTCTTAAGCAGATCGATAGAGCAATGAAACTGCTTGCCGATTTGATAAGAGAAGAACACGTTTTGTTGCGGCGTAAACTTGATGGGTTGGAGAATAACATACTAAGATAGAGATAACGAAATATTATCGAAAGATAATGTTTCTCACACCTTTGGAAAGGTATATTGTAAATATTTTTGAATACCATGGGCAACTGAAATAAGTAGCAACATAGGGCAGAAAACTGCCACTTCTTCGATCCTCGGACCACGCCGCAGATGGCCAAGGAATGATGGAGTTGAAGAAATGTACATTATGATATTTTTGGAAATATTTCCATTGTTTGGAAAAGTCCATTAGCAGTTACGTTTTTATTATTTAATAACTTTTTTACGTTTGAATAAATAAATTGAAACAAACTAGTCAATTTTATTGTCTTAAACAATAATATAAATAACAATACACAACACAATTCGAACAATCGTTAATTGTTTTAAGTGGAAGAGACTACGCATTCCAACAAATTATTCACTTTTTACCTGCAGAGACAACATCGATATATAGTATATATATTGTAGCAACATGACCGCTCGATTATATACTTATTTGTCAACATCATATATTGTTATAGTGTCCACTTCTAACTCGATCTTTTACACCGACTTAGAAAGTGATAAGTGCCACAGATTTCTTTTAATTACATGAGAGAAAGGTAATATTAAATTTTATTTACGACTTGCATATATAGTTCCTGTGTTTGTTATTAAAAATTTTCCTTTGTCTAGAGAAACGGTACTTGCATAGTTTGAAAATAAAGGTTATTGTTTTCTAGTCTTAATCCAATATGAATTACACAATCATAATATATGCATTTTATTTGCTTACTAGCAAAATGAAATAATTATATGTAAATGAAGTAAATGTGAGTAAACAATATGTTAAGCACACTTGTATTCTAAATTGTATATTTGTGATATTCAGTTCTGAAGTATCAGAGTATATGATGCATAAGTTCTTAAAAAAGTCTTGTAGCTGACGGTGTAAACAAAATGATCATTATACTCCAAATTATTCAGAGTTCATAATTATTTTAGAAAAAGAACAAACTTCAATTCAAGATTTGTATAGAAAATGTATGTGAGTTTCTTTGACGTTTCTCTTTCATTTATTCTTCTGTTATCTGCAAGATGTTGTATTATTAAAAATTATACGAGATCTTTGAGACTCTTCTTTAATTGAATACAGTTTTCATGAACGGCAATATTTTAATTTTTTTTTCTATTTTTCTGGAAAACGTTATTAAGCCGTTTTAAAGTAAGCGATACATTGAAACATTTTGACGAATAGATAATCTCCTACTTTTTAATGTCTGATAAGAATAGATGTTATTTATTGTGCCTTGGTTGGTCAATTCTTAAGCCAGTATTTTGAAAATGTAGAACTGAGGTGGACCGTAATTCTGGACGCCAGTTGTTGCTGATATAAATATACTATTAACAGCAAATATGTATATTTTTGTTAAAATAGCTCCAACTTTCTTGTTGAATTTAATATAAATCAATGTTTTTAGTGCTTCATAAAATGCAGTGCTTGCATGCAGACTTTCTTTTGGTAAACAGAAAGCTAAGGAATGCAATAATAAATCAAAACAACTGCAGAAATTATGTGAATTTTGAAAACAAATAAGACCAGCATATCGATTGATCACTCTGAACTCTCTTAATCAGTTCAGATATTCATACTTTATTAATAATTATAATATTTATTGTAACAATAAGACCTGTCATAGGGCTTCAGTTTAATAATTGTTGGACTGGATACTTATAAAATATTGACCTAACCAGTTACGGCAAAAGAGAAACCTTATTTCCTGCTCTATATATTAGCCATGATATATATATATATATATATATATATATATATATATATACATATTAGAAAAAATATATGTATGAAATATATTTTTTCATAGTTCTAAAATAAAAAGATATTAACAAAAATATTTAAAAAAATACCTATTCCTCTTTTATTTCTAAACCATACGGACTAAAATTTATTAGAAAATTAGTGGTATAGGACCTCACTTCAAATTTAGAGGATAAATAAGTAGAAATCCATTATATAAATTTCGGGTGCAAATTATAGAATTAATTGGAAAAAATAAATCATTTTTTTAACACATTATTTAATATATCAAATGAAAGGGATCATTGTGAGAAATAAAAACACTAGTAATATAGGGCCTCATTTGTACTTTAAACCAAAAATATAAAACATCGACTTATTTGTACTTTACAGGAAAGTTAAGGAGAAAACCGTGATATTAAGTTTGAAGTTCAGATTACAGAATTAAATGGAAAATGCAAAAAATTCAAACGCCTCATGTAATATATCAAGTGGAAGAATGAAAAATACAAGTATATCTTTTTCATATTTTTTATAATCATATGTTAAAAAAGTATTTAAAAATATATTTAATTAAGTGGATAATAAAGTTTTTTTAAGTGCACCCGTAACGTAATCTATGAATCACCATAAAGTACAAATATAATTTATATATAATTTTAAACTAATTTGTTTAAATGATTTAATAATTTATTAATTAAAATTTGACCCATTCCGCCCTTTATCTTCCAAAATACTGAACCTAAAATTCAGACAAAAAATTATATAAAGTTTCACTAAAAGTTTATTGGGAAAATACAGCGAAAACCCTAAACTTAATTTTGTTGGCTAATTAGAGAATTAAATAAATATTTTCATATAATGTTGGAGATAAAATAAAAGGCTCTGTATGAGAAATAAAAATGTAAATTTTTTACACATTTAAAATGCTTAGTTAGGGCAAATATAAGAAGATCCACTCATTCTCTGCTTGTCTAAAACTGGAATATTAGTAAAATATATACTTTGATACAGCAACATTGTAACAAATTTCAAAGGTGGTTGGGAATTCTCTATTATTTTATTAACCGTGTGTGTATCGATATTTAGGGTATTTTATTAAGCATGTCAGATTAAATGTCTGTGTAAAAAATAATATAAGATACTTACATCAATCAATATAGATTTTTAAGTCACAAAAAATCACAACAAAAAATTCAACCGAAAGCCGCGCCATTACGTAAATAATAGTTTATAAGTCATAACTGACATAATTTTAACAGAAAACTCGTAGAGTTTAATTATTTGAGCCTTAAAAACTCCAAACAATATGAGGTATTTTTTTTTAAATTTTCATAGGAGCATTATTCATGAAGAATATCTGGAAAAACCCCTATAAAGTCAGGATTTTTAAAAAAATCATATCTGGGTTGCAATAACAGCTAGAATCTTAATCTGCCTCCTAAACATAGCTATAACGTTGAGATTAATATGGCTGAAGATCAATATTGTCCGTTAGGTACATCTTGAATAATTTCAATTTAAATAATTTGTAAAAATATTTTGCCGAGCCTATCGATAGTTCAATAGGGATATGCAAAATATATTTTGAAAGCCCATAAAATGCATTTCACTTTGTATTTATTAGATTTTTGTTATAGTGCCGTATATTGTACTAATGGTGCTTGTGAATTTTGGCTTAAACGACCCAACCCCAACCTTTCTTCTCCTCAGATGTCTTAACAGTTACTGATCCAGTCAGTGGAAAAAAGTAATTTAATTAATAACAGGAAACAGTATACTAATACCCATTATATTAATAAACTAATGGAAAATAGACCAATATGGACAGGTAATAGTTATCTATATAAAAACCTAATAAACTGCTGAGAAAAAAAAGATATAATAATACAATTTTCATCTTGTGCCCCCACCTTAAGAACTAGTGTCAGTGCGCCCCTGGCTAGCTGTCTCGAACTTTTAATGAAATATTTACTATTATTTGATAGACCATTTGAAGTGGATTTTAAGAATTTTCAGACTTTGGTATATCCCGATCAAACTAGTCTCGTTAATACGCTGGGGTGTGCAAAATATCTCTCTGGAATATTGAATTTCCAATTCTTCAAAACTACTTATTCAATAGTAACTTAACACCATAAACCATCGTTTTGACGATGATTAATATCCCAGTGTTAGTTACCAGAAAGTTACGAATATTGTTTTTTTTTAATTGATGGTGGAAGCCATTGCTTTGTGATACTCGATACTCCATCATAATTATAATGAATGAAACAAATAAACTTAGTATTATGTCACTTATATTCAAATTCTATTGCGAGTTTATAAAATAATTCGGAATACAATACCCTCAAATATTGGATGATTGTTGACCGCTTTCTAAAGAGATGTTTATTCTCCTCCTTCAACCATACAATCATAGTATTTGTTTCTTTACTACTTTGTTTGGACTACTGTCATGGAAATACCAGGGAGGGCCCTGACTGTTGTAGGTACTTGCTGTACTTGCATTTTAGAAAAATTGTTGGTGGAAGCCGTTGCTTTGTCATACTCAATCATAATTATAAAGAATGAAACAAATTAACTTAATATTATATCACTTATATCTGTGATATAATATTAAGTTAATTGTTTCATTCATTATAATTATCATTTTTGAAAAAATATCCAGTTTACTCCGTGAAAACTGTTCTAATCTGATCCTGTACAACCAGACGGCATTACGATTTCTTCATTAAATTTCATTATATCAGCAAAAAACAAATAAAAGTCGTATTTTGAGGGTTTTTGTTTAATTTTGCTCTACTGGTGTAACTGGTTTAAACTTCTGAAAATATACATATCAAATTTTATCTTTAACTGAACTCTAAATACGAAATATATTGAAGATAGCTCACGTCTGTCATTTACCTAATTGCAAATTCAGAAATAGATACTATGTAGATAGTTAAATTTCATAAGGGAACAGGTTTTATAGTTGACCTTAATAGTGTTACGAGAATTCATCCGATAGCTAGTGCAATCCGCCATCATCCAATTCGTGGAAGGGATATTCTTCCGATACTTCTGGGAATCCGAAATGTTTTGTCTCTCAACAGGCCGACCGCTGCCATTTCTGGGAATTCCCTTGAAGCTTCCAGAACATATGAGAGGAGTTTCCCGATGGTTCGATGACTTGCCAGAATAATTCCGAGAGAAATATATAAATACGGACAGCTGGCGGTGGACTCATTCGATGTTGGACGGTCGTATTGTTAAGTGAATATAAATTGTGTTATAGTAGTGGAAATAAATTAGAGCGAGTTGGACTGTGTTTTTAAATAAATCCAAGAACAGAACTGAATCCGAGTGTGAAAATAAAAACATTACAATAGTTTTATTAATTTTTTATTTGCTTTGGCTATAAAATTTTAAGGCACTTTACTAATTGACTTACCTAGGAGTGACTACTAGTGTAATATTCAAATAATCTTAGATATTAGCTGAAATGTTAACCGATAACACATTTCGTTTTACCAATAGTATAAAACATCATATTCAGTGTGAAATTTAAAAATTAAATTGAGCCGTTTGAATTGTGTTAAAAGTTTATGATTCCAGTTTTAAACTGTAACTGCGTTTATTTCATCTTGCTACGATGACAGAAGCCTGAGGATTACAACAATCAAGTGCAGTCAATATACGGAGACTTTCCATTTCAGTAAATTCATATGATTTTGTATGGTGTACGCCGTGTAGCTCATTTAGTGATAAATAACTAACCTCTAGATGCTATCTAAACTATCGTATGTTGATAGCAGTAAAATTATTTTATAAATTCCTTTTTTTTTATCACCCACATAAAGCAAATGGCAACTATACTTGAAAATTTCATGAGTCATCTGAATGAAATTTCATAATCTGTGTACAACTCTTTAAATACTTAGATATAAACAAAACAATTTTGTAATACATTTTTGGCGGAAATAGTTCTAAATTACTGATAACCTTCCATGTTGAATGAAATTCGATGTTTCATTGAAATTAAATTGATAATGTTTAAAGAGGTCAGTTCAGCGAAAATTCCGGATTTGAAGATGTTTTAAGAATATTAAATTTCATATAGGAAACTATATATTTTATTATGATTCGTATTATTAACTTGATTGAAATAAATAGCTTTTGGAATAATATATGCTTATCTTTTTCGCAACTAATCTGAGACTTTAATCTAGTGTAAGTTTTAAGTACAAGTCTGATTCGTTAGCTTTAGACCTTTACAATCTGTTTGAAAATATTTACCAGATGTCAGTTAACATAATTTACATATTAAACTGCTCCAGAGCATTAGTCAATAAATCTAAAATTCGACCTTTGTGTATTTTAAAATGACCAAATTAATCTAAAACACATCACAAAGAAAAGCTATAGTTGAAAAGACATTCTACATTCTACAATACATTTTTGAAAACTGATGAATAAAGTTAGTTATCAAGTTATTTGCTTGTTCTTCTGCTTAAGATGCATTTCTATAGAACCACGCCCAAGGCTGATAAAATCGATAACACTTATGTGGAAACCTGATTAGATCTTGGCCCAATCGCTCTCTGTCTTGTGCTATTTGTAGCAATGATTGTGAACTTATATAATTTCAATCTTTCATATCTCTCAACCATAAACGCTGTCTGCTTGGCGATTATCTTCTGCACTCAACCTTACCCTGCCACTTAGGAACTCGTATGTTCTGCAGCTGTATTTAGGGCCCAGATAAGTTTGACAATCCCAAAATTTCGTTGTCACTTACATTTTCCTTAGGACAGTTTCATTTGAAATATATTAACAATATTCCAAAGGGTTTTCAGTCTGAGTATCGAGCAGGCTACCACTGTCCGAAATTAAGTTCCTTACAAACGAATTGAATATAAGTAGTCTGAACCAATAATATGAGGGATTGGTGCCCAACAGTTATGAGAAAAGAAAGAGGTCAAGACGATCCTGGAGAGACCACGTTGACTTTTCCATGCACAGACGAGAACTGAGCGAGGGAGAATGCCAAACTGGGGGAGATGGAAAAATTTGTTGACGGAAGGCAGATGTTATCCATCGAGAAAAATGTTTTATATGCGTGTTAGGTGTAAATGTCACACCCTTGTTTGATGCAACGTATCATACAAAGTTGACAATTTCCTGTTATTCCAATGCAAACGTGGGATTCCATCGATGTGAGCAACTTTGCGCTGACTTGCCTCATCAGCATTTACTAAGGATCAAATAAATACATTATGTTGTCGTTCTCGATGTCCCGATCAAAAGTTTTAATGAGCACGAGGACCAAAACTCCATTGGTTTTGAGATATGCAGGATCAAAATTACGCTAAGTAGTTCTATTCGCAGTTGACAAAGAGAAAGTGTCGCCGACAAATTCACATATACACGGCCTACCACAATGAAATCAGTCGAAATGAATATGGGCGTATTAATCTGAAATATGCTATACCGGGCTTTTTAGAGGATCTGGTTTTAGCTCAAATATTTTCAGTTGTCTACGACTTCCAGTTCTACCGGAAATAAAAAAAAAGAAACAGCTTGTTTTTTTTGGCATTTTTACTTAGAAGTGATTTTTGACTGATTGTTGGGAAGGTCTCTCCTCAGTTTTTTTCCTGGAACAGATAAATTAATTGAAATTTAAAAGTTGCGTAAAGTGTAGCAAGGCATCTCAAAATATTGCCCAGATTACTGGTTGGCTCGACGAGAATTCTTCCTCACTAATATACCGAGAGAAAGAGTTGTCTACAATGTAATTAACAAGTATTCCGGTGTATAAATAGTATTTTTATTTTATGTGTTTGACCAAATTTCAACTCTAAAGCTATCGCTATCAAACAATGTGTTCTAATTGAATTGAATTTAAACTTTAGTTTTGATATTAATTTTGTTTATCAAATAACAAAATTTATATCAAAGCGAACATTAAAAAAACGTTTACTTCAAATACACAAAGTTATTAATACTCTTGAAAATAACATAATTTCCAAATTGGGAGATTTGAAGAACTTTAATAACGTGATAAAATGACAAAAAATAATACAACACTAAATTGGCACAGAATAAATTACACATTTGACCATTTGCGAAGTGAAGGATTTTTTAAATCGTTTATGTGGTCTGATAAACTTTTATACCCCACATTTTTTAGCTGACCCTCGAAAAAGAAATTTGTTGACTTGCGATCAGGCAACCTTGGGCACCAGTCAATCGGTCCAGTCTATGTCAACTGCACATACCTCGTGTTGAGTTCGCATCTCCTCCCCACAATTAATTAATATTGGAACTTCAATCCTTTCTTTTATTGATAAGATTAAACATCAAATTAACAATAATTTAACTGACAATACCTTCAGAGGTGTCACTGTAATTATTTTATTGATGTATTTATTTATTATTTTATTTATTTAACCACATTACAAGATAAAGAAGTTTGAAGTTCATAAAACAGGAAAAAATCAATACCATGTACTTAATCTGGGTTCCAAACATTAAAAAGTGATCTAAAACATAAGTACAATATACGCGATCGTAAACAAATTCATAGTCGTGAGCCTAAGACGATTGTAACACCAGTCTATTGTACATAGCAACTAATCTTTCGGTAAAATTTTCTGGGCAGTAGTCAACAGAATCTCTCTCTAGCACAAATTGTTTAAACAGCTGATGGAAATGCTGTTGAATATTTGGTGAGTCACAACTGTAAAACACAGTTTTGCACCCTAACAACAAACCTTTATTTTAAACACTCAACGTCGTTTCATCAACTTTAAGTTGTCATCATCAAGGAGAATATATTAACATACCTAAACTGTACAAAATATATCGTCGTTGCCAGAGCTGCTCGATTTATAGCAATTAATATTTACAATATTACCATTCTCCACTATTATATTAAAATACATTAAACTAAAATCAAAAGTTTACCTGTCACAGGACTTTGGCTGAGAATAGTTTGTTTAGCTAAAAAATAGTTTATTCCATACTTTACATAGTGTATATAGATACTGGAGCTCAGGTTTATGTTCTTGAAAATAAATATTGTTTGCATTTTTTCTGTGTGTATCTGTGTAACTGCACTAAAAACATATTGTAGCCCTTCTTGGTTATTAGCTCTTACACTCGTAATCCACGTATTATTTAATATTCTTCTGCTTACTTTTATAACTTCTTAAATGTTCTCTAATGCTTTCTGGAAAATCTCTTCTAAGTAGTTGTAGGAAAATCTTGGAGGGAGTATGCAACCAGGTCTCACCTATCTTCTGATAAGATACTAGTAGGCTATTAGTCTGCTCTTCTCATATATGCCGTTTGTTCCAATTGCAAGTTTTTATTTAAATAAAAGGAAAACTAATTTACGGGCCATCTGAGGTCGGGAAGGGGAAAGGGGTGGGGTTTTGATGGCAAAAAACGGGTTATCTGGATATCCGGTAAAAGTAAAGTCCTATGGAAAAAAGTTAAATGGCAAAGTTGTAGGTAGAACAAATATCTACAACTTTTGGGTTTACATTTTTTTCACATTACCTCAAAATTTATGTGAAATATCAAAAAACTAAATTTTTGGTTTTTAATTTTTATCTTTCTAAATTCGGTGAAAACTTACCTCTCTATGTCCCAAATACACTGTAATTTTTTAAATTTAAAATATATATTGTTTCACCTTATTTTTACTTAATATCGAAAAAGCACCCTAATTTTCAATCGAAAATTCTCATGTCACAATATCTGCCTTTTTAAAAAAATCGGTAGGTTTTTTGTTCGTTTAGATCTCTACTTTCTGATGGTGTGAAAAAAGTATATACATTACTATGGTAAATGTTCTCAGAAAATGCAAAGAAACGAAAGAAACTCGAATCCGAAAATTAAGTGGTAAGGCCCAGACTCTTCTAGCCCCTTCTCTGTGAAATACCTTTAGATGGGCTAAAATTTTCTGCAGGTCCCTCAAGTATGTAAACATAATCTTAAAATAGCAGTAAATAGGCATCTATGCATATAATTTAAAGGAGATTTTAAAAGTTTCTCAAAATATTTTAGATGTCTTACTAAATATTAACTTTCATAGAACATTTACCATAGTAATGTATATCTTTTTTCACACTGTCAGAAAGTAGAGATTTCAACGAACAAAAAGCCCACCGACTTAAAAAAAAAACAAAAATTTAACGTGAGAATTTTCGATTGAAAATTAGGGTTCTTTTTCGATTTTAAGTCGAAATATAGTGAAGAAATAAACAATCAAAAAAATACAGTATAAGTGGGAAATAAAAGGTAGGTTTTCACCAAATTTCGCGAGTTAAAAAAAATTGGTTTTTTGAATTTTTCACAAAAATTTTGAGGTTATGTGAAAAAATGTTAACACAAAAGTTGTAGGTATTTATATTACCTACAACTTTGCTATTTAACATTTTTCAAGGCAGTTGTACTTTTGCCAGAAATCGAGATAAACCATTTTTTACCATTATAGCCAACTGCCGAGATAGCTGATTTGTAAACGGTTGAAATTATCAGGAACTGGTCTCTACGAACAAACGTAATAATATATACCATTTGTATATTTTGTTGCCTTTACTTAGGTTTCGACAGGATGTTTGATTCCAAATTGAAAACATTTTAAATATAGAATTCATAGCGCATAATATGAAGATTTTTATAAAAAAACACGTGGAAAAAGGTGTTTCGTGTCTGAGTTATCTACGGGGTGTTCTATATAAATACTATTTGTGCCCTCTGTTTTAAAACAAATCGACGTATTCGTGTCATATTGCGGGGGAAATTTATGTACTATACAACCTACTAAATTACGTTAAATAAATATTTCTGGCTGCTACCAGGGGTATACCTAATAACTGGTTGGTCTGCCCCAAATTCTACAAGACTTGTGAATATCCAATTTAAGACAGCTTCCTTTTTTTTTCATAATGAGAAAGTCATTATTTTTCCAGATATTTTAAAATAAACATAAAGCTACAAAATTAATTTGATTTTAATCACTATTAATGGTGTGTGGATTGCATTTATTACGAAAATGAAACTTTATTTCCTATTATTAAAAAAATATAATTTTATTTATCGAAATTTCTTGTAACGAGTAGATGCATTAAACAATTTAAAAAATGTATTCCTGAAAATGTTATTATTTAAATTAAAGAACAATTTTAATAAGAAGAAAATATTAAAATGCAACACACGAACAAAACGATTTTCGAATATTAAAAAATATTAAAGTATTTTGGATTTCACAACCGGTGTCTTACTTACTATAGTTTTCTGGGCTGTTTTGCAGTGGCCTAATGGAATTTCTTCAGAACTTTTCATCTGAAACTGTGGCAGACATCTTCAGCGGCACAGGCGTAGGTGATATACTGTGCTTTACTCTCATAAAACTTGGTATCCCGCATTATGACGCAAAATTAAAACCCTCTACTAGACCCGTAGTTCCCGGCCACTTATTTCCCTCTGAACAATTAGGGAAAACTACAGTGAATCCTTTAAAACATGGCTGGTACGCGAAAAATAGTTGAATTTACATATATGCTGCTATAATACCTGAGAGTATTGATTGCTTAGGTGTTTACTAGTGATAAATAATGAGGTGGTGCTCCATCCTACATGAATCACATGTCTCTTCTTCGGCTAAATGGCAATTCCTGTAGATAATATAAAAGTAGTTTGTAAAAGGAGCTACCATTCAAATTTGGTGGTAATTCGTAAGGACCTAACAGACTATCTTCGAATATACCGCAACATATATTAATCCTAAATTCGTGTTGAAAATGTGTTTCTTTCAATTTTGACTGTTTCTCCGGTTAAACATTCACTCGCAAAGGATAGTGTGTAGACATTAAATTCTGTACCGGTGTAAGGTAGTAAGGTCATTTTTTTCATTTTTGGTGTTTGTAAACCAACTTCAGTCAGAGCTGCTAAGCGGCTAGTGGTAAGTTCAAAATTATCGGCAACTCGCCCTAAAATATCAACATCCTGATCCACAGTTAATATTTTCGGTCATCCTTTATGCCTAAATTGCCCAGCTTCCCCTAAACGACTAAAATATTACTGAAAGTCTGGCAATTGAATTGAACCCTGTTGATATACATTTCTTATACGTAAACTCAGAGCATGTCTCGCAGTCAAGATTAGTATAATTGCCGTGCCCGGCACCTCACTACGAGTTTTTAAATTTTAGAACAATCACAATCTTAACTGACACTAACAACAGCTAAACGAAATGACATTATCCTACTAGATGGAAAGAATTAAGTCAGAGCAGAGCCCCTGTATAAAACCTAAACTTAGTTTCAATATGTCATTCGCACTTTACTACCATGAAGTCATTTGTCTAAATGATTCAAATTCCATGTATTTATCTGATTTTGACATTATTGTTTATCATCATGAAAAAGGTACGCCCGATCTTTACATGGAAGGTATCGAAGAATCAAAAAATTTTGCTAAATTGCAATTCCACCAGTGGCGTAAAATTTTGTAAATAACAACCAGTCACTAACCCCTATCGAACGCCTCTGGTAGTAGCCAGAACAGTTATTTAACATAATTTAGTAGTAAGTTACAATAATAATTTTAACTTCACACAGTCAGTATTTAAAATACTACATCTAATAATACGGCTGATTATATATCTATTTAATATCTAAAATTTACATTAGCAATATGCACTTATGATCCAACGATTTAATAATAATAATTTCCATTGATATGAGACCTGAGCTAGACCTTAAAACGTTTGTTTCTTTTGAAATAAACAGATTTTATCTCAAATGCGTTGGTTGCTCCCAAGTGTGAGGGTTTCACACTTGGGAGCAAAATTTGTTGAGATAAACTCTATTACTGATTACTCTTGACTTAAAGAATGTAGTAATGTGAACATGTTTCCTGATGAAGTTGAAGTCATGCGGTGTCTAAAAAAAAATATACGGCATAACTGTTTGTTCAAGTATTCAGGTTTAAATAACAGACTATAATTGTTTTAACAATAAATTTTTAAGATCATTATTACTGAAATTCCAGTTTTCCCTAAAATTTACAAAAACTTCAAGAAGCCGATTAATCGCAAAATACATGAAGTAATTCGTCGATTAATTTAGATTTCTCATTTAAAATGGACAATTGTATTGTTCTCAACACAAATTTCATTTGTTTGAAGTGATTTAAACATCTAAGTAGATTTCTTTATTTTGTATCGATTTAAATTTATGGCTTGCTAGTGCCGCCATCTCCCAGTAACTATTTGCACTGATGTGTAACAAACGAAGAACTCTATTTGGAATTAGTTTTTTCTGAATTATATTTTGTTGTAGTTTTCATTATGTTGAATCACATAAAACAATGTGATAGATTGTTGTAAGCCTTAGTTCTGGTTGTGCTAAAGAGATTACGCAACATATCTATTAACTCAATAGTACAATTTAAATGGTTCTAGCAATAAAGATAAAGATACTCATTTTAATGTTTTATGGTTAGTTCCAGAGTTATTTTCTAATTTAAAGTGAAAAAAAAGATTATTTGATATAACGATAGGTAAACAAGAAATGTGAAACGTGTACTGAATTATGCAATATTCACTACAATATAATTTCAAATTTTATAACATTTGCATATAAATTTAAATAAGTTTCAAACTATTTCGCTAGTCACATAAGTCACAAATGACTCATTACATGTTTTTCCGCTTTGGCTAATTTCAATTTGACATAAATATTTTTTTTAGGATCAAACTTAAATTTGATCAGTTCGACTTTTAAAAATAAATACTTGGACTGTTCACAGTGTAAATTGTTGGTTCTTTGAAGTCTGAATAAAATTTCGTAATTAATTTAATATATATTTCTGTTATATTATTTCTTTAGTGATTTAAGTATTTAAAAGTTGAAAAATTATACATATCACATACATTAATATGAAAGTTAGCTAACACATAAAATTTACATAAATTACAGTTAAAATTTATTACTCCATGCAAAATATATATTATCATTAATATCGGTATCTACTTATTTAATGGTTTATTCCTTGCTACTTTTTGAAACGAGATATGGAGCGACTCATCTAATCAAACAAATCAATCTTAACTTATCACAGTGATTCTCAACCTTTTATTTGTGGCGGTACAATTTTAACGATTTCAAGCTTTAGCGGCACACAACGAAACAGATAAGGTTAAAAGTTGTTTACTTACACAAAATACAGTGTTTACAATAGTTTATGATAATAATATTAATAATATGTACTACTAAAACTTTTTTAAGTGATTGCTTACAAGTTAATAATAAAAATATTTTTAATGACAAATTTGAACTTGATGTTTTTTGAAAATTTCATTCTTTTATATTTAGTCGTAAAAATCACTAATTTTATATCGCCTACTTCATTTAACACTCTCATGGTGTCTTTTTTCGTGTTTATATTATTTAATACTGACAATCCGAATCCACACAAATAAGATGTAGAAAATTGTAATAATATTTTTAAAGCTCATGCGAAAATGGCATCTGAAATTAATCCAAAATGAATTAAATGATTTTTCTGAATATTTTGAAATTAGATCTCGATTATTAGAAAGCGAAATTACTTCTACCTTTTCATTCAACGATAATGTAAATACACAAGTATTCGTTATTACAAATAGATTACGAACCCTATCAAATTTTAACATATTTATACATACTAGTACCTACTTTTCTTTAATCTGAACTTAATAAATAATAAAAAGAACATAATTTTTCTATACACATTTCTAAAATTTCGCGGAACTGTGGTTGAGGATCATTGATTTATTAGTATGCCTTGGTTAGAAACAGTAGATTTTAAATTCGGTTTACGTCTCAACAGACAAAATAATTTACTAATGTCCTTTAACTTTCTATTTCTATTTCCAAGCAATGTTTTTATTGATCTGTATTATCTATCTTCTATATTCTATATCTATATCGAATTAAGTACTATTATAAAATTTTAGTTGTATGTTTGTCTATTTGTTTGTTTATTCGGGGATCATGTGAGAACTATTTAACTGATTTTGCTGATTCTTTTTTCTTTCAAAGCCTATAATTTGACTTAAAATATGTTATACATTTTATATCCCTACATTAACAGAAACTGTAGACTATTGAAACTATTAAAATTTTCTTCTGGTGAGGGGGCGCCTAATGAAATATTCCAGAAGAAAAAGTCACTCCTTCTACATGATGGGAAAACCAATATGAAATCATAACATATCAGTTTTTTTCCTTATTATATGAGTATCATCAAAAACTACGAATTATGATTAAAGTAAAATAACCTCAATATTGACAACATCGAAAAATAAGTTGATGAAAATGGAATCTGTGATTACATTGAAAATATTAAAAATTACTGTTAATATCGGAAATTTCAATATCGAACATTTATCCCTCTTGGTTATTAAGATTCTTACAACATTTTTGTTTCTTAGCAATTCGACTTAGCAATTAACATCGTAAGGGATGTTATAACATAATAATATATTTGCGACATATCCACCGGCATTTTCCAAACAGGCGTGTCATCGTTCTATTTCCAAATTTACTCATCATGTCTGGAGAAATTTGCTGACATCCTCTCCAAATAATCAACATCTTGGAACGGCCCTTTCTGGTAAACCTCTTAGTTTAAAACCGCCATAATAAATATTCGAGTCAGGAGATCAAACAGACCAAAGAAATCTGAAAATCTCTGAATGATTTGTTCAAAGACAAATTTATTGTTGGAACTAATTGCATTCGCGTTCTTTTATGAGAAGTTTGCCTATAAAGTCATTAAACTGATTTTGTAGAAATTGTAACCAAAGTTTGGCTCTCATAGACTGTCGAAAAAATATGGTATTACTAGTCTGTTTTAAATAAATACTGGTGACAATCTGCCCAACATTTAACAGAACTCCATCTACTTTAGTCAATTAAGAACGAGATCAATACCTTACTCCAAACCCCCACCGAAAGTTCTCTTCAACATCCGCTCCTGATCACCAGGACATAAAGGTCGTAAAAGTATCCCTAGAAAGTAGAGTTTACATGTCTTATGCTATATCATGGGCGAAGATTAACATGGCTGTAACTTGCGTAATAACATACCGTCTACTCTTACGTAACAGATACTAGGGTGTATATCTGTTAAATAACTTACCTGTAAATAACAAGCAAGTAAAATTATTTATTTATTTTTGGCATTTATCTAATGTGCGGCAAGCCGCATGCCAAAATGAATACGAACAGGTACATAATAATTACCGGCACGCCTGTCTTTAACTTTCTGTTATAAATAGGTAGCTTTCCTGTGGTTAAATAGGATATATTTTGTTACATTTTTTGTATCGTGTGTCGATGAAAAATGAAAAATAAAGATAATAGTTAAACTAAACCAAAAAGATTCCATTAATAATAATTTAAAAATATATATTATCTACTTATTTATAACATTAAAAATCAACAATATTTTCTTCAATGATTCTCTAAAATAAATTTAGTTAATGACAGTTATTTAACAATTTAAAAAGATAGTTTCATAATATTTCATGACTTGAAACGAAATGCTCGGATATTAGAAAAATAGAAATGTGGTAAAGATATTTTAGGATTTGTGTAAACGATATTGAAAATTTAATTCGAACTGGTACGACATAGGGTTAACAAGGGCTAATCAAGAAGAACTTGCCGCCAGAATATCAATTGGATTTTAAGGTTATGGTCATGACAACTTGAAACTTGAAAAATGTATAATCTCAATTAAATGTACTTTCAGAGAATATATCCGTTTTAGTTAAGCGGGTCTAACGAGCACACTAATATGTGAAGTCATTTTTGTCTGGACGCCTGAAAAAGGTTTGTTAGTCGATGAAAATAAGAATGGTTCTGAAGGCTACCTCGTCTGAAACTTTGAAAAATCATATCCCATTTCTACAAAAACAATTATTCTTTATGGACCATAAATTTTCAACTAGAAGGTTTGAAACTGTCGAAAGGGTGAAGGGCTGCGTGAATCTACGATACAAAATAAATAAAATCAATGATGATTTTTTTGCTGGCAATCGATGATCGCATGATAGTCCTATGAATATGCCTTCATAAAATTGCGAGACAGTCTGAACCTTTCGAAAATTTTTGAACGAACACGAGCATTTTTAACGTTCAGATCATTGCAAAATGGTTAGACTTTTGTTGGGTAGAAACTCAATTCGCCTTTCGACTTGCGCATTTTCATAACATATTCATAAAACAATCTTTCGTTCTCTCGAGTGCTGCCCTTCATCATTTCGAACATTGCAACCCCTCTAGCATTTTTATATCTGACTAGCTTATCAATAACTGCTTTCGAAAGGAACTAGAAAACGTAGAATCACATATCATATAAACAGAACTTATGATCTTTGAAACAGAAATGTGTCGGAAAATGGACGTAGGCAATTTTTTAAACCACACCTATTACCATTAATTAACCTACCCTTTTCGGACCTCCAGATACCAGACAAAAAAAATACTCCAAGTACTAGTAGGTTAGATAATTCTCAATTACATATTCAAATTCACTCACAAATGTACTGGCAAGATTTAATCACTGATTCGATTTAGGGAGGTTTACCCTATTAATTTTCAAGTTTGCATTTACCTGGTATTTTTTAACCGTATGAATGCAAAAGAATATTTTTAATCTAATAATTCTCAATTACTATTTAGTAATTACTACAAAAAATGCTGATTATTTCCTGTCAATAAAAAAATGTGAATGGCAAAATTAAAGTAATTAATTTCTTAGTCAATGAAGACGATTAAAATCTTTATTGGCAAATTAAAAGATGTTGATGAGCACTCGATGCGAATGAAATTGAAATCGGTTTTCAATTCCCTTCTGATTTGCAAAGTTCGCGGAAATTATTCCTTCTTATTTCTACTTGCATTGGAGTTGACTAGCAAAAAAGGTTCGCTAATAAAAATTGCGCTGTTTAATGAGTTGCAATGTAGAGACACTACGAACTGCTCGGAGAGAATATTGGTTTACACGGTTTGAAATTATTGGAGGCATCAGAGTAATTGCCAGCATTGGAGTTTTTGTGTTAGTTTTTAAGTTTAATGTTACAGCAGTATTTATTTGAAATTAGGTTAAGAATTTAATTAATATAAAATGTTTTTTCTAGAAATACCTATAACTACAGTAATCAATTTTTAGCTAAAACTCTATATTGAGCAACATACTTAGATCTTACCACCGCCAAATTAACATATTCGTTCATTTTTACTATTTCAAACCAAAAGCTAATATCGCACGATTCTTAAAGATTACTAAAAAGAAAGTTTTGAATTATATTCCAACTCTATAATTCCAATTTATTTTCAATTAGTTTCATCAAATATTTCGAAACACAATAATAAATTACAATTAGTACTGACGCTTTCGCCAAATGTTCCTGGTTATTAATAAGTTTTTCAGATTTTCCGTCATTGAAAATGTTTGGCCACGTCGACAGCTTCATTAACAGAATTCAGTTTAAAAGATCAAAGTTAACCTTTTCCTGAGAGTTACAGCCCTCTAGAGCCCTTAGGGCCCTAGATAGGACCCGTCAAAGACACAAAAAAGGCCGTTTTTACCCTATATTTGACAGGCTGTATCTCGGAGCCCAGTTAACCGATTTAAACTCACCAAACGTCATTTGTTTTGTAATTTTAAGTAGTTTTTTCAGTAAAAAGTTCAAGTCTCTAGTTAATAACGCTGATTTTTGGGAGCATTTTTAGTAAATTAAAAATTTCAAAAAATTGTCATTTTCAAAAATTCGCCAAAAATCGAATTTTACTCCGATTTTAGTTTTCTGTGGCATTTAAAAAGTTAACAAAAAACGCCTTCACAATGAGATGTGGTGAGTTAAAATCCGGTTGGTGAGTTAAAATCCGGTGAGTAGATTCGCAGATACAGCGGATTGAAAATGGTCATTTTTGTAAATATCGCGTTTTTACGCATTTTCAAACTTACTTGGTCTGGTAAACTTGAAAAAACACAAAACAATTTCTAGAGGTATTTTTTTATAAAAATAATAACGTCCTATTAAAGATCTTCTTGGCCCGAGCGTCTATTTACCTCATTGAACCCTCTAAAAAATGAGGATTTTACTACTGAAATAAGTCAATTTAATAAAAACTTACGGCATATTTCTATCAATCAGAGAGCATGAAGATATTTATTTATTATAGGTTATAAAAGAAGAGATTAAAACCTTTGATTTGAGGATTCCTACAAACCTCTAGGTAGCCTAGAGCAAGAGTTATGATAATTCAAAGGCTTAACTAAAATCAAAGTATCAATTCTGAAAACGCTAATTTTACCTAATTGTGAAGTTACTTCTCAAAATCTTCTATCTCCGTTCTACAAAACCTTGAACTTTGTTTAACCGTTCAAATTATAAGTATTTTGATGTAGTTTGCTTATCTTTAACAGTTTTGCATTATATTTTTTGATACTTAGAGCTTACTCTTTGTACTGTAGAAATTTTAGTTTGAATGGCATTGATTCCATTTAATTAGAATTAATCAATCCATTAGATTTTTGTACGATTACATTGACCCTCTTTGGACAAATATATGACTTAAAAAAAAGTCAAAATATTGGGGAAAAGAGAAAGTATAAAACGATTCAAATAGTAAATTAAAAATAAAATGAAAACGTATTTTAACAAAATTTAAAATAAAAGACCAATTAAAAAATTATATAAAGTTACGCAGAAAAACCCGTACCTGTTCAGTTTTAAGATCCATTTTCAATTTACTTTTAAAAATTTCTTTATATTTTTACTTTCATACTATTTATTTTAAGTTACATTACTCACTTTTACTCCAAAAATAATGTTTATTTTATGTTAATAATACAACGCAGTGTTGAGGTTATGGGTACAATCATTGTAACTTAGTAGCTTGTAGCGTGGTAGCAACATCAAAGCAACAAAGCAAGAATTTATATGTCTAGATCCTCAGAGCAATTCTACATTGATGGTATAAGTCGCAACACGAGACGACAAAACTGAGTCAACTATCGAACTATGTTTATACTTAATGGTCTTTGTCGTGAAACGGACGCATGTAACAAGGCAAGGTCAGCCATCTATGAGTGCATTAACTAAATGTTCACAGCTAGCATTGTTTTGAACTAAGGCCCGAGACAGACATAGAGATAGGAATGATAAGAAATTAAAAAACATGGGGATAAAAAGTTACCACCGCGCTAAGAAAAATTTTGGTGCACGCATGCTCCATGGCTTACAAACTTTATAGACTAATAACTGCGAGCAGCTGCAGCAACTTCAGTCTAGAAGTGCCCACATTAAATTATTTTTGAAACCATTCCTAAGTCTGAAAACTTCGTAAGACATGGAGCATGCGCGCAGCAAATTTTTTGAGCGCATGTTTTAAGCTTCTTATCCCCATTCGTATCTCGTATCTCTGTCTGTCCCGGGCCTTAGTTTAAAACAAGGCTAGCTGTGAATTCATAGATGGCTGACCTTGTCTTGTTACATGCATCTGTTTCAAGACATAGACCATTAAATATAAACATAGATCGATAGTTAGCTCTGTTTTGTCGTGTCGTGTCGCGATTTATACCATCAATGTAGAATAAACCTTTTCATATTCGAAAATTTTTAGTGGGTATGCGTCAACTTTTTCGGGCAAAAAACATTGTATTTACATGCCAATGGTCCAATGGTATAAAAACTGCTTGAAAAAAATGACCACCTGAAAAAAATTTTTCGAATATGAAAACGCTTATTGCTCTTAGGGTCTGGACATACAAATTCTTGCTTACTTGCTTTGATGTTACTACCACGCTACTAGCGACTAAGATACTATGATAGTATCCATAACCTCAACACTGCGTTATAGTATTAATATAAAATAAAAATTATTTTTTGAGCAAAAGTGAGTAATGTAACTTAAAAGAAATAGTATAAAAGTAAAATTATAAATGAATTGATAAAAGTAAATTGAAAATGAATCTTAAAACTGAAGAGGTACAGATATTTCTGCGTTACTTTATTTATTTTTTTAAGGTATATTTATTTTAAATTTTGTTAAAATCCTTCTTCATTTTATTTTTAATTTACTCTTTGAAACCCTTTATATTTTTACTGTTTCTCAATATTTTCACTTTTTTAAGTCATATATTTGTCCTTGGAGGGTTAATGTAATCGTACAAAAAATCTAATGGATAGATTAATTCTAATTAATTGGAATCAATGTCATTCAAACTAAAATTTCTACAGTACAAAGCGTGAGCTCTAAGTTTCCAAAAATATAATGCAAATCTGTAAAAGATTAGAAAACTACATCAAAATGCTGGTAGTTTGAAAGGTTAAACAAAGTTCTAGGTTGTCTAGAACAGAGATAGAAAATTTTGAGAAGTAACTTCACCATTAAGTAAAATTAGCGTTCACAGAATTGATACTTTGATTTTAGATAAGCCTTTGAATTATCATAATTGTAGTTCTAGGCTACCTCGAAGTTTGTAGGAACCCTCAAGTCAAAGGTTTTAAACTCTAATGTTATAATCTGTAATATATAAATGTCTTCAGGCTCTCTGATTGATAGATATAAGCCGTAAGTTTTTATTAAATTGACTTACTTCAGTAGCAAAATACTCATTTTTAGAGAGTTAAATGAGGTAGATGGAGGCTCGGGACAAGAAAATCTCTAATAGGACGTTGTTATTTTTATAAAAAAAATGCCCCCAATTTTTTTGCGTAATTTAAAGTTTACCAGAGCAAGTACCAGCACTTTGAAAATGCGTAAAAACGTGATATTTACAAAAATGACCATTTTCATCTACTGTGTCTCCGAATCTACTGGACAGATTTTAACTGACCATATCACATTTTGAAGGTATTTTTAAAAACTTTTCAAATGCCGTCGAGAAAATTAAAATCGGATTGAAATTCGATTTTTGGCGAATTTTTGAAAATGAAATATTTTTTGAAATTTTTAACTTTACTCAAAATGCTCCCAAAAACCAGCTTTATTAACTAGAGGCTTGAAATTGAATCTGAAAAAACTAATTAAAATTACAAAACAAATGACGTTTGCTGGGTTGAAATCGATTAACTGGGCTCCGAGATACAGCCTGTCAAATATAGAGTAAAACGGCTTTTTTGTGTCTTTGACGGGCCCTAAGGGCTCTAGAAGGCTGTAACTCTTAGGATAACGTTTCTTCAATAAGTTCAGTAACATACTAAAATTCGAAGAAAATCAGAGGAGCCCTCCCTACAAAATTCCTTTAAAAGTAGAAATATTGCTCATATATATATATATATATATATATATATATATATATATATATATATATAAATTTCTTTTAAACATTATTCGTCCTCTTACAGAAAGTTATGTTTCTCATCTAAAAAACAGTGTACATTTCTTGGAAAAACTGTCACATATAGAATATAAAAATACCTTTACAATAGCAGGTATTGATATAGTAAATCTTTATAATATGTTCCTGTTTCCAAAACAACTACTAGAACGGGACTCTTCATTAAGTCAACAACAACTCTTTCAAATTCTTCCAACTTGAAAGCTGTTTAACCTTAATATAAAAAAACAACAAAATATTTCTAGTCAACTTAAATGTCATAAATCAAACTTTCAATTTGCAATTTACATTTTCAATACATATTTTAAAGCCATTGACAACGAAGTCAGAATCGACTTTGAAACGTTTGGTATTTTCTTTCAATATACAGCTTTTTATTTTGATGTGGTGTTATTTCCCAAGAAAACATAGCCTGTTATATGGGCTACATAATATGATTATGGTTTTTATTTTACTTTTTTCCTTGATTCACATATTTTTTGATATAAACTTTTGTTACTTTCTTATTTTTAACTGTATCATCACTAAATAAACTTAAAAATCTAATCTATGATGTTTGTTTACTCTTCTGCATTCGATATTTGACATAAATAATTGATTGAAAAATGATTATGAGTCCACAAATAGCGAGCTTCCATAAAAAAGTCATTAAGTTAAACACTTTATCACATTACAAAAAAAAGAAGCATATCGAGAACATCAAATGCTTCAACCGCTTTCCAGCGATATACCATATGTATTGGAAAGTAAAATAAAAATAAAAATAAATAAAAATGAGATTGTAACTTACAAGGTTAGAACTACGGAAAATAAAACATACATCAAGTAGCAATAATTTGTTAAACATTCTATTCAAACCGGCTTCTACCGCTACGGATGCAATCGCGACAACTTTTTCTGACTGCTACCACTCTAGTCTCTAGTTGCATCCCATCCCACATTATTTCAAAAGCAATATTTATTCTTTCTCTTCACTGCTCCTTGGTTTCTATTTCTCTCTTATAAACGAGTTGCTTGGCCCGTTCTCATACAAAAAAATCAAAGGGAGTTAGACCTGGGGATCTTGGAGGCCAGTGTATAGCTTTCTAAATCTACGCGCTTGGGAATAATTTGTCCAGGAACTCTCTGACAGTTCGCCTATAATGTGCTGGGCAGCAATCTTTTTTAAATATTATTGGTGTGTCTTCCAATGGGATTTCATTTAATAAGATCGATCATCGCGCATTTTTGGAACGCAACATTGAGTCTTGCATTTCCAATTAACGATTTATTGAGACTAACTTCATACCGGTAAATTTATCAAAACAACAATCAAAACTACGTGTTTCATTTGTTTCATTAATTTAATGAAAATAAAATTTCAAATGTAACAAATTTTATATTAATTTAAAATTTATACGACCAGCATTCTCATATATTTAATATACCTACCATGATCAATAACCAAAGTAAGACATTTTCTGAACGTGTTAATTCGCTAATTTCAACAATATAATAAATGCTTTAATTTCTGATATTGATTTATTGTGCTCAAACCTTACGCAGAACAAGTTGTGAAAATAATTGAATTTTAAAGACTATCCACTTGAAAAACCAATCTCTGCAAATAAATAGATTTTGATTGTTAAATCAAACACCCTACGAACCTGAAAATAATAATGTATAACATTTTCTGCCGTAATTGAATAAAAATCACATTGCGACCCGCAACAAATGTTACGATGTCCAATTCAATAAAACGATGAAACAAACCTAATTGTGTTCAAAAAATCATTACAATCTTGCCCGGGGTGCAAGCGTTAGGGATGATGTCTTTATAATGTAGGTCTTTTTCTACCCCTCGGCAAATGGGGCGGTACTTGACTGATATTTAGGGATGACAACGAAACAAGGGCGTGCAAAAATGAACAAAGATTACCAAATGTTATGCGAAAAGTTGAGTATTGTTTACGTTCAGGTTATAAATATAGGGGAATAAAATTAACTTGGGATTTTAAATAACTAATAGTGCTTCCAAATTGTATGAAATTTTTTTAAACTAACTTAAATATTTTTTAAATTAATTATAATTAAGCAGTTTTTATTGAGAAATTTACAGGGCATTAAACATATTGTAATGTTTTTATTTACACTTCTCTTCTGGTTTAATTCAGTTATTGGGTTTATTTAAAAACACAGTCCAACTCACTCTAATTTATTTCCACTACTTTAACACAATTTATATTTACAGAACTATTTACAATTTATCTCTACTTAATCATACGGTAGTCGAACACTGAATCAACGCTATCACCAGCTGTCCGTATGTATATATTTCTCTCGGAATTCTCTAGTCGATCAACGAGTCATAGGGAAATTTCTTTCATGTATTCTCGAAGATGCGAGGAAATTCCATGAATCTCTGTTGAGTCAACCGCCGGCCTTCGGTCGACAGGCCAACATTTCGAGTTCCACGAAATATCGGATAAAGGCTGGTTGCACCAGTTATCGGATGAATTCTGGTAACAATATTAACTAACCAAGTGGTACTAAGCGACAAAAATTCAAGTTTCCAAAGAAATATTAGTTTGAACATTTGCCTGAAAGGAGTTCAAACTTACTTCATACCAGATTAAATTAATGTTTATATCAAAATCCTTTCACCGCCCAAAACTACGCCAAGATAATGTAAATTATTAAAACATTTTTTGGAAATCCAAAAGGATGTTATAGAGCACTTTCCGAATAAGAAGATCAAGGGTTTATTTATGCCAGATAGAAAAAGGTTTCTCTGAAGAAAGGCGAAAAAACACATATTTACAAAATTACATTTTGTAATTATTGATACGATTAATAATAAATAACTGATTACCTTACAGGAAATAGAATAGTGAACAATGTACATTTATTGAAGAAAACCTGCATATTGAAGATGCTTTTCCGGATATAAATAATTTTCTAAAGAGATATATGATATTGTTCTATTCCACTGCTATTTCACTTCACTTCAAATGCGTACAAACGAATGACACCTCGAAGAGAGTATTCAATATCTCTGACAGGTGAAGTAACCTGAAAAAAATGTATCGTGACATTCTGTCCTAGGAGTTAAGGGAGAAAGAACAGCAATTACACGGAACGGCTCCAGATTCGGAACCTCTGTGTACTGATTCTCTTGAAAATCCTAGATGTCGGTCTTACATCTCGCGTCTTCAAATTTAACGAAATGCATCAAATGCATAAAGAAGTGTTCGAGAGGACATTCAATTGTGGAAAGCGCAACTGAAGGTTCCCGACCAGAAACAATATATATTATATTTATATATAATATATATTGTCTTGCGTACAAAGGAATGACACCTCGAAGAGAGTATTCAAGTGTAATATGACGAATAGATAGCTGGAGAAAAATCATAAAAGCTTAATGATAAACATTTTTCTCTAAAATACATACTTTACTCCTGAAATATTGAGTCGTATCACGAATTTATGCCGTTTAAACATGCCATTTTTCATATATTGCAAGTATGCAGTTTCGTGGTATCTTACAGACGTTAGAATTTTCCGTTAATCCTGCTAGATTGAATAAGATTGAGTATATGGCGTTTCCACTGCAAGTCGTCTTCACTGTTAGTTATTAACACCAAAGCTTCAGAAAACAAACTGTGGTATTTTAAGAGTCATAACCTTATTTATGTTATTGTATCTGATCTTTGTTTTGGTTCTAGTACTTTGTGAAAAGTGGTTATTGATTTGTTCGTTTCAGTTTCCGAAAAGAAACAGTCTGGAGAACACCGGCAGAATATTCCAAAAAGCAATGTGTGGCCCAGAGTTTTCTCCTCGTGAAAGTCCTCCTCTGTGCGTTGGATATACTAGCCGCCCAAAAATTGTCCAGTCTATAGAAGTGTGCAGTTTCATAAAAGGGATGCAAATCCAAAGTTAACTAACCATCGACGAGGCATATTCAATGCTTTTTCCCAGAGTAGGAATGATATATGAGATGACACAGGGTGAGAAACACTATCTGACAAATTAGAATATTTTCGTTCCGGATGTACAGGCTACTTTAAGTGTAATTACAGAGTTAGGCTGTCATAGTGATAGTCAATCCAATTAAATTTAATTAAAACGAGATATTAAGTTTTCCACCATGGACACATAAAAGCGACTATAAAGCTCTCAGGACAGTTACCAAACGTGAATTGTGCGAAGGCAACATTCGTGTTAAAAACAATCTGTTTTTATTCTACACTGGGGATATATCTATTGGCAAACTCAGAGTTTTAAGGCTATATGAAATCCTCCCATAAATCTTCGACATCCAGCTGTCAACCACCTTGGTCGAAACAATGATAGCATAAGGTGCGACAAGAAGGGCTTCAGCAAAACCGTACCCAACGTTTGGCAGCAAAAGGAACCACAATAAATGTGGAGGTGACATGAATGATGGAGGTATAGGTCAGGTTAAGGAAGAAGACAGCAATTTGAACCACGATAAAGCTAAAAACAATGTGTTAAATATTTTAATTCCATTGCAATAAAACGGGTGACAGTGAAAACTCTTAGTCGCAAATTTGATTGTTTATTAAGTTCACTACAAGCTGACGGTTATAAAAAACTTGATTGGTTTTTGGCCTTAAGGTCATATAAACAAAATCACACCATATTAAACACAAAGTTCCTCCGCAGCGTGTGTTTATCTGTCTGAAGGTGATAAACTTAAAAAAACCGAACGGATTTTCGTATGAAGCCGTATGGCTTTCACGAATGGATTGAGTGATTCAAGAAAGAGATTTGTGTCTATAATTAATGTTTTATGTAAATATAACGAAGATTAATGTATACGTCGAAAAAAAAATCAAGCCGACTAGGAGCTCTCATCGAAAAGGTTCTCATCGAAAAGGTTCCCTAACCCCTTCTTTTCCCTTTGAGATATAACAAAAAAACGTATGGTGAAATTTTTTCACTTTTATAGGTGTACAGAAAAGTGTGGAATGGCATATGTCTGTCGGTTACGGATTTACCATAGGTACCCATTTTAATGTTTAAAATAGTTATCAGTTATAATGTGGTAATTGGAAGGTTATTTAGACAGATACGATATTAAACCTAATGAAATTAAATACGTTAGTTACGTTAAGCATTTTTTGCATATTATAAATGCCATTTTTAACACAAAACTTAAATTGGTATCCTAGGAGTTATAACAACAACAAAATAAGTTGAAACTAAGTGGCCCATTCTGTCCATATCATGTTCACCCTTTGTCGGCAGTGAGTGAGCAGGAGTCAAATATACAGTATTCTTTTAAACTTATTTTAAGTATACTGGGTGTTAGTAAATACATTAGCATAGAGCATGTGAGTATGCAGAGTGCAAGTTTACATTGCGTGAATATAAATGGTGATAGTAAACAGAGTGCAAGTATACAACGGATACTTATACAAGGCGAAAGATATGCAGTAATGCATACGGGGTGTAAGTCTAAGCGTATGCGGTAGTTTACCGGGTGTAAGTATACGAGATTACAATAAACAGGTTATACCTACTAGGGCTGTAGCAAACCGTATGTATTCGTTATTAAGTAACGAACACTCGATAAGACTCGAAGTACCGAATCGTTACTTTTACATTGGTATCGTTACTTGAATCGCATGTTTCCTTCAGCACAATCCATGTCGACTGCCGCATAATACAAATACCGAAAAGTCCTACTCGCACATCGTTAGTTTCGTTACCTTGTTATATAAGGTTTGATTTCGTATGTGTCGTTTACATGAAATTTCGTTTGTTTCGCCCACTTACTTCGAACCTACCGTATTTCGGTATTTCTACCAAAATGGTGTCTATCCTGCTGAACTACAGAATTGTTAAGACAGTGAGATAAATAAGTCGTCATTCATAACTGATTATATATTTATATTATTATTTATTAAATTATATAATGTGCTTTTATATTTTGAATTTTGAAAACTATTCACTAGTCCTTCTTTACTTTAAAGATTTCATAAACCATTGAGATCTATAAAAGTATATCATAGTATAAGACATAATTTCGAAAACAGCTCTATAAAATAAACGCTTTAGTCAGGATATTCTATTTGGGATAGAATGAATTTATTGAATGCAGAAGAAAAGTTTCTTAAAAAAAAAGATAATGCAATTAAATTTTGGCAGGCACGAATTTTTTATATCCATGAGGAAGTAGAAATTTAAAAAAATACTTATGCATGTTGGTCAGTGCCAGCAGAACAAATTTTGTCAAAATCCGCTGAATATTGTCGGTTAAACGTGCCTTATGAAAACCCAAATGGATGAAATTTTTTTTTCTAAATGTTAATGACATAAAATAAAATGCGGTAATTTTCATTGTGATGAGTAGTTTAGGAGAACTGTCAAATTAGTATAAGAATATAATTATTTATCTATTTCTTTATTAAAAATAGTATCTATGTTTATATTACTTTCTACTTGCTAAGGAGACTGAAATATAATAATAAAAATATGTGTTTAGTTGCATTGCTTGAGTGAGTATTTATTTTTCTCTTTATTTATTGTATACTTATAATTGGATAAAATCCGTTCATATTCCAAACAAAATTATTTTTTTCCTTTAATTACAACATATATCAGATAATTATTTAATTATTATAATAGGTAGGCACTCATTAGTACTCTATATTTATGTGCCACTACTCAAATTATGACTAACGAAAGTAACGAATACCGAATACTTTGTAACGGGTAGTCAGACTTCGAGTAACGAATGGATGTTTGTAAACAGGATTAAGCTTCTATATCAATATACAAGTTGCAACTATCAGAGATGCTACGATATAAGAGTATGTATATCTAATACCTAAACAGTGCAAAGCTGTTTACTTAACTCTGGTACTATGAAAAAGGGTCAGTTTCCAGACGATATTAGGTATATATTTCAAATAGAATTTAATTACTATACAACAAGATTTAGGCATGACATATCGAAATATGAGAAAACAATCACTTTACCACCAAAAAGAGCTAACAAAATTTAAAACTTTAATTTTATATTACTAAAGTTATAATGTCAACAGCAGCACATACCTTTCTGGAAATAACACGTCGAGTAAATTCAGTGAAATAAAATTTCCACACTGTATTTAACTCTAGAAATTTAGCATTTAGTTAATGCAGCTAAAAGTTCTTTGAAAACACAACTTACGTAATATTATGTAAACGATCCTTATAATATTTTTTAAATTTTGTTTTTATTATGTTCAGTCATTATTTATTCAACAGATTACAATACAAAACTAACAATTTCTCAATCGAACAACTTCAATAAAGAAAATGACGAAATATTTATGTGTGAGTTATCTCACCGTATTAATTGAATCAATTTACTTAATATAAATTACCAAGCATGACTAAAGATCATGTTGAAAAACAATTGCACAACTAACGATAATTTTTTTCCAAACACGAAAATTATATTCTGTTAAAGAAATAAACACTACATATATTATATTAAGAAACGATTATGCAATATTAACTTCTGCATTTTCCAAGTAAATAACATGTTATTTACGTCACAGATGTTTTGTTCTTTATTTCGGCTATTTTGATCTCCTCAGTATCATGATAATATCGAGCCATAAAAGTAAAGAGCACCAGTCAGTGGTTCACAAAAAAACTGTATCGAATTTTTTCTGTGGTTCAGATAACCTTTCAACTGACTTTTTTGCAAACAAAACTAAGCTTTATTTAAAGTCTGAATTCACCAAATATTATTTTAAAAGACAATAACCTGGTGTGAGATGTTTATAAAAATTTGTATTTGATGTAGTGTGAATAATATTTGAATTTTCTTTGTTTTAAATACTTTGTTATAATGGCAATCATTTGTCGAATTGTGGTGTGGGTCACCAATCTGGACGCCGTTTCTAGGGTTTTCCATATCCAATATACGAAAACCCTTATAATACCACTACTGATTTCTCCGCCTTTCAGAACACAGCAATTTTCTCCGAAACTACTGGATCAAAAAGGTTGAAATTTGGTATCAGTGTATAGTTTGATGACGCGATTAGAAGTACATATCACAAATGAAGACATTTTGATTTAGAAGTACTTTAGGGTGAAAATTTTAAAATAATCGATCATCTCCTCCTTATCTTCGAATCTTTTGAACCCAAAAATGTGGAAAAATTGGGAAATATAGAACCTAACATTTAAAAAAAAATTAGGCGTATATGGCCTTACTTGAACTTTACAGGAAAAATAAAGAAAAACACCTATCTAATATAATTTTTGGGGGGCATATCATTGAATTGAACAGATAGTAAAAAAAAGCTTTTTTAAATGCATCATACAATATATCAAATGAAAAGGCTAATTTCCCATTCCGCTCTTTATTTCCGAAACCCTACTACCTAAAATTTTGACAAAAATTACGGGTATAGGGCCTCACTTGAAATTTGGAGGAAAAATAAGTACAAAACTCCATTGTTAATTTGGGGGGGGGGCAAATTATGGCATTAAATTTAACATACTTTTTTTTCAATCGCATCATGTAATATATTAAATGGTGCATTATGGGAAATACAAATACTTTTTTTTAATTTTTAAAATCAGCAATCATCAAGAAGATATTAACGGAAATATAAGAAATCGATTTATTCCCCGTTTTACCTCAGAACCTACACGACCTAAATTAAACAAAATAGAAATATATGGTCTTACTTAAGCTTTATCGGAAAAATATGCAGGAAACCCTGATATTAAGTTAGGGGGTTGGCCCGAATTAAATGAAAAATCAAAAATTATTTTTGTAAACCTATTAAGAAAAGTAAAACACAAATTCTAAGAACAATTTGTAAACTTAACCCGGCGTGAATGAGATACCCGACATATCTCATACCTAAAACACTAAATATTTCTTAACTGTGCGATTCCTGGAACTTGGAAAACTCAGTAGCTAGAGGGGGTGGTGCTGGGAGTGATTTTAAGTGACATTACCTGTGCTGCGCCGACGGAAGAGTAAACTACAGTTGCGCAAACATAAAGCGGGTTCGTTAGACCCAACCTCATAGTCAGTGTAAATATTTTTATTTTGGTTATGTTTGAATTTTATGCGTATATTACTCAAATTTCATTGTTTGTGGTAGTGTTAACTTCAAAATGTCTTATCAGCAAAATCAGAGATGCCTTGCTCAAATTTTAGAAAAATTTTCAGTGATGAAAGTGGCGAATCGGGGAGTGATTGAGAAATTGATCACTGTTCTAAGCATAGCTAGGAAAGTGATTCGGAACAGAATGCAGATTATGATGAAAAGGACGCTCACGGTTACATTCTACAGTCGGAAGTGAAGGTCTACTTATGAGGTACGTGGATCCTATTTTACTGCTAAGGATGGAACTCAATGGCAAAAAGTCTGTCATCGAACAAACAGCCGCACAAGATCGGAAAATATTATCCGAAATCAACCAGGTGTAATAGGTGCAGCTAAAAGTGCCCAAACAGAATATGGATGTTGTACACTTTTCATTGCAGATCCTATGTTGAATAATATACTTTTCTATACAAATAATGTGATAACCAATATAAGGGTTTTAAGTCGCCTTGGGAATAACAAGACCACATGAAAAATATTACTTTGGAAGAGATGAAGTCGTTTCTGGGACTTCTATATTTAGCAGCTTTAAATCACTCTAATGCACTGAATCTTAATGATTTGTGGCGTATAGATGGAACTGGCAGAGAAATTTTTAGATGAACAATGAATCTATAGCAGTTCTATTTTCTGCAGAACTGTCTTCTGATCTGATGTCGATTTTACGTTATGTCGAAGCTAAATTATTTAACACAGATTCATTATTTCATTTTGTGTGCACAGTTGCTGTCAATTTTCCATTTTTTTAGATATTAAGTCACAGTTTTAAAATATTGTTGATTTCCCTAATGTTATATAATATATTACAGCAATAAGTATTATTCTAAAGTTATTTTAGTTATAAAAATCGACAATTCTATATTACCTCATAGCTGGTGTAACAATTTTTCACCTCATTCACGTGGAGTTAAATGGAATAAAAATTTTGTATTGTAAAGTTCGGCCATAAAGTAATGTATTAAACAAAGGAATTATCATAAAAATACAAATATAATTTATTTGTATTTTTAAAATAATTAGTTTAAAACCTTTAATAATTTATTATGTAAAATTTGACCGATTTTCCCCTTTATGTTCCAACTTACCGAGTCTTAAGTTTAGAGAAAATATTTTATTGAAGCCCTATATAATCTGAACTGAAAGTTTAGTGGTAAAAGTCAAATACCTAATCTTCATTTTGGGGGCTAAATTAGAATATTAAATAAATATTTTTATAAAAATCATGGCAATCATGTATCAGATGAAATAAATAGGCTCTGTCTGAGAAATAAAAGTGTATATTTTTTTATAAATTTAAAGGCTTACTTTAAATGATTTTCAGGTAAATATAAGGAAATCCATTCATTCCCTGCTTGTCTGAAACTGGAATATTAGAAAAATATATTCATTGATTTACCTACATTGTGTCAACTCTCAAAAGTGGCACGGGTCTCTTAGTATGCGAGCCTCGCACTTGACAAATTTATTTTAGAAAGGAGATTAAAAAAAGAAATGTGAGCTCGACACAATTTAAGCCCGACGCTGGAGGATTTTTTGTAATTTTTTTAAATTGAATTTTCGGCAATTTTCAAAAACTCGTATCACAGCTGTTATATAACTTTAATATTCGGTTAATCCAATGTTTTTCTCTATATTTTCCAGAAAAAAATGGCCCATTTCCCCAATGTTTTATCCGACTTGGCTGGAAGCATCCAATTAAACTACTGTTTTCCAATTTTCAAATTGCTCTCAAGTCTAGAGTTTCCGGAGCAGAGGGATCACCAAATTCGAAATCATTTGAAACGGAAATTTAGAATTTTCGGGGAAATTAGTACACAGAGGTTCCGAATCTGGAGCCGTTCCGTCTAATTGCTGTTCACCTGTAACTCCTAGGACAGAATGTCACGATACAATTTTCAGGTTACTTCACCTGTCAGAGATATTGAATACACTCTTCGAGGTGTCATTTTTTTTGTACACAAGACTATATATATATAATATATATATTGTTTCTGGTCGGGAACCTTCATCAGTTGCCTTTCCCACAATAGAATGTCCTCTCGAACACTTATCTATATATTTGATACATAGCAGTAAATTTGTAGACGCAAGATGTAAGACTGACATCTAGAATATTCGGGCAAACCAGCAGACCGAGGTTCCGAATCTGGAGCCGTTCTGTATAATTGCTGTTCTCCCGTAACTCCTAGGACGGAATGTCACGATAAAATTTTCAGATGTCTCAGAGATATTCCATACTCTCTTCGAGAATGACACCTCGAAGAGAGTATTCAATATCTCTGATAAATATATTTAAAGCAATTATATAACGTAAATATGTTAGATGGTATTAAATAATATTATTTTATATTCAAAGTCACATTAAAGTAATCCTGTTAAATATATATTTTCAAGACAACCTCCTGGATAGTAGGGAATGAAAGCAAAGAGATATTCATTATTTTATTGCATTTGTTGATATTTAAAATATAGAAAATTATAAAATGGGTCACTTCTAATCTAATTCATCAATTCTTGTTTATGAACTTGAATATCACCAAACATCCTAAAATTTATTTCCTAGAAATTCTACTGATTAAATAAGTATATACAATAATTGAAAGTTCACCTGCACAAATTACAAACCTGATACATCAATTAAAACTTTGTGTAATATTAATTACAAATTAAAGAAAGGCGCAGGGAACAATTCCCGGGGCAGCCTTTTCCAGAGAAGCGGACGAAGGACCGCCCCTCATGATTTTTTGCTATTCTTTAAAATTTACCAACAGACAATTCTCTAAACAAACAAATGATTAAGCGTCGATAGGGAAATTTTTACTACACGTATGTCTTGAGTTCTTTTCATAATTTTTAAGGTCAATACACATTGTAGGAGCTTCTTAATGCAACCCCTCATTTTGGGGATATTTAATATACTTTTAACCATTTTTGTTACCTCAGACAACTCTAAGATTTTATGGTTTAGAAGAGTAATTCTCAACATGTTTTTGTCGCGGCACACTTTTAAGGATTTTAAAATTTGGCGCCACACAAAGAAAATATTAAAAGTAGAAAGTTGTTTACATACCTGTAATTCACTGTAAAATAGATTATGCTAATTTTGAATATAAAATAAAATGACATGTAGTATAAAAGGAACAGTACGGTTATAAGGAGATTAATTATAAGTTAATAATAGTTTAAACAAGAAATTTGAACTTGATGTGTTTTAATAAATTCATTTATATTTGGTCGTAAAAATGACAATGCTAATCTCATACATTTAACCATTCCGTATATACAATATACGGATACCCTTATAATATCCGGATTTCTGCCTGTATCACATCACAGCCATTTTCTCCTAAACTACTTGACGGAAGAAATTTGGTACCAATGTATAGTTTGGTGAGCCGATCAGGAGTACATATCGTAAAAGAAAAAAATTGATTTTAGGGGTACTTCTGGGGGGGAAAACTAAAAAAATCGACCGTCCCTCCCCTGATCTCCGAAACTACTGAGCCTAAAATTTTGAAAAAAATAGGAAATATTCATAATTGAAAACAATTATTTAAAAAGATATTAACGAAATATACCAAAATTTACCCATTCCCCCCGCCTTATCTCCGAAACTATAAAACGTAAAGTTTTGAAAAAAATAGATTTATAGGTTCTGACCTGAAGTTTACTGGAAAATAAGGAGAAACCTGTACTTTTAATTATGGGGGGCAAATTACAGAATTAAATGGAAAATATAAAATTAAAATTGTTTCTAACCCATTATGTTTTATATCAAATGAAAGGGCTCATTACGAAGAAAACCAATATATTTTTTTCATATTTTTGAAATAAATTAATTAAACGATATTAACAAAAATATAAAGAAAATTACCCATTCCCCCCCCTTACCTCCGTAACCATAAACTGGAAAATTTTGACAAAAAATTGAGGTATAACCCCTCACCTGAACTTTACTGGAAAAATAAGAAGAAACCCCTAATATTTATTTTGGGGGGCAAATTCTAGAATTAAATGGAAAATTAAAATTAAAGTTGTTTCTAACCCATCAAGTTATATATCAAATGAAAGGGCTCATTATGATGAAAACAATTATATTTTTTCATATTTTTAAAATAAATTAATTAAAAGATATTAACAAAAATATAAAAAATTTTACACATCTCCCCCCTCACCTGAAATTTAGTGGAAAAATAAGGAAAAACCCCTAATATTTTTTTGGGGGGGCAAATTATAGAATTAACTGGAAAATATAAAATTAAAATTGTTTCTAACCCAGCACGTTATATATCAAATAAAAGTGCTCATGATGAAGAAAATAAATATATTTTTTCCATATTTATAAAATAAATTAATTAAAAGATATTAACACAAATATAAAAAATTTACCCATTCCCCCCCTTATCTCCGAAACCATAAGCTGAAAAATTATTAAAAACTGGAAGTATAGCCCCTCACCTGAACTTTACTGGAAAAATAAGAAGAAACTCCTAATATTCATTTTGGTGGGCAAATTATAGAATTAAATGGAAAATAAAAAATTATAATTGTTTCTAACGGGTCATGTAATATATCAAATCCCAGGGCTCATTATAACGAATACAAATATATTTTTTATTTTTTTTTAAATGAATGTTTTAAAATATATTAAAAAAATATTTTAAAAAAATTACCCATTCTCCCCGTTATTCCCCAAACTCTAAGAACTATTTTTTTTGTTTATAGGAAAAATATGAAAAAAATCCCTAATTCTTTGATTTGGCCCCCAAATAATAGAATTAAGCGTAAAATAAATTATTAGAAAACCCCCACAGTAATTTTAGGGACAAATTATACAATTAAAGAACAAGAAGTTCTTTTCTGGTTAAGCAATAAATCCTTTCCGGTTTCGCCTGTAATACTCGATCGCCCGCTCTTAACCATCTTGCACTTGGCAAAGGACGGCCAGAAACCTGTGTTGCTGGCGGCGGCGTCTAAGAGAATCTTGCCGGACTGTTTAGGAAACGCTAGGATTGGGCTGGAAAAGAGTGCCGCCTTCCGTGGTCTGAACGAAATTTCACAATCCTGATTTCGGAAGGTCTCTTTTTTAGTGGTCTGTGATGTAGCCGTGCGGCAATGGTGGCAAATCTTTCAAAAAATCGCCTTTAGTACGAACAGAAACCCAAAAAGCTTCTTAGTTAATGCTTGTCTCACGGGATCGGTCAATCACGAATGGCTTCTATCTTGTCTTCGCTTGTGCGGATGTATGCTAAGCATGTTCTCCATGTCAACCCGCTCAATACATACACAATTAGCCCCTCAAATGTAGCGGAAGCATTACATAACCCAAAAGACATGGCCGTGAACTGACACAGCCTTTTACTGGTGGAGAACGGTGTCATTTCTCTATCGTTTTCATGTAGTCCAGCCTGCCAATATCCACTCTTTAGGTCTATTGTGGAGAACCAACGGGACCTTGCTAGTGTGCTCAGTCAGTGTGTCTTCGATTCGGGGGGGTCTTCCTTTCTTCTTAATATCGTTTAATCTTCTGTAGTAAACACAAAAACGGTTGGTTCCATCCTTCTTTTTCACTAAAACAACGGGAGCAGACCATAGGCTGATGGATGGTTTAATAACTCCATTTTGTAACATGGACTCAATGTTTTCCTCGAATGCCTGTTGTTGCCCCTAGAATAGTCGCCTTGGTGGTATGCCGCTGGGTTGAGCCTTCCCAGTATCTATATGGTGCTTTATTATGTTTGTACGACCAGTAGTACAATTTTGACTATCAAAAATTTGCCAGTAATTTGAGATAAATTGCTTAGCTTTCTGCTGTTCCTCTGATGTAAAGTGTATCAAATGATCGGTGAATTGAATGTTTACTGGGCTCTGTCTCCTTCACCGATCTCTGTTACGCTTCTTCGCAGTTGATGATGGTGCCTGCTGGCTCGAAACAAGCTATTTCTTGACCATTGGTAATTCGGATGTCGTTGTTGGACATAATTGGTGTGACCCGTCCTGTTTTAACTATGGGCCATCCAACTATGTAGTCATGAGCAGAATGTAAGGGCTCCACCATTCCTACGCTCCACCATTCTCTAGCTGCCCAAGAATAATTTGTTCCGGTCGACAGGAACATTCTGGTCGAGGACTTTGCTATAATTTTTATGGAAGTCGCTGAGCTGTTGACCGGCTGTCAACGCAAATTCCTCATTAAGGAATCGAATAACATCATATGTCGGGTTGAACATGGACCCATGCTGGCTGATTAGGTTCATACCCAGTATAAAATCATTCTCAATCTCTGCTACTAGGACCCTATGCCTGATTCTGTTCTCCCCTATCTGTAGCACCAAATGTACCTCACCCTGTATTGACACGGACTCACCGGTGACTGTTCTTAAATGGATGTGATTGTTAGCTGGCCGAATTTCCAATGACCTCAAAATTCTGGACCTGGCAATGGACACAGCGGCGCCATTGTCAAAGGTGTTCGTGATTTCTCGGCCATTTATGCAGACAGATCGGAGTTTCCCTGATTGGTGAGATTATTTGTTGGCTACCCCAACGCAACGCTGACTCCTCTTGGCTGAAGAAAACTGCTCGTACCCTCGGCTTGGACATGTTTATGACAGCCTCTACCTAGAAAGCCCGGAGCAAAGCTTCATTACTTTTCTTAGATTTATTTGTTCTTCAACATCGCCGTTTATGAAACTCTGTGTGGAAAATTGATCTTTAGTTTGTTCTGGTAGGTCTGGGTAGGACAAGTGAACTAAACGTTTAATCTCTGCTTTGGATTCTTGAAGAATCTCTATAGATTTTTGTGTTTTTTACCACTAAGTTGCACTTGGTATACTTGACTCAAGGATTGATTGTCGTATCTTATGTCTAGGATTGCGATGATCTTGTCGAAGTTACCTTGTTCATCCACTGGAATGCTTAGCAAGAGTTCTAACGCCGGACCTCTGAAAGAAATTACCAGAGAAGTAGATTGTTCTTGGTTGTCAAATTGCAGTTTGTACATGGTTGGTTTGTTAAAGGAATCTTTGGTACTCACGGTGTTCTGGTATTTCCCTCCCTGCAAATCTTGTTGGATTTTTTAATTTCCGCTTTGTTTTGAGTGGTATTGATTCGATCTTGTACTTCACTTTGAACTCTTTTTTTTAATTGAACTGATTTCAACTTTTACCTGGTTTGGATAGAATCGATGTCTACTACTTTGGTTCCACAAGTATCCACGCCATTTTTTAGGATATTAATGTCATCGTTTATCTCTTTTAAGTCTGACTCCACTATTTGCATTCTCTGATTAACTGCTTTATTGAACTGCGTTACTATTTGCATTAATTGTTCAAATTGCTGTAGTCTTTATAATTCATCTGTCTAACTCTTTAATTCTTTGTTCTTGTTTTTCTTCAAATATTTCAAATTCATTCTGTCTCTTCAATTTAGTATGTTCTTGTTTTTGTTCAATTTCTTTAAATTCGTTCTGTCTCTTCAATTCAGTTTGTTCTTGTTTTTCTTCAAAATTTGCAAATAACCCCCCAATTAAATTCTGTTGTTCACTTTTCATCGTAGAAACAAGGTTTTGTTGGTTTTCATCTATATTAGTTACAAGGTTCTCTAATTCTGTTTTACGTTTTTCATCAAAAGATTTCATTAATCTTTGTTGGATTTCCTTTTGAATTAATTTCTCATTTTTGTCACGTTTTTCCAGGATACGAGTTATTTTTCCGTCTAGTTTATCAGTAACCTGTTTGAAAATTTATTCCTAGTCTCGTCCATTTCCGCGGTACTTCGAGTTGTAGCCATAAATCAATTTAGGATGTTAACTTCTGTTAATCCCACACGCTAGCACCAAATTGCAACATATTATGTTATTTACCAAATAATGAGTATCAGCTGACTTCTTCTGTCGATTGAAACACATGAATATATACTAACTAAACTCAACTATTTAAGTTGTCCTTTTAAATATCGAGCGCCGAACATAAATGAATGCGATGATTATTTCTTTGTTGTCGGAGCGTTTACAAGACCCTTCTCGAGCCTCCTTTTTTAGATACCCATCTTAATATAAGGATAGCCACTGTTGCTTTTTTTATTATTTCAGTCGGTTTCATGTTTACCTTATTTTTATCGAAACGATTAATTTAGAAGGTGTCTTAATTTTACTCTTTAGCTGCGCAAAATAAATTTTATACACTATCATAGGATTGAATAACGGCAATCGTTCCCTTTAAGTCTTCCGGTTTGTTTAGATGGGCTAATATTTTTTTAGAGGCTAAGTCTCCTTCTCTTCCCATACCCGCGTCTATAATAACGAATGACTTTAAATGGTCTATTTCAGTTCAGTCATACAAAATATGCTTTAAAAATATAAATTACTTTGTTTTGTTTTTGTTTCTAAGTAACAAGCTTAGAGGCGTGACTATAATTGGAAATAAGAAAACATATGTTTAATCGATAAGTTATTTAACCTTCGATCTGGCAACACTGCGGACGCCGATAACATGTAATCTGTAAAAAAAATACTTCTAGATGCAGAAAAAATAGGGAAATGGATATGTATACCGGACGCTCAATTATTATAAAAATGAAAGGATGCAGAATCATAGCAAAATGTAAAAACCTTATTTAACAGACAACGTGAAGTTCAAAAATTATATACTCTTTAGTTTCGGATAAAAAAACGTGTGCTTTACGTTAGCATTATCTAATCGTTGGATGTACTCGTGTGGATGCAGAACTGTAGGAAAATGAAAAGATGCAGAAAAGATTTTAAGATGTATGTATATATATATACCAGCCTCATTAATAATATGCTGTCAAATTGTCATTCCAAGTGATTATGGGAAAAAGCAGGAGCAAAACCACGACACTTAAACACGGTCTGCCACAGGGCTCAGTTCTTGCCCATATACTTTTCAACCTGTACCTAGCGGGCATGTCTGCAACCGAATTACGCAAATTTGGCTATGCGGATGACTGGATCTTGGCAACAGAACAGATGAAGATGGAGACCGAATAATTAAAAAAATGGAGACTCCAAACAAGTATTGCAAAAACAGAGCCTTTCATCTCAACAATGAGAGAATTGAGAATGTTCAAGGATAAAAAATTACTCACTCACAACAAACAACCTAAATATATTGGTATTACCCTGGAGGAGACGCTTACATGCAAAGAGCATCTGACAAGAACGGCAGCAAAATTAAGAACACGTGATATTCATACAGTAATAAAGAGATTGTGCCGTACATCTTGGCGCTCTCCCACGGATTCTCTGCGCTTAGTGTATCCAGTCGCAGAATACTGTGCTCAAGTGTGGCTCAATAACAAATACACGCATTTGGTGGACACTCTATTAAACCTAACTATGCGCACTGTACCAGGAACAATAAAGCCAAACCAAAATAGTTGCCTATAGCAACATACCTCCTTCCAATATACGCCGAGAACATGTCCTGGTTAGAGGGTTTAATAAAATTATGAGAAACACACCGTTTCAAGTTCATAATGATATTTCGGACATCCAGACTCCGATCGAGACTCCCCCTTTTGAAGACTGCTCATGTACTCCACCAATACAAATTTGACATAAATGAGAGATGGGAAAGTGAAGTGGCTCCAATATATCACGATATGCCGTGCATCATCAACAAACCTATAGGATTCAATCTCCCTCGTTGAACTTGGACATCTCTTAACCGAATCAGAACCAACTGTGGAAGATGCACTGACTATTTACACAGGTGGGGTAAACTATCCTCAGCCTCATGCAACTGTTATTATTAATCAACTATAGTTTACAAAGAATTGCTTGATCAATGTTAAATTTCGAATATAACCAGTCACCATGTGATGTATCAGTGTCTCTTGTGCCCGTTCTCGAGTTGTTGTGGCGCTTTGTCCGTTGAGAGTTGAAAAGTTTTTCTGGATATGTTTCATCTGTTTAGTGTGATATTGGGAACAACTTAAGTTTACTGTGCAAATATTAGCAGCCACTTTGTGACGTATGTTTTCGGAAAAATTTACATCTATCGACCAATCCTTTGAGCACTATCCTTGATTGATGAATAGCATTTTATGTACTGTGATGTAAGCTAAAGAAAAATAAAAATAAATAGCTATGTTTAATAACATTCAATCATTTTAATGTTTGCTTCTAATATGAATATCAATTAGGTTTGTTTTATAATGTGCATTTTAAAATAGATTAAAATTCGAGTGATCTTCAATTTATTTGTGATGTTGTTTTCAACTCGCGACATGAATAGAAAACAAGTATTGATTTGTTTCATTCACAATTTTATATAACCTATAGATATAATTATATATTCAAAAATATTAATTTGCTCACTTTCATTTGAGTTTTAATAGCACAATGCTATTTTCTTCAAATGATTACTGCGATATTGTCAAATAACTCAAACATTCCATTGACAAAGAGTTTTAAATTTGAACTTGAAACGTATGGGTTTTTAAATATACAGCCTTTTGTTCTCAAGTGGGGATGACCATATTCCCCGATTCCTGTTGGCCTATCGCTCAGCCGTACCTAAAAGCATAGGACTGAATCCAACCAGAGGACTATACGGAAAGGAGCTGAAACATCCATGTGATTTGGCCTCTGACTCACAAGAAGAACCGTCCCCTGAAGTTAACAGGCGACACTATAAGGTTCTATTCTAGATCCTCGGGTGCACTAGATGCTTTCGGGCAGTCATTGCCATTGTACATTGAATTTTGACATTTGACAATTTTATTTATTTTTGCGTCTGATCTTGTGTTTGGTAGGTTAAAGACGACACAGAAATTGCCAACATATTTATTATTGCCAAGTTAAGAATAACTTAAGATCTGCATTATATTAAATGTAGGGGTTATGTACTTGCTGAGATTTAATATAATAAAGAATAGATTCACTGTAATTCATATTTCATAAAGTAGTTAGAGGAGAAATTTTAAAATGTAAATCATATATTTTTAAGTTATCTTGGAGGCTGGAAAATTGTGTGTAAATTTTTTAATAGAAGAAGTGGATCAAAAACTCCAGAGAATGTATGGCTATTATAAAATATGACCCATTATTGAATTTTCGTGAGCAGCTGGTGATACAAAAATATGGATAACCACATCCTTTAAGTATAATTTACTCAAAAAGTAAATTCCATGGCAGTAGTATATTATTATAATTTGAAGTTATATATTATCACTCAAGGGTTGACAAATATTTTTTTATGCTCTGACGTTTGATTAACTAAGGCTACATTATAATTCTATATTTTCCGTTGCTGGAGATTACAATGTACCAGAGACCTCTTGGAAAAATTGCAACTTAGCTGTTACAGTATCCAATTAGTTCACCAGTTTATAACCTTTATGAAACATTAAGTTTCATAAATTCGTTTCAGCATAGTCTGGGTATTCTGTTTGAGTTCACTTTTTTAATCGGAATGATGTTTCAATTGGTCCTCCTATTAACCTATTTTTGCATTAGTGCTCATCATACTACTTGTATATTACAAATGTCAAATGTCCATGCTGAAGCATTTTAATTGCAAGAGTTTTTAAGTTTGCATTAGGTTACTATGATGCTATTAAACATTATTTGTCAACAATTAACTGGTTCACTTATTTAAATCATAAAGAAATGTATGATGTGCTGTATTATTGAAATTATGGATTTTATAAACCCTAACAATGATTAACCAGCATTGCTAATAGTTTTGATTCCAATTTCTTTGGTTGTTTTGCAGTTTTTAACAATAATTTCAATGGACATTTCCCTAATGTTAACTAATTGTGGTTACTGTAATGTATTATTTACTATTTCCAATTTTGTTGTGAGTTGTTTTTCTTGTACATTATCATAATTAGTGTAAAAGCGCTTGTATTAATTTTCGCAGCATATTGACTTTTTCAGTACATAGAGGGCAAATAATATGTGACTTCTTCACAACAGAATCTTGCATATGGGTACGAATATTTTTTAAATGTCGGTTTGTTGACGATACAGAGGAAAACTCCAACTTGCATATATAAGATATTGCGTTTTATGGGAAATTTGGGTCTCCATACCTACTGTATAAATTTTACAAATATTCTGAAAAATGATAAATTAAAGAATTAGAGTATGAAAAATTAAAATGTAAGTAGGTCCTTAGTTCTAGTGGATAAGTAGGACAAAATCCTTAGTTCTATGCGATAAGTAATATAGTTATATTTTGTTCGTGTGGCTTGTGTTCTCACTACACAACAAAGCGGAAAAAATAGTACCTTTACTCAAAAGTGAAGAGTCCAAGTCATAATAGTTTTGAAATGTGCGGGAAATCATAAAATCTATAACTATAGATGCTAGTTAGCAATATACCCCAAACACATGTTGATATCATAAAACATAATGTAGTTATTTAATGAGCTGTGTTTATTTTAATAGATTATAGATCTATGTTTGTTATGCACCTGATGATATAGAACCTTATAGTGTAGTTTGAAGTTGACCAATATGCCGATCAAATCCGACAAAGCATGCTGGCCATATACAAACTGGCCCGAACACAGATGTGGCAACCAGCTATCGAATGTGGACACCTTCCAAGAGAGAGTTAAGGTATAGCTATACAGCCCTCAGAGGAGTAAGGGCAAGTGTCCAAAGCCCCACCAGCTTGTGATGTGCGACATGAAGTACGTAAAAGGATCAAGGACGAGATCTATCGCACTCGCTGGAATCCGAGAGCCATGATAAAGCTGGACCACTTGTATCGACTGACCACTTATGAGAGAAGACGATTCTGATAGTGTCGATCAGAATAAGGCGTTACAACAATATGACATTGCTTACAGATGAATACTCTCGAAATTAATAACCGTAATAAAATCTGAACAAACAAACATTTAGCAAAAAAAAACGCATGTCTGGTCTTTGCAATATAAAAAAGGTAAATATGACATTGACTTACAAGTATGTATACTAATTTCCAACTAACTCTCAAGAAATATAATATATAAATTTTTTGGTGTGGATATAAAGAAGATTATTTTCGGTTTAATCACCGAATTTATAACAATAATACACAGGAAGCGAAAATCTGACCGACAAACTAGTGGAGTAAAGTTATTAAACATTTAAAAAAAGAATACCAACTTATAAAAAAGAAAAACGCAATGTGCTGGTCTTTAAAAGGCTTTATTTACAACATAATACAATATAAAAAAGAATATATTAAACAAAAGACTAAATAAATTTAAGTACCTAAACTTCATAAAACAGTCAAAGGGAACTTTAACAGAAATATTAGTACTTATATTCCTTGAGATGTGTTCTCTGTGACTGCTTACAAATGAAAAGAATTAACTACATAAGAAATACATTATATGGATCACATATACCAATAAATAAATATTAATTGCTCTTAAAACCCAAAATGAGTAACATATTAAAAACTAATTGCTCGGAAAGGATATCACAAGTAAGTTAGTGATGAGATTCTTGAGGTAGCAATATTGTAAGAAGATAATAATTTTAACCAATAAATAACAGAAAATCAGTTAAGCACCTAGAAAGAATACTCTAATATTGAAGATAAGTACCAAAAGAGTAGTATTATTATTATGTAACATTTACTAACTTGCGTAAAAATGTTGCAATAGGTAACGATTATAAGACATATATATCAAATACAGAATCAAATTTGAAGACAAACGTAAAAAGCTTTTGGTCTTATGTCTCTCATAAATGTAATCACAAAAAAGTCCCCGACCTAGAATTTATAATAACACTGTTTATATGGAAGATAAGTACATTTGCAGCGCGTTTTCCTTTTATTTCTCAAGCGTCTACGTCACCTCTAACACACTCACCAAAGTAACTACTACAACGAATATAACGCGAACGATTGATATAAAGGTAATCACTGAAAAGCAAGTTCTACAAGCTATTGATAAGTTTAACGCTAACAAAGGTAGTGGACTATGCAGGCATTCAATTAGTAAACCACTTTCCATACTTTATCAGAAATCTTTAGATGAGAAAACTTTCCCAACTTTATGGAAAAATGGCTACATAATTCCTGTTTTCAAAAACGGAAGTAAAAATGAGGTTTGCAGTTACAGACCTATTACTATGCATTCCGTTCTTAGTAAAATATTTGAATCATTTCCGATAGTTGGTTTTTTAAACTCAAAGAAATACTTATTCAGAATCAACATGTTTTTTTCCGTGGCCGATCAGTGGTTACTAATCTTACATGTTTTGTACATTATGAACTTATTCATTGGATAGGATTGTTTGTTGATGTAGTTCTTTTTTATAAATTCTGGATGGCATATTTTTTTTATTCTAGCTTTCATCTGTTTTATGATGTTAATCTTCATTGATATTGGATGATCTGAGAGGTAATGAATGAATCTGTCTGTTGTGTGTCTTTCCTATGCCAATCTAATTTAATGATATTATTCACCCGGCAAACCTTTGTATCTAAGAAGAAGACAGATTTTTCTACAGTGAATTGTATTTTCTGGTCAAATCCATTAAATACCTCCAATACTTCTGCTATTCTCGATTCTGGGAGTGCTACTATTATGTCATCTACAAACTTTTTTATGAAATTAAACTTGAACATTAATCTTGGTATACATGTATCTAGGAGATGATCCATGACATATAGTGCTAGAATTGGACTGATTATGGATCCCATTGCACAGCCAAATGTCTGAACATAAAATTCACTTTGAAAACTAAAATATTTGTTATTTATTATACAATCCAACATCTATAAAAATAATTCTTTTGGCACATTGCAATTCTCTCTAATTATGGGCCACTTTAAGCTTATTACTTCCTTTATCAATTGGTAATGTAAGTTTCCAAACAAATTCACAACATCAAATGATGCAAGCACTACATTTCTAGGTAATTCCATGTTGTTAACCATATTCGAATAGTCAAAACTGTCTTTTATGTAATAATTGTTATTCTGATTGTAAGATATGGTGAGGATTTCTGTAATATATTTAGCAATATTACTCTGGGGTCCTGCAATATTCAATACTATCGGTATTAAGGGATAACCAATCTTGTGAATTTTTGGATTTCCATACATTTTTGGGCAGACAGAATTATAGGTTTTCATTGATTTTGATTGCATGTGGTTTATGGCTTTACATTTTTCAAGTCTGAAAACAAACATATTACATTTATTTTGAATGGTGATGGTTGGGTCTCTTATTATTTTTTTAAATTCTCTGTATTGATTATGGTATACATTTTTTGAATGTAGTCCTCTTTGTTCATTACTACCGAAACTCCACCTTTGTCACTGTTTACTACAATCAAGTTACTGTTACATGCCATAAACATTTTTGTTTCTTTATATAATTTATGCATTGGGCATTTTGTGTCTTTGTTCTTATGTAGAAAATTTGTAATGTAAAGCCATAAACCACATGCAATCAAAATCAATGAAAACCTATAATTCTGTCTGCCCAAAAATGTATGGAAATCCAAAAATTCACAAGACCGATAGTATCGAGTATTGCAGGACCCCAGAGTAATATTGCTAAATATATATCCTCGCCATATCTTACAATCAGAATAACAATTATTACATAAAAGACAACTTTGACTTCTCGAATATGGTTAACAGCATGGAATTACCTAGAAATGTAGTGCTTGCATCATTGGATGTTGTCAATTTGTTTGGAAACTTACATTACCAATTGATAAAGGAAGTAATAAGCATAAAATGGCCCATAATTAGAGAGAATTGCAATGTGCCAAAAGAATTATTTTTAGAGATGTTGGATTGTTAATAAATGACAATTATTTTAGTTTTCAAAGTGAATTTTATGTTCAGACATTTGGCTGTGCAATGGGATCCATAATCAGTCCAATTCTAGCACTATATGTCATGGACAATCTCCTAGATACATGTATACCAAGATTAATGTTCAAATTTACTTTCATTAAAAAGTTTGTAGATGACATAATAGTAGCACTCCCAGAATCGAGAATAGCAGAAGTATTGGAGGTATTCAATAGATTTGACCAGAAAATACAATTCACTGTGGAAAAAGAAGATGTTAATAAATCTGTACCATTCTTAGATACAAAGGTTTGCCGGGTGAATAATATCATTAAATTAGATTGGCATAGGAAAGACACACACTTAGACAGATTCATTCATTACCTCTCAGATCATCCAATATTAATGAAGATGAACATCATAAAACAGATGAAAGCTAGAATACAAAAAATATGCCACCCAAAATTTATAAAAAAGAACTTAGACAAACTGTCTAAATTTCTGACAGAAAATTCCTATCAAAAACGCTTGGTGAAAAAATTAATAAATGAATCGTCTGCAACAAACAATGACAACATGATGTTAGAACTTAGACAACATACACTCAATACCACCTTACCCAACAATAATGAAAATAAGACTTACGGAAGCTTGCCATACATAAAGGACCTCACAAGTAAAATAAGAAATTGTTTCAAACAAGAAAACATCATAATCGCAACATATAGTACAAAAACCATTGCTCACTTATTAACAAAATTAAAAGATCGGACACCACTGTTGTTGCAATCGGATGTGGTATATCAAATAAGATGTCACAACTGTGATTGTACTTATGTAGGCCAGACTTCAAAGTGGCTTAAAAGTCGCTTAGCCATCCATAAAAGTGACATCAACAAAAATAATCAAAGATGTGCATTAACCACACATGCAGAACACTTCAAACATGCAATCAATTTTGATGATTTTGAGATACTTGATAAAAGTAAGCAGTATAACAAGAGGTTGATACTCGAGATGATCCACATCAACAAACAATCCTATCCAATAAATAAAAAAGCAGACACGAACAACTTGAGCAGTATATACACCTATTTGCTCTCAGATCCCTTAAACCCATATTACGATGGACAGCTGGATGAGTAAGAAGACTACTGGAAAACAATCTATGGCACAACATATACATCAATGAATTCCGACAGGTGAATGACGCAAAAATGTCAGTTGACAGATAAACTCACAACGTTATGGTGCTGAATTAGTTCTGTATTTTATTGATTATTTTATTGTAACTTAATACCAATGGACCTTCAGTCTTAACTCAAGAATTTTGCTGCCCTGAAAAACAAACAAACTGTTTCGAAAGCTAGGCTTGTAAATAAAGAGTACAAAACAATAACATGACAGTAGTCAATATCCCTTAAACGGAAACCACTATTATTAGAAGTGACTATTAGCTGTAATATATATATATATATATATATATATATATATATATATATATATATATATATATTTAGGTCTTAATCAATCAATACATTCTAAACTAAGATACACTTTGTAAAAGTCGGGATAACAGATAAATTAAAATATACAACTACTAATTTATTTCCCATTCTAATATTATTAGTAATTACTTCATCTTACGTACAAATAGATTTCAATTTATACAACGATGACTATACCCTATTTAAGGGCGAAGAAGGGAACAAGCGACGACACGAGCGCTAATAAGGACGCAAAGCGAATAATTTTCTCATCGTTGTAATGAGGATATTGTTTTTATGTAATTAACAGAGTAGATATAAATCCTCATCAAGCAGTAAAATACTTCTTTCATGATGTTAAATCGAATTCACTAGAGATAATTATTGTCATTTGCAGTTCAGAAATCGTCGTTCTCTAAATCAGAAACTGAAAAGTCTTTATAAAGTTCCTAATTGGAATTTAACTTGAATGTTTTAATTTGCGAACGAAAATGGTTGGAAGGAACGTTTAATTTTCTGCTGCAAAATTCTTTTATAAGTTTATGGTGGTTAAAAGAAGTTGGAGGCAAAGGAAATTTAATGCATGAACTACATTTAATAAATATTACAATTAAATAGGTGAAATAAAAATTTATTAACACTTTTCAAAACTAGTGTTAGAAATTTATAAATACATTTGTTTAGAAATGTAAAAACACAGTTTTGCACCCTAAAACTAAGTCTTTATATATTTATTTTTTGAGACTTGAGAGTTTTTTTAGAATTGTTGAAACGGCGTTGAGTGTTAAAATAAAGATTTGGCGTTGGGGTACAAAACTTTGTTTTACATTTGTGACACACCAAGGGTTCCTCAGCATTTCCACTAACATTAGTTTAGAATTAACTGGAAACCGCAATTATGCTTCTAGAAAATCAAATCCCTTTTTATATTTGAGCCAACATAAGCAGACCAAAATGCTTGCAGAAACTTTCAGAAGGTTTTGAATCTTATTCCATACAAGTTTTTGAAATGAAATCCTTGGAAAGTAATTGAATCATATTGTGACGGGAATTCATCATTATAGTGGCGTCAGGTGTTGTGTGGTCAATAAATAGACTAACAATGTTTAAGGCGATGAGTTTGGACCAATTGAAAGTGACGGACTTAAAAAACTTGAGGAAGTAAATAAAGGTAACGATCCCCATACTTATTTGTTTGAAGTTTTTGGTAGTGGGGATATGAGTATGCTATTAAAGAAAATGGGAAAAAATTCAAAGTCTGTAGAAGATAAATTAAAAAAGTACTAGAAAATTCTAAAACTCTCGAAGACAAATTGCTAGAAAATTCTAAAAACTTGAAAGAAGCGTTGCAAGAAATTGTTAAATCTCTAGAAGGCAAATTAGCAGCATTACTGAAAACTTCTAAATTCTTAGAAGAAAATTTGAAAACATGCTTTTCAAATTTTCTTCTAAGACATAAAAACTCAGAAATGCTGGAAGAGAGAATATTCGAGAATGAGGCCCGGATGGAAGAGCTAAAGCAAAGAATGGTCGAAGAGTCAGTCAAAAATGAAACGAGGATAGAGGAGCTAAAGCATATAATGGAGACTGAGATCAATAAAATAAACGAACAGGTCGGCACAATACAAATGGGAGAAACGAGATATAAGACCGACATCTTACATCTCACGTCTCTAAATTTAACGAAATGTATCAAATACATAAAGAAGTGTTCGAGAGGACATTCAATTGTGGGAAGCGCAACTGATAAAGCTTCCCTGACCAGAAATAATATATGTTATATACAATATATATTGTCTTGCGTACAAAGGAATGACACCTCGACAAGAGTATAACTCTGAAATAATTGAGTTTTTGATATTCAATTAATTGTATAACAGGAATGTTTGTGTATTACGTTTTGTTTACCTCATTATTCAGTGAATATTTGGTGTTGATTAAACTAAAATACTGTGAAACGTATTCAGACTAGTTAATAATAATACATCCATTACGGAAAAAGTATCGGTCCCACAAGCCACAGACTAAATTATCGTTTTAAATGTTATATCCTCTTCAAATTCGGATCAATTTTTCGGTGCTCGCTTAACTATTATAATTGGACAAAAATATAACTGGAATAATTCAAGCACAATTGATATTTACTCGATTAACCAGAATAATATAAGACAGAAAATTAAAGGACTATGCTCGCTGAATAAAATATTACTTGGGTTAAAACTTTGAAAACTGCTATAAGATATGAGGTTCGAAACTTGAGGAAAACTCGCATTTTTCAAATGTCCACTTAATAATGCTAATCACGAATAAAACTCATTTTATCATCAATTGAGTAATAGAATATAAGTATTCTTATTCATATGTATTTATTTTTTATATATACTCTCCATACTCAAGCAATTTAATTTTTGAAAGGAATATATTTTTTGTGCTTCAATAAATAACCTTCAGTAATTTCAAACTGACACGCAACTGACAACTAGCGCATATCGTACATACAATTTTTGTTTCCTATTATTTTTATGGTCAAAATATTCTTTCTAATTGTTGAAGAGAAAAAACCATGAACATTGATCTAAGCATATTACTCTACTTGTTTTCATACTTACTGGAAAATCCATACTTTCACTGCTGGCCAAGAAGAACGTCATACTTACAATTAGAGACATACATTATTCGCTTGTCAGTAATTTGTACACAAGATTTTGATGCTTCCAAAATTCTTCCAACTTGTCAATAGAAGTTTTCACTTCGATAATATTAGGGTCTTTTCTATTTTAGAATTTAAATAATACTAATATGCATAACTTATGCAGTGTCATAACATACGAGGAATCAGTCTTTAAAAGATGTTTTGTATATTTCCAAGTATTCATCCATAATTAATCTGTTACATTTTATTCATATTGTGGAGTATATTTTAATATATTCACCATTGTGTAATGTCTCTTTAGTTTTTGATGGAATTAAACATCCTAAAAATGTTGATTACTATATCATTTATACACAGAGTATGTTCAATCAATTTGTTAATCTGGTGAATTTTGTCATAAAAATGATAACTGTAAATGTATTGAATTGTTATTATGGTGCCGATACACACGTCCCTCGTCCGTAAGATGCCAGGTATAATTCGGGGATACTTTACAACCTTCCACTTACATAAAAAATGTATCGCGAGCATCATCTTTAACACACTCAAACAGGTCTCTATACGTCCGTCGTCCGAAAAGACGAAGGATTTAATCTACCAGTGACAAGATAAAATTTAAGGGCATTTCAATATACAAATTTTAACAGTTGTTAAGTGTTATATCACTTAAAAACCTCCAGTAACTGAACTATGTCGTAAGCTTTCTTTCTTTCCGCATTTGCAGATTTACATTTTATTATTTTTATTGCACTCTGAATATTTTGGCCTGGCAGTTATTGAAATTTCCTACTAGGAAACGACCCGAAACCATCGATCCATTGCATCGAGCCGCGCATTTGTAGTTACCGACCTTTGGCGGATAGGACTGACGGATCGAAAAACACCTGCATGAATAAAATTAACACCGAAGGCAAGCAAAAAAGGGTACAAATTGGTCGAAATATCTTTCATCTTCGCAAAATGTTTGCGTAGTTCAGGGAGTAGAATGCATATATCCATTCACAAAAAAAGCATTTTAAAGAAGGGTACGAACCCAACGTGCGTGGTCATATCTTGCGGACGAGGGCCGTGTGTATCGGCACCATTAGTAATATAATTATAATTTGGGGCTAACGTGAAGTTGAGTGGTTTTGTGTTTTAAACAAATAGAATTTGTATAGACTTCGAGATCTCCTTAAATAAAGAAACTAATACCACATTTAGTAAAAATTATGTTTTCACAAGCAGTCGTTAACTTAATAAAATATCAGAACGAAAAATAAAATAATACTATCCACCTTCTCTACAGATTTTTTTTTAAATTTAGGCACATAATTTATTGGTTAAAGATAAAATTAACTACAATCTTAAATAGAGATTAACTATAAGAAAGATACAATATCTACTTACTATCTTCTAAAAGATAAATGTACATGGGTGCATCTTGTTCAAGGGTTTTTATTCCGTTCAATGATGCTGTGGGGTAATACAGATTAGTAACACCGAAACCTGTTTAAGCACAAACAAACATTGTTTGAAGCCGGTTAAATTTCACATCCAAGATGAAAATGAAACGCAAATCAGTTGTCCACCAGGAAATTTCGAGAAACCATTTAGATCTCCTAATATCCCTGGAATGTTAGCTATATTCAAAATCTCAAATAAAGTAACCCGATAAAGTAATTTTTATCGTGACAGTAACTAGAAATTTTCGACTTTTCGCTTATGATAAAACATTCCGTTTCTGCGTCATTACTATTTGTTCATTAGTGTAATAAATTTTAAACTTTGGGTGTTAAGCATGATACGTCTAGTGTGTATGCCCTAAAGCAAGTAGATATTATTCCTCTTTTTTAATCTTTTGGACAGGTTTATTACAAACGTTAACGCTGTGCAAGTCTAAAAAAATCACAAATGGTAATGCCTCCCCGCACAAACTTACGTTGATAAAATACACCCAGATCCAAGTTCCAATTTATTTTAGGTAAAGAAAATAGATAAAATGGTGAATGCGCCGATACCAAATTATATTCAACAACAACTGCTGTTATATCCAAAAGGTATAAAAGGTATTTCGAATTTTTTTTTCTGGAGACGTAGAATAAATTTTCTGATTTATCATAACTATATTTTGTGTTTTAAAAGTTAAATTCTCTGATTTTTTTAGTTTTTTCTAAAGATATATCTACAAATTTCACTTTGCAAACATCAAGACTTTCTATTGCCACTCCCTTTTGTTTTTTATCAATAAATATTTTGTCATTCATGCTGAACATACTGAAAACATACGAAATATTAGCAGCCATGAACTGGTTTGATGTTTTTCAAAATCTGAAGTATTTTAATTTAAATTAATTACTATTTGTTAGTAATGAGAGATGTTATGTAATATTTTTGCGTCATTATCATCTTTAATTCATTTCTTATTTTAAGGAAACAAGAAAACTAATTACTGCCAGAACAGTAATAAAACACTCCGAAAATGACCATCGTCAACAGAACATTTACTATATTGCTCTCTTCGAGGTGTCATTCTTTTGTACTCAAGACAATATATATAATACATATGTCCTTTCTGGTTAGGGAACCTTCATCAGTTGCGCTTGCCACAATTGAATGTCCTCTCGAACACTTCTTTATGTATTTTATACATTTCGTTAAATTTGAAAACGCGAGATGTCGGTTTTTACATTTCACGTCTTCAAATTTACTATAATCTCAAGTCAGTGACATCAAATCAGTGACATAAAAAGTATACCTGGTATACAACTACTCAATATAGTACACAAGTGCTAAATACAAAATCAACACTTGAACAATCGTCTCCTTTTCACTAATCGGATACTATTTCTATAGGTATTTGATATCTGCCCTAGTTAATAATATTTTGTATTTGGACCCAGTACATATATGCAGAAGTAAAGGAACTCCCGAAGATAAGATCTAGGTATTGTTCACCTAAGAGTGTTCTTGTTGCTTGTCTGGAAACCATCATAATTCTTGAAAACATAAATATATACGTTGATTTACTACTTACTCCGGATCGTTCTCATGTTTACATGATGACGACATATAATAGGGCCAACTCTAGACAAATCACAACTCGAAAATGCTGCTGGGCTCAATAAAATACAACAAAGCAAGTATTCAAATAATACTCTCTCCTCCAGTTTTTTTACAAACATTTATAACAACGGGGAAATTCCTGAGGATGCATAAACCTTCGTGATTATACAGAAAGGAATTAACACGAAAGTTTCGGATCAATACACCCTTACTAACCAAATAAAGGTCAATCAGGTTGTCATACATAAAAATATACAGTAAACGTTAATCAATTATCAGCAAGTCCCGGTTTGAAAAACACAAGAGTCAAAGACAATATTTTAGTCTAAAATAAGTCAAAGACAAAAGTCTTCCAGATTGAGTGAAACTTCGAGAAAACCGACACCGTTACAACCTGTGTTAGGAATTTGAACGAATTTTGTTGTCTCTCTTTGAAGAATCACTTCGCGAATTACTACAAAAATCAATTAAGATAAAACCGGGCCTCTTCGCCTAACTGATGAACCCGTAAGGTCAAAAGCTTCCACAATCACCCTAAAATATCGTTGGATTTAGGTGAAAACCGAACCCAAGTTTATTGCTTCGGATTCATGACAAAAGCAAAGAACTTTTGGAACTTTGCAATTCTCCACGAATTTTGTGGCGGGGCTCCTTTTGTTCAAAACAAAAGTCAGAGAATCCAAAGAAGCAAAATTATTCTTTGCTTCGAAAACCTGTAATGTTTGGAGCTTGTTTCGATTTCGGTTCGTCTTCTTCAGCCAAGAGTCAAGTAGAACTTAGTTCTTTGCCTTTGTCATGAATACGAAGCAGTAAACTGGGATTCGGGTTTCACCTAAACCCTACGTTATTTTAGGGTCGATGTGGAAGCTTTCGACCTTACGGGTCGCATCAGTCAGGCGAAGAAGCCTAAGAGCTAGTGGTTTTACCTTAATTGATATTTCTGGTAGTTCAAGAAGTGATTCTTCAAAGAGAGAGAACAAAATGTGTTCAAATTCCCAAAGGCACAAAGGTTGTACCGGTATCCGCGTTTCTCGAAGTTTCACAAAATCTGGAGGACTTTCGACTCTTTTCTTTTCCAAAATTCTGGAGGGCTTTTGTCTTTATCATATTGTCTTTGACTCTCGTCTTTTCCAAATATTACGTATTTTTCAAAATCCCGAAGAAAATTCTACCATATTCTATTTGTCTAAGGGTACTTTCCCCGGCTGAAGAAGACGAACCGAAGTCGAAACAAGCTCCAAACTTTACAGGTTTTTGAACCAAAGAATAGTTTTGCCTTTTTGGATTCTCAGACTTCTACTTTGAATAAAAGGAACCGCGCCACAAAATTGGTGGATATGTGCGAAATTTCAAAAAGTTCTTTGCTTCTGTCATGAATCCGCTGCACTAAACTGGACTAAACCCAATGATATTTTAGGGTAGATGTGGAAGCTTTCGACCTTAAGGTCTCATCAGTTAGGGAAGAAGCCTAAGAGCTAATGGTTTTATCTTAATTGATAAATAAGAGTTTCCTTTTTAAAATTGTTTTCTGAGTATGTATTCTGTAGAAAATCGATTGTTATCGACAACAGGAACACTCGATTTGTAACGAACATTTATTGGAGGCAATTCGTAGAGGTGAATTAACTTGCTTACTAAAAAAATGGCCACAAAGAAATGCGTACGACAGACTTGGCTTATGGTAACCAACAATAGATTCGAGAAATAATGTTAAATACTCAAATTATGAGTGCATATACACTGGCTCTTTTAAGATCTTGTCGAAAATAAAAAAAGTTAGGTTTTGAATCCATATCATGAGGAATATTGCAATATATTCCGTGGGTTCAATTTAAAATTATAAAACTAATATTCACTTTCACTTTTCTAGAACTGTATTTACATCAAAACAGCTGATTCAAATATTACAATAACATTCCCATATAAGCTAGTCGTCGCGGTATAACTGAACTCGCCATCGTGGCCTGCTTCGTTTAAAAAACCATTTTTTATCTCAAAGCGATTGTTGTCGTACTGAAATGAAACAGGGTCGGCTTTGGGTGAATTTCGTAACAATATGTTAGCAAACGTAGACAACTCTTGCTATAAAATTAGAACTAGCCTGGTTGTACACAGAGCACGGCATTAGCCCAAGAAAGTCCAAATACTCATTTTTCGTAAGAGATACAAAGATAAAAGTTGAGTCACATAAGTATGGGAAATTACTCTTGAAATATTTAAATTTCTTCGGAGCTACTATCCATATTGACAAGGTGAAGTTACCTCGTGTTAATAGAACCCCCCCCCTATATTTTTAGATTTTTCCATTTATTTCGTTTCTGCAATATACCTAAAGTTTTGCAATGATATAGAAAGTAATTCAAAAAAGTAAGTAGTTTTATATTAATTTCTTCGTAATATTAAATACGGAGCGTTGTCCAGGCTTGATGCAAAAAACTCTATTGCCCTTGTGACGATTGTTAATATAGTCTAGTATTGTTCTTAATTATTATAATAGCCCAATATTTAATTTTTCGGATACTGGATTATTCGCAAGATAATAATTAATTGTATAACTTTTTTAGCACACTAATATTTGTATAAAATATGTAAATGCTTATATTTTACCAAACAGTATGTATCGTTTGAATTATATGCGAAATATGATAAATTAACAGGTTCAATCTTTTTATAATATAAACTCTATGATGTTGATGATGTTAACTGGTAACAAATAAGTTGGTCTAAAAATGACCCCTGTGGCTTTAAGCTCAAAATCCTTCCTACGATATTATTAACTAACATCTTTATTAAAAACTAGTCGTTCATGTATAAAAGCCGTTTAAAATAGTGTGAACACATATACACAACTTTTTACCTGATAATCTCTTGTCAGGAATCACCGGCCATACAAACAAGCCTATTCATAATATTCTTGAAAGCAAATCAAGGCCGTGCAACCGAGATGAGTGCGTAAATGCTTTATAACGCTTTGTGTCTGTTGGTATGAATCTTCGCACTATATCCAGTGTTTTATTGGTAGAAGCGACGAACTGTAAATAATTTTCTCACCTCTCTTTACTGTTCACTGGTCGTAATAATGGCCCCCTGATTTCATTTAACATAGGTGTCTCTCATTCTTTTATAGCAGGATTTTAAAAAGTGTTCAATAAGTTAGTACATCTAGATCAATCAAAATTCTGGTATTGGTAGTTTCTCAACAGAGTTGTAACAAATGTGTTTTTCGTAAAAACCTATTATTTTAGAACTTAATTGCAACTATAATGATTTATTTTATAGTTACACTACTAGTGCAAATTTAATTATTTTGATATATATATATATATATATATATATATATATATATCATTAAATTATTTAATTAGTTTCATATTCACAAAAAATTTCTCCCTGTTTTACTGCACTACTGGACAATCTGGACATATATGTTCTAATATAGTTTACTTTCCTTAGATTTTTACTTGAATTAATATTTGCAGGAAATCATACGTCTTATGTTTCATCACATGAGCTAAGAACGACAGGTCCCTAGTTAAAAAAGTCACTTTCAGATCCTGATTTTAAGACACAATTAAAGATGCATATCGCACAGGACCTTCTATATTTTATTGCACACTTCTTGCTCCGTTTATTCTGTCATCTTCATTCAAATGTTATTATTTTGTTTCCTAATGCTGAACTCAGAGCATTTTATAATAGCTGTACAGAGATTAGAAAGAAATGTTTCTACCAGAATACAAAAGTAAAATGCGGTCCAAAAGTTAATAAATTCATTACTTTTCAATTAGTTTCAGAAACCCGAAAAATAGCAATAATTCAACATAGTAATCATACAATTTTAACACACACAATAATTGTAACAGAATCTTTATGGTATTTTGGGAATGACACCATACTTGGGAAAGAAGTTTCTATGTTTCAAAATGCCCAAACGTTTCAGGCTCTAAATCAGATCTTGTTTTCAATAGCAATTAAATATCTATAAACACAAATAGAAATACCACCATTATCTCATTTGGTATTAATCCTTACGTCGTTACATCGGTATAGTAGGATTTACCTTAACTATGTTAGATATTAAATGTTTGTTTGGGAACTTTTTAGTTTTCGGATATTCAGAGTAGGAGCCTCAATGATGGTTCGTCATGTGTCGCAATTGTATCACTAAATGTATGCAACCAGAATTTAATGAACTGATTAACCACGGTACGGAGCTGTAACGTATTGAAAATGATATCATCGCTAAATTAGTTCGCTTTGTCAGTCAACGAATTACTAACGAACAGCTTAAGGATATCCTTCCTTTCCTAAATACACATATTTCACTTCCAACAGGCTAAAGATCTCTGCTACAGTCACCAATCTTTATGGCTATCTAATTTGAAGAAATTATCAACAAATCAAATGAAGACAAAATTATATAACCGCCATATAGACGACGTTTACAACACATGAGCACATTGAATCTCTAAAATTTCTAAAGTACATAATAAATTTCCATAGGAATAGTATAAAGCGTAACGGTTTCAGTTCATATTTCATTGAAGTTTTACAATAAACTCCATTATCAAGAAATTTCAATTCAATTTCAATATTTTTAATTACAGTGCTTCCTAAACCTCTAAACATCCCGTTAACTTTATTACTTTTGTAACATTAAAATCTACTTCTTTGAAATTTATGCAAGTAACATATTAAAAAAAATCAAAATAGTAATGACCTTAATTATTAATGCGTAAACATGGGAAGGCACTTATTTGGCCTATATTGTAAAATAAGAAAAGTAATTTACCGTAGACGTGCACAGTGTATAAACAATCTTTATTTATTTGTCTTAAAATACATAAAATAAAAGTAATAAATTATGAGCACATGCCACATTGAATCTCTAATAGTTGAATTTAACGTTGTTGAATTACGGAAAATAAAACTAAAGACTTCTACCTATAACTAAAAACTAAAAATAATTAACTCTAGCAAATAAATAACACCAATGTTGTTAGGTATACCCAGGAATAGTAAAAAATAAAGCGTAAGGTTTCAGTTCATGTACAAATTTATTACCTACCAATCTAGAATATTTCATGAAGCCGCTGCCAAGCAAATATAAAATCCTTCATTGCGTACTTATCTACTAATTCATCAAACTTGATTGTTGTTTGGCACCGACTTCAAAAATATACTAGATTGGTAGGTGATTAAGTTGTACAGAATGAGCACCTTTTAATGTTTACATTTTTTACTTCCTGGGTAGGTACCTAACAACATTGAATGTATTATTTATTTGCTAGAGTTGTATTCTGTTATAATTATTTTTAGCTTTTTAGTTATAGGTAGAAGTCGGTTATATATTTTTTAATGTTTTATTTTCAACTTTTTTTTAGTTTTCATTCTTTATTTTTTATTTTGTATGTATAACCTTAATAGACAGAACCAGGTAACATCGAAAGTCTCAACATTACACAATGATACTTTCTCATTTAAATTGACAGGTAAATCTTTACGAACAAAATGTACTAGTAAACGTTGACTTAATAAGCCCAAAATATATTTATGCCTTATGGACTACGCCATGTAACCTTTTTTCAACTTTTTTTGACAACCCTATATAACTATAGATAATTCCACCCCAATCTATGTACCAACCATTCTGTACATACGACTGCCCACGGACAAGCATAAATTTGTTAGCTGCCTTCTATAGGACGGAGTAGAATCCCTCCCATATTTACGGAGTCAAATCTGTCCTATATTTCAACCATAGTATATAACTCCTTGTGGGCTAGCCCATAAATTAGTACATTTTTTACATTTTACATTATCGTCTTGTGTAACATTCCTCTCCACACTTTATGCAACTTCTTATGGGCTATAAAAGAAAATTTTTAATCACACTGTATAAATATAATTCAAATGCAGCATATATTTCAACCATCCTGTATATGATTTGCTTATGTCCACATCATATAAAAGTTTTTTAATCACCCTATATAATTTTAATTTCACATTTTTTTCCAACATTTTTATACCACCTAACGTTCAGTCCACCCTATATTCCAACCATCCTGTATATACGGCTGCCTACGGACCACTATCATTCTAGTCCTTCCTATATTTCAATCTTCATATAAATGCAACTCCTTCTATCATTTTACTTTGTGATTTTGTTTGCTATAATTAAACACCCTGTCTATAAACGTACCAAGTTGTCACTGAATTTTCTATTAGACCGGGAGAATGTGACAACCAAAATCACCGTCTTCGCAAAATGGAAAAATTTTCATTTAAATAGGTATTTGGCTGGTTTACAAACAAAGCGAGCTTGGTACTCATTGATTTAAGGAGCCGAAAATACTATGCTTTACTACCTATATGCTTGAGATGTACATAAAAAATTTTCAAATTCGCAATTAAAACTTCCAGTACCTAAAATTACCGCACTATTACGTTGGAATTAAAATTTTTATGAGGAAATGTCCGTTATGTCATTTCGATGAAATTTTTGATAAGAATTTTGGAATTTTCGGTGATTTTCTGCAAAACTGCAAGTTGCACGTCGCAGAAAAGTATATGAGATCACCTAAGGATCTTCCTTAAGAGATTAAACGTTAAAAAACTATACACATCCATAAGGAGTTATCGAAAAATCGACTAAAATATTAGAGATATTGGTCGATTTCCATGGACGCATGTGTTCATTCACAAATTTTATCACTTTACCAATAGAATTCTTTTCCAAAATTTGAATCCGAATATATATTCTATTAAACAAGACCATATTTATTCAATACGGTGCACCATACGAGAAGAAATCAGGTAACATACATACAAAAAAGCGAAAAAATACGCGAGGAATTGATAACCTCCTCATTTTTGGAAGTCGGCTAATAATATAAATAAAGTGATTCTTATTACTTAATACTTAATGAAATGTCTGTCCCTCAAACATTCTTTTCAATTGATTTACGCCGTTATTGTTAACAAAAACGATGAAAACCAGACATAATAAAGGAGGTCATTCGCATCTACAGAAGAATCCTGACTTTACGTAACTAAATGATTAGTAGTTAGAGATCCTAAAGCTAATTGATAAATTTGATTTGAGGTCGTCAAGAGCTAAATATCGAGATTCTCCGTTTAGCTAAAACATATATCTAAACTAAAATGTAATATACTACACCCAGAACAATATATTTTTTTTTTGATGGCAATGTTTTTGACTGAAGAGAAAATTTTTTGTTATTCTCACTTATAATACTTATTTATTTATATTTAAAAAAATATTTTGCCATCTTATTTGATATAAGATAATCTTTTAAATTTATTTGAAATACATGGTCAAGCTCGTACCCAGTGAATTTTTTGTCACAAGTTTCAATTTTAACCAATTAATCATGTTTTTCATTGAATAAATTTTATGTTTATACAATTTTATATATCCTGGAAATACATGAATAAAAATATACATTTTGCGCTCCTAATGAGCCCATCGCCAATCAAGAAAACTATCCTTGAAAGAATTTGGACTATAGGCGATACTAGTATATATTGTGTGATCATCGATCATTTTGTCAACGTAACATTTGGTTATTATGTTAGAACCAAAGACGTTATACAAGCTATCGGTAATGGCCAATTCATAGAGTCATAGAAAACATACCACGATAAAACTGGCACATTTTTCAATATAAAAGCCCTTGGGATAAAATTGCAAGGAAGCGGTAACATTTATTGCAACAAGTTAAGAATAATTAAAAAAAGTGAACATAATCAAACTGACAACAGTGAAAATTGACAACCTGCCCAGTCAAAGGAATATTGCTTCGACAGGTTATAAATTATAGATTTTCAGTCTCTAGAACATGTGTGGTGTTACCCTTGGTAGATAGAAAGCATTACGATTATTTTTCCTCGTACCAAAAACCAAAGCAAACTGTTAACAAACTGCCTTATAAAATTGTTATCTCTTTCAAAATTTATTGTAAAATCTATAATATATACAATTGTTATTATAGTTTATTATGTTTTATGAGACAAATTCAACTCATGTAAAAGTAAAAAGATTTAGCAGCATTAATACAATCGTACATTATTCAATGTTACGCTACTGTGTATGGGTTTCTCTTTCAGAACACATCATTAGCAGGATTAGAGCAAGTTTTGCGGTGAAGCGAGACGTGAGACCGTCACATACACAGCCCGACCTAAGAGAAGCATTGTCGTTAAGAATGGTTATAAGCGGTTAAATACAAGAGTAAACAATAGGGCAGAGGCGCCGATTAACCCCAGGGGGGCAATTTTTGATCTCCCCTTTTATCTTTTTTTCCCTCTAACGTGTTGAATTATGTCTTTACGTATTCATTTAAGTTAATACGTTCTTTATGCGTTTAACTTAAAATCGTTCGTATCTAAGCAATTAGTAAGAAACAGTGAAGAATAATAGGAATTTTGGTCAGTCATACATTATATACATAATAGTAAACAATAAGAAAAGCCTCAAAATGTAATTCAAAACAGTTAAATATTTTATTAAAAACATCAACGTCCAGCAAGTATTTGTCAAATGAGTCTCTACTAGAGGTCCCTATGGCTGGACCCACAAGTTTGAAGCACAAAATCTATGTTTGGGTCAGGGAAGCAAAAGTTCTGCTTTGTTGTTCTATCGGCGTGCATTTGTTGTTGTTGTAAGTAGATCTATGTTTTATATCCAAATATACTTAACATTATGATGTTAATTTATTTAGGTACTTAATATAGGTATTATACCTTTTCCCTAAATGAATATAAATTTATCTTAATCATTTTATATAATTCAGTTATGCGATCTGTCAGATGATGAATTATTTTTAGAACTACTAACAATGTATTGAGAACCCAACGTAAGTTTGCTTCCTATGCTAAATATTTAGTAATTTAGCTAAAATTATATTTATGAGAGGAACGAAGGAGGTTGAATTGTTATAAAGAAAATTCACTCTCAGATAAATAGCAGGTGAAACATCCTGCCTTCGAGATTTTACAGAACAAACCGAAAATTGTGGAAAATATCAAGAATTGAGAACAATTAAATAAACGCAATGATAAATCTTATAAGTCAGGGAACACAAATACATGACTTTTAGAATGAAACATTATTTAATCTTGCGGTAAAATATTTGCAAAAAGTACCAAATATAATAACCATTCGTATGATTAATGCCAATCTAATTTTGACACTCGAAAAGTTACCAAACCATATAAGAAAGTTCTGCGTATCGATTTAGGCGTATGAAACTGCTTTAACAAGTTAGTGGAAATATCTAATATATTTCATCAAACTTTAGCATTTATACTTATATCGCTTCTTGAATTATAAATTGTGCAAGAGTAGATATTGATATTCTTTCAGTTGGTCAATCAGGATCAAATGTTAGTTGCTGATACATTAGACCTAAACTTTATTTTGGTGAATGCAGATAATTATTCAAACAATGAAATTCATAAATAGTTTTCGCCACCATATTTCAAATCATCCATCTTCTCCAGTAATCATTAATTTTGGCAATAAATAATGTTGTTAATACCCGTTTTTAGGTTCCGTATATACAATATACGGATACCCTTATAATATCACTCAGGATTTCTGCCTCTGTCACATCACAGCAATTTTCTCCTAAACTATTGGACGGAAGAGGTTGAAATTTGGTATCCATGTATAGAAGAACATATCGTAAAAGAAAAAAATTTGATTTTAGGGGTACTTAAGTAATTTCGAAAAGATTGTTGAGGAGGTCTTGAATTATTTTGTCTGTTAGGAAATTGGGTTTTCTCCGAACTTTACAGGAAAAATGAGGAGAAACCAAATTTTTTCCTGCAAATTAACAGATAAGTATTTAAAAATTGTATATGTAGAACAAAGTGTAGTAAGGCAATTTCGTAAAATTGCCCGGATTACTGGCTGTCCGTACAGAGATTCTTCCTCACAGTTATTCTGAGAGAAAGAGATATCAACAAAATGATCAAAAACCAGTATTCCTGTATATAAGTGAAAAAAATGTATTGTATATTGTGTAATACTTATCTGTGAAAAATATGGAGACGTTTCAACTCCGAGTCTGGAGTCGTTGTCAATCGTTTAGTGTTGTTTTCGAGGTTACAGAATTTGGAAAATCTAAAAAAATTCGCTTTGCTCTTGAATTTGTTGTTTGTCAAAAAATTTGACACTGACAATTTGTCGTTTGGCGATCACTTGACGCTGAGGTTACCGTTTTTTGTTCTGTTAGCAATAAATTCCTCCAGTCCAAATGAAGGTCGGAAAATTTTCAAAAAAAATGAAGGTACTCCGATTTGAGTGTTGTTTATCATCATACAGCTGGCTTCTTTAAGTTTTCTCTTTTTTAAATTTTCTTCTCTCAACAAAATCTTTGTTTTTTTCCTATTTTTAAAATAAATTAATTAAAAGATATTAACAAAAATATAAAAATTTGTACGCATTCCCCCCCTTATCTTCCGAAACCATAAGCTAAAATTTTGAAAAAAATAGAGGTATAGCGCCTCACCTGAACTTTACTGGAAAAATAAGGAGAAACACCTAATATTGATTTTGCAGGGCAAATTATAGAATTAAATGGAAAATAAAAAATTATAATTGTTTCTAACTGGTCATGTAATATATCAAATCACAGGGCTCATTATGACGAATACAAATATATTTTTTTCATTTTTTTAAATGAATATTTTAAAATATATTAAAAAATATTTTAATTACCCATTCCCCCCGTTATTCCCCAAACTATAAGACCTAAATTTTTTTGTTTATAGGAAAAATATGAAAAAATCCCTAATTCTATTAGTTGACCACCAAATAATTTAAACGACAAATTATACAATTAAATGGAAAATAAAGATTCAATTTTCAAACGCATCATGTAATATATCAGATAAAAGGCTCATTATGTGAATTACATATATATCATATTTTTAAATCATTTGTTTAAAAGATATTATCAAAAATATTAAACATCGACTTAATTTCCACTTTAGAAACTACACTATTTAAATTTTGAAAAACATATTTTATTTGTATTTTTTATTAATTTGAATAACAGATTTATTAATTTATAATTTAAAACTTGACCTATGTTGCCCTTTATCTTCCAATCTACAGAGCCTCAAAACTCAGACAGTAGATTATAAAAGACTTCTCTGAAAGTTTATTAGTAAAATAAAACTCTAATGTTAATTTTTGGGGGCCAAATTAGAAAATTGAATGCATACGTATTTTCATAAAAATCAATCGAATCCTGAAGCAGATAAAATAAAGAGTCTATGTGTGGAAAATCAAAGTGTATATTTTTTATAAATTTAAAACGCTTCCTTTAAAAGATATAAGGGTAAATATAAGAAAATGCACTCATTCCCTGCTTGTCTGAAACTGGAATATTAGAATCTTGAAGGTGGTACGGAACCCTAAGTATGCGAGTCCAACTCGCACTTGACCAAATTATTTAATATATTCTGTATATGAAAAACATTTAGCATACAAACGAAAATATTGATGATACAGACGAGTACTAACGTGGTACAATTGATTTCATTGAGTTTCAGTAAAACATTCCAAGATCAATTGCCAGGTTCACACAGCTAAATAGTTATAAGAATGTAGTGTCCTATTTAAAATGCATGAAGAAATTTTAATATCCGAACAATAAATCTTCGTTTTAGTATTAAACTTATATTTCGATTACATAATCACTGATCATAATCGGTGATTAAAATTATTTTATTTGTCCCAGTTAATTAAGGTTTTCATTTCAAAGTTCAGTGTTACTTTCTAGGCAAAGTTGATTTCTTCTTATATGGTTGGTTTATAGCTTGGTTAACAATAATTAATTAACATTTTACAAAAATACAACTGATACTTTTAGCCGTTTTTCATGAAAAGAATGTTTACCTTAGACAAACCAATTATAGCGAATATCAGATCAAATTTTGTAAACCAAGCTGAATTCTGAATACTCCTCTAACGAACATTTCTGACGTGGATCTTTTCCGTGGTAATTACTTAGGAATATATCCCTTCTTAGGCTGACATAGCCGTTTAAATTTGTTTTAATAATGTAATCTTCAATCTCATTGCCAGATGTTATTATATGTTTAGATCCGCATGAGGTCACAATATCAACATAAGCCCTTTTGAAACCCAACTGAATCAAATCTGAAAATTATACCCTTCATTCTCTATTGTTAATCTTGGAAACTCAGCATGTTAAAAAATATAGATCAGTTGTTTAATAGAATATGAAATCTTATAATGCGATTGTAAGTTACACTTATAAAATTGTTTGATTATCTAAATAGTTAGTATGTATAGGAGATATATTTTGTAAAACATTTAAATGACAAATTGTGTATTCTACAATTGTCATTGCGATTTTCTAAATTTTTGATTATTTTTGTATCTTTATTTTGCTATTTTCTTATCTTTGGTTTAAACCCTGCAACGTTAGGAATATTACAATTTTAAACACATTTGTATATTATAGAAAGTACGTAACAGACAAATAAAATGTGATCTAAAATGAACTTAAGCACTGCCTGCTTCATTAATTACTTTCTGTTATAGTTACTTGAATGTTACTAATTTGTAAATTGTTTAATTTTGTTTCACTATGAAAATGTAATTTTTCTACGTGAGTTGAAGCGAGTTTGTTAAAACTGTTTCCAATTGTACATTTATGGTTTGCCTAAGTTTACCAAAAATGGAAAATACAATAAATAACATAACAGTCGTAAGTTTGTTTCTGAATTGGTGTAATAAGAAATTATTTGTAGCTTGGAAAACAACAAGAATGAGAGGAGATAATAAATTTAATATTGTTTATTTAATTATTTGTGTGAATATTATTTAAAAATGGTAAACCATGATCGAATTATATTCGTTTTATTACAAAAGATTTTACAACTTTAATGAGTCATTATAACCATATAATCACTTAGTAATTTATAATTTCATTTGATTTATCAATAACTACGTACAACTTTTGTGTAATATTTTTATTTAGGTTATCATTTCACTGTGCATCAATGAACATTAACAAAGAACATTTTTCGATTATTCCTGTCATAATCTACATAGTGGAATTTTGTAAATATTCTTTACTCTTTATTCATTCCAATTCAAAATTTACTATATAAACAATATGTATTGCACATCCTACAAAGGTAATGAAACCTCTGAAAAAGTATATAAAACTAACAGACAAAATATGGGAATATAAACTATTATACACTATTGACTAAATTATATTCAAGTATTTCTAAATATTATTTCTATACAAAACTAATTAATGCAAAACTTAATAATACTCCTTTATTCTGGACAAGATGCATGTTATATTATCAAAATGTATAAGCAACATGTATTAAAAACAATAATAATAAAATTGAAATATCAAAATTTAGTGTACTCACTATGTGATTCACAAATTTATACTTACTTGTTATTAACAGTACATTCTATTATTTTTCCTTTATTGAGATTGCTATTGAGGATTTTTATATTATTTCACATGATATTAAAAAGTCGAATGGCTTCAAGGACGCTAATTTTATTACTTATTGTTTTCTTGATAATAGGCATTTGTAAGATTTTAAGCTTGTCGATTTTTCAAATTTTTCCTTTAAATTATTATATTAGTAGTTACATAAGTGACTCAAATCAAAAGAGTTGTTTATTATTTAGTGGATTAACCATAAATACAAGTTTGTTAGTAGATATTTATTATTTTCAACATTCTGTTGTAATGTTTTCTAAAATGATTCTAATATTCGTGTAGGCCCCTCCCCAGGCTATTACACAAAAAATAATTATCCCATGAAATAAGGCGTAATTTATCATTTTAAGAGTTTCACAGTTCATTAATCTAAATAGTTTGGGAAACAATATATTTCACTATTAGTAGTACGATAAACCTACTTTTTGTTTCTTAATTTACAATTAGACGGTTGCTGTATTTTTTCAAATAACTCTATTTTTTTTTAAATAATTCATTAGACACGTCATGTTTTCTGAGTTATTTCAGTCATACCATATTATATTATACGCTAAACAGCTTTTTCATTCCTGCTGTTGTTTCCTAACTTATTGTTATCATGACACATTCCAGTTTGCTCCTTATCATGCATAGCCTCATATATCATTTCCATATCCAGTACAATAATTCGTTCCTTTGAGATGATTTTATAATTCTTTTTGTTATCCATTTACTTCTAGGTTTATTTTTCGATTCTTTGTATAGGTTTGTGTATTGAGCCAAATCAATGGAACTTTTAATACGGTTGTAGCTTTATTTTGATCATGGTATGAGGATATCATGTCCCAATTTTTAAATTTAAATCCTTTTTAACTTATTACAATTGATAAAACGACGTTATAAAGTTATTTCTAACTATTAATTTAATTCATTTTCTTGCATTTTATTTATTCTGACAAATAATGGAAAATGGTCAGTGACAGTAGTTTGTGTTAACTTAAAAGTCATTGTAGTCCAACAATAGACTACTTTTAATATAGATATTGTAAATGTATGTTCCACTATTATCATTGTCTGTATCCCATGATCTAGTTATACATTCAATACATGGTATTTATTGGTAGCCACTTTCGTTCAACTAGGTATTGCTTAAAGCTAATGATGTACAAGCTTTTAAAATTATATCAAATTTTAATTTCATCTCAGACAATGCGAACTTTACATAATTTCAGTTGTAGAGTGGGAAATACATATTGATCAATCCATATTTTGTTTAAAGGAACATCATTATACAGAGTGTTTCTAAAACTTTTGCTGTAGAACTCATTAAAGTAAGCCAAAAAGTCCTTATTAACATGTGTCCTAAAAGTAAATACAAAATAATGTGTGGGTCCTACAAAAGATTTTACAATAAATAACATATGCTACTCCGTTCTTCGATATGCAAACCATAAGCGTCACATTTAGGTTGGTGAAGGAGGTTTTGGGCCCATATTTTTTTATTTCATTTTTTTACATTTTTACCTCGACAGATTCTTAATACATCAACAATAAATTTACTTCAAAAACCTTATCTTTGTCGAAATCGATATTTCCGACGGTTTTCGAGTAATTTGAGTTTGAATATTACTAAGTTCATTAAGTTTTTAGGCCAAAGATATCAAAAATTTGTTTACCATGGCAAATAAAAGACTAACGTTGCTACAACGCTCAACAGTTTGAAGGATCCTCTGAAACACTGAAAGTCATCTATTCGGGTATGCTGCCGCATAGAGACTCTTTGCTTTTGATTCATCTACAGCCGTGCACATCTGTCATTTCTGTGTTTGAATATGAGTCCATGTTAAGAGTAGCGATAATATTATACAGGGTGAGTTTTTTTTGAGGATCAGTATGGGGATCTCGGAAACTAGCGGAGATAGAGCAATGGTTAAATTGGGAAAGATTTGCAGTTTTACTGGCCAAATTTAATGACACTTTCGGATTTTTGTAAAAGTCATGGCTTACTAGATATTTTGAAAAAAACGAAATTCTGTCGATTTAGTCAAATGCCTCTAGCTGTTTTGTTTTTGATTTTATAAAAAAAGTCTAAATATCAAAATTAAAGGGAATTGTATCCCGAATATGATTGTCATGTCCTCGTTTGCGTGACAGCTCTCGTTTTCGAGATATGACACAAACTTATCTTTTTTTGAAAGGAAACCATAGTTGGCTATGACCTCAAAAAATCGGACATTTTTAGGGCTTTTCAACTATATAATACTCTATATAGTTATTTGTAAAAATAACGGAGTTATGGATGCTTTTCTCTCTTATTTTCACTTTTAACGTAATTAGCCATGAAATAGATTGATTTATTAATAACTATTCCAAAAAACATTGAACGATTTTTTATTAGGTACGAGGGTGAATCACGTGAATCCCACGACAAGCATCAATGAGGCGAATATCTACGCAATTCATGAGCTGATTGAAGGCGTACTGCTGATCGATTTTCTGCACGAACGCCGTACAATTAATGCTGAGTATTACTGCGAACTACTCCAACAAGTGAAACTTGCCTATCGGCAAAAGAGGCGTGATATGTCTATCTGAAGTGTGATTCTGTTGCATGACAACGCTCGGCCACATACAGCTGCATTGACTCCAGGAAAATTGAACAAAATGCATTGGGAAACCCTTGAACACCCGCCTTACAGTCCTGATTTGTCGCCATGTGACTACCACATGTTTGGGCCACTTAAAGAAGAACTAGGAGGCCACCACTTTGAGGACAACGAAGGTGTATTAACGTTTGTGCGCAATTGGTTATCGACACGACTAGTTTCAATCTTTGAGAAAGGTATTAAAAAACTTCCGATTCGGTGGGAAAAATGTATACATAAGAGAGGAGATTATGTAGAAAAATAATATGTATTAAAATTTGTATTGATCGTACCAATAAAATTTTTAAAACAAAAGTCCGGTTCATATTTGATTCACCCTCGTATACCAGATGTAACGAAAAAACTAAATAAGTAGGTACTTACTAAAACCTTAAGAAATTAAAATACATAATAATGGTTACAATTTATGTTCGAAAGGTCCACCACTGTTATTTAGACAAAAATTGCATCTTTTAAAATTTCCTCACAGACCGCCTATCAATTTATTCAATTGCTTGTAATACCGCCTCCCTTAGGTCACCAACTGTCTTATACTTTCTTTTGTATACTTTGTTTTTTAGCGCACCCTATAAATAGAAGTCTATAACTGCCAAATCGAGAGACCGGGGTGGTCATTCGCGTGGGCCCTTTCTTCCTATCCAAGAGTTTGGATAGATATTATCTAAGTGTTGTCTTAATTAACGAGTTATGAGCAGATGTTCCATCATGTTGAAACCACTTAATTTCTAAACGAGTTCTCAAATTCAAATTATGCTACATGTCTTGAAAACTGTATTGCAAGAAATTCAAGTAGCGCTCCCCAGTAAGTGATTCGTCATAGATAAAAGGCCCCAGAATAGTAGACCCTATGATACCACACCAAACATTAAAACCAAATTTTATCTGGGGTCGTCTTTGTTTTACATAGAAAGGGTTTTCTGTAGCCCAGATATGCTCATTGTGTCTATTGAACATACCGCAGTTAGTCAATTTAGTTTCATCTGACCATAACACCTATAATGGAAACTGTGGATTGTCAAGGCACATGTCTCTAAACCATATACAAAACAAAATACGTCGATGTTCGTCACCAGCATGCAAAGTTTGAGAAATTGAAAGTTTGTACGGGTGGAACTTGTGCGCTTTCAGTACCTTAACTACAGTTTGTTGAGATGTGCCAGCTTCTGCCGCAATCTCACGAGTTGATGTAGATGGATTTTGATTTACCATTGCCAAAACATTTATTTGTGCTTCTTCGTTAATTTGATTACGTTCCTTTGGTGGTTTAGTAAAAGATCCATATCTGCGTAAACTATCATAAAGCCTTTTAAATGTACATAGAGCAGGTTGAAGAAGATTAAAATATCTATGAAACTATTCCTCGGCTGTACGAACTGAATTTTTATGGCATATGATATAACATTCCACCATATTCAGTTTTTCTTCGTTAGAATATTCCATTTTATCACGAAAACTTGTCAATATCGACTGTCAGTTCAGCACTACTAATGGAATTACTCTCAAATGAGGAATAGTCAAAGTGAAAACAATCTTTTTCGTGGCTACCTACATTAAAAGTGAAAATAAGAGAGAAAATCATCCATAACTCCGCTATTTTTATGAATAACTATATCGAGTTTTATATAGTTGAAATGCTCTAAAAAATTTTTGAAATCATGGCCAACTATGGTTTCCATTTAAAAAAAGATAAGTTTCTGTCATATCTCGGAAACGAGGATATGACAATCATATTCGGGATACAATTCCCTTCAATTTTGATATTTACACTTTTTTATAAAATTAAAAACAAAGGAGCTAGAGGCATTTGACTAAATCGACAGAATTTCGTTTTTTCAAAATATCTAGTAAGTCATGACTTTTTACAAAAATCCGAAAGTGTCATTAAATTGGGCCAGTAAAACTGCAAATCTTTCCCAATTTAACCATTGCTCTATCTCCGCTAGTTTCCGAGATCCCCATACTGATCATAAAAAAACCCAACCTGTAAACTTCAATTTTCCAATCACCACTTTTATTACTAATTAAACACTGCAAAGCTCAATTGACAGTTTATCAATAACTTAAATAGTTAAGTGTTGTGGTTGCGTCAGTCTTATATTTGCCATGGTAAATAGATTTTTATAATTTTTGGCCCAATAACTTAAAGAACTCGATTTACTCGAAAACCATTGGAAATATCGAGTTGGACCACCGTAATATCTTTTATGTAAAATAAATATGGGCCGAAAACCCCCTTCACCAACCTAAATATAACGCTTATGATTTGCATGTCGAAAAACGGAGTAGCACATGTTATTTACGGTAAAAAGTTATATAAGATCCATACATTTTTTTTCTATTTATTTTCAACCCCTTTTAAGGACATATAACTTCTTAAGGGTGGGATTTAGGGCACATGTTAAAAGATTTGATTCAATAAGAAGCAGTGTTTGAGTCCACCTACAGTCACTTAGTTTTATCTAAATGGCAAGAATTTTGTACAGAGTTTTTTTCCTGGTCATTTCAATATTTCACAATAAAGGATGTCTTTTGGTAATTGTGTCATTTGTGAAGAAAATTAATAAACTGGGTTACCATTATACAGAAAGTGCAGATATGCCACAAGATCTGATAAAACAGAGTCAAGCATTAAAAGAGTTGCAGTAATCCGCAACGTTCTGCAAAAAATGCTTCACTGAACATTGGTAACATATTGTTATATACTTCATATTTCCAACAGCTGGTTCTATACAATTACATCGAAATCATAACAACGAAATAAGCTGAACGCACTAAACTAACTCACTATACTGAAATTAATATTTCTTTATATAGCACAGCGTCCAAATTCACAGTTTTTTTTCCCATCCGAAACTTCTAGCTATTCTTTTTAATATCCCAGCGATTGATGTTTAATTATTATGAATAATGATTTACGTTGTTTTCGCCAGGGACGGAGTGGAATAAATTTTATTGCACTGCCCTCGCTTTAATTCTGATCGTCCCGATCAGAAACATCCTCTCCATTGTAGGGAGCGAGTCGATCTAAATGGACCAACTTAGCCCTGAGGTTTCGACGAATACGGTAGACGACGTCATTAATCCTATGGACCATCCCTCGTATGGACCATCCCAGGCGGGTGTAAGCTTTGGAGATTTACCCTTGCTCCGTTGGGGATTGTACAGCCAGACTTTGTCCCTCTCTTGGAACCCGACTGAATTGGCCTTGAGGTCATCCAGTCACTGGTGGCCAACATCTGCGTTCGGGCTCATTCGTGTATTGCCAGCATGTTATGTCTTGGGAAGGTTTTCCGGGGGAGCCAAAAGCCAAATCGCAGGGTAATCGCAGCTCTTTTCCGAATAGTACCCTGGCTGGAGTTCAGGCCTGTATTATGTATGGCTGAGCGATATGCCAACAAGAATTGGGGGATATGCTCATCCCAATCATGCTGGTTATTGCTGACGACCTTGGATAGGTGTTATTCCAAGGGCCTGTCGAATCTTTCCACCATTCCGTCTGACTGTGGGTGCATTGGTGTTGTTCTCGTTTTCCTGATCCCCAACATCATGCAGATCTTCTGGAAAACCATTCGATTCGATGTTACGCCCCTGGTCTGAATGTAGTTCCATCGGGACGTCAAACTTGCTGAATAGCTGTTCTACTAGCACCGTCGCTATCGTGGTTGCCTCTTGATTGGGTATCGCATATGCCTCAGGCCATTTGCTGAAGTAATCAATTGCGACCAGAATGTATTTGTTCCCCCTCTCAGACTCGGGAAATGGACCGGCGCCATCGATGACAATTATCTCAAATGGGACGCCCACATTGTACTGCTGAATTTTGCTCTTGGTCCGGGTCTTCGAGCCCTTACTGGCTGCACAGGTGTCACATTTCCGGCTCCAAGCTTTGACGTCTTCGAAGTAATTTACCTAGTAGTACGGCTGGCGAACTTTGTCGAGGGTTTTGTTCATGCCCAGATGGCCCCCGGTAATCCCATCATGTACTTCGGTGAGGATCGCTGGTACCTTTTTCTTCGGAACTACCAGTTGCGACTTGGTTTCTCTTTTTGAGTAACAGGACGCAATAATCTCTTTCGGATTTCGAGAATCCACGGCTGTAGTACTCGATCACCCTCTCTTCACCATCTTGGACCTGGGATAGTATTGCCCCCAAACTGGTGTTGCTGGCATCGGTGTCTATGATGAACTTGCCGGACTGCGTACGAAATGCTAGGATTGGACTGGAACAGAGTGCCGCTTTCAGTCGTCTGAACGATGTTTCGCAATCATGATTCCAACGGAAGGTCTCTTTCTCAGTGGTCTGCCGATGTAGAGGCGCTGCTATGGTGGTAAATCCTTCCACAAATCGCCTGTAGTATGAATAGAGACCCAAGAAGCTTCGGAGTTCATGCTTGTCTCTTGGGACTGACCAATCACAAATGGCTTGTATCTTGCCCTCGTTGGTGCGGATTCCTGAATCGGAATCGACGTGACCCAAAAACTCTACTTATATTTGTAACATGGAACACTTCTTCGGGTCGAGTCTCAGGTTGGAATTATTAATTCTGGAGAATACTTCGCCCAGGTTCTTCAGATGGTCGTCGAATGTCTGACCCATAACCAGAATGTCGTCGCGGTACACTAATCACTCCTCCATCTCAACCCGCTCAATACATACTCCATTAGCCTCTCAGATGTAGCGGGAGTATTACATAACCGAAAAGGCATGACCGTGAATTGAAACAGCCCTTTACTGGTGGAGAACGCTGTCTTCCGTCTATCGTTTTCGTGTAAACCAACTTGCTAATATCCACTCTTTAGGTCTAGTGTGAAGAACCAACGGGAGCCTGCTAGTGTGGTCAGAGTGTCATCGATTCGGGGAGTGGATTCTTCGTGAAGTCATTCAGCTTTCTGTAATCCAAGGAAAATCGGGTGGTTCCATCCTTCTTTTTAACTAGCACGACGGCAGCAAACCATGGGCTTATATGGCTCAATAACCCCATTTTGTAACATGGACTCAATGTTTTCCTCGACGGCCTGTTGTTATCCCAATGGTAGTCGTCTAGGTGGTATTCTTATGGGTTGAGCCTTTCCAGTAACTATTCGGTGCTGAATGATGTTAGTGCAACCAGTGGTTCCATCTTGACTCTTAAAAATTTGCTAGAGCTTTGTGATAAATTGCTTGGCTTTCTTCTGTTCCTCTGGTGTAAGGTGTGTCAAATGGTCAGCAAACTGTTGTAGGAACTCTTTACTGGGCCCTGTCTCCTTCACTGACGTCTGGTACTTCGCAATTGATGATGGTCTCTACTGGCTCGAAACAAGCACTCTCTTGACAATTCAAGTGTGATGTCGTTGTTGGACAAGTTAATTACTCTAATTGGTATATCTCGTCCGCTTTTACCTATTGCCCGTACAACTAAGTAGTTTTGATCTGAGTGTACGGGTTCCACCATTCCAACACAGCTCCCAGGATTGCTTTCTAGCTGCCCATGAATAATCTGTTCCGTTCGACCAAGAATTCTGGCTGAGGATTTTGCTACAATTTTTATGGAGGTCGCTGAGCTGTTGACAGGCCGTGTCAATACAAATTCCTCATTTAGAAACCGAAGAACATCATATCTCGAGTCAAACATGAACCCATGCTGGCTGATTAGATCCATACCCAGTATAAAATCGTCTTCAATCTCCGCTACTAGGACCCTATGCCGTATTATGTTGTCCCCTATCTGTAGCACGACATCTGCTTCAACCTGAATTGACATGGACTCGCCGGTGACTGTTCTGAGCTGGATGTTGTTGGTAACTGGCCGGATTTCCGACGCCCTCAAAACCCTGGATGGAAACAGCGGCCCCGGTGTCTATGCTGATTGTAATTCCTCGGCCATTGATGATGCCCCTGATCACTAGGCTGCTGCTATCTCGCAAAATCCCTGGATGGATAATGTTTTGGGGCTGGTGGAGGGTCAGTCAGCATTCACGCCCTTATGCTAACTGGCTGACGGTCCCTGGACATGTGGCTGTTCTGTTGGTTACCCCTGGTCGGTGATCGTTCAGGTAACCTGCTCTTCTAGTGTCAGTTCTCTGTGACTATTCTAATAGTTTGTTCAGACCAGCCAGCAGCGCTTGAAATGATGACTCTAACTCTTCCTGGTTCAAGGAACCTGCCCACACCCTCGGCTTGGACATGTCATCACGGCCTCTACCTCTAAATCCCAGAGCAAAACTTCTTTACTCTTTTTGATACTGCTAAGTCTTAGGTTTCTTTGTACTTCTACATCTCTGATATCGTGCGTAACCAATTGATCTTTAGTTTCCTCTGGCAGTTCTGGGTAGGACAAGTGCACTAAACGTCTAATCTCTGCTTCGAATTCTTGAAGGCTCTCTCCGGAATTTTGCAATTTTCCGCTTAGTTAAATATGGTATACTTGGCTCAGGGATTGATTGTCGTATCTTTTGTCAGGATGGCGCTGATCTTGTCGAAATTGCCTTGTTCATCGACTGGAATGCCTTGGAGGAGTTCTAAGGCCGGACCTCTCAAGGAAATTACAAGAGACGTAGATTTTTCTTGGCTATCCCATCCATTAGCTGCAGCCACGGTTTCAAATTGCCGTTTATACATGGGCCAAGATGAACTGTCATCAAATGTGGGTGGTTTACTAACGGAACCTTTGATAGCGGTGTTCTAGTATTTTCCTCGCTGTAGGTAGGGTTGCATTTTTTTAATTGCTCTTTCTACTTTGTTTTGGATGGCACTGATTTTTTCTTTACTTTATTTATTATGGTCTTAATGTCATCTGTTATGTCTGACTCAATTATTTGCATTCTTTCATTAACTGTTTCATTAACTTGCGATACTATTTGCATTAATTGCTCAAATTACAGTTGTCTCTTTTCTTCAGTTTGACCTTGTTTTTCTGCAAATTTCGAGAATATTCTTTTCATTAAATTTTGTTGTCTTCCATGGCAGTGACAAGATTTTGTTGTTCGCTTTTCATGGTTGAAACAATATTTTCTAATTCTATTTTACGTTTTTCATCAAAAGATTTCACTAACCTTTGTTGAATTTCTTCTTGATGTTGTTTCTCCTTCTTGTCTTTTTTTTCCAGGATCTGAGCTATTTCTTCGTCTATTCCATCTCTAAACTGTTTGAATAGTTTTTCCATACTTCGGGTTTCCATAAATCAAATTGCGATTTTAACTTCACTTAATTATGCACTTCGACACCACTTTGTTATAAACTTCGTGGGAATAGTTAATTAATTAAAAAAAAAAACTAACAGTCATTTCACTTTCTTGAACTTCTATTTACATCAAATATTTTCAACAGCTGATTCTATACAATCACATCGAAATCATAATAGCGAAATAAGCCGAACGCACTAAACTAGCTAACTATACTGAAATTAATATTGCTTTATATAGCGTACGAAGAATTTTCTAGTAGTTCTACCTTTGTTCGCACAGCGTCCAGATTCACAGTTTTTTTCCCATCCGAACCTTCTAGCTCTTCTTTTTTACTATACCAGCGATTGATGTTAAAGCTTCTGGGAGACAATGTTTGCTCTTGTCTGTGAGGCAGTCTTATACCCATCGAGAACACATTATACGGTATCTCAATTATTCAGTAATGTAGCCGGCAAGTTGCTTACATTTTCCAACTTGCTTTGCGAAACCATTTCCACTGATCCGTCGGTTTTTTTAATCAAACACATAGTATTTCACTAGCAATTATGGAATTTTCAGACTCGCAACCAAGAAATTGGGTCAGAGAACCTGCCAGCTACAGAAGGGTTGGTCGGCTGACAATTCGGAATTGGATTCGGATATGCATATAGCTCCAAAGATATTGCAAACTGAAAATGACACTAAGTGATTAATGCACACTTAAGATTGGATTTAATAGCCATCAAGCAAATAAAATATTAAAATACATTGATAAGATGTACACAACATTTTTGTTCCGCTAAACACCCTAAGGCTAATCGCAAATTGAGACATATAACCTATAGGATTGAATAGAACAGCGCAAATTGGAAACACAATGCTGCGAGTCTGAGATGAAACTTTTAAAAAGGAGCTTTATCATACAATAGACAAAACTTAAAAAAAATCGTTTTTGTTCGTTCGTCAATCAGACATTGTCGGACGCGATTGGTTCTGTGTCTCAATAAGTAGACGCTACTCATGTGACACGTGTAGGTCGCGCCACTCGATTCAAGTTACTACTAATATTATAGAGCTGATATTTTTCACTTACAATTAAAAGTTACTAAAGGAACATGATTTTAAGATAAAATCAGACGACTTTCAACGCATTTAACAGGTATATTTTAACAAACATAGAAAACTAAACAAAACTACAATGTAATGTTTATTGTAGGTTAATCGTTATTAATTTTAACATCTTCAGAAAAGTCTGTTATTACTTCTTGTTGTTTTGAATGAAAACAAAATAAATAGAGCCTGCCGCGATGGACGGAAAATTGCCAAGACAGTTTTATTAAAAAAAACGTTGCTGTAGCCATAAAAATTCAACACATTTTCCTTTTTTAAATATAATAAAGATCAGCACCAATTCAATTATTTGTACGAACCACCTCATTAACATGTTACAAATGTAGTATACGAAAGCTTTTTATTCATATACTCGTAATGTATGGCGTTTTGACCTATTACGTTTTTTCGAATCACATTATATAGTTTTTTCTGTTACTACTATTTTGATCAGAAAAACTCTAATTTTCTACTAATTTTGTAGAAATGGGAATAGACTTCTAATTAACTTTAGAGTTTATTTCACATTACCATGTTTAAATTGTTGACATGTGTGACCAATCGAATGTAACTGCAGAGTTAATGCTAATTAACTTGGTAAAATTACAAAGCACATCCTAGTTGCGAATTTCAATTTCACAAAGGAAACGAATATATTGCGAATGCACAATTATAACAACAACTATCCGTAGAGCGGCATGGCACCATAATGAAACTAAATTGTTTAAATGTTGGTAACACAAATATTGGAGCCTCGTAAACCGATTTAATTTCCTGCAATCCGTCCGCATGACTATGGTAATTAAGCCGGCAGGTGCTCTCTCCTCCCCTTCGACAACAAACCTCCTCTTTCCACTTATTTCTCCATTCCTCCTGTTGGTCCCCTGAATCGTTTCGTTCTCCTCTTCCTCCACGTATCTCCTCGTTCGCTGATGTGAATCTAATCTCGGCTGTCACCGCAGTTAGACTCTATTATTTACTCAACTGCTTTCATTGATTGGTTATGATTGGAAATACCTGCAGTGTTCGCCGATCGAATGTCAATTAAATAAAGTCCTAAAATGAATATTTTGAAGGGTTGATTAACATCACCGAAGTAATGTTTGGAACATCGTTAGCAGAATTATTATATTGCTCTAATTCTTTATTATTGTGCTGTTGTCAGATCTCTTCTTGTTGAAGCAGTTATCTTGGTTATCTTTAGTAAATTGGTTTCAAATTTAATGACAATTTTGATCTGTAATATAAGAAGATACAAGGAACAAATTAACTACTTCATAATTATAAAATTTTGGCTGAATTTAAATTAAACTTTCAAAATTAAATTTGATTGTGAACGATCAATATATATATATATATATATATATATATATATATATATATATATATATATATATATTAATAATAAAATGTTGTAATAATTTTTGTTTATTATTAAGTAAATTGTAATTTAGACTTTATAATTTAAAATTCTTTATTTCTCAGGGTCTTTTTCGCTTGGGTTCAAATTTCCAGATATTAAATAAATAAATTAATTTTTAATTACCTTGTAAGTCTCTCTTTCTTCTCAGTTACACTAACACTTTTTAAAATTTTGAAATATTATTTTTCACTTTATTTTTCTGTTATAAGATTTTAAATTACTAATAATTAAATTTTCAATTAAGTTACAATTTATTTCTAATTTTCTACAATACAATTTTGATATAATCTTGCTTTTAAAACAAAATAAATTTCCTGGGCACTTAAATATTATTAAATTTCTATCAACTTGTTACAAAATATTTCAATGCCTCAAACACAAATATTTATTATACTAAATATTAAAAACCTTTATTACTATCACTGATTGACTATTTATTTTTTTATAATCTGTTTATTAAATAAAGTTTCAAAAACTCACAGTTGCCTGGCTTTAATTTTCCTTCTCCTTGCTTTTGGTTTTGAATAATACTTCCTGATTTCTGATCTTTGTAATACTAAATTTTTCTGCTTTTTAATTGACTTTTCGGACTGTTGTACCAATACTTATTTTCTTCCAACAAAATGAATTTTATTTATCCATTCAATGTATTCCAAATAATTCCTTTTATGGAATATTTATTATTATAATTTCAAATTGTTTTTTCAAAATACTTCAAATTCAATTTCTTGTCAAGTTGACATGGCACTTATTTCAATGATACCATAGATCAATTATCTTGTTGCCATGGAAACGTAATTTTACTAGAACGAAATTTTGAACTGCTCTGGTCGACGCTTGGTAAACAAAGAGAACCTTTCAATGTCAGTTTTTCTATTTATGTAATATAATTTGCCACCTGCTATTTCCATTTCCGCTTTTATTTATTTTATTAATTTCCAAATATGTTCCTTTTAAATGATATGCAAAATTCTAAACAAATTTTAATTTGAATTTCAATACCGTTTACTCTCATAAATTTTATCTAAATCATTAATTCATATTTTCAAAAAAAATTGATTTGACACTTGTCACCTGTTGGCTACCAGTCATTTAACAGATACTTAAAAAAAATTGGATTTTATTAAAATTTAGACTTAATATCTTTTGAACTATTGAATTTTCTTAAACTGTACTCTAAGCTCTTTCTACTGGTATAAATTTCTTTACTGTTCCATCATTCCTTAAAATTTATAACGGTTTTTACAATTCTGACGTTTCAATTCTCTCTTTATTTAACAAATTTATATATTTAAAACTTAATTTTGATCTAAAATGTGTTATATACAGTGTTCTCATGGCCTAATATGTGATCTATACATGTTTTACAAACTCTACTGTGATTTTCATAAGTGAATTTAATCTTTTTGCTGTTTGACCTAAATATGACTCCCTGCATAGATTTCTTTATGTAAGTATTCCAATTCTATTAAAATCTGCATGATATAATATCTAACTTTATGTGCCACCTTTTATCCTTTCAACAATTTGCTTTTGAAACATTATTTTTACATGGTTTGTATTTTTAGGTTAACTTTATCTTTGATATGATTTCTGCAATTTCATTTCTTTGTTATATATGTATGCATTTTATTTACATTTTTTCCGTCATTTAATTATTCAAATTGCCAAATTTTTATATTATCTTATGGTCTGTTTAAATGATAAAATGGAAATATATTTGAAAGTAACAAATATCAGGTTGTAGATCGAACTTGAAGTCTCAATCTGCCTACTCCCAGAGTCTCAGTTAAAGTCTGATTTAAAAGAGTTTCAGAGTCTAGTGTTGAAGACTGTCTTTCTTTGATGTCGCTTTAAAATATGTGCTATTTTGTCAGTGACCCCTCGAGTGTTTGGAAGGAAAGCTTTCAAATGTTGTTTGTCTGCTTCTGGCGGAGTTGGTTTATTCGGGGATTGTTGGGATTGATGAATTGTGCCCGCAAATGTGGTCCGGATTATAAGTGTTTTGTCTAAGATTTTGTTGAATATTATTTAATTAGTTTTTTTATGTTGTCAATATCTGTTAATCCAATAGATCTAAGAGCCAAAGATTTCAATAACAAAACTTGATTGGGCAGAGTAATTGTGTGATTGGGTATTTAAGTATCGATTGATATGAGCTAAGATAATTTTTTTTGAAATTCTTTAAGCCCCTGAAATATGTAAGAAGCAAGAATAATTGTTTACGTATGAGAATGCTTGCTCGGCTAGAGGTTAAAGGGTTTTAGCTGAGTATCTATCTAATTCTTAGGAGATTATACCGAACTTACAATGGGCGTAAGAGGAATGTCTTGCCTTATACGATGTTTTAAATCATTATTAGTTGGTTCACTCTAGTAAATTTTAAACACAAAAAATAATCCAGTGGAGTCAGGTCGCAAGATCGGTTTAGTCATTCAATTTCGTCACGCCTACCGATCTTTCGATGTGGAAAAACTTCTTCTTCTCTCTCTATTGATTAGTGTGGACGCATTTAGCCAGCTTCAAGTTAGAAGAGGTGCATAATTAAATGCGTCTGGGATACCCCTCCTCCTCTGAATAATCTCAATATTTCAAATAGAATATACATTTCAATCTCTCCAGCTAACTAACCCTTATTTCTTTTGTTCCTTAATTCTCTAATCTAACTCATTCACTGATAAAGTCGACTAATGCTTAATTAGATATAATCAGCAAAACTATGTACGGGATCGGGACAGCCTTTGATTTCCGGCTAAACACACCCTAATTATCACTACACACTCTTAGAGCGTCTTTACAGATCTGAAAAGAATCAACGAAAGGGATAAAATCCAATTGGGGAAATATCAGAGAACTTGCACTAAACTAAAGCTATATTTTGAAGTTAGGACAATCACACACATGCGGCCGCCCCGACATCTTGACCGGAAGTCACGGAAAAACTTGATTGAGATATGCTTGCTGCATAATGTGGTTTAGCCCAACTTGTTGAAAGCATATATTTCTGTTAATATCGAAGGTATTAACAGTTTCGGGAAAAGTTTGTCTTAATTCAGGTATTAAAACATTTTGCAAATCCAAATAACTCTCTTCCTGTTAATGTCCCCTCAAAAAAATATTCTGTTCTTTATTATTTCAGCCCAAACGTTCAATTTAGTAGGATACTGAATATGAAATTCCCCCATTCGCTAAGAATTTTGCATAGCCCAATACCGATAATTTTGGTTGTTAACCGTTCCATATACCTTCATTGGATAGAATGAATATCTCTGGGAAATATCGCATTCCCTTTGCATCTATTCGTAACCATGTAGCTCCTGAACCAGTATACATTTATATAGGTCGTATTTCTCTTTTATCAGAATTCTTAATACGGAGCTTTTACTTACATCAGTATCACCAGCTACTTCTTTTGTGGGATTATGTTTCTTTTTCTTTTGATCAGTCAGGTTTGATCTGCCTGGTTTCGGAAAATCTTTGAGAATTCTATTCTATTCACTGTCGAAGGAAATTTCACAGTCAAGACAATATATATATATATATATATATATATATATATATATATATATATGTTTTTAAGTTTTCGCGGGCACTAAAAGTATTAGATGGTTTCCGGGAATTCATCCGCGTAGTTGATAACTGATCCCTATCGATGGTAAAATGACGACGTTTCGGCAGAGTCACATCTGCCCTCTTCAGGTCGGTTCGCATAATTCTCGTAGCCTTCTGCTTTCGCTTTCTGAAAATGTGGATACAATCTAAGACTAGCATCCTACTATAATAGGAGAAATTTTCAGTGTAGAAGCAACAATTGACTCCAAAACACGAATCACCTGCACCTCCTCGTCATGGGGGTTTTGAAACTAGTGCGACAAGAAGAATCAAGGGCTTTATAGAAGGGTTGATCCTTAACTTGGAGATTGAAAGCACACATAAATCACTTAATCATTTATATTAGCTGATGAAGCTGGATAATCTTTCAGCGACACGTTCTAACTAAATTCAATAAAGTAATGATGTAAGTACCTCTACCACTGGTTTGTTTGTTTTTTTATATGATTGGAGCAATACCCAATAATTTTACTACTTGAAATTAATACTCCAAAATAGATTGAATATATATATATATATATATATATATATATATATATATATATATATTGTATGTGTATACCTCAGAATGCGTTCTTCTTTTATCACACACTCCAATTATTATCAATATCTTAATATCTGAGAAATGCTCACTAAAAAAATAATTTAATGTTTAGAAATTCCTAAATAAACAATATATAATTAAAAATTATTAACTACGTCGAGCGAACTAAAATAAATTTTAAATACGTCTTAATTGTCACGAAAGATCATGTTTTACTTTTTTTTGACAAAAAGCTAACTAAATCGTGACGTACTTGTTTGTATAAAATAAAATTACCGTTCTTGAGTATTTACATCAAAAAACAGAAGTCCTATATTGCTGAATAGTGAACTGAAAGCCTTTTAAAAGTGATATCACCAGCTAACCCTTATCATTTAAATTTTTATAGGAGTAGTTATTAATTCTAAGGGGCTCAAGCCACAAGTAAATAATTTTATTCGAAAGTTGTGGTTTCAGATATAAAAATTGACCTGTTTAAAAATTGAAGACGCGAGATGTAAGACCGACATCTAGGATTTTCGAGAGAACTAGCACACAGACGTTCCAAATCTGGAGCCATTCCGTATAATTGCTGTTCTCCCTTAACTCCTGGGACAGAATCTCACGATAAAATTTTCAGGTTACTTTACCTGTCAGAGATATTGAATACTCTCTTCTAGGTTTCAATTCTTTGTACGCAAGACAATATACATTATATATTATATATAATATATATTGTTTCTGGTCAGGGAACCTTCATCAGTTGCGCTTCCCACAATTGAATGTCCTCTCGAACAATTCTTTATGTATTTGATACATTTCGTTAAATTTGAAGACGCGAGATGTAAGACCGACATCTAGGATTTTCGAGAGAATTATCACACAGAGGTTCCGAACCTGGAGCCGTTCCGTGTAATTGCTGTTCTCCCTTAACTCCTAGGACAGAATGTCCGACATCTAGGATTTTCGAGAAATTTTATCGTGACATTCTGTCCTAGGAGTTAAGGGAGAACAGCAATTACACGGAACGGCTCCAGATTCGGGACCTCTGTGTGCTAATTCTCTCGAAAATCCTAGATGTCGTTCTTACCTCTCGCGTCTTCAAATTTAACGAAATGTATCAAATACATAAAGAATTGTTCGAGAGGACATTCAATTGTGGGAAGCGCAACTGATGAAGGTTCCCTGACCAGAAACAATATATATTATATATAATATATAATGTGTATTGTCTTGCGTACAAAGAAATGACACCTCGAAGAGAGTATTCAATATCTCTGACAGGTGAAGTAACCTGAAAATTTTATCGTGACATTCTGTCCTAGGAGTTAAGGGAGAAGAGCAATTACACGGAACGGCTCCAGATTGGGAACCTCTGTGTGCTAATTCTCTCGAAAATCCTAGATGTCGGTCTTACATCTGGCGTCTACAAAGTTAACGAAATGTACCAAATACATAAAGAATTGTTCGAGAGGACATTCAGTTGTAGGAAGCGCAACTGATGAAGGTTCCCTGGCCAGAAACAATGTTATATATAATATATAATGTATATTGTCTTGCGTACAAAGTAATGACACCTCGAAGAGAGTACTGTTTCAAAATTTTTCATTTACATTTATAATTACATAGAAAAAGAATTTAGTCGTTACTTTAGGACCTCACTGCATAAGGTTGAGCATATGAACATGTAAACTATTACATACCATATATCCGAAATCATTACTTAATCAACGGCCAGAGTGAACGGCCATATACATTACAGGAAAGTCAAATCCAAAAGTATAAGAGATGGAGATATCTCAAAATTTCACACCAACACCAAAAAAAAAAGATGAGAAAAAAATGTTAACAACAGCAAGCAAAACTTAAACAGCATAACTTGAAAGAGTTCTCTTCAGAATTTATATGTGGTGTTCCCAGGGCGACTTTGTTGTAAGATAGTGCATTCACAAATGATGCAATCAAAGAATCATGTTGATCATAAGGGAAAACTTTGGAAAACCTTTTAAACTATCCCGATGTGGGCTTATTCAAAACAACATGACCAATATTAATTCCATTCTTAATTATCCGTAACCATATACTATTCAATTCGTAAACGTGATGTTATTTTCAGGTAAACGATTGAAGGAAACTAGAAAATGCCACAAATGTGCATCAGAGAATAATATAGATCATAGATCAATTTCCATTCTATAGTCAAAATAACTAAAAGACGCAATTTCGGAAAAAAAAATCGTATCTATCACAAATCGTGTTTTTCAAATGTCGACATTCCTCTGTTATAAAATCATTTGCGATGAAAATTCAGTCTATAAACGAAGTAAAAACATAACGGGATAATCGAATAAAAATCTGCTAGTTCATAAAACCTAACTGGGCAAAAAATCATTTGTTCGCTATTAAAAGCACTATATCGTATCAGAAAATCGAGTTAAGGGCAACACAAAGAGAATAAAACAATGGAAAATCGTAACATCCACATCGCATATAGAACGAAGAGACGCGGAGAGTAACAATGTGCCAATTTGTACGTAAACGGGCTATTGTAATCGAAAATATAATAAAAGCATTTTTATAGCAGCTCCCATCTGCCTTCGTATCTTGGAACTAATGATATTACGTACTCCATTTTTGAAGCGTCCTACCTCCCCAGCTAGAAATTCAATTTAAAAGTCATTTGTAGTATGCAGGAATAATGTTAGCTGCGTTGATAATGAATATAATTTTATTCATTACCGACGAAACAAAAATTGATTAGGGAACGTTTAAAAATTATATGACTACTAATACTGTTCTTGTTCGATAAATTGTATAGAGGATAGTTGTTAAAAGTTATACATTTACCGTTTTTGATTCAAATGTCAGTAAATATTTTTAAAAAGCTCATAAAAATAGGTTTTCTCGTTATATTATCAGCTTTAAGCTGAAAACAAAAAATTATATTGGTTAACGTAAACGATTAATTAGTAAAAAAAATATAACGTACCAAATTGACAAGACAAAATGTAGTTTGTGTAGGTGTGAACACGAAGAGCAGAGTGAATTCCGATCATAAAAGTTAAGCACTGACTATGTTTTTCGTGTAAAACAAGTTATTGAAAAGAGGTACGGTACGATTCCGTACCGATTGTCAAACTTTAGTAAGTATTACACTAGAGTGCAATTAACAACACTATCATTAAAGCAATCCTAAATTTATATTGTAACCTGAAACCGTCAATAAAAATCGGAAATTCATCCTCTGAAGAATTTGATGTTAAAAAAGGGTTAAGACAGGGTTGCTGCTAATTTCCCACACGTTTTAAAATATATGTTGCAAAAGCTCAAGATCCACGGAAAAATAAATGTAAAGGCATGGAAGGTCAATTTGCTAATAATAATAATAGACTTTAGGTATACCGTCCTATTTGTCGACGATCAGATTGTATGAGCAAGCGATAAATACGACATTATGTACATGATCAGAAAACTAAAGAAAAACTACACAAAATGGGGACTGAAAATGAATATGGAAAACATGTGTAGGAGAAAAATCATCTGATATTGAGCTGAAGTACAACGGAAAAAGAAAAATGTGCGACCAATATAAATATTTAGCGTTATATTCACTAAGAGACGAACACAACGTAGACATTCAGGAAAAACTCTAAAAATAATAATGATAAGATGTTTGAACGGCATACTATGGGGTTCAGTAATAAACGGAACACTAAAGGTTAGAATATATATTACAATGATTAAAACTGCACTAACATACAGCCTGGAAATCTGGAGACAGAAGAAAAAGACGAATGTTAGAAGAAGGCATTTAAATGGATTTCCTAAGACGATCAGCCAGAATATCTACATTAAAGGGCATTCAAACGTCATTAAAGAAATAATGGGAATACAAGAAACGATTTCAACATATATAGAAAAAATAAAGAACTTACTTGGTTTAGATACGTCCAGAAAATGACTGATGAAAAATATAATGAACTAGACACTACCAGAAAGAAGGAAATGAGACAAAGCAGCAAGGTCATGGACAAAGTTGAAGTATGAGGGAAAGAGAACTTACAAGCCTTGACTGTGAAAACAAAAAGCATTCAGTTCAGTTGTCCAGTGATTCTTGGGGAGTAAGCAGGTTAAGACCCCGTGTTCGATCTAGAGTCGTAAATTCTTATTAATCAGTCTTTTTATTTTGTTTCTTGATAATGGCTCCGAAGCAACAGTCTAAACGTCAAGTATTTTATAGTTTCAAAAAAAATGTGTCACAAATAAGCTGAGATAAAGATGATTAACACGTATTGCTCTGAGTAAACAGAGTTTTGTATACCGTGTGATACTTATATGTGGTCTCTCCAAATCTGGAGTCTTTATTAATCACCGTCTGTTCTAATTACACACATTTTCTTAAGTTTTCGATTTGATATAAATTTTGTCAATAAAATTTTTTCAATGAGAATTTGACTGATTTTCTTGTCTTCCACAGTACGGCAATTTTCTCCGAAACTGCTGGACGGAAAAGGTTTAAGTTTGGCATCAAGTTAGTAAATTTACAAAAATCTCCGGAACTATTGAGCTTAAAATTTGGAAAAAATAGGTAATGTAGAACGTTGTCCAAAGTTACAAGATACCTACAATAATAATTTTGGGGGCAAATTATAGATTTAAATTAAATATATATATATATATATATATATATATATATATATATTTAACGCATCATGTAATATATCATATGAAAGAACTCATTCGGATAAAAACAAATATATTTTTTTCATATTTTAAAGGTAGTTTAAAAGATATTCACAACAATGTACTAAAATTTCCCTATTCCCACTGTATCTACAGAACTATAAGACCCAAAATTTTGGACAAAATTTAATATATAGGGTCTTAGCTGAACTTTACAGAAAAGGTATTGATATAACTCTAGTATTAATTTTGAGAACAATTCACAGAACTAAATAGAAAAATTAAAATTTAAATTGTTTCAAACGTATCATTTAATATATCAGGCTCATTATGAGGAAACAATTTTTTTTTCATATTTTTAAATTATATTAAATAATAAAAATATTAACCATTCCCTCCCTCCTTTACTTCCTAATGCATTAGACCTAATATTTTGAAAATAACTTTGAGTAAAAATAAGTAGCAAACTCGAATATTAGTTTGGGGGCGGCGCCAAAGTATAGAATTAAAGGGAAAAAATTCAATTGTTTAATAGATATTAGATGAAAATATAAAAAATACCCATTCTCCTCTTTATTTCCGAAACTGTAAAGTATTGGGGCTCACTTGCACATTACAGTGAAAATAAGAAGAAAAATCAAATTTTCATTATAGAATCAGGTAAATAAACAATTTTTCAAACGCATCATGTAAAACTTATATCAAATCAAAGGAACACAAATACATTTGTTTTATATATTTAAAATATGTTGTTTAAAATATGTTAACAAAAATATAAAAAATCGACTGATTCTCATGTTTATCTGAGAAACTATACCACCTAAAATTTGGAAAACAATTGAAATATAAGGCCTCATTTGAACAATATAAATAAGGGGTAACCCTGATATTAAGTTTGAGGCCCAAATAACAGAATTAAATGAAAAATAAATAATTTTTTTCGAATGGATCATCTAATATTTTCAAATTATTAAGACAATTTACAAAATTCAACCCATTACCTATATCCTATATTTGCGAACTACTTTGGAAAGAATTCAGAATATAGGGCACCACTCAAAATTTACAAGTAAAACCCAAAATACTAACATTAATTTATAAACCTAAATGGAAAATATATTTTTTAAGTGCACCCGTAACGTAATGTATCAAATGAAAGGAATCGCCATAAAAATACAAATACATTTTTTTTGTATTTTAAAAATAATTTGTGTAAAATATTTATTATTTCAAATTTGATCCACTCTTCCTTTTACCTTCCAAACTTTTAAACCTAAAATTCAGACAAATGTTTCTATAGAGCTTCACTGAAAGTTCATGGGTAAAATAAAGAGAAATGTCTAATCTTAATTTTGGGGGAAAATTTAAAAAACATTTTTATAGAAATCAAGCTCATCATGTAGCAGATAAAATAAAAAGACTCGGGAGACATAAATATACGACTGTATACATATATATTTTTATAAATTGAAAACGGTTAGTTTAAAATATATTAAGGAAACTATAACAAAATCCTCTTATTCTTTGCTTGTCTGAAACTGGAATAACATAAAAATATATATGATTTACCTACATTGTATCAGATCAGGTGGTACGCATACTAAAGGTTCTAGTATGCGAGTCCAACTCACACTTGACCAAATTATTTATTCTTCTAGTAGTAGGTTTTTCCATCACTTTGTTCCACTTTTGAATTTCAAAAACTTATCTGTTGAATGAAAAAACTGAAGAGAGAAATACACATTGGTGGACAAAATAGCATCATTTAACCACGCATTTAATTGATCTAATAGGGTTGAATTTTGCAGTGGCGAAGTGAAGCAAAAATGCGTCAGAAAGGATCAGCGTTGCTGGAGAACGATCTCTCTGTTATTTATATAAACGCTACTTTCATTTGTAGTGGAGTAGTACTGCGTTGATAATGTAAATATTTGGTCCTGAATTATAAAATTAGAAGTTATGGAAAATAAGCAAGGTTAAATGAAATTTTAATGTAATTATAAATTTAATTCAAGTACATAAAAGTGATTTAAGTGAATGTTGGTTTAAATTAGTTTAAGGGTAATACTAGTGCCAAATACAAAAATATGGAGAAAAAAAAAGAGCATAAAAGTGTCACCAAGAAACCGATTTGTAAAGTCTTGACTATAATAGAAAATCGGGAACAAACCATAAACTTAGATGTAATCGAATAACTTGACGAAAGTCAGTTACATGATTTAAGCAAGAACGGCAAAATTTAGTCAAAACATTAGAAGACAAAGATCAAGAACCTATTACATTACTAGAAGAAAAATAACAACAAGAACGACTAACGCTTTTTTGGAAATGTTAGACACCGTAGAAGAGAGCTTCGTGGTGTTGGGACTAAAACATTCAGCGGTGCCCAAGCTGAGTCTCCCAAAGATAAATCGGGATACGAAAAAAAATGTAATATCCGTTTTTGACGCATCTGAATTGAAAATAATTTAGCCAACAAATATGATGAAAGGAGGAGTGGGAGGCGCCTATCTTCAGTTAGAAAATATTGTCACCCAAGCTTCAGGATGCAACCACTCCGTCCCAAGATGAGCTGTTGCTGCGACGGGCATGCTTGGAGAAGATAAGAAGCAATACCGGAAAGCGCACGAATGCCGATAATAAAGGAAAGATATCCTTCGACTCTAGGATAAGTTCTAGTGTCTTTGTGTTAGTTGTATGAATACTATTTTCGTTTGTAGTAGAGTACTCCGAAAAAAACGTAACGCACGGTGAGAAATGAAAGAAAACCTAGTAGACATATTTAATTTAAGGTCGCTTCTGATTGGTGCTTGTTTGCTTCAGTCAAGTGACATGTGGCTATTGCTTGCAGCACTAGAAAGAGACAGATACGGCCACTCGGTTTCATTTCTTTCTTATCAGGCGTTACCATTCCACTTGTACAGATGCCCGTAGCCCACGCTCTCTATCTTAAGTACTACTATACAAAGAATCCTACTCGAAATTAATAATCTGCCTCAAAAATTGTTTTTCCGAATAAACATTAGAAACAAAAACATTTCCTAAACGCTCTATTGATGATAAAACTTAATACTGAAAATTCCAGCCTATTCGAGAAAAGAAATTATGTACCTTCGAAAAGTAGGATTACTACGGAAATGTTCCAGTGCGAATACGATAGATGTGTTTAGGTCGACGTACAGCAGAAGTCGAGTTCAGTAGATAGTGAATTAGTGTATCAGTTGATATTTGATTGACAGAATGAGTTAGGGAAATAGTTGTGAAGTTGTAGTTATAATAAAGATGATTATTTTCTGGAGTAAATTAGTTGTTATAGAACCCACAGACCATCTATATCAATATGAAACACCATTTATTGCAAAATTTAATTCAAGACAGAACTTTTCCTCATTAATTAATTATTTAATTTGTGAAAAAAAGTAATATAAACTGGTTTCTATAACACTAATAAGAAAGGCTTATGCTGTATGTTCACTGGAACTATAACAGTATTTGTGCCTAAAGGAAGGTATATTAGAATAACTTAAGTTACACAATTAAAACGAATAAATAATAAAGTAATACATTAATTAAATAGTGTTAAAACATAAACAGACGAAAAAAATTTGAAAAAATCTGCTATTATAACGCTTCCAACCAAAAACAATAATTAATATTAACACATTTTTACCAACTACTACTTTACGTAATATTTTTTATGATTTATCTATTAAAATTTTAAATGCAATTTATCTTGTACAATATTAGTAGACAAACACACTTGTGTTTTCAAACTGTTAAACTAAAATCACTAAAATTATATGTAAGCACACTGTAGTAGGCAAATAGTCCGTTCTCATCGTTTTTGCATTCTGTGATCGCAATCTAATTGTGTAAGTGACCTTTTTGAAACTATTGCTTTGGTTGGAAAATATTCAATAAATCCTCTCCAGAATATTCTAACGCTATCCAGTAGATACTAGTTTTATATGTTCTATTGTGACAGATTCATCTTCACCAATGTCAGTTTGCATTTTTTATCTTTAAGTTTACCTTTGACGTTATCGTCCAACAACTTTGGAGTTCTTATTAATTTCATTTGACTGATTGGAGAGTTAAATTATTCAGGTTTAATGGATCAAGTTATATTATTTCGCTTTTTGGAATGTCCCAATTTGATTTCCTTTGACGTTTTTCTTGAATTATGTGCAATTTTTCTGAGTGACTATACGGACCTGTCATTATGTCAAGCCACAAATAGCTATTACATCATGGAGAGAATTATTATCGTTCTTTTTAACCGACTTCCAAAAAGGAGGAGGTTATCAATTCGTCGGCACGTTTCTTATGTATGCTCAGTAATTATTCAAAAACGGCTTAGGCCAGTTTGATAATTTAAACTGCATTATATTAAGGAATATTAAGTGAGATTTACGGTTTTCCAGAAAATCAGAAAAAGCAGTAAATAAGGCACTACACTTCAGTAAATTTCAATGAATCTACACTGTTTTCCCTCAATTTGAATTTGAATATTTTAAATAGTATAATTTTATATAACGCAAAACATACCGTTTTTATGAAAATCGTAAAAATATGTGCAAAATATTAATCAAATTTTCATTATAAATATCTACCTTAAATCTCAAGGTATGTCATGAAAGTATATCGTACGGGGTGTTTATAACGGTTTTTACTTTATAGGACTTGCATTCGAGTGAAATGGCACAAAATATTCCATTAGTGTATCGAAAAGAAAAATTAATAGGTAAGCGATCTTTTACGGTACACGGTGGGAGGTGTGTGTATGTGTGAGTGCGTGCACCGAAATTCAAGCAGCAAGCAATGTCTGCAGTTGAAATATAGGGCGAAGTAAAATTATAGTTAGACATGTGGGTTCAACAACATTCTACAAATAAATAGGACATTGGATGGTACATAAGCAGTTTCATATATCCTATATATGCAACTGCTAAATGTTTTAATATAAGGTGAAATAGAATTAAAGTTATACAGGGTGGTTCAAAAATGTTGTATTGGATGGCACATAAGTAGAGTGAGTAGAGATATATAGTGCGGAGGGTTCAAAAAATGTTAGAAGCAGTTGCATATACAAAAAAATTATATACTGTGGAACATAGGTAGTTGCTTTTACTTGACATATGGGTCGAAGTAAAATTATAGGTATACAGGGTGATTAAAACAATATAAAAATATAAACATCGTGTAGAGTTGAATTATAGTTGTACAAGGTGATTCAAAAAATGATAGACAAATAATTTATGTTGGGTGACCAATACACATAAACATATACAGGGTGGTTGCAATATAGGGTGAATTAGAGTTACACTTATATAAAGTGGGCCAAATAATAACACAAATTACAAGTTAAAAAATATGTGGATAATATAGAAAAAAATACAAATTAGAGCGGAAAGGAGACATAAGAATACGCTCAAATAATCAATAAAATTGTACTTTAAATAAGATAAAAAAGAATATATGCCAGAAAATAGTTATTGATTGCATACGGTTTCTAAACGGTTTTTATTTTAAGCCAGTTGAAGTCGGTTCTTTTCTAAATATAAGTTATTTTTCAGTCAGACCTATAGCCCTTCATACTATGTTACACGATACCGTAACTTTTTGTACAGGGTTAGAAGGAATGTGGCAGTTATAAATTGCATGATAAAGTAGTCATTGTGTTAAATGTCTTTTAAGCATCTCTGGGCTATCTATTTGTTATTTTAGTGCATGTAGAAGTTATGAGCATAACATATCTGGTAGCTTTATTAATAAGTTTCTAATAAAAACTTAAAACAAGTTAATAAGTAGTTATATTTAATAATTATTTAGCTACTTTCATTCCTGAGAAATTTATAACTTATTATTCCAGGAATTAATTGGAAACATTTTAATATACGGCATCTTAACTCAATATCAAATTTTAATTTCTCAGTGTGTATTTAGTTTGCTATGATATATTTCCTTAAAATATGTCAGATTATTAAAACACCCTGGGAATCACTATATTGGAGTATTTTCCATTTAAGTCTATTCTCACAGTAGCTGTTACGAGCATAACCCAAAATCACATTATTATCTAAACAGAACTATACTATTGAGTCAAACTTTAATGTTAATCACAGTACAACCGGATTTTGATTATTTGCTCAAGTAATTCATTTATTATACAAGTTCCTTATAGAATTACATTTGCAATTCCATATCTTAAAAAACAAATTTGTCGACTTAAATAAAATATATAAAAGATTTGTATATCTTTAACGTATATGACAAAATAAAAAGGTTATTCTATCATTCAATGTGCATGTCAGCTAATTCCCAATGCACGCTACTATAAGCGAATTTTCGATGAAAAGAAAATCAATTTAATAAATTGACGGCAATATTTCAAAGTGGCATAAATAAAAAATATCACTGAAATATATCATTACTCTTATCGTTCGTGATCTAAAACAAAAAGAAATCACCACAATTCAATCCAATAAAAGTAATAACCCATAATGAATATAAGGATAACGCCCTAGATAAAAGAGATGCGTGCCAAACTTCATTGGTATTAACTAAAGTGGTTGGTGGTTCCGATTGCACAGAACGCGTTTTAAAAGGTCTACTAATTCTCCACTTATCTACCCTTCATCTCGAAAGGTCCTAATAGAAAACTTAAAAGGGTTTCTAAGGTGGTGTTGTTCTAAATAAAAAATTACGTAAGCTTTTTAGGGATTTTATCAATAGTGACGTGTTGTTATAGTAATACCTTTTTGGCATTAACAGATTTTTACCTGGAGATTAGGACTAATGGTGGCTAATTAAATTTTCAGAATCCATAATATGGGTGCGGATTAATGTCAAAATGTCGGGAGACCGTTAAGAGATTTCAATTGGAACTGAAATGTTTTCATATTCAAAACACTTCTGATCCTTGTATTAATTCACTTAAATAAACATTTAAATTAATTGCCTCAGATGTTGGCATACCGTGTATTTTTCAGACTCTATGTTTAGATTTCTTTAATTTTTAGGATATTTTTGGAACTATATTTTATATGTTTGGAACACCTTTAATTTTCTTAGTAATATGTTCCTTCCTGAATGTTTATTACATCTGCGTATTTTATTCCTCATTCTATAAATCACGTTCTCCTGTGATATTGAAAAGTCTCATATAGTTTTCTCTTTTGAAAAGCGATAATAAACATTACATAGAAAATTTTAGACGGATCTCTATTATTAGTTGTATTGTTAAACAATTTGAACCCCTTATAAACCATATTGTTAATGTTGGTCTGGAGCTGGTAGACAATGTAATTCGTTCCTTGAACCTCCATAGTCTTGAAATGATTGATCTCACAACGTTTCAATATGATGGAAAGTTCAGATTACCCGTCGTATTTAAACCCTTAACCAGTCGTGGTCATTGGGTCGCTTAATCCCGTCTCGTCCAATCAGCGTAGCCGGACCTGGCGATTAGTTGTCGGCGATGCGTGGCGGCAGTGGCTCAAGAAGAGATCTCCAAACGTTTGTAATTTGGACGCTGGCTTGTACACCAACGTATGAATTAACTCTTCAAAAAAAAAACAACCTCCATCGCTGTGACTGTTTTTTTCTTGACATGTTCAGTGTATGAATACTTCAAGCACACTTCTAGTTTCCTCGTATATCAATCCTGATAAACACCACCACGTCTTGCTAAACGTCTTATGGCTGGATATGTTATACCTTGGATATTATCAAGCAGCACTTCACGATGACGTTTTGCGCCTCCTTTTACTAAACTTTTGTCAACTTCGCCTCTTCCAGTCATTTTAAAATAATACAAACGTACACTTTGTCGTTAGTAAAGAAACTGACCAACATCTACATGGAATGGTTCGAAGATAATACCCTGAAGGCGTACGAGAAGCAACCAACATTCTGGTTAAGGTATGTCGATGACACTTTCATTATTTGACAACATGGGGAGCGAGAAATACAGGCATTTCTGGAGCATCTAAACCGATCACAACCATCCATCAGATTCACCATTGAGGGGGAAGAGAGTGGGTGCCTACCATTTCTTGACGTGAAGTGCCAAAGGACTAGGACCGGAATCGAGACAACAGTATACAGGAAGGCTACACATACAGGGTTATACTTACACTACAACTCTAACCATCCATCAACAACGACATCTGGCATCGGCAAAACATTAGTCTGTAGAGCCAAAAGTATTTGCAGCACACCAGAGGCACTCAAAGAAGAAAAAATGAAAGTAAGAGAAGACCTTTGATGAACGGATATCCGGAAATCATTATTAACAAGGCATTTGAACAACTGGAGAAACCACCTAGGTAGGAAGAGAAAACCACGATAGCAACCGTATTACCACCATACACCAAAGGCTTGTCGAAAAACCTTAGAAGTATTGGAAGATCTGATATCAAAATGGTTTTCAAGAGCAACAACACCTTGAGAAGCATGATCACAAAAACAAAGAAGGATAATCCTGCAGTACCAAAAAACTGCAATGGGGCAAACTCCACACTGTGGAGGCTAAGCGTCACCAGAGTTAAGGAGCACCGAATAGCTGCTCAAATGGAAGAGCTATAAAAGTCCATATTAGCTAATCATGCATGGACTGAACACCACAACATCAACTGGGACCCGACAAGGGTAATTCACAAGGAAGAGCACAGATATAAAAGAAAATTCATTGAGACGGCACACATAGTCTCTGATGAGAATATAATCAGCCAGCCTAGTGTCCAAATGAAAAACGTTTGGAGACCTCTTCTTGAGCCACTGCCATCACGCATCACCGACAACCAATCGCCAGGTCCGGCTACGCTGATTGGACAAGACAGGGGATTAAGCAACCCAATGACCATGACCGGTTAAGGATATAAATACGACGGGTAATCTGAATTACCCATCATTTATCTGATGACGACAGCAGATCCAAAGCTATTGAAACGTTGTGAGATCAATCATTTCAAGACGACGGAAGTGCAAGGAAACTTCGATGAACATATTGTTAATATTATTTTTAATGGTTAACCCCAATTTGCAAATTTCCAACAAATTCATAAACATTTTATTAATTAATCTATGTTCAAATACAGAAGAGCAAGAGACACTGTATCTTTATATTTAAATAACTAATTGTATTATTAAAAAACTTCTAATGAATGTTTTACCATCCTGTTGGTTGATTACATTAATCTTATCTCAAGTATATTCGCATATCTACACATTATATTCTATGTGTTCTTGGATACTCCAATTTAACTCAGTTCAATGAATTATACCGTGGGGTACTCCCTCATTATTTTTCGAATTTTCATTTTTACTTATTCATTCAATTTTCGGTTTGATTAAAACACATTTAATTATCAAACAATTCTGTGTGGCCACAACTAATATTGTGGTTGTAAAACTATTGGGTTCATTTATTTTTACTGAATTGTCAGACTTCCCAATTTATTTTAGTACTGCACATATATTTTGTCCTTTATATTAACACCCATAGAATTTTCTTAATGGCTTCAGTTAACAATACATAATCTTCTAAACTAATACCAATCTAGAGCTATTTTTAACAATAGCTTCATCGAAATGTTTTCCAACACGTTGTTGAATGGCCGAATATTTATATCATATTGTCAAAAGGTGTTGTATAGAAACTACATTAAGTACACATTATCACCTTCAACAAAATAAAGCCCTTAGTTCACACATTTTCAGTTTAACGAACAGATACTGCAAACATTTTCATTCACACTTAACAATTACAAAACGGGACCACTCTTGTAACATAAAAAGCAGAAGCCCAGCAGAGCGAATAAATGTAGTATGGACAACAAGCAACAAAAGTAATCTCTGTAATATGCTTGTTCCCTATTGTGGGTGACTTGAAAAGAGCACACTGAATAATAAGTCTAACCTCAATATTTGTCGGTATATAGCATTTCAAGGATCTTCTTTTTCATTATATTTACAGTATCTTTTGCGGATCTTGTGCTTAACAAGCACTATCAAAAGGCGGCTTAGCTTCTTCTTTGCATTTGTTTGCAGTGGGTATTGTTATTTGGAGGTATGTTTGTTATTAAGGATGTACCCCCGTTGAGCTGTGGCCCGTGGCTTGATGTTTTAAAAGGCTGGATATATTGAGTTATATGGTTAAATAATGCATCGGAAGTTTGTGAAAAAAACACAATCCTATTCTACAATAAGGAACCGCAATTATTTTTAAGAACTAAAAAAGTATAATTGTGGAAGTTCATACTGTGCCACAGTCAATCATCATGATCAAGTGATGTTAGCTTTAGATTGTTGCTGAATTATCTACAACGAATTTTATTCTGTGAAGACGGGCCCTGAATAATTCATATTAAATGCTTGTTATTTCCACGTATTTCTATAATTACCATAATTTGATTTAGTTGGCTGTGTTGAAAGTTTCTAATAATCGATGAAACATATGTGAGTTTCAAGATTGTATTTTGTCCTTTTTTTCTGCTAGTTGTTATCTGCTGTATTACTGTGACATTGTCCATACAAGACCTTATCTTTCAGAATCAATTTGAATCTTGTGTTAACACCTCATTGGCATCAAATCTCAGAGATTCTTAGGGATAATTTGTATATAATATTAACCTAATAAAGAAATTCGTCTGTAGTTTAAATATATTTTTCTGTAAGCTTTTTTGTAGAGGTAATCCACATCTACTACAGTCCATCGAACAGGACATTGGTACTTTTTCCTTTTCCTGTACAGACGTAAAAGTGTAAGACTCTAACTAAATACGCTCGTCGCATTTGTGTTTCTCTGAACTTATTGTATCCGTATGAGCAACTTTTCTATTACACACGTGCTATAGGTAAAGTTTATTTTCGTCAACTGATATTTCATTTCCATTTTATTTCATTTTTTGTGCTTAAACGTGTTTCTTCGTTTTATAGATTTTCTACATTTGTTTCAACGTTATTTTCTTCTGTCAAGAAATCTTGGTAATGCTTAATCCACGTATAAAAGTCCATGTTAGTTTTTTGCTATAGTTGTAGTCTGAAAATCCAACCAGAAGAAATACATTTGAGGTACAAACATGTAAAGCTATGCGTAGACGTGTGTAGAACGGTATTCTATGATGTTGACAAATGTTAACAACCTCAGAGTGCCTGTACCAACCGTGCCGCATGGAAACACCAGCAGAAAAGTTGAAAACAATATTGAAATAACTAAATTTATAAAAGTGTCCAGGCTATCAATTGATGACCTGGGATTTAGCCTTGACATTCAAGATTGAGTTAATTTTTTAAAAGAACGGGAAAAGATTCCGCTAAATTTGGTCTTAACCATGACGTTGAAGAAAATTTCAAAGTAAAATACTTTTTATTTTCATTTTCTAAATACACGGAAAGAAAAAAATCTATACGTCGGAATAGGATCTTGACCATGATATGAAATATGCTCAACACCTTGCCTTAATTGGCTGGGTGATCACCAACAGGTTGCGTTAATCGGCCACCTGAACACAACAACATCATATCAGCTGGGTGAACACAGAATATTGCCTTGAATGACTTGGTGAACATAACGCGTTGCCTTGACTAGCCGGGTGAACACAATATCTTGTGTTGACTGGTCGGTGAGTTTTGTGACAAATGAAGAAATATTACCCTGACCATAATTTGATCTTAAAGGTCAAGGTCTTGGGCAAGTTTTTGGCTGAAATTCCAATTTTCCAGTTTTGCAAAAATTAATTAGAAAATTATAAATATACAAGAAACTGTACTTGACCTTAAAGTGACCTTAAATCTCATAGGGCAGGTTATGGTTAACGTTATATTCGGTAAATACTTTCCAGTAAGAACATGAACAAATTTATTATATTTGACCGTGAAGTTACCTTCAAGGTCACAGTGAAGGTCATTGTCTAACCCAGATTTATGCGTAAAGATATTCTTCTTTCCGTAACTGCATCGGTACAAAAAAGTTTCATTTAAAAATTTTAAAAATATATATTTGACCTTTAACTGATCTTTAAAGTATTGGTTTGGATCATGCGCAACATTATATTCAGACGTAACGACTTTCTTCTTTCCATGTATGCATAGGAAGAATTAATATACATTGATAAAATGAATAATTTGGTCAAGTGAGAGTTGGACTCGCATACTAAGGGTACCGTACCACCTTCAAAATTCGCTTGATTTTTATAAGAATACATGTGTATTTAGTTTTCTACTTTGGTCCCCAAAAATTAACATTAGAGTTTTATTTTACTAGTAAACTTTCACGGAAACCTTTTATAATCGACTGTCTGAATTTTGAGGCTCTATAGATTGGAAGATAAAGGGCAAAATAGGTCAAGTTTTAAATTATAAATTATAAAATCTGTTATTCAAATTATTTAAAAATACAAATAATATATAATTTTCAAAATTTAAATACTGTAATTTCTAAAATGGGTATTAAGTCGATGTTTAATATTTTTGCTAATATCTTTTAAACAAATGATTTAAAAATATGATATATTTGTAATTCTTGATATATTACATATATATGATATATATGATGATGATGAAAAATTGAATTTTTATTTTCCATTTAATTGTATAAATTGTCCCTAAAATTACTATGGAGGTTTTCTAATAATTTTTCTTATAAATTTCAAGTGAGCCCCAGTACCACTTATTATTTCCAAAATTTTAGGTACTATGGTGTCGGAAATAAAGCGATAAATGAGATTTTTGATATCTTTATGTTAATATCTTGTAAATAATTATTCCTCATAATGAGCCTCTTCATCTTATATGCATGATGCGTTAAAAAAATATATTTTATTTTCCGTTTAATTCTATAATTTGGCCCCCAATATTAATATTAGGGATTTCTTCGTATTTTTCCTGTAAACAAAAAAAATAGTTCTTATAGTTTGGGGAATAAAAGGGGGAATAAGTAATTTTTTTAATATTTTTTTAAAATGTATTTTAAAATATTAATTTAAAAAAAATGAAAAAAAAAACATATTTGTATTGGTCATAATGAGCCCTGTGATTTGATATATTACATGATCCGTTAGAAACAAGTTTAATTTTTTATTTTCCAATTAATTTTATAATTTGCCCCCCAAAATGAATATTAGGGGTTTCTTCTTATTTTTCCAGTAAAGCTCAGGTGAGGCGCTATACCTTAATTTTTATTCAAAATTTTATAGCCTATGATTTCTTAGATAAGGGAGGGGGGGAATGGGTAATTTTTTTTATATTTTTGTTAATATCTTTTAATTATTTGATTTTAAAAATATGAAAAAGTTATATTTGTTTTCATCATAATGAGACCTTTCATTTGATATATAACATGATAGGTTAGAAACAATTTTAATTTTATATTTTCCATTTAATTCTGTAATTTGCCCTCCAAAATTAAAAGTAGAGGTTTCTCCTTATTTTTCCAGTAAAGTTCAGGTCAAACTCTATGCACAGAATTTTTTTCAAAACTTTACGTTTTATAGTTTCGGAGATAAGGGAGGGGAATGGGTAAATTTTGGTATATTTTCGTTAATATCTTTTAAATTAGTTTTTGTAAATCCGAAAAAAATATATTGGTGTTCCTCAGAATAAGACCTTTCATTTGATGTATTATATGATGCGTTTTAAAAAATTTTAATTTTGAAATTTTCATTTAATTCTATAATTTGCCCCCCAAAATTAATATTAATGATTTCTTCTTATTTTTCCTGTAAAGTTCGGGCAACATTCTATATTTCCTGTTTTTTTTTCAAAATTTTAGGCTCAGTAGTTTCGGAGATCAGGGGGGGAACTATCGATTTTTTTAGTTTTCCCCCCATAAGTACCCCTAAAATCAAAATTTCTTCTTTTGCGATATGTACTCCTGATCGGGTCACCAAACTATAAATTGATACCAAATTTCAACCTCTTCCGTCCAGTAGTTTAGGAGAAAATTGCTGTGATGTAACAGAGGCAGAAATCCGGAGTGATATTATAAAGGTATCGGTATATTGTATATCCGGAATTAGTTCCCAAATAGCTATGATGAAACAAAAGCTCTGTTTGAGCCATAAATGGATTATTAAACTCATCAAGTCAAGGCACTGACAACTGGATATTGTCTGGATTAATTATTGAAGAACCTACTACCGTATATTATTTTCAAAACATTTGGTAATGAAAATTACTTTTGTTGGAACAAATTGGGAAAAACTAGTTGAACACTAGAACATCTGGCCGCAACTTTGTAAAATAATGACGGGCAGCAAACGAACAGGACATATCTGCTGTGTCAACTTTTTCTTGTTTGTTTTCTTCAGTTCACTGTGAAACTAGTACCGTAATTCATGAACCAGTTATACACTTTTCTAAATTAAAATATCTTTTTATTTTTATTTCAAAGTTTTCTGACATTATTTACAAGACATTCCTAGACAACTACTCCATTTTCTACCATTCAACTTGAAACTGGAAGATAATTGCTGAATATTTAAATAAATACATCAGATTTAAATGCCCAAGCTTTTACACTAGTATATCTGACTTTCCAGTACAATCTTAAATGTATATTGGTGTATCTTAGATAATTGTGATTTTTACAAATAACATTTTTTAAATCAAAAATGCTTTAAAACTTGTGCTCTGGATGCTATTGGTCTTTTATCAAGCTCAAAAATAACCCTGTAACGTAGTTCTACTACAACTTCAATAGAAAACAAAGTAGAACAAAAATTAGAAATTTTACGACCACGGTACTGACACCAAAATGAAATATTAAAAATACCTGCCTAAAAATTTCTTTAAATTCTTAAAATAATTAAACAAATGATAAATTATAGGACTTTGATAATCATACAGAGACATTTACCGTAGTTTCTTTCTAGATTTTAAGAATCCTTAAAATTTATTAAGAGTATAATTAAAATAACAATTTTTATAATCGTCTTAAAATAAAACATAGTTTAACATTAGTTAAATCTATTATTCCTTTCTACCTATCAATATTAGGACATAATTGCAGCATAATTTGAAGAATTATACAATAGACGACTCTATAGAAATTATACATTTAGTTTGAAAAACCAAAATCAGACATCGGTACGGACATTTTGGGTATATTTCTGTAAGTTATTCATGATCCTTGAATACTTATGCTTTAATATAGAATGTCGACGGTAATATACTATCAAATTTCTCATATTTATAATTATCTGACAAAAAAAATCATGTTGAGTAATAAATAAAGTACTAGACATAAAAAATTACAGTTATCTTAGAATCACCGAGATACACAGTTCTAAAAGTAAGTTGTGTTCCAGTGATAGTTATAATCCGTAGACTATAGCTATTTCAGTTCGTTTTTCAGCATTCCTGTGGGCTTTTACATTTTAGTGGAGGGAGATAAACTGATCTTAATTTAATATGTTGAAATAATTATAATTTTTTCCATGAACTAGCTGGAAGTTTGATTTAATAAAAAAAAATTATTGTATTGTCTTCATACAGGCAACGAGTTTGCATTCCAAAAATCCTGATTTAGACTTGGAGTTACTTTAAGATATAGCAGAAAATACACTAAAATATAGCAGTAACTACGGAGTCAAAACTATCTAAAAGGAACAGGATGTTAGGTACCCGCAGAACCTATACAAAAATCCTAATGTTTTGGAGATAAATTTAAAAAATATATTTCCGTCATCAACGATATCAAATACAGAGACCATTTTTTGACTCCATATAGATAATTTAAAAAGTATTGAAGAAAATATACTACTATCGAGCACTGTTTTTGAAACCACAGAGGCAAAAATCTAAAAAATAGGGAATGTAGGGCTTCATATACATAGACTAAAATTCAACTATAAGAAAAAAAATTAAATTATACACTTCACAGCAATATACAATGTTAAAAACACAACTGTTCAATTAACAATTTTATGTAAAGATGTTTTGATTTTAAATATTATCTTGCTGAAAATATCTCTAACGAAGCATTGAAAGAAATAAAATTTTATTTTATTTACATTTTCTTCACTGCAAACTACGCCTATGAAGTATTACTATATTTCATTTCGATTTCACGGTTCATTCAGTAATTTATTTTGCAGATGTTCTTTCCCTATCAACATTGACATCTCTCCTAAGAATAAGTAGTATTGTATGATTGTATTATAACCTTTTAGAATGAATTTATCAGTTATCGGTTTGTAGAAACTCTCAGTAGGTGAGCACCATTTGTTATTTTATCATATAATCTTCGGAATGAAATTATTGATGCACGTGTTAGATATGGAATAATAAATACGGCTCACTTACTAAGCAGTACGATGGGATATCATTAAGATTTAATTAATAGCTACTGAGTAACTTGTTGTATGAATTTTCCAATTGCAGAACAAATGAATATATATATATATATATATATATATATATATATATATATTAGGTGGTTTCCGGGAATTCATCCGCGTAGTTGATAACTGATCCCTGCCGGGATCGATGGTAAAATGACGACGTTTCGGCAGAGTCACATCCGCCCTCTTCAGGTCGGTTCGCATAATTCTCGTAGCCTTCTGCTTTCGCTTCTAGTTACTCGAATACTAAGAACTAACTAACTAACTAACTATTTCCAAACCATCAGAAATCCGGATATCTGTGTTTGTCATACACAGTATCATCTGTGGGTTATTTGGTCCGGTTTTATCTATAGCCTTTCCAACCAAGTAATCACTGTCCCGCCTCCGCTATTTCAATGCAGCTCCCAGGATTTCTTTCGAACGGCCGATGAATAATTACTTCCACTGACCAGGAATTCTAGTTGAAGATTGCAAATTTATTGAATATCTTTGAGTTGATGATCAGCTATGTCATTAAAAATTCCACATTTAAATATCTAAGAAAGTCGTACTTAAGTCTAACATGTATCCATGTTGACTAATTAGGTGCATACATAGTATCAAATCATCCTCCATATTTGCTATTAGAATCGTATGCCGGATTCTGTTGTCCCCTGTACATCTGCCCTTCCCTCTATTGACTCGCCGGTGACTGTTTTTAGCTGGATGTTGTTGTTAATTGGCAGGATTTGATCTCAAGCCATTGGGCCAGGTAATGGACACAACAGCATGTTGTCAAATATGAAGGTGATTGCTCTGCCATTCAGGGTGTCCTTAATGACTAAGTTGCTGGCTACTTTCAACGCACAGCGCAGAGCTACTATTTTATACGCCACAATGTGTTTTATTTCTCTGAAATTCAACATCTCTGATACCATATATCAAAAATTTGTGTAGCGAATCATTTTTCTTATGTCCTCTGTTGTGGATATGCTGAGTATGTTAAACGGCTAATGTTTGCTTCAGACTCTTGTAAGCTCTCTCCAGAATTTTTATGTTTTCCCATGTAATTACACATTGCACTTGTTATAACTTTTGCCTAATACTGAAGGGCTCCTTAAAGAAATTCCATGAAAGGTATATTTTTCTTGGCGCTCCCAGCCGTTAATTACTGCCAATATTTCAAATTTTCATTTGTATGTACGCCACGCGGACCAACTTTCGAAGATCAATTGATTTCATACTTTACTTATTTTCGAGGCTATCCTTTGACCTTGATGAACTGATTAATTAACTTGTTGAATTGTATTAATATTTGTATTAATTGTTGGAATTGTTCTCTTTGCATTTTTAATTCATCTTGCCTTTTTAATCCAAAATAGTTTTATTACAACACTATTAGCAATCAATGATTCAGGCGTGTGCATTAGACCGCCCTTCAAGTGTCGTTTCATTTGGTGCTGTTAATGAGTGCATGGTGTCTACCTCATTTTGCATGTGGGCTTTGATCAGGTATTTGTGGGTTACACTTCTTATGTTGAGGTGAGATACAGCATAAAAGTAGAGTGCGACTATGAGCTTAATTTTCTGCTATTGAAGAATGTATTTATTAATCCAGGCCCATTGAATTCATTCCAAACGAATCTATTAAATTCGTTACTCTACAAGTCGTAAATTTGTATACTAAATACATTTAATTTAGACTGTGACACCTCCCTTTGGATAATAAAATACGGTTTGTAAGTCTTACAGTCTTATACCATAACTGCAGCGTCATTTTCTCCTTATCAAACTCCATTGTAGATAATTCTTTTTTCACGAAGAGTCGATAATAATATTATTTTTCTTACCTATATCTTTACTCTCAGCGATATAAGTGATTTTTAAAAAATATTAAAAATCTGAAGCTTTTTTATTTACTGTCGGTTATTTAGTCTGTGTGAATATCCGCAATGGAGTTACTTCCATCAACAAAGTATTTACTAGTCCTGACACGTGTATAATGGATTTAGATTTTGGATTAATTTTTAACAATATTCTTTACAGCTTCATTGAAAATATCGTCAATTTACTTTTTCTGGAACAATCCGAATAGAACGATCGTTTATATAGTAGGTATGATTATTAACGCTTTTCTTGCACCGACTCGCACATACTGATATGTAGATTGAATGGTTTTCATATTATTGGCATTAATTCTTCGTTGTTTGTCTAAGTTCCAACATGAAGTAAAACTTTGCATTAGTTCTTCTGCAATGTACTTTAAGATATATATCACTTTACCCTTTTTCCAAGGGGTCCTTTTGGCTCTCTTCCCAAATTTTGTTACCTGCAGTGTGTATTTCGTATCGCTTTCCACTGATTCTAAACTTCTTGTGTGGTTTGCTTATTCAGGATTTCTTAGTTCTTTTACACTTAATTTCTTTCTTGCATGGAGTTGTTTCAATGGAGATGGAGTGGCAGAAAAAGTAGAAATATTCTGATTGAATTCAAAAGAGGCGTAAATAAACATACTTGTTTCGATTTTGGCGTCATTGGTATCGCAGTTACCTTTTTAGTAGTAGCTTTGCCATCATTGTCGCTCTCACAGCTAGGTTGGATATTAAAAAGTTAATCACCATTATCTTCGGAAGATACACTTTAAATTCTGGATCCGATCTGGATCCAACACACTGAAAAGCATTACTCGTTGTCTCCAAGGTGAATAGCAGAAACTGATACATTTTCTTGAAAAATATCATGCTGGATTAGAGAATGAAAGTCATTCTTACAAATAAAATGTAAAAATAAATCAATACAAATTCAATTGGGAAACTATATGAATAAGAACGATATAACTTTGAATAAAAATAAATAAAATCGTATTAACTTTCTCCTTTCCTATTGGTATTCAGTTTTGCACAAGTAGCTCAGGACGTATGTTTTATATTTACATTTCTTCTGTATTTTCTACTTTCTTTTTTAAGCAATTAAAACCATTTTTTCTTCTCGACTAATAGATGCACGATTTTCTTTCTTGCAACAAAATTATACTATAAAGTATAACTACAGTACTTACCAACTTAATTATTTGTCGAAAATTCTTTCGTTTGTTGTAGAATAACTAATTAATAATTTATTACAACAATACTGCAATAACAGGAAATAATTCAGACGTGAGTGCTAACGACTATTTAGTGCAAGAGTGTCATAACAAAACATATTTCAAAAACCCATGATTAAGAAACGAAGGTTTTTTTTGAAGCAATGTCTAAACATTAAATGGTATCACAATCAACACAATACCTTTCTGCAAGAACGACATATCACTAAATAACCCTTTCCAATATTTCCATGCACCAATTAATATATTAAAAAAATACACTATGCATAATAAAAAACAAGGTAGAAAGTAATTTTACCTTTTCAATAATATGGTCACAAAATGAATTATGATACTGTTCTAGAAACCTTAATGCAGATTAATATATAAAACCTAAAAGCTGACTCAGTACTGAGATAATACGGTGTTGCAACTAACACTTTGTAGGAAACATAATTTCGTCAAAACAACAACACTGCCATCCCGTTGGTAATTTTGAAAACTCAGCAACAAAACTCTACCAGATGAAAGTTAACATAATTACAATTTTCCCTGTTATAAAACCTCGAAAGTCATGTTTTTATGGTTGTGTATATTCAATATACGGATACCCTTAAAATATAACGCCGGATTTTTGCCTCTGTCACATCCCAGCAATTTTCGCCTAAACTACTGGACGGAAGAGGTTAAAATTTGGTATCAATGTATAGTTTGGTGACGCGATCAGGAGTACATATCGTAAAAAAAGAAATTTTGATTTTAGAGGTACTTCTGGTGGGAAAAACTAAAAAAATCGACCGTTCCGCCCCTGATCTCCGAAACTACTGAGACTAAAATTTTGAAAAAAAATAGGAAATATGGAACGTTACCCGAACTTTACAGGAAAAATAAGTAGAAACCGTTCATATTAATTTTGGGGGGCAAATTATAGAATTAAATGAACAATTTAAAAATAAAAAAAATTTCAAAGGCATCATGTAATACATCAAATGAAAGGTCCCATTCTGAAGAACACAAATATATTTTTTCCATATTAAAAAAATAGTTAAAAAGATATTAACGAAATTACACCAAAATTCGCCCATTCTCGGCCCCCTTATCTCCGAAAATATAAAATGTAAATTTTTGAAAAAAATTAAAGGTATAGGGTTTGACCTGAAATTCACTATACAAATAAGGAGAAAACTCTACTTCTGATTTTGGGGGGCAAATTACAGAATTAAATGGAAAATATAAAATTAATATTGTTTCTAACTCATCATGTTATATATCAAATGAAAGGGCTCATTATGACGAAAACAAACACATTTTTTCATAGTTTTAAAATAAATTAATTAAAAGATATTAACAAAAATATAAAAAAATTTGACCCATTCCCCCTCCTCCTTATCTCCGAAACTATAAGCTGTAAAATTTAAAAAAAAATAGAGGTATAGCGCCTCATCTGAACTTTACTGGAAAAATAAGGAGAAACCCCTAATATTTATTTGGGGGGGGGAATTATAGAATTAAATGGAAAATAAAAAATTATAATTGTTTCAAACGGATCAAGTAATATATTAAATCAAAGGGCACATTATGAAGAATATAAAATTAATTTTTTCAATATTTTTCAAATAAATTATTTAAAAGTTATTAACAAAAATATTAAAAAATTTACCCATTCTCCCCCTTCTCTCCGAAACTATAAGGCGCAAAAATTAAAAAAAATAGTGGTGTAGCCCCTCACATGAACTTTACTTAAAAATAAGGAGAAACCCCCTAATATTATTCCTCGAAGTTTCCTCTGAGTACCATCGTCTTGAAGTGGTGAGATCAACCACTTCAAGACGATGGAAGTCCAAGGAAACTTCGAGGAACGAGTTACATTGTCAACCAACTTCAGACTAACCCCTAATATTGATTTTGGGAGGCAAATGACAGAATTATATGAAAAATAAAAAATTAAACTTGTTTCTAACGGATCATGTAATATATCATATATTAAAAAAATATTTAAAAAAATTACCCATTCCCCCTTTATTCCCCAAACTAAAAGACCAATTTTCTTTTGTTTACAGGAAAAATACGAAGAAATCAATAATATTAGTATTGGGGGCCAAATTATAGAATTAAACGGAACATAAATAAATATTTAGATAACGCATAATGCAATACATCAAATGAAATGGCTCATATTTTTAAAATTAATTGTTTACGAGATATTAAAATAAAGATATAAAAAAATCTAATTTCTCGCTTTATTTCCGAAGCCATACTACTCAAAGTTTTGAAAATAATTAGGGGTACTGGGGCTCACTTGAAATTTTAAGAAAAATTATTAGAAAACCCCATAGTAATTTTAGGGACAAATCATACAATTAAATGAAAAATCAAAATTCAATTTTCAAACGCATCATGTAATATATCAGATAAAAGGCTCATTATGTGATGTGCAAATATATCATATTTTTAAATCATTTGTTTAAAAGATATTAACAAAAATATTAAACATCAGAATTAGTATGTTTGATCTTTGTTTTTTCTAAGCAAGAAAAGTAAAGAACGGCTAAGAAGGGAAAGATTTAAACACAAAAAATTCATTTTTTTTTTCTGATCCAAGACATTGTATTTTTTTTATTCTCTGGTATATATCACGAAATTGAAGTGGCGTAGGTAAATGAAAGTATATTCAATATCAAAAGTTATGGGTGTTAGTTCGAACACTAGAATAACAAAAGCTGTGGGAATATATTTTGAAAATCTGTTTAACAATTTCTTCTTAGTGTGTCAATTTTAGTCGTTTCAGAAACTAAAGAGAATAATATATAACGACTTACAAAAAAGGGAATTTTTGACTAGGTATACACTGGATTAATGTTTACGGCTGAATATCCCAAATTATCGATTGGAGGTCAACCATGATTACAAAATGAACGCATCAATTCTTCGTCAACCAATAATCGCCAGTTTTACTTCATGCATGGCTAAATATTAAACCCGCAAATTGCCGTTCAACATGAGCATTCAAATTAGCGTTATTGGTTTTTGCATCACCGTTATTTATCGTTAAGGAAAACAAAGGGAAATTGATTTCGAGTCTCTTATTAAAACAACCGCCGAAAATAGAAATTTTTCATATATGCAATACAAACACGTTTAAATATTCATTTAAAAATAATTGGACTATACGTGTACCATATAGTAACAGTTAACGCTAAAGAGGACTACAAAGCAGAGGTGTGTGATAAATTTTCTATTTCAAGTCAAGTGGAATGAATTAAAATTGTAAAAACAATAATTTTCAAATGTTTGTATTAGAACTATTTCCATCTTATATCAAATGAAAATGCTGCTTAAATTTTCTGGAGACATATGATTATTAGATGAGAAATACTTAATAATAAAGCCTTATATTACGATACAAAATTATGTTCTACCAGATCAATTGAAAATCTAATGTTTAATTTCCGTATTGAGAATATTTAATTAAAAAATTGTTACCGCCAGAGCAAATACATGGTGCCATGGTTAGGTACCAGTCTCCACAGTTCGTTGGTTCATATTTAGCCATATGAATTGTATTAAAGTCAGTGCGAAACGTTTTGAAATTAATTCTGTTGAAATTTGTTTGGCGCAAAATTACTAGGTATGAACCATATTAATTATGATTTTAATGCAGTGAATCAAAACTCAACATATTTCCCTATACTATATGTATCAAAAGCTAAGCTGATTCAAGTATCTAATATTTTGTGCTTGCGGTAGAACCAATAGAATAATTGTGTTATCCAACATGATAGAAGTTTTTTTGCTATATCTACCGTTTCTGTCAATTTAGGGAGATAACATATCTACGTGTCAAACTATAGGCTTTGCAACAAAAAAAATTCATCAAAATCAGTCCAGTAGTTCTTACATGATTCCCGAACAAACAAACAAACTAACAAACTAACAATTTTATAATAATATAGAAGATAAAATTATGTATACCATACTGTACTATCTATGTGCTTGAGATATGCTTAGAAAATTTTCAAATTCGCGGCTAGAGTTGGAATGAAAATATATCTGAGAAAATGGCAATAGCCTCATTTCGATGGTATTTTTGATAGGAATATTTGATTTTTCGGTGATTTTCCAAAAAAACTGCATACTACAAATAATAGAAAAATATGTAAGACAAACTAGGGACCCCTTAATATAATGCAATTAAAAAACTTTACAATTCAATAAGGGATTTGGGAGTCACATTTTGGTCGATTTTGGTATAGGTATGTCCTCACATTCAAATTTCATCATATTAGGAATAGAATTATTTTCTCAAATTTGAAATTTTACCTAGATTAAAAAACAATTATTGTAATCGGTTCACAACAGGAGAGGTAGCATACACACAAAAAAATACACGCCGATTTGATAACCACTTCCTTTTCGGAAGACGATTAAAAAAGAACCTCCTCATAAAAACTGTATAAAAATAAAATAGCATACGGGACATACATGTCACATGTCGAAAATATAGTGGCACAAATTATTCCTAATTGAATTTCCAAAATTGGTTGCAGTGTTAACTTCACGCACAACAAAATTAAATTAAAATTAAATTAAATCAATATCTTATGTAAATTTTTCTCTCGGAATTCTTTAGTAGGTCAACGAACTGTCAGGAAATTTATTTAATGTGTTCTCGACTATTCGAGGAAATTCCATGAATGTCTGTTAGAGGTAGCCGCCGGCCTCGCATCAACAGAACAACATTTCGAGCTCCACGAAATATTGGATGAAGGCCGATTGTACCAGCTATCCGATGAATTCTCGTAACACTATTTTTAATCCTACATTTGTCTAGCTCACATTCACTTGGTCAATCAAATCCAAGTAAATGTGAGAAATTAAGTAGCATTTTCCGGCTGCGTGTATCCATTTTGCAAAAAGCTGTACATTATTAATAAAAACTGTTAATTTCTTTACTTTCCTCGTTACCAAGAAGGTGTGGAGTTATTAAATCCTAGGAATAACCAGTAAAAATAGTATTCGACTTTATTCATCCACATAGTTATCTTTCATAGCGATACAATCATTTCAATGTTTTTCTAAACTTTCGATATTTTTCTTAAAGACCAATTTGACTTTACCTCAAAATAGGCTTCATTTGTGCCTATAACCCAATCATCGGAGCCAAATCGCTTTCATTGGTGTATTTTTTTTTAGATGTGCCAACAGGTATAACTATGGGTCGTGTAGAAGTTTCACCATCGTTGTTGACTTGTTGAGCGATTCATAGTATTGGCGAGGTTTTTTTGCTTCACTGAATTATCCAGTTCATCCAATAATTTAGTTCAGTAGTCGCTATTGATCATCTGACCTCTCTAGAGAAAATCACCAAAAGCATTTTCAACTTTTATTTCGTAGTGAAGGAGGGGATTGAGAGAAAATGTTAGGTTTTGGCTTTTTACGGGGAGAGGTCTTGAAGGTAGCAAATCAGAAACTTCCTGAAACATGGATAGAAATGTGCGTTTAATGCTCCAATTATTGAGATGAGAGGTCTCGGGCGCAGCCGCCCATCCTACATCTCGATTTCGCCTCCTTGAACATCACGTTACCTGCTGGGCTATTGTGTCTTCGAATGCTTTGGTCATGTTTCGCCCTCTTCTCTCCATTCGGTTGAAGCTCTTTCGACTACGAGGTATAATAACTCAAAAAATATTTTTTATCACACGTAATCAGCTTCAAACAGACCTCTGTATCATTAATTTGTTGTTGTAACAGACTAAATAGTTTCGGTGGGCACTTTACCCAGGCACACTTTTAGAGCGATTGCTGAGCTTGGGCGGTATTTTTGCCATTAGAAAACTGTGTTTGAATTACACGGGCAATATGCTTCTATCCATTATTTAAACTTAACTTTAATATCTCATCAACTTCCGAACTGAATATCATGAAGTGTTTTTAAGATTGGTAGGTACTACTGAAGGACAAAGCCGACATAGCTTTGGTGGCGCCATCTGTATATCAATCCTGAGACCAAATGTTTTGTATATTATTGTAGGTATAATTACTTTATGAAAGTTTTTCTTAATTGTGTAGTTACATTTGAAATTTACATATGTAATAAGTTTTGTGTAATTTCTGATATGTTTCAGTGTTTTTAGTTTATTTAATACTTTATTCTTCGTCACATTAGCAACCCGGAGACTTGTCTTCTTATAGATATCAAACGAAAATTAAATTGCACATCGGCTTAAAAATCCCTGTAGATTTGTTCAATCACCGAAAATGTCTTTTAGAGGGACAACATCAAATATAAGAAGAAAAGAGTGCAAATCATGAGTTAGTTAACACAGAAATCAAATAACTGGAAATAATAATTAATGAAATCAGTATCAAAGCTCTAGTGCAAATAAGAATACTGAGAAGCAACTTCACATACGTATTTCTCGAAAGGATTTTTTTACGAATTTGATGCGGAAGGAGGTCTACAAGCAATTCTCTTGTCACAGTAGATCCAGTAGTGTGTTAGTCTTACGGCCTAACTAAAAGTGGAACTTTCATCCAAAAGTTAATTGAACCTATTTCCTTCTCTGCTTCTTGCTGTCTGTTTTGGACAAACAGATCTTAAGTAATAGAAAAGAGTGATAATTAAATATCACTACTTTAATATTTTCCAAATTGTGTTGTAGTTAAACAGAAAAGTTGCAAAGTACAACTCCAAATTATTTCAACTTTAACTTGACATCAAATTCAGAAAAAGTCTCTATTTGTTGCAGGAAAAATAATATTTTGCTTTTTAGTTAAGTTCCTTTTTTAGGTCGGTTTCTGTTGTTTATACTGCATATGTTTTACAATTTTTAGTGATAGGTATTCTGACTTAATTGGATGCAGTTTTCAAATCAATTCCAATCCAATCCAATTAACTATTTGGATGTAGCCAAAAATAAGGTATTTTACTTTTAAGCAACATTAATTATTTTGACCAATTTCGTTTACTGTTGAATAGAACAGAGTAACTGTTTTATAAATATTTATATGTATTAAGAAAATTTTGCATACGATTCCAACATAGGGGGACTAACTGCATTGTAGCCCGTTTGAAAAAAATTTTTAGGACGGTGAATTATCCGACATTTTGCATTAATTTCAATTACGTTCATGATACAATTTTTGGTGATACTGGATGCAGTTCTCAATCCTAACAAACTTTGATAACAATTTAAGATATTGTAAAAACTAAACGAATTTTACTTTTAAGCAAAATTGATGTTTCTTGTAAAACATAGATTTTAGTTGGAAAAGTTACATTCATTTTTATTAGACATTTTTTACTACACTGGCATGAGTCGATGCTATTTTATAATTCTTATTTCTTCTGTGCGGTAAAAATTCTAGATATTAACTAAGATAAAGGTACTTCATTTTTAAGAAAAAATCACATTTGTTGATAAACCTCATATATAGTTTTAAAAAGTAATGTAACTATTACAGTATACGTTTCAGACCCTGCAAATCTGTTTATAAAAATAGCGTTTTCCCTATACATTATTCATAAGAAACTTTTCTGTTTAATCACCACTCTTGAAAACACTGTATATAGAGACCAATTGTGAACGTTTATAATGAAATTATTTAATTGACATTTATTTTTAATTAATTAAAATATTATTTAAACTTATTACACCCCAGGTTCCGAACAGTGGCATTTCCTTTTTTAATACTATCGCCTCCATCAAAAGTTACTTACTGTATGTAGATATAAGAAAGTCAGTTATAAAGTTTTTGCCGAGTTTTTATCAAATCTAGTATATAGTTGGAAAACTTGCTTGAATATTTATCATTCAATTTTTTGTGCCATAGCATACCAATTTTTAATTCTAATTACTTCTGTTTCACAAAAGTTTTAAATACCTGTTAATCTCCTGACAAACCTCGTATAGAGTTGAAAAAGTGGCAGATACTGATTATAGTATACGTTTCAAATCATGCAAATCTTTCTATGTAGAATAACTTTTTCTCAAAGTACCCATAAGAAAATTTTCCATTTGATTCCTATTTACGAATACACTCTGTATTTATAGGCCAAACGAGGACTTCCATTTTGAAATTGATTAACTGACATTTATTTTGATTTGAATTCAATATGTTTTCAATTTATTACACCCCAGGTTCGGAACAGACATTTACTTTTTTAATACTTTCGCCTCCACCCAAGGTTACTATATAAGAAAGTCGGTTAAAAAGTTTTCAAAAAAACTGTATAAGCTATGTCCCTGAAAAAAACTATGGGACCCCCTTAAGAGAATTCAGTTTAAACGATACAAATTCCTTGATCCGGTTTCGAGTAATCGCTGAACACACATAAAAAAACATATATAGATACAGGCGAATTGAGTACTCCCTTCTTCCTTAAGTCAGTTAACAAGAAATTGATTCCATTTCATCTACAAATTCATAAATATAATATTGTTTAATTGAACAAATATTACAACACTGTTTTATGTCTAATGTGAATAACACACCTGAATACCTAAATTTGTTTGTTACTTCCGATAAGTAGGTACTTGTCATCATGATTTTCCTCAGAAATAGTAGGTAAATGATTTTCTGATATTAATACGTCGAGTTTCCAAAATTGTTTTTCCTCTATCATAACGTGTTTCACAGCTTTTTGACAATTGTTAGATGAAATCTTTGATATCAATTCTTAATACCTAGTTGACGAAAATCTTGAAATATAAATGTTGTACCTACTTATTTTTAGAACCCTTAGATAATAGTTAATGGCGTTAAATTCACAGGGTTAAGGACCCCAATAATGTTTTGCTTGCTTTTGTTAGTTTCCGAATATCTTCTTTTTATACAGTTGGAGATTCACCAGGGGCCAAGTAACCCCCACTCACGCCCATGAACTTATTTTTATTTACAAAATTATTTTCTTGTTTTTACAATTTCCTTTTCTAGATGTTGGAAACAAACAAACCTTCGTATTGATATTACTATTACATTACCGCTCTACTTATATTTATGCTCTCCGATTTAGATATCTAGGGCAGCCTAGCTTTGAGAGTCAATTTATTTTTATTTTGCATTTTTCTATCCATGTTCTAAGTTAGGAATGACGTTTATGTGTCAATTTATATGTAATTATTCTAGTCTAGAGATAAATAAATAATTTATCTCTAACTTTATTCATTGAGGAAATATTACACTTTTTGTGAAAAAAATACAAGGGTGATTTTTAACCCCGTTTCACTGATGGTTGTCACAGTCTCCAGGATAGATTTTCGTATTAAAATGAAATACTTAAGTATTTTTATTAAAGATGAGATGTATAAAACTAATTGTAACCAAGAAAAGAACAAGAAATGTTTTATTCAAAATAAATATTTTACCCAAAAGTCGCTTTAAATTCTAATCTATTTGGATGCCACATTTTTTAATGAAAAATACCAAATCCAACAAAATTATATCTAGTCAGTCTAAAACATAACTCTAAATTCGGTATCAAAATTATGGCAAATATAATATGCATGCCTCGTGAGTCCAAAACTTGCAATCTTGGCATTGAATTCAGATATCTTTAGACTTGCTAGCAGAGTAAGGAGACGTTTCGGCACTCTTCTTCTCTTCTAAGTATACCTTCTCCGGAGTATCTGTTACAATCGCCATAGGTTCCATTGGAACTTGATCTTGCTGCGGTAGCTCTACCATGGGGCAGCCTGTCAAACCTTGTGGTGTCACGGCACGCATATTAAGGCAGCGTTGATCTTTTTAAAACAATAAGGAGTCATCAAGGCCAGGGGAATGAAATGCAGCCATTACAGGTTCCTTAGGGTCAATGTAACGATCTTCAAGCATTGAGAAGTTATTGTTTTCATCTTTTGCGGCATTGTAAGCAATTTTGAGATCAGAAATTGTGATTTATGGTTTATCTGTGACAGATGAGAGCATGAAATCGTTTGTTGAAATATTTCCTCATTAAAAGGACAAATCTCACAGGTTTCAATCTATGTGAGAATATTGGACGGGGTTGCTGCTAAAGGCATTTCGTTTACCGTCATTTGTTGCCCTGGATGCTATAACATCCATTGATCCATTGCGTTCTTAATATATATTTTTTTTTTTTGACGGTCCATAAACCGACCTGTCCAACGGTAGCAACCGATGAGTACAGTGCGGTGGAAAACGGCAAAAGACATGGTTTCTCCTTGGTTGATTTCAAATGATTCTGAAAACTTTTCAGGAAAGCGACAAATAGCTCGTCTGTCATCCAACCTAGAATATTACTGCCTCATTTGCAGCCAACTGGCTCATATCTAATGAAATGAGCTTTGAAATGCACTCGTGGAAAAATGAAGAATAGTGAAACTGAGTTCTCATATCCCCAAACACCAGCAGCTACCTACCGTAAATAGTGAACTTCTCTCGGCTGAGGTAATAGCACCAACTTCTTTAAATCCTTTTCTAGTGACAATTTGTTTATGTTCCATATGTTGTATAGTTGAATATGGTATCGTTTAATTACTTATCAAAAAATGTATTGACATTATCTGGAATGAAACTGGTGGCTTTCGAGATTCTGATAGCCAGAGAAGGATGTCCCTTCAATAATGACGTAAACCAATCTAGGCCAGCTAACTTGTTAGATTTCCTAGAAATACTGACCTTCAAGTTATTGAAAAGAGCAAGCTTTGGTGACAACCCAAAAATGAATACTTGAAGCTAGAAGTAGGTAGGTATATATTTTCCCAATTCTTCTTCCTGTTCATCAGTTCAATTTTGGTAGCCTATTTTTGTAGATGCTGTTGAAACAGCCGTGTTGCTTATCTCTTCAATACTAATTTTTTTACAATATCTTGTTAGTGTACGAAAATTAATCCCAAAATCCTTACCAACAGATCTTTTGGATTTACCATGTTTGTTCACTTAAGAACAGTCTTTCTTATCTGATGCCATGACATTTTTATAACCAGATCTGAAACAAACGTTTATGTAGCAAAACCACAACAAGCCCACAAAAAAGACAACAAACATGCATGGCGGTTAGTTGTCACAAGTGACTACCAGCAACCGTCAAAGTGTGAGAACCTACCCCACAACACGTTTCAGAAAATAACCTCCCAAAATTAGTTTAAATAAATGACGTTAAACAAAAAATATATAACAGTATCATGAAACATATATTTAACATCATAAATAAACGAAAAATTATATTACTAACCAAATTTTAGTATACTTACTAGATTCGACACAGATGCACAAAATGATATGTTAAAAATATGAACTCGCGTGTCTCCTTCAATTCAAAGTAGGCTGAAGTGAAGTATAGGGAGGAAGATATTTCTCTCACGCATCCTCAACGCTGCTCTACGAACTTACTCTGTAGTTGAATGTGCTGTTATGGCCACTGTGATAACCAACTCCTAAGACTACCCTATTTATATTTTACTTCTGACTACAAATTTAGGTAGGGACTGTTATCACTAGCATAGAGTTGCCAACCACCCTGTTTTCCCAGAACATGTCTTGTTTTTGTAGTGACTTAAGCAACGTCCTGTTTTTTTATTGCACCCTGATAAGATCATGTACCTACAGAACGGAGAAAACCGAAGAATGGCATCAATGTATTTATTGCCTTAAATGGATGCATGAAAATTGCACTACAATACTTGCTACCAATGTGGGAAACAAGGAGAAGATAGGGTCAGAGGACAAAGCAAATAAAGGAAAATGTAAAGTAAAGGGGATGATTTTCAGAAAATAATGTGGTCAGCTTATCCTACTTTCTGCGGTCATCTGGGACGGACATATCGGATAAGACGGCCATTCACTGATTTTTTAAATTTTTATAATTATTAAAATTGTAATAAATATATCGTTACCAAAGTCTTTAACAGCCAAGGTTGGTTAAGGAGATTAAATAAAATTAAAAGTGTTTAGTTCTTTTTGCAATAATTTTTTGAAATTCTACCTAAAAAAATATGGCCAAATCACCCTGAATTACCCTATTATAAAATTAGCGCGCCACTTTTACCATTCTTACGTTAAAGGAGGCCTCAGGGCTTGCGAGTGTTTTAAATACACTTTTTCGTACATTTGGGGATCGCAACCTTTCACTAGCATGTCAGAGGCACGAACTAAAACTCGATCAACCAGCCAATAGAAGTTATCTATTCAAATAACTCAAGTCTATCTATCTATTCCACTTAATAATTCATCGTTAATTCATATTGGAGACGTAAATTATTGTAAGTACCTACCTAATAAAGAAAAGCAGATGACTGATTTCATTGCTACTCACTAGGTAAAAAATAGGGAACGCTATGCAAATTTGAAAATATTAGGTAATATTTTAACAGCTGATATACCTAATTCCTAATTCCATAGATAGGTAGAAAGGTAGATACCTACCTATATATTTTCCCTTAACAGAAGTACACGCAGATGATTATTCATGAGCCTGTATAGCAATGTAAAGCAATTAAATGAAACGTTGACTTCAATCAAACCGTATATTTAATATCAAAATCAACACTTCGCTATGCTCACACCCGTTCCCAGATATCTAAATTGAATTATTTTAATTTATTCAAAATAACCGTTACATAAAGTAACGGTCTCCTAATAAGGCGCAATATATTCCAATCTGTGACAATTATCAGAACCGACACATTTATAATTGATTAGCTAAGTAATTAATCTGTTAAACAGACTAACAACAATATCAAAATAAGCATAACCAAATCCATTCAGTCAAAGTTAATATTCTAATAAATATGTTCCATTGGTTAACCCCACTCAAAGACAAGTAGCGATAGCACTTTACTCAACTTAATTTCTTGACTATTGACACCAATTTGAAGCTTTTACACCATAAAATCTACAGAACAGAGCTTATTAGAATTGGCGGGCATCGTTGTATATCCTTTTAGAGACTCCATGATGGATGTTATCGGATTTTTATTGGTCGAAGTGCCATACTCCGCCTCTGAGACCGCCCCTGGCAAACGAAGCGTGGCTGGCAGCTTCAGTTGGTTGAAAGCGCGCGATGGATTCGGAACGCTGCGGTGAAGATACTTCAAGTATCCTTAACTACGGGTTAGACGGTAAACCCATAAGAATGGTGTCTAGTCCTAATTCTGGACCCCGGCATACAATTGACAACATTTTAGGACTCGTCAGGAAAGATGGGGAATTCGTTGAACGATCCCAAACACCTGGTAACGCCGAAAGTGCTGGTAAGATTTACTTCTTCTACAATACAACATGAGCTTGCACCACCATAGAATTTATTTTTAATGACTTGTCAGTTCCCAGTTATTCTTTCAAAATTTCAAGTGCAAAATGCTTTTCCGACGCTAAAAATGAATGCTGCAAAAGTTGTCATATTATTACTATTAATTATACTAGTGAATTAATTATATGAATTATTGTTTAATTTTATATTTTTTTCTAAAAAGTGTTTCATTTGATAACACTATTTCTTATTTATTTATTTTTTATTCTGTTTAAACTTGTTTACTTTTACACATTTCTATAGGTATTTGCAAGCTGTTATACTTACAAACTGATTTTCGCTGTGTTTATATTCAAGAATTAGATTAATTAATTAATTAGAAATTATTTTTATAAGATATCAATGCAATAATTCTATATAAAAATATTGTGTTGAAAAAATATCTTATCTGGTTATTGGGGTAGGTACCTAGGTAGCTATGCATTTGTATGAGCAAATGATCACTTTTTTCACAGATAATTTTACCATAATATTTTTCAAAATTTATATTTGTTTTTTAAATAATTCTAAATATAAGTGAAATCGCACTTTGTTCTTTAGCACAGTCAAGTATTTTTTGCAAAATAAGTCACTTGTGTTTTCAGATGTCTTACAAGTTTGAATTTTAATAATAAAAAATATATTTGTACTTAAATATTATTGGGAGAGAATAAACAAATCAATATATTTTCAAACATATTCTAGGTATATGTTTATTAATTTATGAGAGTGTAGGTACCTATATAAATAGAAATTATTACATACAATTTATTTTATCTGTTGTTCTGAATATCCTACCTATTCCCATGTACTGGCAGAAAATACACAATTCTATGTGGCATTATGTTTCTAAAAAAAGAATTAAATACTTAATCGATATCGCCTAAACCTACCTACTTTCAAACAACGAACAAAACTAGATTTTAACAATTATTAGTTTCAGTTATGTTGATCTATTAAAAACTTTATTTATTTCTTTGTATTCTTTAGCATTCAAGCTTTCAACTAGTTATAATATAATTTAAAACGTTGCCTAATTTTCATAATTACCTATTTAATAAAAATAATACTTGTTGCTGGGCTACCTTAATTTCACGGGCAAATTAGTGTTATATTAACTTTTAATTATTTCATAAGTATCTATATAATATAACTGGACTAGGTTCCTGGTGAGAATCGTGTCTAAATTTGTGAAATATTAGGTGTTTCGGTTCCTGCTTTGGAGACAATATAAAGAGACAAAAAAAGAGAGAAAACTATAAACTGCAGTTAGATGTCAGGACCACAAACTGCCTACCTCCTAAGTCACACTAGAATACTAATAGGGAGATATTTCAGGGTCTAGAGCGATCTCGGACCTCAATCTGCCTAATCCCCGAATCTCACTAAACGACTGAATAATGACCTAGAACGAAGTCGGGGGTGTCAATCTGCCTACTCCCCAAGCCTCACTAGAATATTATGAAATGACTTTCAGAGTCTTGGTCGAACCTGAGGTGTCAATCTGAACCTTTTGGTGAGATTGGGGGAGTCGGTAGATTGAGGACCCTCGTTCGATGTAGACACTGAAATATCTCTAGACTTGAAAGTTGCCCCTTAGTTCGAACTTGACCATATTACATTTCTAATTTTCTTTCTTTTTTGTCTTTTGATAATGGCAGGAGCCGAAACTTCGAGTATCCCATAAGTTTAGAATCGGTTTTTAGTAGGTAACTTAATAATTCCGTGTGGATTCAATGAGTTTTCACTATTATTGTTTTGAGATAGGTGTCGAAGAAATTATTTTAAAAATTCAACCCTAGTAAATTTCGAACCCTGTCCGATGGACTAATTATCAAAAACACTTAATACCTATATGACTACACCCTTAATCAATGTGCCTTAAACTTTAACGAGCATAGATAATATTGGTACCTACTATTTTATCGCGAATTAAATTCTACATCTAGAACTTTCAGGAAAGAACCACTGGGAGCTAGTTTTTCCTGAAACTCCTAGATGTCGAAATTCCTTCCTCATAAAATATATCAGTTAAATTTACTAAATAAATGAATAATTATTCGATATATCAATAGGTTGAGGGGGATGCAACTTATGAAGGTTCTCAACTAGAAACAATATATGGTCTTGCGTACATCAGTTAATATACAGTGATACTGAACTGAAAATTATCTTAATTTTAATAGTGATGACATCTTGAACTTATTGTTATAAACAGACGAGCGTACGAGTTTTAATTAAGTATAAATCTGGCTGGTTGAGTTAGTCGTATTTATCATGTATGTCAGATAGATAGATAACCCTTACCTTTGACCAACCTGAATGGCTTATCGGGTTGTTGCTGCTGTACCTCCATCCAGTGGATTAAGTCATTGTGTTGATAATTGGACTATTCGGATTTTACAGCATGAACTTATTGCACTGCATTGCACTAAGTAATTATAATTTTGTCTGTGCTACTCAAAAATTTTCTTAAAGGGAACTAAAGGTAAAGGCCTTGTAAACAGTCCAAGAAAGTCATATTTAAGTGAAGTACACAGCGCATGGATATAGAGATTATTATTAAAACTACGACAAAATAGAGCAGGCCTATTACTAATATAATTGAACAACATAAAGTGAGGATATCAACTATCGACTCCTTCTGTGGTTGATGTGCATGAGATACGCTGAAAAGATGTCATCTAGAAACCATAGTTTGCTGCAATTTAGATCTTTCGGGGTAGACAACTTTAAAAGCCAAAATAAAGCCAGTATATTTATTGCTAAATTTGGTGAAAAACTAACAACATTAGTAGCAGGCATTAATCGACAATATTCCCAGTAGAGGTATCTGTAGAGATATTCTACAAAATACATCGATGACCATGCGAATCAGGCGTAACATCTGCCGTAGAACTGCTGTAAAACCTAATACATACATTTTTGATCGTATATATTTTACAGCAACGATAATATGGCGTCCCTTGATAGTTTGTAAAAATCAGCAAAAAATAATTCTGCGAAAGTCTTCAATCTAAAGTGATGGGTTTTCTGAGAGCTACATTATGGCATTTATTGAAAGTGAGAATTCCTAAATGGATTTCGACAATGAGTGAATCTCTTTGGTATTCGAGACCTAGTATGATAGGTTCGAAGTTACCTAGAGAACAGTCAAGTTCGAAGTACTATGTGGAATAGTAAAACAAGGATTTGCACGGTGATTTTGGTTAAAACTTGCAGTGAATTGTCTATTTTCGAGCACAAATATTTTCACAGAATATACCTACAGAACTAGTTCCCACAATCTCTGAGAATCAGCAAGTTTATAATTTCACCAATAGCCTGCCATTAAGAAACTTTATTTACGGAACATTATTAATCTTCACAGATTATTTGGATTATTATATATTAATATCACACCAAAGGACTGCTTGTTATTAAGTTCATATTTATTAACTTATTAAATTTGAAGCACTTTCGTACTCATTTAGAAATTAATTTTAATTAATACTTTATTGGAATATTGAGTAATAAACACATTTAACGATTTTAAATTATCGCTTACCATTATATTATAGTTACGTAAATTGTTTTGACCTAACTTCTACTGCAAACGCTGCGACAACTTTTGTACCGATCCTAAATTCAATCTTTATTTTTCACACATAAATCTGTTCAACAATTTACTTTTAGGATGATACTTGTACTACTTCATCAACTCACAAATGGATGTGAATATTTATGACCAGATTGGTTATAATCATATTCATTATCAATAGAGTCCAATACCAAAACTATATAATTGGTGAATCTTATGTGGTTTAAGTCCTTTCCATACTGTTACCCTTCATATGCAATATGACGATCACCGCATTGACTCATTGTGAGAATTTTAACTAAAAAAAATACACATCGAAATGGTAGTCTAATATAAGTATTAAGTAACGTGGAATAGCATTCTTCAATTATTTCTTCGTCTTCTTCGGGTGACTTGAGCTTTTTGTTTTTGAATTGTTAACCATGGTGTCGATCATTGCTATATATGGTATATATTCACATATTATATTTCACTTGTATCCTTTATTATTTCTCGACTCTATGGTCATGTTTCGACTTGGAATCTCTCATCACAAAATTGCAATGGGTCTAGTTGTATGACTCTTTAGACATGTTCAAGGTCTCTTTTTCTTCGTCTCAGTCACTATAAGTTTGTACCTATACTTTATCCTCAACGCTCTCTACATCTGACGGAGATGAACCTCTGTTATATGTTTGCTATTTGGATATATTTTTTATATGATGACACTGAACCCTGATTTTAAGATATTTTCCCCCTTACAGTGAAAATAGCATCCGGATTTATGTTTCATTTTGTGGGAATAACAATATTTCAATATTTTGAACTTATGCAGTTAAATACTACCACACAGTATCTCTGTTGTAGAGTCATCATTTCAATTCATAAAAATTCAAATGTTACCATAAACTGTACGAACTGAGAAACGTCAAATCATATGGACAATATTGCCCAACATTTATTCACTGTAAAATATATCAGTCCTAAAAGTACATTCAATGAGATTTGCATATCAGAAAAGCCTACGAATGTTTTGTCACAAAGTCCCGACCCCAAATTTCATAAACACTTTTCTGCGACATAGAATAAATAATTAATCATAAATAATTCAAAAATTACTAAATGACGGAGGTCATTCAAATGAGTTTTCATAAATCAAATTAGTAAAGTGTACACTGCAAAATTATCGGATTTTAGTTTACATAATATTGTAATTAATCTTGAATAGCCCTCCAAATTTGTGAAAACAATTTTCCTACTACTATACATTTTTAGTAATTTACATTGATACAGGAACCAAATGAAGTTGAGCATTACTTTACAATAAAGGAAATATATATTTTTTTCCTTAATGTAATTAAGATTTTAATAAAGTTTTCGCTTTCATTTGAGGTGGTATAAAAACATAATGCATGCATACTCGATCTGTAGCAAGTAGAGAAAAGTCGATGATTTGTAATAAGTAATCGGAAAAATATTTGGATCTTTTAAGACAAAAAAATGTGCAGGGGATTTATAGTTCTTAAAAGGAGTAGCGATAGATAACCCAGAGTAAGTAGATATATATTTAATAATATTAATATAAACATAGAAATTTCCAGAATTAGAATATATTGATAGGTGACCAAAGATTGGATTTTGCTATAGCATTAGTAAATATATACAAGACTAAATAATAATTATTTATTTTTTATCAATTTTTTAAAAAATATTTTTTCTGTACATTTTGTATATACGTATAAATGTACCTATATATGATCAGTTTTGCACTAAAGTGGCTCTTCCGCCTCACCTCATTTTCGCCATTTTCCATTCTTGACTTTTTTTGCTCCTGAATTTTCTGTTTGGTTCTATCACTCAATTTACTGATAATTTTTTTTCCAAAATAACCAGGTTTCCTGGAGAGTTCGTTAGTTTCTTAGATTAACAGCTTTATTTTCTAATATAACTTTTACAAATTACTTAGAAATTACTTAGAGATTATTGTTTGCGTGCAGAACCTTAAAGTTTGTAATTCTTAAGATATTAGTTAAGTATCGTTAATGTTAATATTTTAACGAACATGAAATTGCTACAAAGATATCTGTGTATTTTCTTTCTTAAAGCGCAGCATGCTTGTCATTGGAAGCTTCTGATTTTCGTTAGGTAAGCTGGTGATAAAACGCTAGAATGACTGGAATTTTAGTTAATTTTGGTAATGCATACAATTTTCCGCGTACTTCTAATTATTTACCATATTAGTACGTTTCACCAAATATAATCGCCTTTATTTCCACGCCAAAAATTCATAATAAACATTACACTATTTCACTTAGACTACCGACACTTCTCAATTTTTTCATTTATCACCTTTATATCTGATTCCATAGTCTGTATTTTCTGACTAACCGCTTCATTACCCTGAATTACTAATTGCATTAGTTGTTCAAGAGCTCCTTTTTCATTTTTAATTTATATTGCCTCTTTAGTTCAAACTGTTATTGTTGAATTTTTACTGATCTTGTCTTTTTAATTCAAATTTCCGAAATAATCCTTCTATTTTCTTTTAGTTTCTCATCCATGGTAGAGACAAGCTTCATCTTTCATGGGGAACTAATTTCACTTTTCATGGAAGTGGCAAGAATAAGTTGCTTTTGATGTTTTGTGGTCACAAGATTTCCAGTTCAATTATACATTATTCATCAAATTATCTTTGTTGAATTTTTTTTGTCAGGTTTTTCCCGGATTTTATTCAGTTTCTGTTCCAGCTTATCGGTAACTCTTTTTTTTGCAAATCTTGTCCGTGGTCAATTACATGCTTCTACTTGTTGCCATTAATAAGTTAATAATATTTTAAAATCCACTTCTGACACCAAATAGTAGGGACTTCATGGGTCAAAACAATTCAAACCCAATATAATCGTCTTTATTTCTACATCAAAAATTTATAATAAATATTACACTAATTCTCTTAGACTATAAACACGGCTGCTATTGCTTTAAGGCGACATTTAAAATCAGTCTCCAATACTCTCTATTACTCTGGCATAATATTGGAAATTTCGGTACTTTTTTATACTCGCAATCGCACAATCAAGAGAAATTGTATTTTGCTAATCGTTTTTCTGTTCGGGGAATTAATTTTTATTACGACTATTAATTTGTCGAGAAATTTGTAATACTATATTTTTAAATATTTCAAGTAACCTCACCGATAAATATGAATATTGAAATAACGGGAATCTAGGGAAAGGATAAAACGCAAATCTCTAAAAAGAAATCATATTTTAGGGGATAATTTAGGAAGACGAGCTATATCTTCGGAAAGTTTTTCATAACTGTTCTTCCAGGGATGCTAATTCAAACTGTAATTTGTTGTATAATTTGCGCTAATTGGACTTTTTTGAAGAATTTCTAAGCTCTAAATACTTGAAAATCGTAATAAAGTATCTAATAACTTGTTTTAGCTACACCACCGAAATCTTGCTTATTTCACTATAATTGATCAGGTTAAATCATCATGTTAGGAAATTTTAGCAATTTAATATCGTTCTTGTTTATTTACTTCCATTATACCACAAAACTGTTTCAATTAAATATTATAAACCAGAGGGTTTATTAACTGAAAACACTCTTTAAGAATTGAAATGAATATGCACAAACCGGTAAGAAAGTGTCTTAATTGAAATGTTTATGTGTACACTTATTTTATTTTATAAACTATCTGACCTGCTCGTTCTCTGCAGCATTTATTTACATTTGGTAATTTTAACATGTGGTACATTATATGGTTACAACGGCTTCTAAAAATACATTATTTTCGGATTTAACATGAAGAGACAAACATATTTGACGTTTTTAAGACTTTTGGTATTTGATATTGGGTTTTTTCATTTTTCATTTTAGTTTTTTTGTGACATGTAGGTATTGTCATTATGATTTTTGACATCTTTGGTGTTTTTGACATTTTCGATATCACTGAGAATTTTAATATCTTTGACGTCAGTCTGAAGCTGGTAGACAATGTCTTCCATCGTCTTGAAACGTTTCAATAGCTTTGTATCTGCATCGTCATCAGGTGAATAATAGAAAATTCAGATTATCCCTAGTATTTATAACCTTAACCGGTCATGGTCATTGGCTCTTATTGGATCCAATCAGCGTAGCGGCAGTGGCCCAAGAAGTGTTCTCCAAATGCTTTTAATTTGGATGCTGAGCTCGCTAATTATGTTCTCGTTCGAGATTATATATGCTGACTATAAATTTTCTTTTATACCAGTGCTCTTTCTTGTGAATTACCCTGGCCTGGTCCCAGTTGACATTAGGGTGTTGAGTCCATGCGTGAATAGCTAGCCTAGACTTCGTTACCTGCGTCCTTTGATAAGCTGTGTAGATTGCCAGATTCACAAGGTATGCTGTACTTACAGTTATTTGGTATGCTCCTCAACGGGTTGCTGCTTTGGAGATCATTCTGTTTCCATATCTATTTGCAATTCACCGACAAGATTTTAATATACGGTATTAATAGAGTTGCTATGTTTTTTTCCTCTTCCTGACAAGGTGTTTTTCCAGTTATTTAAACACCTTGATAATGATGGCTTCCGAATATCTATTCGCCAAAAGGTCTTCTCTAATTTTACTTGTTCTTCTTTAAAGACTTCTGGTGTGCTGCAGATGTTTTTGGCTTTATGAATTAGTGTTTTGGTGATGCCAGTTTTCGTTCCTTATGGGTGGTTAGAATCGTAATGTAGGTAAAATGCTGTATGTGTAGCCTTCCTGTAGGCTATTGTTTGGATTCCGGTCCTAGTCCTTTTACATTTTATATCAAGGAATGACAGGAACATCAGCTATATACACCAGAAAGGAAATCACGGCGGTAGGTATAGAAGTACAAAATTCTAAAATGCTTCCCGATAGCATTCTAGAATTATAAATATATATATATATATATATATATATATATATATATATATATATATATATATATATATATATATTAGGGTGGACGTTATTTCCCAAGTTGCCCAAAACCACGCTCCCAACCCTTGGATCAATTCTTTGTAACTAGAAACTAAGTAGGTAATTCAAAAATCCCGTTTAAATATTGATTTACCCCTTCCAATTTTCAAAAAATAGATATTTTGCCTTTTTTGACATAGTCGAATTTTATACCAAAAACCGCCACAAAATGGATTTTACTCGCCGGTTTTAGCATTCATTTTCAATATTAACATAAATAACGTCCGCTATGATGATGTTAAAGCATAATAAAGTATTTTAAAAGAATTTTTCTCCAAAATGGGTACAAAAAACTAACTACTTAGCTGCTTGTTTACATTTTATTTAGGGTAATAAAGTTTTCCTTTAACGATAAATTTAAAAAATTTACTCAGGATAAAAGTAGATTTCACAAACTTTAATTCGATTTTTTAAGATTACCTGCATGCGAATTCAAACCGAACATATATTCGTTTGAAGTTGATAACTTATTTGAACTATATGTGACATATGGTTTTCAATATATTTTTGCTTCCTGAACTCGAAACCTTGGTCAGTTTTGCTCCATCACCCTTCAGTTCTAAAAATTCGTCTTTTCTCTGAAGGTCTTTAGCAATTTTTCAAAGGTTTTTGCAACTTTATAAAGGTTTTTAGCGATTTAAGGAAAACTGAAGTGTGAAGGAGCAAAACTGAATATGGATTAGAGTTCAGGAGGTAAAAAAACATCGAAAACTATATGTAAATTTCACATAAGTTTTAGTTTCTTGTGGGCTGCGTCTTTCATTTGAAATATTAAAATTGCACATATCAGATAATTTTATAACATTTCGTTTTATTCATCTCTTTTGACCTTCAAATTTTAACACATTAACGTACTGTTAGCATTCTCTCATTATCTAATATTTATAATTACACAGTTTTAAGTTTTTTCAATAAATCTTTCTTAGTAGCACTAGACAATAAATTATTTCTATTTTGTTCTAAAAACTGAATTAGGTACTGTTTCTGTAGCTCGTCTTTTGCTCTAGTGGTTGTGTACTCTTCAGTTAAATGGACTTCTCTTTTGGCCACATTATTAACGACCATCAACTTTTCGAGTTTTTCCTGGCATTCAATGTACGATTGACAAGCTCTCCAAGTACTGCAGGCGTGCTTCAGAAATTCTGTATCACAATTAAACCTTTTAAAAAAATTCAAAATTTGGCTGTTGGTAAAAAAATTGAGATTTTTGTCTTGTAGTACTCCCTATAAGGATTAGTTTTTTTATTTTGCATTGAGTCACCCATTTTACGTTTGATGCGCATATCAAACTTTTCGTCAAATAATGACAGAACACAAAGTTCAGGAGATAAATACCACAAAAGGTTCTGAAATTTACTGAGCGTAGCTTTAGATATGGATTTATCAATGTTTTCGTAATTTATTAATTCCTTCATTAACTTCAAATCATTATTTGGGTCAGAAATTGCGCGGGTAGATGTGAACCATGGTTCCAGATAAATAAAAATAACAAATTTACAAATTGAGTAAAAATGGTCTGTTTGTCGTTTCTCCAAAACCTAAAAACATTAAACTCAACTGCAGAAATTTTTTGTAGTCATCTCTGGGATGGCGTTGTTCTAAAACAGTTTTTATGAATTCTACTACAGTTGGAATCTTTTGCCTTAAAGTCAGTTCCAAATCATCTAGTCCATTTTTGTATGCACTTTGATCAATTTCCGTCCATTTTGGAACCTTTTGAATATAGCGACATTCGGTCCATTTGTACCAGAAATTTCATTTTTGACAGAAGATTAAAAGAGCAGTTCATTCCTTTGAAAATTCGAAAATGTTTGTTAATTTGTATATACTAATGTATTGTATAATCTAGGAAAATTAACTTATTAAAAATGTGTTAAAATTCTTACCTAATTATCAATGCCACATGAACTAAATTTTTAAGTAAAATTTTGTTGGTTCAGTAGTACAGGGTTGGGATAAAAATGGTAGTACAATATTTTAATTTCTTGGATTAAACAGTTACCATTTGTTCTTGAACAAAATTCCCAATACATATTTTTATTTTACGTCCCTTGCCATGAAAAATATACAATTACATATTGATGAATTAGCGGCATTAAACACCTTCTGCAAATTTATTGGGGCCCTACATTTGGAAAAATTATGACCTAATTCCAAATTATGCAAAGCCCCGAGCACCTATAGCTACAATATTGCATTAAAACGCAGAACGGGGGGCACCGGACAATTCATTGTGCTTACCAATTCTATTATGAATTAAGTTTTAAGTTAATGATTTGGGAATTATCAAATAACTTTATAGATAAAACAATTATTTGTTTTCTACGGTCTACGTTTTCTACGTTCATTTGTGCAAAACTATTTTGGCCAAAAATTGTGAAAAAAATAGGTGCATGAATTCTTCTATACAAATATCTACATAATCAGTGTAATTTTAATGAAACTGCCTATGTTTTATTATTTTATATGCAATAAAAATATTAAATAGTAAATATTGTATCCAAAATATACTATTGTTATTACTGTTGATTTAAAAAATATATTTATGAAAATAAAAAATTAAAATCAAGTCTGATCACAAACTATTTAGTCATACCTCTTAGAAAAATATATTTCTTTAAAGCCTTACATAGACAATTTGGTTTTAAAAGGTGATTAATACGATGGCTAAGTTCAGAACGTTTTTGTAATTATTCTACAGAATGAGCCCAAGGAGCGAATGTGAATCTGATACAGTAGTTCGATTATGAAGGTTTACCAGATTTTACTTTTTGATTACATTTCTAACTTCAAATGAATATATCTGTGGTTTAAAATCACTTGGAAACATGTAAAAAACACCAAAATAAAGGATGTAATGCGACTGTTATTTGAATTTCATTGATCAAATCTGTTCTTAAGGGAAAACGTTTATAGCTTGAAATAAATGTGAACAAGCACAAATTTCTGAGGTTTTTGAAATCCTTTATAGGCGCAAAATTCTTTTAATTCTTTTAAAATAATGAAATTCACTTCAAAATCACCACCGCGAACGTTATTTATGTTAATTTTGAAAATAAATGCCAATAACCGGTGAGTAAAAATTTTCTGATGGTGGTTTTAGGTAGAAAATTCGAGTATATTTAAAAAATAAGAATAAAATCAATTTTTTAAAAATTGGAAGGGGTAAATCACTACTTAAACGCGAATTTCGAATTAATTTCTTAGTTTTTAGTTCCAAAGAATTGATCCAAGGGTTGGGAGCGTGGTTTTCAACAACTTGGGAAATAACGTCCACCCTAATATATATATATATATATATATATATATATATATATATATATATATATATTTGTTTTTAAGTTTTCGCGGGCACTAAATGTATTAGATGGTTTCCGGGAATTCATCCGCGGAGTTGATAACTGAATACTGTATTCGAGTAACTAGAAGCGAAAGCAGAAGGCTACGAGAATTATGCGAACCGACCTGAAGAGGGCAGATGTGACTCTGCCGAAACGTCGTCATTTTACCATCGATCCCGACAGGAATCAGCTATCAACTACGCGGATGAATTCCCGGAAACCATCTAATACATATATATATATATATATATATATATATATATATATATACAAATATTACTTTCTATTTTCAAGATATTGAATTTTCCATTAAACAATAGTGACCCCCACTTCCCCATTTAATATTTCATATTTTCACTAGATGACGAAATACCTATTACTTCACTTAAAGAAAGGAATGAACGTGTTAATTGTCATGGCCTTATTTTTCTAGGTTCCTGAAAAATAAATTTTGAAAACATCATTCCCCACCTGTCTCCTATGGGATAATTGCATTTTCACAAAATGATCCAACTTATTTATATTTATTTGGAGAGACCAGTATACCTGTACACCAACTTTCACGCCTGAATGATTTTTGGTTTCCAAGATATTAAATGTAAGTAAAAACTAGAGACACCCCACTGCCCTTCATGGCGGAATTAAACATTTTATCAAAATAAAACATAGCCTATGTTACTCAAAATTAGGGTAGCTTTCTATTAGTGAACAAATTTTTAAAATCGGTTCACTACTTCCAGAGATTATCCCTACACACAAACAAACAAACAAATTTCATCTCTTTATTATATTAATATAGAAGTTTAGACAAATATTTTATCTAATATAAGAAATAGTACTAAAGAATATTTGCTAATGGAATTTTTATTTAAAGATTGTTAATAGAGTCGTTTCGATTAATTAAAATCAACATTGCAGTTTTAAGACTTATTCAGGCAATGTCTTTGATTTCTAATCTGCCTAAGTCAAGGCTATTTTCTTAATTGATCTTAATTTATGTGACAGAATTCATAGATAAAATCTTACTTATCTCAAGAGCATCTTTACAGGCTATACAAAACTAATTATTTTAAATACATAAAACTATTAAAAAAACTGAAGTAACTTAACTAAAAAAAGAAATAATATTAAAATGCCAACCTAGTCATTGAAAACTAATTTATTTTATGTTTAACTTGGCACTGACTTCAAAATAAATATGTAGTTGTTGCAGCAAAATATTTTTCCTTGCTGTTTGGTTACACTAATATTTAGGGTTCCATATATACAATATACGGTTACCTTTATAACATCACTCCGGATTTCTGCATCTGTCATATCACAGCAATTTTCTCCTAAACTACTGAACGGAAGAGGTTGACATTTGGTATCAATGTATAGTTTGGTGACTCGATCAGGAATACATATCGTAAATTAAGAAATTTTGATTTTAGGGGTACTTCTAGGGCGAAAAACAAAAAAAAAATCGACCGTCCCCCCACCCCTGATCGCCAAAACTACTGAGCCTAAAATTTTGAAAAAAATAGGAAATATAGACTGTTGGGTTTACCCAACTTTACAGGAAAACATAAGGAGAAACTATTAATATTAATTTTAGGGGGCAAATTGTAGAATTAAATGAAAATTATTTTTTTTTCAAACGCATCATGTAATATATCAAATGAAAGGTCCCATTCTGAGGAACACAAATATATTTTTTATATTAAAAAAATTAGTTAAAAAGATATTAACGAAAATATATCAAAATTTACTCATCCCCCCCTTATCTCTAAAACGTTAATTTAAAAAATAAAATTATAGGTATAGGGTCTGACCTATAGTTTAATGGAAAAATAAGGAGAAACCTCTAGTTTTAATTTTGGGGGGCAAATTAAAGAATTAAATGGAAAATAAAAAATTATAATTGTTTCTAACGGATCAAGTAATATATCAAATCAAAGGACTCATTAAGACGAATACTAATATATTTTTTTATTTTTTTTAAACAAATATTTTAAAATATATTTAAAAAATTACCCATTCCCCGCTTTATTCCCCAAACTAAAAGGTCTATTTTTTTTGTTTACAGGAAAAATTCAAAGAAATCCCCAATATTAATATTGGGGGCCAAATTATAAAATTAAACGGAAAAAAAATTAACGCATCATGTAATACATCATATGAAAGGATTTATTATGAGGAATACAAATATATATTTTTCATATTTTTAAAATTAATTGCTTACAAGATATTAATTAACTTAAAGATATAAAAAAATAACATTTCTCGCTTTATTTCCGAAACCATACTACCTAAAAATTTTTAAAATAATTAGGGGTACTGGGGCTCACTTTAATTTTATAACAAAAATTATTAGAAAAACCCCATAGTAATTTTAGGGACAAATTATACAATTAACTGTGAATTACAAATATATCATATTTTTAAATCATTTGTTTAAAAGATATTAACAAAAATATTAAACATCGGCATAATTCCCACTTTAGGAACTACATTATTTAAATTTTGAAAAATATATTTTATTTTTGTAAATAACTTGAATAACAGATTTAATAATTTATTATTTAAAACTTGACCTATTTTGCCCTTTATCTTCCTATCTACAGAGCCTCAAAATTCAGACAGTAGATTCTAAAAGGCTTTCCTGAAAGTTTATTAGTAACATAAATTTCCTAATTTTTGGGATCCCAAATTAGGAAATTAAATACATATGTATTCTTATAAAAATCAAGCGAATCCTAAAGCAGATAAAATAAAAAGTCTATGAGTGGAAAATGAAAGTGTATATTTTTTATAAATTTAAAACGCTTGCTTTAAAAGAAAATGCACTCATGCCCTGCTTGTCTGAAACTGGAATATTAGAATCTTGAAGGTGGTACGGAACCCTTAATATGCAAGTCCAACTCGTACTTGACCAAATTATTTGTTTTTTAAGTCGGTTTTTACCTTCATTTAACTTACTCATTTTACCATTTTTCTTGTATAATTGCATAACTGGATGCAGTCTTCAATTTTCGATAATGCCGAGAATAACGGTATCGACATGTTTTTTGAGAAACCTGGAATGAAGTTGAATAAAGCGATGATTTAATGTTTGCTGTCCGACACCACAATATCTTTATTTCTTAGTGGTAATAGTAATAAAGTTTTCCATATAATCCCAACTTAAGTGGACACACTGTGTATCAAATGAATTGTCAACCACCATCTTTTATAAATTCTATTAATTAGCATTTATTTTAATTTAATTCCACTTTATTTGCGATTAATTTTAACTCATAATTTGAATGCATTCATTTGATACTCTCTCCTCCGCCAAATTTTATCGTAAAATAATTTTTTCCGTTTTTCCGAGAAATAATATATGCCTGACATTGAAAAAAAAATGAAACTTCCATAATAAAATACAATTGAAATTATTCAAGCCGTTTTGAATAATCGCTAAACATACATAGGAAAAGGAATCTATATACAATAAAAGCTCTTTACTCGTGAGGTATTTGTTCCGTAAATATGCCGCGAATACAGAAACCGTGAATATGGGATGGTAATCTATTAGGGGTTATAGGGGATACGTCCCTAGGTGACAATATACTAAAAAAAAAACAATTATATAAAGAAATCAATTTGATTGAGGTTTTTGACAATATTATTATTGATTAATAATTTATTATCTTCAGGTTTAGGCAATGGTTTAAAGAATTTTGTAATTTATATCATCAGTGGCATTAGCAATATGCCTCTTAAAGATAAGACTTCGTTCCATAAATGGATCAGTTTTCATAAAAAAAACACAAAGCTAATTTGCCATTCTTAAACCTTCACTAAGATGTTTTATGGGTTCTGAATTTAACATTACCTCTAAAGCCTCCAAGGATTTATAAGTATTTGTCTGTATGTACCGATGTACCGATGAAGGATCTTTTACTGTACAGACAAATTGAGGACCTCATGTTTTTTATGCACAGTTACTAAATATATTCACCAATTAGTGTATTTAAAAAGTAAGCCTTTGTTAATAATAACAAAAAGGTACTTATATATCTTTTATGTATTTGTAACAATACGTAAGAGGTTGACTATATGATTATTTTTGACCAGGATGTTTTAATTATTCTGTTTCAATACAAATTAAATGAAGTGAGTAATATAAAAAAAATTGGCTCATAATACTAACTAAAAATAAGTTGGTGTATTTATATACTCTGATGCATTTAAGTTAAAAATCAAGTCCCAGCAAAGTGTCTAGTCATGTATTAGATCAAATAACTATCAATTCGATGACAAATCAGTAGGAAAAATCACCAACAAAGCACTAAGTCACCAAAATTTATGCAGGTATTCTTTTCAAACCGACACTAATAGAGAATTATAACTCGTCTCGATCTGATAAAAATCTTTAACCTGACTGACTGACTGACATCTTGCCTAATGAAAATGCTGGTTGTAACGCCTTTCAATTTTTACGCCCATAACACAGTCCAGAACATTTGATATGGACAAGCAGTAGTGCTTCTACTATAAAAAATCGATGTATACAAATTTAAATCAATTAGCTTTAAATGGACTCCACAGATGAGGATCAACAAATCATTTCGAATTGAGTAAATTGATGGAACTATTATTAATTTAATGAATTGGTTAATGGATCGGTGACGTGGAAAAATTAGAATCGACCTCTGGAAGCTTCCAACTAAGTGGTATTGAGAAGTGACTGTCTAATACATCAAGTAGACTTGAAGAGAGCTATACATTTTGTTCAGTATAACCATAGTATTAATAACGATCCTATTAAATTTTGAACTTAGTAATTACTTACTACAATTATTGAACTGACTCAAATATTAATGGTTAATAATAATTTACCCTGCAGTAAATACCAGTTTATTTCATAAGTATGTACCCATTTTAATATTAAATGAAATTTTTATATAAGCAATAATTTAACTATTAATAGAAAATTTCATACACAAAGTCTTGAGTTAATTCCTGGTTTGGAAATGAGTCAACAAAAATCACCCTCATATTTATGAAATTCAGAAATATACCTTGGTAGTATGAAATTTTTATTTTGAAAATTTTATGTGAAAAGTAAGTATAGACAAAATGAAAATTTTCAATTAAGCGCCAATCAAGTAAAAATGGGTTGTAGTAGTTTCGTATGGGATGTCAAGATTGCTATTGATGAATTCAATTGGTAAAGCGAACCGTTTTCTTAACTGGATAAATAAATATCTGAACGTGAATAGTAAAAAAATAATTTAAAAAATCGACCAAAAACTAGAAATTAATTTTACTAAAAAGCATGAATAATTTTGCTATAATTTTAACTACTTTATTTATAAATGGTGCCAAGTAAATTATTATAAATATACCTACCTAATTATTAAAAAAGTGTAAATTTTGTATTTAACTTGACGCCGACTTGAAAATAATTGTACAAAACAATAGAAAAAAATTTTCTTACTATTTAATTACGCTACTTCTGTTTTTTTTTTAATTTTTTACGTTACAAATTTGAAAGATTTTGTTGAGCTACGAAAGATGATTTGCAAATAAGGAAAAGTCGGGTAACTAAGATATAAGATAAAAAACGATACGATAAAAAAGAAACAATATCAAAAAATTTAGAAGGATTGAAATTCAAACCGTACTTAATTTGTCAATGATTGACCCATTAATAAGATGATATTTTTGCATATTTTCGAATTCCAGGGTTCAATAACTTGCAGCTATACTGAACTTGTCACATTGGAGCATATTGATCTCTTTTATCTTATCAAAAGGACATCTTGCAACCTACTGAGCTTGAGAACTTTTGTTGTAACACAAAAAAACAACATAATGCAACAAATTGTTGTCGAAATTTGTAAAAAATAGCAAACTTAGATGTTTCAGGAGATATACATACATATACATATAGTTGCGTAATTCAGTGCAGGTGTCAGTCCTAATTAACTTGTTTTACAACAATTTTCCATAGTGTTAAAATGTAATTAACTTTTAGCAATAATAATATTTTTGATAATCCTCGGATACAATTGAAAAAAGTGGCATATAAAGATCTCATTTCATAATATTAATAATGTAAATGTTTTTCCCGTAATTCCAATTTTAGTATACACACCACATATAAGCACTCTAACTTTATATTTATCTTTTTTGAACTGGGTTAATTAACATTTATTCGCATTTCATTTTACCTCATTTTCAATTACTTGCACCATAAAACTCTAATAATAATAATTTTACTTCATTTTTGCTGTAGGGCCACACACGACACAAGCAAATTTTATTCTTAAATAACAAGTTAATTTTCCTATTATATTGCACACTGCAGTATATCACGGTATATTTCCCATCACTTTAAAAATAGCCTTCTCAATAGAATACAGTTTTAACTATACAAATCAGTTAAGCCATTTTCCAACGAATTGAGAAACCCTTATCGTCAAAAGTCGGTTATTAATAAGTTTAGTGGTTTCCTTTAGACCGGGTAATACAAACTACAGCCCGCATGTCAAGTTTGACCCACCAATGTTTTCTCATAAAAGTAAATAGTACCAACAACTCAAAAATACCTACCATCAAATTTATGCAAATTATCAAATTGTGTCAGGGGAAGACTCTTATAAAATTCCAGGAAGTTTACATCACTGATTTGTAAATAAATAATTTTGATTTGAAGTTCTTCACTTCATTCACAATGACATTCAAAGTCTGGGAGAAGAGCTTCAATTTTTTTTTTCAAAGCACTCATAATTTCGATTGTAAAATCGACCGGAAACTCAGTAGTACGGCTAGATATTTCACTATTTTTAAAATATGCAAAATAATTGTTACGTAATATCGAAACTGTATCATTTTCCGCCGGAACAATTGAATATAATTGTATAAATTAGAAAGAAACTGGTGTTCTTCACAGTCACTAGTCCAAAAAGGCGCTACAGGACTTTACTGCAGGTAGGCCAGCATACGGCGCACTATGAGTCAAATGATTTTTCTTAAAGAAAACCTAATATCTTGAGCAAAAAATAGAGATTATGAAACATTTTTTTCTTCTAAATTGAGCCTTAGGTGACGTAGATTAAGGGAAATTTTTTTAGCATTTCATCATCCACTATTATAGGGTTGGAAATGAGGGGTGGTTCACATATTAAACTTTGATCTTCTTTTTTTTTTGTTTATAGTATATTTCAAATACTAATAAAGATATTTATACCCATGTTTTTTAAATTGTAGTGTTAATAATATATATAAGAAAAATATTTATTGCAAAGCTATCCTCCTAAAAGTATAGGTGAAAATGGGGGTGAGTGGGTAAAAACGTGAAAAATCTCCAAAAAATACTCATTTTCCACTGTGGAGATCGTTTATAGTTCTCATTTTTCACTATAGGAATGAAAAAAGGGGTACTTATGGGAGTGAAAAAACAATACCAAAATCGTTGTTGAATCTCGTAAGTGAATATCACTCAATTATTTTGAATATTTTTCGACAATGTATAGTTGGATCATTACTTTTTTATTTCTGCCATTTTAAGGGATTATTGTTTTTTAAGTATCTCCTAAATGATCAGAGTCAATGCATCACATTCATACTTTTTATCTTTCTCCTTTTTTATAATCCCACATTCCTTGGGTACCTATTAACAAAAACTGTATATATACTATACATAACTCTTGTTTTGTGGAAAAAAAATGTGTATTGCATTTTGAGGGATTAGAATGAATCATACCTACAACTATTCTTAATGCCTTTAGGAGAAAATGATTACGATAATCGATCTTCACAGTGGCGTATTCAGTGCCCAATGAATCACTAACAGTATTTCTTTGCTATTTTGCACTATTTGTCTTTGAGATATACGATATACCATAAACAAAAGAATTTTAAAATGTGCACCATTTCGCCTCTCATTTCCATCCCTATAATAGTGAAGACGCGAGATATAAGACCGACATCTAGGATTTTCGAGAGAATTGCGTACAAAGGAATGACACCTCGAAGAGAGTATCCTATAATAGTGATTGATGACATTTTAAATAATTTTACCTTAACTTTAACTTAAGCTTCAATTAATAAAAATTCTTTCTATATCTCTATTTTTCCTCAAGATATCAGATTTCCATTAAAAAAACGTCGTTTGACCCATAGTGTTTTTACCTGCATTAGTTGTGCACCCTTAGTTGTACCGTGAACAATATCAGTAAATAAAAAAGTTATTTTTGCACTTTATAACTTTTATTACTACTCCAAAATATTATCAGCACCTGAGCAGTATCTGACATAGCCGTTGACTCATCCAAGACCAGAAAACCACGCCAGATGTCCAGCTTTGTCAGTCAGTGGAGATGACATTTCTTGCACGATGTCCTCTACCCTCCAAGCTACAGTCTTTGCTCACCAACTCCTAGTTATATATTTTTTCTTATGTGGTTGCAATCTTCCAAGGTTTGCGATTTCAAGAGTAACACGAAAGTTAGCACGAGTTGCTGCCAAATCTTTGGTATAGACTTTCTTAAGCAAAGATTGTTCAGGTTAAAAATTTTCTGTCCATAACCTTCCGGTATATTTTCAAGAATGTTGAATTGGTAAGGTTTCGTTTCATAATGACGTTTAATAATAATGATATTTTTTGAGAATGGCTATGGTTTCACGATAAACCAAACATAGCCCTATGTTTGGTTATTTACTGGAGTCAGTCACGAAATATTGCCAGCTCCATTGATCTTAGAATGTTCTACATTCACTGTCTATTTTTCGCTTCTTCTCTATATTAATATATTAAGCAAAAACAACTGAAATTAAATCAAAATACTGTAAGGTATAGGCGTTGGACTTGTCAATGATGCTTATAAATGGGGTTAGGCGTCACTTTATTACACAAAAACAGTTTTGTTCCTTTGGATTCTCTAGGCAGATTAATTCGCAGTCCTCTGGCTGTTTTAAACTTCAGCTACGGCCTTCTCGAAGTAAGTAGAAAGAACGAAGTTATTTGTGAATGTTTAATTCTGGGCTTTCAAAACTATTACCACGTGTAGCCGCTAACAGTTGTAGACGGTATATAGAATACCTACTACCAATAGATGTCCAGAAAATTAACAGTTTTGGCATTTGGAATATACTGGAATAGTCAGTGTGGCCCTAAATTTGAAAACTTAGGGGACACCTGCTCTAAACCCTAAACTATTTATCTTAAATTTTACTTATAGCGAGCGACTTATTCCATATATTTTAAGATGAAAAAAATACTCCAACTCGTGATTAAACAATAATATTTGAACATATCATATAAGTTATCTGTTATTTTGAAATAACTGAACCGATGTTGAAGGAGCTTTCGCCGACTGGTAGAAGATAGATAGTATAAGGAGAGTTCATTCCAGAATTCTTAAATTTGGTTTACAAACACGATAGTTCCCGAATTTCATACTTTTCTCTAGAAAGACACTTGATTAAGAAATATATTTCATCTATGAAGCAAATCTGTTAATTTATATGAAAAACATCAATAACAAAATATTATATAATATATTACAACTTCTTGGGTGACTTTGACACTGTGCCTGTTTTTAAATAATATTTATAACTTTTTCTATTTTAAGACATTGTAGTGAAATAAGCTTGAAGGTATTTAGCACGTTCAGCAAATAGGTACCTTGGACGCATATAAGGACCTGTATTTGAAATATTATATAGAGCACAAAGAGGAGAAACGAGTTTTCTGTTAGATATGGGTGATGAAAAATATTCATGTATCGCGGCTCATATAAACTTAATTTTCTTTGTCACCAGAGTCACGTTTCAAAAATCATAATTTTATTTGACATTGTAACTAACCCTGATATTACGATGGACTAGAGCTTCTTACAGGATAACTTTTTTGTTGCTATTTTGAATTAAATATCGGGTCTAAAGTGATTAAAAATAAGTAAATTTCCAAAAATTAACTTGTTTATCTACCACAATTTAATACATAAATAATTCTTACTGTTAGCATATTGACAGGTTAAATAAGTCGATGAAATTAGCAAAGATTTGAGGCAAAAGACTCGACAATCGTTAAAAAAATCGAAAATGAACGAGAAACTAATCCAAAACTGACAATAAACTACCATAACAAAAATTATATACGGCCATCCAGTAAAAAGAGTTCCCAGCAAATATCATTAGAGGAGGAGTATTGCATATGCTTGAAAACGGGATCGTGACAGAAAACATGAATTGTCTTTGTTTTGTTTAAATCTATCCTAGAGCAACTAGCACAATATGACAAGAAATATTTATTTTTTTGGCCACATTCAAACAATTCACATGCTAACTTATAAAATACATCTTAACAATATTCTGACATCAAAAATATTATGTAAATTCTTCTAATGCATTTGTAACAGCATTTGTAAAATTATACCATTCCCAACTAAATAGGCCCAAATTCTAGGTATAAAGAATATTTTAAAATTCCACATAATAAAAAATTTCTGAATAATCTTCTATGCAAAACCCAATCAGTCTGAGAGCTTTTTAAGATTAGTGGGGACCGGATGAAAATGTCTTCATTTCATTTCTATATAATTTGCAAAAACAAGATCGAACGAAGCACATCCAACAACAAAACACCGAAACACGCAAGTCTCCTTCATCCTATTTGTCAATCTCGTAATCCTATCAAATATAATTCCCTGTCAAGCAAGAAGAGACGTCAAATTGGTGCGCTGTCAATACGCTTATGCTCCATCCGAAACGAACCAGAACGAACTTATCACGCCATACTGGCTCCGTTTGCTGTTGGCAACAATACTAATTTACCTCTTTTATTTTTTTTAGATTTTCAATCCGGTAGATTGAAATTTACTGCGAACGAGATTGCCGATTTCTTTTAGTAGTAAACAAATTGAAGAGCATTTTTTTCGCATTTTAAATAATGATCATAATGAAGTTGAATAATTAGATTATGATTATCGCAAAAGAAGTATCTATTAATGAAAGAGACATGTAGTGTTCACAAAACAAATCCAACACTTTTAAAAAATTACGTTATTAACAGTTTTACACCTTCTTTCATGTTTTTATTTAGAAATAACTTTTATATGTTTATGGCAATTAATAATGGAAAACAAAAGTTATAAACGACTAAAGTTTATTCCAACCGAAAATCCCGACAAATAGTCCTAGTACAAAACAAAAAATACATGCTGTAACAAATTTAATATTTGTAGTCAAATTTTTTGGTGTTTTTGAAACATAAAGCTTAGCGGTAATTCTCAAACAATCTAAAACTAATCACAAACAATCCCCCAAGAGAGAGAGAGAGAGAGAGAGAGAGAGAGAGAGAGAGAGAGAAATAATTACAAATATTACAAAATCTGTAAATCAGCTGTTCCGCTACTCAACTTATCCCTTCCATTCGTCAACCTCCTTTATACCCTGATAGGCGTTCTCGATATTTCTCTTTCTCGTTAGGCTAACGTTTTTAATTTCTAATTCTAAACTGGATTCGAATTATTTTTTATCATCACTCGTATTTTCGGGAATACCCCTTTATGTTATTTGAAGGGTTTTTACACGTTATTCGCAAGATTAATTTCTCGAATGGTTCCTATTTTGACAGCGTAAAATAAAATGTTCCAACATTGCCCTCTTTTAATTCTGATCGTCCCGATCGGAATCATCCTCCTCATGATAGGGAACCAATCGATCCACATCTTATTTTTCGGATACCGCAGAATACGATAGACAACGTCATTGAGCCTCCTGACCACTTCGTTTGGATCATCCCAGGCTGGTGTGAGCTTAGGAGACTTGCCTTTACTCCTTTCGGGGTTGTATGACTATACTTTGTCTCTCTCATGGAACCCATAGGAATTTACCTTGAGATTGTAACGTGTTTACATCCGATCGCTGGTTGCATGCTTTGCTGGAGTTGGTCGGCATAATCGTTAACTTCAAAGGTCGGTTCCTCTAATGACCCGAAGGCCAAGTCACATGGTAAACTTACCTGGTTCTGGAATACGTTTCAAAATTTCGCCCTATATGTAACTGATGTAACTCAAACCTGCTAAACTGCTATTCCACCAGCATAGTCGCTACCGTGGCTGTGGTTACCTCTTGATTAGGTACAACATATGCCTCAGACCATTTGCTGAAGTAATCTATTGCAACCAGAATGTATTTCCCCTCTCAGACACGAGAAATGGACCGGCGATATCAATGGCAATTTTCTCAAATTGGACGGACACATTGTATTGCTGCATTTTGGTCTCCGTCCTGATCTTCAGACCCTTAATGGCATACCAGGCTCTGACGTCGTCAAAGTAATTTACCCAGTAATATCGTTGGTGAGTTTTTTCCAGAGTATTATTCCCATAATCCCATTATGTACTTCAGTCAGAACAGCGGGTACCCTTCTCTTTGGGACTACCATCTTTCAATTTCAAAATACACCCTTCAATGAAATTTTGTTGTTCACTTTTTATGGTAATGACAAAGTTTTGTAGTTTTTCGTCTATGTTAGTGACAAGCTTCTCTAATTCAATTTAACGTTCCTCATAAAAAGATTGTATTAACCTTTGTCGGTTTTCTTCTCGAATTTAATTGTCCTTTTTGTCACGATTCTCCAGGATCTGACCTATTCTCTCGTCCAACTTGGCGGAAGCTTGTTCGAATATTTTCAAGCAAGTCACGTCCATTTCCGTTATACTTTTAGTTTTTTCCATAATTGAATTGTAATTTGAAACTTCACGTAATTTTACTTCCGATCACCACTTATTACAAAATTCTTGGGTTTTAAAACAGTTCATTTACACCAATAAAATATGTCTTTATTTTTATACCAAAAAGTCACAGTCACTAATAGATTAATATTCTTAGTAAATATTACGATGAGTTAAACGTACATCAGCTGTGCCTCTAATCAACTTGTCTCCATCCATTTGCCAACCGTCTTTATATCTTTATGGTGGTTTACGATACTTCTGTCTGCATCTGGTACGCTAACTTGAATAATTTCTCATTTCTGAATTGATTCAAAATCGTTTTAACTATGAATCGTATTTTCGAGAATGCCCATTTTTGTCTCAATTGTTTTTTTAATGGTTTTTACAATTTATTTATTCCCAAGATTAACTAATTAATTTCTCGTAAAATAAATTGTACAACAATTTTTTCTTGTTCAGAATTGAAGTAACTTTTTCATTTATCTAATAAATTATGATACCAAAATAAACAAAATTCGAGGAAATGTTACTTATTGAGATTAAGGGGTAGTCTCAAGGTAACTACACTAATAGCATCAATTGAAACGGTGATCAGTATTGAGGGTGTTGTAACGTTTAATAATGAAAACAATAAACACAAAGTAAAACTAAAACTTATTAGAAGCTGACGTTGAATCATTAAACAATCAAAATCAGAGTCAGCTACTCGGAAAACACAATATACTCGTAAAATAGACTCGGAGTGTTACACTACTGCCGTGACTTGATATGCAGCTTTTGCTTTTGCTGAAAGTTTCACAGGTTTTAATATGTTTTTCGGGTAGCACATACTTTTAGAGATCGAGGATGTTTGTAAACCATTGTTCACTAAGTCTGAATATAAAATATAATAAATAATTTACTAGTGTGAACTTATTGAGCCCCAATTGTAATATTATTACAATGTTTCATTTAACCACTCAAGCGAAACATCTCGAAAATGAGTAAACTCAAACCGACCTTTCAAATAACAGCTGATGACGCAAGAAATAAAATACATTGTCTAGCGCTGATAGAGCTACGAGATGTCTAGGCGAACTATTCAAATTCAAGTATATTTAAGAAGCAGTATGTATGGCATGACCAGCCTCTAACAGAGTTTAGTTTTGTCGTTTAGTAAATTATTGAATTGTATGATAATGAAGTAAATAATGAATGTTTATTTGAAAGTAAAAGTAACTTTCATACGAGTCCACGAAATACATAACATTGTGGTTGAGAAGTCAAAATAGGTGAAAAAAAAATTGATGCTCCAATTTTAATACTGTAGCTAGTGGAATGTTCGTTAAAAGTTTAACCAACGTAGGTGGAATCGCAATAGGTTTGAAAAAAGGAAAGAAAAATTAGTTAAATCCTTTTTGTAAATAAATACATACAGGAACATTTGACTCCAAACAATTGGTCCAATCAAAAGTTGAAAGTACAAAATAGCTCACACCATACAAAAGTGGATTTGGAAGAAATTGAGAAAACTTCTGAATGGTGACATAAGGATTTCTTACGAAAGTTTTATCACAAAATTGTAGGGTTTGTAAAAATATGGATCCATCATAAATACATCAAATTAATAATATCACATCACTCTTCGAACGCAATAGGAACTCTCAGTTAATGCCAAACTAATAAATGTATGATGAGCAGAAATTACATAGGACCAATAGAGGCACCTGTATATTACACGTTTTCCTCAGAATAACAAATCAGTTGAGCCATATAATACTGAAATTAATTATATGTGAAGGTGCTTTAGAAGATTTTAATATACCTACTTATCCAATTAACCATTTTCTAATCATTTCATTACTAACCACAAACAATAAACTATTTACTGTTTATTCAAGATTGTACCTTGTTCTGACATAATAATGGTAAAATACCACGAAAATAAATGTTTGAGATTATGGTTGTGACAGCTCATTTGTGCGAAAATAAATTACTTAATTTCATGTCTAATTGCAACATATTCTAAATAACAAAAACTACCTTTTCGTAATTATCCTCACTCTTTCAATCAATTATTACTTGTTTGTTTTTCTACTCGAAAAAAATATTTCATTAATGTTGCTCAAGAATCCTTACTAATTTTTTATATTGAGTGGGTAATTAGCACTGAACATGACAGCTCGAATACATTAGATGTAAATAGTATTCGTTCAATTTTAAATTGCGTCTTGTTCTTAAAATTGTATTCATTAAACTATTACTAATCTTTTGAACAATATTTGTTTGTTTAAACATTCAATCACTTCGAAGAAATGGAAATATTTCCTTCATTCGACTGTTAAGCTTCCGAAACGCAAGGTGTACACATACTACAGTATTTTGTATTCGTAATCAGTTTCAAATAAGATAAAAATATGGAGTGACATCTACAGATTTTAGAGTCAATTAAAACGAATACGTTTCCTGTGTATTGGAGAATTTTTTTGAATGTATTGATATTTATATTTATTTGCACCTACCGGAAAAAAACGATAAGAATAATGCTTATTAAATATGACAATACAATTTCCCTGGAATTGTAAGTCAATGGATGTTTACTTTTTTTGTTATAAGTTAAAAGTCATTGTACTACATACTGCTTTAAGTTTATAGGAAAATATTCGTATTATTTTGTAATAGTAATTAGAGATATAAAGTGAACTCAAAAAAAATTATGGCAGATAATCATAGTAAATTGATGCATATAATCAACGCATAAACATTAAATTGATTTCTATACCCATAAGCCATTGCTTTATATCCGTTTTTACGTTTTTGGTCCATTTTTGTTTCAATTTCTCAATAATGGCGTATTTACACAAGGGCAAAGGAGGGGGCAAAAATATTGATAAACTTTCAGTTCATCTAGCTGTATTATTTACTCATTTCCCTGTTTTTGGTTTTCTATTATCTGTCAGTGTTGAGCTTTTCTACTTTAGTTTATTCTAATAAAATACCTATACCAGTTTAGTTGTTTGCTTTTATTCTGTTTGTCATTGGTGTGTGCTTCAGCTGTTTTTTGCTTTATCCGTTTCCATTCCACGTCATCTGTTAGAATGCTACTTAGAACTCCAATGTTGAAAACCTTTCTATAGTTAATCATTTAAATATAATCCCTTTATTAGATTGTAGTTCTTTGTGTCTCTCAATTATACTCTCTACCTCAGTTTTAATTACCTTTGCTATCATTTTATGTTTTCGATTTCAGAGACCCACCAAAATATCAGAATATTTCAGAAGCCTAGTATTTTAGTATAGGAAAACTTTCTAAACTTAAGCTTCGTAATTTCCCGCAGCTTAAATATGCATTTAAATATAGAATCGTCCGCATATAAAATATTTTTATGTATAAAATGTAGTCTACAGTATCTAAAATTTCTAAAAAGTCAATGTTTCAAATTTGTTATACAATTTAACTTGTTTGTTATATTCGATTTATAGGGGTTCCTAATGGTCAGCCATGTCTGCTCTGCCAATCACTTTCGGCTAGTTTTCTCCCTGCCAATGGGTGACAGCTTTGATAATTCAATGTATCCATGTTGTAGACGTTTTCTTTTTTCTAGAGAGGTACATTCTAAAATTATTTTGAGAGTCGCTCTTCACCCATTCTACGACAGTTTCTTGTTACTCTCTTTTATCTCATTATTTCTTCGCTTCTTATATGTCCGAATTTAAATCTTCTTGTCGCTCTTCTCGAAATGTTCTTTTCAATCCCACATAAGCTGTAGGGCTTGATATACATTTGCTCTTCTGCCACAACACTGAGTTCAGTGCACTTAGTACATGTTTTCCTTCAAATATTATGTCTTTAATCGCCTTCTCACTTCGTTTCATTGAAGTTAATTTTATGTCTAGATATATACATTCCTTATACCTACCTTCGAATTTTTCCCCTTCTAGATCTTGTCCTCTGGCGGATTTTCTCTGTCAATGTAACTTTCGTTATTCCTCTGTGGGTTCCTTGACATATATTTTAGATCTTATTTATGCTCTGCAATTATTACGTAGTCATTTGCATAGTGGTACCTCTACATTTCTTGTTCCGTGCCATTAAAACGTCATTCACGTATATTTTAATTAAAATTGGAAACATACAACAACCCTTTTTAAGCATTTTGTTGTTCCGTGCCATTAAAACGTCATCCACATATATTTTAATTAAAATTGGAAACATACAACAACCCTTTTTAAGCATTTTGTTGTTGTGAATTCATCTATCACTTTATTTTTTATTTTAATTCTAGGTGCTGTGTTTCTATACATATTTTTATAGCATCTATTAGTGTGAAATTTATATTATTTTTTCCGAGAACTTCTCATACTTTTGAAACAGGCACAGCGTAATATAGTTTCTGCAGATCTACCTGGAGTAAGTGCACTCTTTGTAATCTTATAATTTTCTGCTCTATTATTTGGTTCGAATACAATTTACTATCAATTGTTGATTGGCCAGAATTAATATTGTTTTGTTCCTTAGACTTATATGGATGATACTCCTCTAATTGTTTAAAACATTTGATACTTAAGAACCGATTTTTCAGGACTACTAGTATCTGAGAGGTCAACGACAAACTGAATTTTGATTTTACATAAACCAACCCATGGTGAAACATATTAAATTAATGTTACAAGCCACTTCAGAGACACAACCCATTTCCTTATAATTTAGTTATTCAATTGCTTATAAATATCTTATCAATATCAATCACATGCTTTAGGCGTATAAATAATATTTCCAGTATTCTTTTGAGGGTGGTTCAACTGATGATGGTTTCCAACTGGAATCGATATATCGCCTGTTCTATAAAGTTGGGAGTGCTGTGAAAGGATTCGGATAACGTTCGAATTTATATCCCGTAATTTCCCACCTAGGAATCAAGGACTGCAGTATTATACTAGCACGACACCGGATTTGGGAGTAGCTCCATAAACTGAAACTTTTAGGTTCCTTATTCCGTTTGCTTTGAAATATCGAATCATAAAAGGATATGGTTTGAGTTTACATATTTATTCTTATAATATATTATTTGTTTTATAATGAATCTTATGTGTTGTAATTAATACCTTATTTTGGATTGTAGATATTTAGTCAATTCATTTTCATTTAAAATGTAGTTGTCTACTCAGAACGGTTTTTGAGAATAAAATAAAGCGAGCTATAATGGTACCAAAGTATTTGAGTAAATATTTTTATATATGCGTTTGCTTTTTAATCGTTGAGTTATTTCAATTTATTATACCCTTATACTTAATTACTTCCTCTATTGTAACCACATCGTTATTAAGGAAAATACTATTGAAAGCATATTTATGAGTTTTTAAGCACTTTTTGGGAATAACACCTGTTTTCACCTGAAATTACTGTACATTTCTAAACGTTTCAGGGTCTAGGTTGTCAATGGCATAAGAAACTCTATGAAAAAATTCTCAATTATATTTTAAAATTAAAATGTTTTGTTAGTATTATGTGACGTATGACGTAACTAAGAGAATTTAATTTGATAATATACAGGGTAGCACAGAAAATTCTAAAGATCATTTAAGAATATAGTTCTATTCAAATTGGAAAACGTTGAAGGATTTATCTTATTATTATATGATCTTTAAAATGTTCTGTGCTCTTAGTTTCGTCATACATTACATCATATTGTCAAACATTTAAATTTTAAATTTTAGAATTGTGACGTTTTTATATAGTCTCTTATTGCCGTTGAACGAACGTTTGGAATTATACAGTAATTTCAAGTATTCTGGTGCTATTAACAAAAAGTGATTTAAAATTAATTAAAGAACCCACAATTTTTCTTCAGAAAGGGATAATAATAAGTTAATAAACTTAACCCAAACAATGATTAACTGTAATTTGTATAGAATTTACTGGTATGATTGCCACTAATTACAGTTTTCACCCAGAGATAATATTTGGCTATGTAAATAATATCTTGTCTTTATTTCGAATATATTTTTTGTTGATCTTTATACGCTGAGTTAAAAAAATTACTTTTCGGCCCTGCCTAACTGAATTCAGCAGGACACGTGTATGCTGAGGATTTGTCTAAGTATGTCTCAAATTACCAAAGAAAACCGTCAGTTATGTACTTCATTGTTTCAGTTCCACATGCGCGGGCTGCATACTCAAACACATTGTTCTTCTGAGACCACTCACAGCGTTTGCATAATACCCTCTAACTATTCACTGAATGGTTCTCATAATTAATGAATTAGTAGAAATTAACTCGTTTAAAATGCCGTCACTTTGATTACCAGGCCACTTAGTGCCAGTGGCAGATTCGATTTTATCTTCATGGTCCAACAGACCATGATAACGCACTTTCAAAAGGAAATCATCTTGCTAATGTTCGCTTGGGTATTATGTGTGTTTTACGATATACTTTTGTATTTTCAAAGCTGATGTTTTCAAAAGCTAATTACTATCAGCTTTTAATGTACCTACCTATGTAATTGTGATTTCCCATAGTATTTGGATAATTTTCAAATATTCGCCAATATGGAAATATGTATGTAGTTTTTTATGTAAATAATCTACATACCAGCATTTAACTCTCTTATCATTAAACATAAAATTCTTCTCTTCCTGTGTTTGTCACTGCACTCCTCTTAACCCCTGTACTTATTCATTGGCCGCTCCACGAAGTAAGGCACTGGTGAATAAGCTGACCAGCCGTATTGTGCATTCCTCCCTGTTAATACATACAAATTTTGTCTAATATTTAATGGAACATCCTCCAATAAACCTGGCAGATCATTTTGTCAAAATTTTTTCAAATATGTTTCACCAGTTAATGGTCGCGGTAGAACAAATGGACTTATTAAATAATCGGAAACAAATCCGTTCCACACCATTATTGAAAATTGGTGCTGAAAGGTTAATTATCTATAAGATGCAGATTGTCCTCTGCCCAAGAATGAGAGTTATACAAAGCGAATATGCCATTACGGGTAAAAGTCGCTTCATCTGTGGAAAGAACATTGGCAATAAAATACAAAATTGTTCTCTTCGAGTAAAATCAACTCTTGTAAGTACATCGACCATTTGTACGTGGTATGGGTAGGGTAAATTTGTTCGTAATAGCCTGTGAACTGTCCTGTGTGAAAATCCCCCATTTCTGGCAATTTCTCTCAACCTTCTAGTAGAATCGTTACTAACAATATTAAGAATTTGCTCCTCTATTAACATCAATACGCCTTGTGGGGCCAGTACCTTCTCTATGCGGTAGAATACTGCCAGTATTCATAATTCTTTGTGAAACAGTTATAATTGTTCTTGAATTTGAAATTCTTCTGCTAGGATATCTTATCATGTACTTTGTCGAGCACGTTCAGCAGAGCTTATCACTTTACAACGCAAATCAGCCATAGAAAATTATTTAATATCGAAATGAAACTAGTTTTATCTGCACTTCAAAATATTACATTCAAAACAAAAGTCCCATCGCATTACTTTTTTGTAATGATGGACCTATCCCAAAGTTTACTGCACTCGTCGAACGAAATTAGTTTAACCAATGTTGTAGGGGCTACCTCCGGGCTGCAGATGCCCCTAACGTGTGTTAACAAAAATTAGTAACACGTTATCCACAATGTCATTTAATCTCATATGTTTCCTCGAAAGAAAAAAACATAAAAAACTTTCATACGTGAATATAGAGTTTTCACTTCAGAAAGTAAAAAAGGAATCTCTTTTTTCCCGGGTTAAGCGTGCTCTCAAAAGTTGGAACATCCTATATCGGTGCCCTCCAAGGCACGCTATGCCATTGCAATGTTGCCGTGATTTTTGTTTCAACAACTCTTTTAAAATATTAATAAATTTAGCTTAGAGGTTCATTTAGGGAATAGGAATAGTGGAGGATATTTTATTGTTCTGTTCAGCTGATAAGTTTCTCTTTTGTAAATAAATGAATAAATATACACTAAAATTCTAACTTTAACAAGTTTTTCTCGTAAACTATAAACTTGTTGACATAAATTATATAAGACGTTTTATTTATACTGATCAGTTCTATGATCTACCAAAATATCTGCACTGCATTATGTTACATCCTGTATATATATGGTTAATATTTATAATGCCCCTCTCTGAAAATTGAGAAATTTCATATTTTTGCCCTGGACTGGTTATTTTTCAGTTTTCGTATTCATACTTTATTCACTCCCTGCTAAATTAGTAAGCATATGCATTTTAGGTTACAGCTATATTCATATTTACAAATAATTTTTTTTCGGAAATGTCCAAAATATCAAAAGACACATATTAAGAATATCAAAGTAAAAATATCAAGCAAATCCAAAATGTCTGCATCAAATGAAAAAAAAAATAGTTTAAGGTTAGAAGTATAAAATAAGCCGATTTGTCTACCCGTTCCAAGCTGGGGCGGGTTAGCCATTCAACAATATAATTATTTCATTTTATTCATTTGTAACACAAATTTTTGGTAGCTGATAAACCCTGCACATTATCGTTCTTAACTGGTAAATCGTCCAACCGAGTATTTAAACCAAGTCTTCGGTAAGCACCCTTCCTTAGAAATTTTAAATATATTGAAACATACATTTTCGCGAAAGTATGATAATCTTTATCAGTGTCTTTATACTCAGCGGTATCCCACAAACTGAAATCTGTTAAAATCAGCTTCATCTGGTATTTCCATTTGTTTTAATATAGGACCTCACAATATATCATGTGCTGATATACCTGCATTAAACAAATTGTAAGTTATTTTCTTACTTCATCTGTCCTGGGGTCATTGATAGATCCACTTCCCAAAATATTTTTTTTTAATTAGGAGAGCTTTCAGTTAGTTAAATTTATATATGACACTGGTGGAAATTACAAGACCTATCTATCAGATACACAGCAAGACTCAATAGTCAGGTAATCTTTAATTTAACACACGTTAAAAACTTTAGAGCGACTGTTTACTAAGGATTTGATTAACTAATATGAACTATGTATTCAACAATTACTTGTATTTCGTAAAACTTTTAAATAAAAATAGTTTTTCTTATTTGTGTAATGTATTCCTTATTATCGTCAACCAAGTCTTTCCAATACAAAAAGAAAAACGAGTACTTTCAATAATTTTTCACTTGACTTTTTTTAGCCTTCATAAGATCCGGTTGTGAAGTACGGCACCTGGAAACTTTTACGAAAAAGCAAACAAAATACATCATGTAGTTAAATAGCGTGAAGCCAAACTTCTCTCTTCATTGCTCTGCATTTAGCTAAAGTTTAACTGATTTCACAATAACTGAATTCTCGAAACAGCTTTAAAACAATTCTGATGAAATGATAATATTAAGTGAAACATTTAGTCATGGTATTCGAGTAAGAGTGTAAGTTGAGTCAGATCGCGTGTCCATAATAATGCCACCCTGTGTGATACACGGTTTTAATGGAACACCAATCAGATTACTGAACTTTATATTCTTAATCGACCGGAACCTGAAAAAGCACTAATGCAACGTGGTACTTTAAAAACCGGAATATCTCAAATATAATTGAGTTAGTTATTGTTGAATGTCGATGGCTATATTTCCTTGCTTGAGTTCAAATTATACGATAAATCTGGGGAAATGGGCAATCACCTGTCGACATGCAAGGTTGTTGGTTTTGTTAATGCAGACTTCGCTTAATTTGATAAGAAAATAAATATTAACGTTAAAGTTAGAGTTTAAAAACATTACCTACAAAATTACTTGGGTTACTTTTTGAGACCTCACAACAGATCATTAATTGGGTATGTTTTTTGATTTTTTTTTCTTTTATTTCCCAAACAATCTTACAGGCAGTTTTAAATATCTACCTCAATTTTTAGTATTTTTTTGTTTCTAAAAAAATTAGCACTTCGGTGAAACTTTCCATTGTGGAAATTTTTTTTTTTAACTTCATAATCTGTGATAATACCTCATCTATTTCTCATTAAATTAGAAGAAATGGTTTACATATCAACACAGTGATACTTATTTGAATATGGTGGTGATTACGAATCATCTTTTAGAACAACCACCAAGTCTGCTTCCTACGAAAACAGCTAGAGATTATCACTTGCAATGAGTGTTTTTGGAGATTTAAAGTTAGTTTGGTAAGACAATAAATCTACATGAACTTTAGGTTAGATTCACCCATTTGAGTTGCTGCATCTTGTTGTAACTCTAGAATTATATCTAGGTTTGGAGGTGTTCGGCATTATATACAGCAAGAGGTAGGGTAGTGGAATGTTTGCCTTCCCGAGATCCCTCAGGGCAGAGCCGGTTTGTGCTATGGACTTGTGTACTGTTCCGTGAGATATGTGAGTCTGCATTAATTTTATTAAATGAAAGCTAATAAATGGCTACTACTTCACTAAAATTCTGTCGTTTCTGGTCACCGATAATATAGAATGAATTTAGTAACTGTCATGTCTTCTTGAACAACCCTATGCCGTGATAGTTTTCCTAAGTGGTCCCTTGTGGCTATAGTGACAAATTCGCACCTAGGAGCACCACATAGAATTCTGAAGATATCTCGTTCAAAATTTTCCAATTCGGAAGAATCTTTTGTTTTCTCATAAGGTCTTTAGATTGTTTTATGCGTTACCCTGTATTTATCAAATTAGCAGTAAATTCTCTCAGTTACGTCACTTCATATTGTTGGACATTTTAATGTTAAATTGTACATTGTACCATTATGAAATATTCAATTTATTAAAATTCTTTGATTTGTGTTAATTTATTTCCATTGAATACGGGGTCTGATTTAGACCCTCAAACGTTTGTTAGATTTAATATATACAGACTTTTCCATAATTGTGGTGTCATTCCCAAGAAATTCGACATAATTGCAAACTATCAATATTCCAGAACGTTAATCTGCTCTGGATACCCAGTATGTCCTATCCTAAAGCATTCCAATTTTCATTCAATTCAATAACAAATGATAGTTTCTGTCTTTACTTGATGAAAATTCATTTTAATATTATGTTAAAATAAACACACTGATGTAATTTTCAGTTAAATTTATTTATTATTGACAATTGTTTCACCAGGTTACTGGCTTCTTCAGAACACAACGTAAGACAGTCTTACTACTAATATACAAAACACATTTTTTTCATTTCGAATACTGGTTGGTTATATGTTAGACATCTCTTTCTCTCGGAATATCTGTGAGGGAGAATTTCTGTACAGACAGCAATTTTTCGAAATTTCCTTACTACACTCTGTTGTCCATTTACAATTTTTAAATACTTATCTGTTGCAAGAGAAATCTAAGGACAAGAAACCCTAATAATCCATGATCTCCTCAATAATCTTTTTGAAACTTACCACATATACTTGTTGAAAGTTCTGTATATTTTCAAACGAATCCTGATCTAGGTCAGACCCCGGGACCAATGGGAATAAAGAAACTATATGAAAAGGCACAAATTGTAAATTTTTAAATAAATTTTTTGTTGACTGCATGATGATGACTGCTTTGTTGTTGAAACGGCGTTGAGTTTAATAATAAAGGTTTGATGTTAGGGTGCAAAATTTTGTATTGATGCATCTGTGGCACACCAAAGGTCCCACAGCTTTCCCAATTTAAATGTTTGATTATATTTAATATAATTCCTTTAATTTAAATTCCTTAATATTTTCCACAAGTTGGTGGTTACCATTTAACTTGTTAACATGAGGATCCCGTCCATTAGGAGGTAGTATTTTTGACCTCCTTTAAACTATCGAGGGGTTTTTCATATATTTTTTTGTGTTCGAGATATAGTCGCTAAACGCTTTTCAAAACACAATGTGTTCAAACATAAATTATTATTTGTTAAAGCTCTTTACATTCCCGGGACGTTATAGGGTCGTATTTAATAATAATAATAATAATAATAATAAATGCCGAATTATTAATATAGTTAAAGGCAAAATACAGCAGGGGCACTTCGAAATGGGAGATGGTACCTCAATTGAATCTATGGGGGAAGGTCATACTTATAAATACCTTGGAATAAAGCAGGCTCAACGTATTGATCACATGAGCTATGAAAAATGACCTAACAGCAGAGTTTTGTAGAAGGGTAAGACGACTGTTGAAAACCAAACTAAACAGTAAAAATCTGTTTCAGGCTATTAACACCTATGCGTGTTCAGTGCTCAGTTACTCTTTCGGTATAGTTAATTGGTGCAAGACTGACATTGAACAATTACAACGAAAAGTTCGAGTTTTACTAACAAAAGCTCAAAATCACCATCCAAAGAGCTCTGTCGAACGTACAACTTTGCCACGGTATGAAGGAGGAAGAGGATTGACAGATCTAAGTAAGCTATTAGATCAACAAATTTCTATTTTGCGTAGTCATTTCCAGAAACTCGCAGAATTTTCTGATCTACATAGAGTCATGTGCCAGGTTGATGACTCAACACCACTGCGACTGACACAACAACATGTCCAATTACACCACCAGACCACAGATCAGAAACTGCTGAAATGGAAAGAGAAGCCCCTTCATGGAAGACATATAAATGACGTCAACCAAGATTATGTCGACAGTGCAGCGTCGAACTACTGGTTGATCTCTGGTCATATGTTCCCTGAAACGGAAGGCTTTATATTGGCAATCCAAGATCAAGTAATTCCAACTAAGAACTACCTAAAGTACATCGTTAAAGACCCTTCTATTAACAACGACAGATGCAGGTACGGTTGCCAAACATCTGAATCTATCCAGCATATCACAGGAGGTTGTCAAGCGTTCGCTGCAACTGAATACAAAGAACGACACGATGCTGTGGCAAAAATACTTCACCAGGAACTAGCACTGAAACATGAATTATCACAGTCGGTAAGATTACCATACTATAAATATAAACCAGAATCTGTTTTAGAAAATAACAACTACAAGCTGTACTGGGATCGCACGATACTGACCGATCGGTCTGTTGCTCACAATAGACCAGATATAGTTTTGGTAGATAAAGTCTCTCGGAAAACAACTTTAATTGACATAGCAATTCCTAACAACAATAATATAAATATCAAGCAGGCTGAGAAAATAACCAAATATAGAGATTTGGAATTTCAAATAAAGACTCAGTGGAACATGAACAACACACGAACTGTACCAATTGTTATGTCAACGACAGGACTAGTCCCAAAACATCTCTTAAACAATTTAAAATACCTCGGTCTGGACGAACACCTTTACAAACAAATGCAAAAAGCCGTCCTGTTAGGAACAGCCCGGACGGTCAGAAAATTTATGGGGAACTGCAGCCACGACACCAACCACGGGCCTGATAACCTGGCAAGGGCTCCCACAGAGCTAAACCCTTTTGATATGTAGTATATCTGGGGTTTAGTGAATTTTCCCCTTTAGAGGGAGTGTGATGCCATACATTGTATGGTCAAGTCGGGATAATAATAATGGCCTTTATTTATTTTAATATTGGTTATAATATTTATAACAGTGCAACATTGTAATATCATTTTTATTCATCAGAATGCGGCGCAGTCTAGCTGTAGTAGCTACTCTACTGAACCGCAACCTGACGCATGAGATTATCTAATACATTGCATAAGTATAGAAAAATAAGAAAATAAAATTATGTAAGGCGAGTGCAAAACGTAACCCTAATACTAACATGTTGTTATCCTTCCCGTAACACAGACATGTATATACACACACACACATAGATATAAAATATATAAGATCCAAATAAACTAGTTGTTATTTTGTAAACATAATAAGTACTTTTTATAAGTGATTTTAAATGTGTTAAGATTAGAAAAAGTTAAATTGTTTGGAAGAGAATTGAAATATTTTACAGCATTGTAGGAGAATTCTCTCTGAAACATTGCGGTCTGATGATGAGGCATGGTTAGTCGATTAACATCACGTATGTTAACACTGTGTATGTTACTGCGGAACACAATTCGTTGCTTTATAGTTTGAGGAGCGGCAGTGTCATTAATAATTTTTATTAAGAAACAGCAAAAATGCAGAGTCCTTCTTGCATCCATTTTCAACCAGTTAATATCCTTATAGAGGTGCGAGATGTGATCATATTTACGTAAACTGTATACAAACCGTAAGCAAGAATTTTGAACTCTTTGGATTCTGCATTTGCTATCTTCATCCAAACAAAATCCATAGATATAATCACAATAATTAAAATTAGACAGTACCAATGACTCGCAAAGTTGCTTTTTTAAATTCAAGTTTAAAATAAATCTATTATTATATAATATTTTAAGGGAAATATATGATTTGTGGAAAAGTTTTTTTAGGTGATCTTTAAATCTGAGTTGAGTATCCATTAGAATTCCTAAATTTTTTGCGGTTTCTACGAAGTTTAGTTTTGAGTCATTAATTCTTATATCGAGAACGTCTTTTAATAAATGAACTGTAGTCTTATTACCAAATATCGTAATTTTTGACTTGGATGGATTTAGTTTTAGGTTGTGCGCTGTACACAGTTGACTTAAAATTTGTAGATCTTGGTTAACATTTGACTCGGTATCCTGATAATCTTTTACATCAAAACTGCAGTATATTTGAGTATCGTCTGCAAACTCTTGTATCTTGCAATAATTTAATGACATCAATATATCAAATGTGTACACAAGGAACAATAATGGACCCAGTATTGAACCTTGAGGAACACCGGAAAAGATCTGCAATTGATTAGAGAATTTATTGTCTGAAAATGTTTTCTGGTACCTGTTAGTTAAATAAGATTTAATTAAAGAAAATGCCCCATTTTGAAAACCGTAATATTTTAACTTCGATAATAAGAGCGTATGATTAATTGTATCGAATGCTTTGGAAAAATCTAGAAGTACCAACAAAGTATTTCTTTTATCGTCATAAGAGCGTACGATATCATCAATTACATTTATTAAGGCAACCGAAGTGCCATAACTTTTACGAAAGCCACATTGATTCACGGGGATCATATTATTGTATGTAATATATTCATAGATTTGATTGTACATAATTCTTTCTACAATTTTTGACATGGTTGGAAGGATACTTATAATGCGAATATCATCTAAAGTTTTAGGATTATTTACCTTTGATAACGGTTTGCCAATTGATAATTTCCATTGATCCGGAAAATAATTAGCTTCAATACAACAGTTGACAATATGGGTTATATACTTATCTATAAATGGGCTACAATACTTTAACATACATGGCGAAATTTCATCCGTACCAACAGCATTTGTTTTGATAGCATGGATTATTTTATTTACTTCTGCCACCTCCGCCATTCGAAGGAGAAGTGTAACTGTTCATTGAATATGTTATTCTTATAATAGTTTATTTTATCATCACAATTCGAAATATTGTTTAATAGCATACCAAAAAAATTGTTAATGTGACCTGGATCTGAAAGAACTTTATTAATGGGATTTTTATTACTAGAACAAATATTCAAATTTCTTAGTGCATACCATAACTTTTTCGAATTTTTCTCTTCGAATAATAAATTTTGATATTTCTTTTTCTCTCGTCTAATAACTGATAACGTAAAGTTTCTTAAAAATTTATAACTAACCCAATCTTCAGTTAGCCTAGAGCGTTTAAACTTTTTTAAGGCAATGTCCCGTTGTTTCATAAAAATTTTAATATCAGCCGTCAACCATGGGGCTTTAGGTTTAGTAATTCGCGATTCTCGCAATGGAGCGTGTTCATCAAATAATAATAGAATAAGGTCATTGAATATTTGAATTTTAGAATTTTATTATCAATATACGGTTCATACACAATGTTATTCCAAGGCAAACTGTACAGTGTATTTAAAAACTTGACCAAATTAAAATTTTTAAAACAACAGTATATCATACTATGATCTGAAATACCCTCTGATGGAGTTACCCCACAATCCCTTACCAACGATTTGTTGGTTACAAAAATAGCATCTATTAGGGTACACACTGTTCCAGTGACCCGCGTAGGTTCTTCGATTAGTTGCACAGGGTTATAGTTTTCAAACAAAGCAGTTAGTGGATTTTCTGGGTTAAGCAAATTGATATTAAAGTCACCTAGACAAAAAATTTCGTCAAAAATTGGATATATCTGGGAAAATATGTTTTCAAAATCTGGGGCAATTCTATTGAAATTCAGTGAAGGGGGTCTATAAAAAACCAAAACCCATACGTCTTTTTGTGTATTTTAATTTTAAATAGCAAGTATTCCAATTGAGGGTTAGTATCAAGATTTAAATTAACAATTTCCACAACATAACTTGTTTTTATATAGGCCGCCACACCACCCCCTTTTCCAATGCGATCCTTCCTAATTAATTGATAATCAGGAATATTAAAAGAGCTCCCATTATTAGCAACAGACAGCCATGTCTCAGAGAGTAACATAATGTCAATATCATTGTAACAAATTAAGTTTTTTAATTCATTAAAACCAGTGTATATAGATCTAACATTAAGATGTCCAATTTTCATTTTAATATTACATGAGTAGATAATGTATGGGCTGATAACAACTAGTGATAAGTTATTAAGAATTAAGTCGTACGCAAATATACAACTTAAAGAAGAAAAAAAAAACAGAAATACAAGATGATCTCAGTGACGTATTTGCTAGAACAAAATATCGTCTATACTGCTCTTTCTTAAATTGTAAAGTAACTTGAGAATCACAGAAAGGCAAAAGTAATAACTACAACTAGATTACCTTGAAAAATGCATTAGTATTAATTTTTTTGCACGTTTTCAATGTCAGATTCTTCAGTTATACGATGCACCATATCGTTATATTTCACGTAAATATTACCATTAAGAACCCACGAGTTCGCATTAGTAAATTTTTTAACAACACTAGTAAACATTGATAGTCGCACTTTGGTTAAGTCTTCTTTTATTTGAATACCGGAATTTTTCAATTGTTTACGGTTTTTTAGCACTAACACTCTGGCCGCATCCGTAAGAAATCTCACCAGAACTGCTGGCGGCTGCTCATTGGGTTGTTTTGACGTTACTCGATGACATTTTTTTATATCTTCCTTTTTAATGTTTATCTTCATGTCCTTGTTAAATAAATTTAAGACTTTTGACGGTAGGTTTTCGCTGTTTTCTGCCTTCAAGCCAAATATGCGCACATTTAGATTACGAAAAGACTGTTCTTGTTCATCAATCTTTTTACGTAGCTGTTTATTATCATTTTCTAAGTTAACAATTTTTGTATCTAGATTGCTTATTAATTTTTTGTGCTCATTTAGCTTATCCTCAAACTTTCTCTCGACCATACTTGCTACTTTGTCAGCTATTTCCTGGAGAAACTTGTCATTAAAGACACTGGTAATAACTGTTTTGATTTCTCTCAAATCGGCAGTTGACAGACCCATTATAGCGACAGGTCGGTATTGTCCCAAAAGAGAAGATAAAACCAGCAAAACTTCGTTCACAAACACTAGAATTCTGATGACCGATAACGTAAGTTGCAATTAAACAAACTTTTCTGTTACATTCTACAGATATTATAAGAGCCGATATAGACACGTTGTTCTACTCGCGCGCCATCTTCAAAATTTGTAGTTTTTTATTAGCATAATTCAATTGTTGGTAATTTAACCACACAAATGTACTTACTCTCATTTCTAAAAAATAAATTAACTTTATTAATGTTAGCTGCTATGTACGTACTATCTACGACAATAAGTCAGGCTAATGGACTTAATAAAATTTATTATTCGATAATTTCCGCACAATTGAGTAGAATCACACCTGTCCCAGGGCGGTAATCAAAATAGCCCCCAGTCAATACAATGCAATACAAACATGCCACCGACATTATATATCATAACCTAATGATTCAGTGTCCACACTATCTCACTAACTATCGCTTTTGAAGGCTCCCTCAATTATTTAGCGACATAGAGGGACATTAATTACTCTTTTTATCATCTTAATCTTGACACGTTCTACAAACAACACCTATTTTCTAGTAACCCCCAAATGATATTATTAAAATTATTTATTAATGTTGATTTCCTCTATGGGATACGGTAACGAATTTATTACATGTATAATATCCTAAATGTTTTAATATAGTAGGAATGGAGAATAATATATAAACGTGGTATGTTTGAATTCCCCTAAACCCAAAAATATATGTTTATGTCTGATAGTGATCTTTCTGAAATAGAAACATTTACAATATTTTACAAATTATGTTGGGCACATACTGAATTGACCTTATAACACCAGTAAAATTTAAATAAACTTTACCGTTAAAAATAAATAATAATGAGCAACCTTAGAAAAAAATAGATTATAACAACCATAAAAAAACCCAAAGTAATTAACAAATTGTAGTAGATGGTCCAACTTATAAAATAAAATAATCACAAATGAAGAAAACATAATTGAATAACCTACTTCCCTCTACGAGGATTGGTCGGTGATTCTGTAATAAAATTTATACTTAAAAATAAAGGCATCTTTATTTTTTACTTAATCACATCTTATAGTCCAGGCAATAGAACTTTAAATCAATTTTCTTTCAAGTATTTGAACAAGACTTTACATGCCCCTAGGATTGGTGGAAAAACTAAAATAAAATATTAAAGATATAAATATAAAGATTAATCAAAAGAGATCAAACCTTTCAAAATTGTCATATATTTCAATTTTACTTTATAATTTTATATCCATTGAAAACGAAATCCGACAGGATTTTGAAATGTTTGGTTTTAAAATATACACAAGTTTGAACTCTGATGTGGTATTATTCCCAAGAAAATCTAAAATAAACTTTCAAAATTTATTATAAATAATTGATATAAACTTAAAAATATAGTTGTGCAGTATAAAATTATACATATAAATGAATGATCTCTACTATTATTAGTTATAGGTGATTAAAAAATTCATATACCATTTGGAACCTCATTTTGTGCATTATTATTATGTAAGATTTATGTGACTGTGTAACTAATTTTGAATGAAAAAAAAAAGTCAAAAACTAATTTTAGGTAAAATTCTTGCTTCAAATTTTCCTTATTTGTTTTTGTTCTAGTTCTCACCAAGTATTTTTATCAATAAAAACGTACATGCTGAAGAGCATGTGCTATAATATTTAGACAACAGCTAAATTAGCATTGGGACATTTTTATTTCATCCCTTTAGTTATCATAAAAGCAGAAAGATGTCGAAAATTGTACTCAAACTAGGATAAGCAGAGAACCACACAGCTGAATTTCGTAAATAAATGCAATTTTCAAAATATGTTATTTGCCAAAATTATGATACGTTAGACAAAGAGGGATCATGTTGTTAGCCATAAGTACTAAACATGTTTCAAAAATATATAAAACGATTATAATCATTTAATAATTATAACTAAAACAAACTCAAGTCATAAAATACAGTAAATGTACCGAAAATAACGAACAATTATTCAACAACAACTGTGAACTAGATGCCTCCTTTGAAATACATATAGTTCTCAGTTATCCTACGAGAATTTGCTTCTATAAGAAAGCAACAAAAAATTGAGTTGTATTTTAATCATACTGTGGCATATAAAAGGCAGTGAATAGTAGCAATACATAGAAATATCAAGAAAATTCAATTAAGATCTCCAGTTCGGTGCAATAATGCAGAAGAACATCGACCATTAATCAAATGCTAAAGCTACCTATATCATACATTGTTTGTCCGAATGACCAACAACCATTTTCAAATTCTTGAAACTCAGAACAAAATATTAATCATCACCTGTCAAAGATACTGGTACCCACTCTAAGATTGTACTAAAAACTCAAAGGGAACGAGTTTAAGTCAACTAGAACCACGGCGAAATAGATCACCTCAAGCAAGCATAAGATACGGGACACACCGACTAAAGTGTGTTTACGGATACAACGACAGAATCGCGAATATCGAAAGTTATGTCATTCAAGAGACCTCAAGCACCACCAAACTAACAAGAGTTACACCAGTGACATTTGCATTATACCACTATATAAGAATGGTCTGTAGAATATACAGAGATGTCGAGGAAAAGAACCTTAAAATTGATATGGGGAAGTAAAAAATCCCTGAGTCACCATCATGAACTTGTCTCCTCTCTCTTCGATAAACTGAAAACCTATATTCCCTATTGATATCGATAATATCACTCAAATTTATTTAGTGCTAGAAGTAATCTTGTAAGAAGAACATGTTCCAGCCCAGCAGATAGTAGAATCAAAGAGGGAACTTTGATTCTACTATTCCAAATAGAGTTGCCAGTGCAACCCTAAACTAAAGGTCGCTTTAACAGTAAATCAGAAACTGTCCTGTCGGTATTCACAATTTGTGTTCCAAAAACTACGCGGAATTGTCTAAAAAAAAATTTGCGTAATAACTGCATTAATTGGTCGAGTTAAACACACAATGATGTTTATTCCAAAAATTAACTATTTGTTGTAATACTTATTTGATTATCTCGTTGCGTTTCAGACTATGCTAACAATGATCTCAATAAAATAATCGTATAATTGGTAGCCCTACTATTCAGTTTTAACATTCAACTAATTTCTTAACGATTTTTTTGTTCTTAATATCTATCATATAAAAAAATAAGCAAAATGATATATGTTCCGCAAATATATGCCATCATATAATGTGATTTGAAGACGCGAATTGTACAGATCGAAGTGAGCTCCTTTTGTGATCCAATAGAAAACAACCCGAGTTCAATTTTCAAATCTGATAAGAGTTCATAATTGCTTTTCCCATAACTGAATTAAAAAATCTATTATGCAATTTTAATTTACCAATTTGCATACACGTTTGTCAGGATTAATCTGTATGCCATTGTTATAAAGTAATTCCTGATGTGCGTTTTTCAAATCATGCAAACTTCTAATAAATTTAAACCTCAATAAAAGTCACATTAAATTTGTTCAGCATTATTACGGTATAAAATGAAAATGGGCTAGTGCAGCATGTAATTAATAGCTCGTTATTAAAATTGTTCCTTACACTACGATAAAAGTTATTTTATGCATTACACAAGTTAGACATTCGTAAGTTTTATGTTAGAACGGTTGTGTGGATTGTGTTCTTTCATTTGCATAATTGTTGATATGTGCGTGATACGAGAAAAAATGATAGTAAAATTAATAGTTAAGGAGTAATAGCTATTAAAATACCGAGCGTTTAATAGTCCTTAGTATCCTTGCAATGTCTCGAAAACAGTCTAATCGTGTTAATATATTAATAATTATGACTCGTTTCTTTGTTTTCTATTACTGCGAACTTCTTTAAGTGCTTGATTAGTTTCGACGCTAAAGTCAGATTTTCAGAGTATACAAATCGATGAAATTTTAAATAAATTAAACGTAAAACATTAATAAAAAAATAAGATCCTTATCAAATAAATGTTTCATTTTATTTTCAAAATCCTCGGTTTTATTTAATTTATTTATCTACCATATGAGTTTTTAATTAATCTTCTTTTCATATTTTTTATATAGATTTTCTGCGAGTTTACAACAATTTGTATCAATTGGGAGTTGGTGTCATTGCTTTCTTCAACATTCCATTCGAGTATAAGTCCCGTTGGGCCTACCTTGTCCCATCGTGACCTGGTTGCCCCTCTCTTCTTCAGTGATAGGACTGGTTCAATGTCCGAGGCAGTCATTTGATCCTGTACACATTGATTGTTCTGGTGTCCAACCTTCATTAACCTACACACGAAACTGCCGGGTGGGGGCTAGTGGTGGATTACTCAGATTACTCAGATCCTTGTTCTGACTGGTTGATTGGTGGTCGTATAGTTGCGTTGGTCAACTCTCGCTGGTGAACTGTCAGGTAATCTCATTCTGCAGTCATTTTGAGATGCCATATGTGTTTACAGCGATAACATTCGCTGCTTGTTCTTCGTTTTTACTTTATCCCAATTATTTGGTCAATTTTTGGATAGTACTTCCTGAAGAAACGACTCTGAATGTTTTTGACTGAGTGAATCTACTTGTACCCTTAGTGTGGAATTTTTCATTATTTCATTATAGCTGCTACTTCCAAAGAAAGCCAAAGAGCTTCTGTGCTATTTCTCATACCACTAAGTGTTAGATTTCGTTGAACCTCGTCATTCAGAATACTATTTAAAAAAAGTGTACCTCATTTGTCTTTAACGTCTTTTGGTAGGTCTGGGTATGCTTACTGTGCTAAACGGCTAAAATCTGCCTCAAATTCTGGAAAATATTCACCAGATTTTGGTGTATTTCCACCCAATTGCACCTGGTATACTGGGACAGTGATTGGCTGCCATATCTTTTATCTGGGACGCTGCGCATCTTAGAGAAATTACTAAAAATGTAGACTTTCATTGGGTATCCCAACGTTTAATTGTACCCATTACTTCAAATTGTTGTTTGTATATAGGCCCAGATGAACTACAATCAAAAGTGGGTGGTTTTGTAACGGAACCTTTGGTAATTACGTTGTACTGGTATCTGTCTCTTTTCAAAACTTGTTGAAAGTTTTAAATCACGATTTCCACTTGAATTTCGATAGTGCTAAATTCAAACTGTACTTTTTTCAATTGAGTTGTTGTCATGTTTGACCTTATGTTCGAGAACATCCACTGAGCTTTTTATAATATCATCATTAATTGCCTTTCTGTCTGATTCTACAATGTATATTTTCTGATTAACTTTACTGTTTATTTCTAATTGAATTAGTTGTTCAAATTGTTGTTGTCTTTTTAATTCAGTTTGTTCCTGTTGCATTTTTAATTCATCTAATACCATAAGTTTCTTCTGATATTTTGTGCTCAGCTTGTATGGTGATTATAACTTCTCTTTCCATGGTACTGGCAAGAATTTGTTGTTTTTCATCTATTTCCGTTACAGAATATTCTAATTCAATTTTACGTTTCGCATCAAAAGATTGCAGTAACTTTTGTTGGATTGCTGCTCGAAATTGGTACTCCTTTTAGTCAGGTTTTTAAGTATCGGACTTATTTTCACGTCCAGCATATTGGTAACTTGTTTGAATATTTTCTTGAAAGTCGTGCCATTTCGCCGCTATACTTCTTGTGGTCGCCCTAAACAAATTGAAATTGTAAATTTCAGTTAATTCTAAATCTGGTCCCCACTTGTTACAGTTTTTCGGTTCAGCACAAATTTTTACACTCAATATAAATCACAATACGTTCGACTTATCCAAATATTTACATCAATAACAATGGGTCATATAGATGATACCTAGGATGCTATATACTCGACTTGGCTAGTTCAATCCGTGACCCGCCTTTAAACCTTCATAGTTGTGCTCGATGTTTTCCCCCTCTGCTTCTGGTCCCGCTAATGTGTATAATTTATAATTCCGGAATGGATTCGAAATTCTAAACATTGTTTTAACAATATATTTAACAATGAAGTATTATCAATGTTTAAACACTTTTTGGGAAATAGCAACACAATTTTATATTGTGGTTTTATTTCCCAAAAACAGCTTAAACATTGACAAAGTATGCCACAACTATCCTTCAGGAACCAATGAAGCATTGCACTGAACAAATAATATTTTCTGTTAATTCTAGGTAAGACATTTATTAATTGTCATTGGTGAAAAGTTAGAAAAACTTGAAGTATTAAATAAATGATAACAATGAAAATGTGCTATAGAACTATATTTAAGACAGCAAATTATTTAGTTAAAACTGATTTATGTCAAATATACTTAAAATTAAATTAGATTTCTAATTAAGTATACTTTTCTAGAACAACCAAAATAATAATTATACAGTAATATAGAAATTAACAGTAATTGAAATGTTAATAGAGGGCAGCGTACAGTCTCCAAATACTAGGTCAAGAATTGTTTTTAATGATATATCAGTTGCACAGTTTAACATCAAGGAAGTGGAGTGAGAACAAGAAAATTCAATGAAAGTACACACTTCGTACATGAAAATAACGACACAAAAGGAAAGACAATATATTAAGAAAGAAGTAAGAAAATAATTTGGTCAACTGTGAGTTGGACTCGCATACTAAGGGTTCCGTACCACCTTCAAGACTCTAATATTTCAGACAAACAGGGAATGAGTGCATTTTCTTATATTTACCCTAATATATTTTAAAGGAAGCGTTTTAAAGTTATAAAGAATACACACTTTCATTTTCCACACATAGACCTTTTATTTTATCTGCTTCGGGATTCCCTTGATTTTTATAAGAATACATATGTATTTAATTTTCTAATTTGGCCCCCAAAAATTAACATTAGAGTTTTCTTTTACTAATAAACTTTCAGGAAAGCCTTTTATAATCTACTGTCTGAATTTTGAGGCTTTATAGATTGGAAGATAAATGGCAAAATAGGTCAAGTTTAAAATTATAAATTATTAAATCTGTTATTCAAATTATTTAAAAATACAAATAAAACATATTTTTCAAAATTTAAATAGTGTTGTTTCTGAAGAGGGAATTAAGTCGATGTTTAATATTTTTATTAACACCTTTTGAACAAATGATTTAAAAATATGATATATTTATCATTCCCTTAATGAGCCTTTTATCTGATATATTACATGATGCGTTTGAAAATTGAATTTTTATTTTCCATTTAATTGTATAATATGTCCCTAAAATTACTAATATTTTTTTTATAAATTCCAAGTGAGCCCCAGTACCCCTAATCACTTTCAAAATTTTAGGTAGTGTGGTTTAGGAAATAAAGCGAGAAAAGAGAATTTTTTATATCTTTATGTCAATATCTTGTAAACAATTATTTTTAAAAATATGAAAGATATATATTTGCATTCCTCATGAAGAGCCCTTTCATTTGATGTATTGCCTGATGCTTTAAAAAAATATTTTTTTATTTTCCGTTTAATTCTATAATTTGGCCCCCAATATTAATATTAGGGATTTCTTCGTATTTTTCCTGTAAACAAAAAAAAATAGGTCTTATCGTTTGAGGAATAAAGGGAGAATTGGTAATTTTTTTAAATATATTTTAAAATATTTATTATAAGAAAATTAAAAAAAACAGTTTGTATTCGTCATAATGAGCCCTGTGATTTGATATATTACTTGATCCGTTAGAAATAATTATAATTTTTTATTTTCCATTTAATTCTATAATTTGCCCCCCAAACTGAATATTGGGGGGCTCTCCTTAGTTGTCCAGTAAAGTTCAGGTGAGGCGCTATACCTCTATTTTTTTCAAAATTTTACAGCTTATGGTGTTCTAGATAAGGGGGGGGATGGGTAACTTTTTTATATTTTTGTTAATATATTTCAATTTATTTATTTTAAAAATATGAAAAAAATATATTTGTTTTCGCCATAATGAGCACTTTCATTTGATATATAACATGATGCGTTAGAAAAAATTTTCATTTTATATTTTCCAATTAATTCTGTAATTTGCCCCCCAAAATTAAAAGTAAAGGTTTCTCCTTCTTTTTCCAGTAAACTTCAGGTCGGACCCTATACCTCTAATTTTTTTTTAAAACTTAACGATTTATGGTTTCAGAGATAAGGTGCGGAGGAATGGGTAAATTTTTGTATATTTTCGTTAATATCTTTTTAAATAATTTTATTTTAAATATGAAAAAAATATATATTTGTGTTCCTCAGAATGGGACCTTTCATTTGATATATTACATGATGAGTTTGAATTTTTTTATTTTTAAATTTTCATTTAATTCTATAATGTGCCTTCCCCTCAAATTAATATTAATGGTTGCTCCTTATTTTTTCTGTAAAGTTAGAGCAACCCTGGATGTTTCCTATTTTTTTCAAAATTTTAGGCTCAGTAGTTTCGGAGATCAGTGGGGGGGAATGGTGGATTTTTTTAGTTTTTTCCCACAAAAGTACCCCTAAAATCAAAATTAATTTTTTTAGGATATGTACTCCTGATCGGGTCACCAAACTCTACATTGATGCTAAATTTCAACCTCTTCCGTCCAGTAGTTTAGGAAAAAATTGCTGTGATGTGATAGAGGTAGAAATCCGGAGTGATATTAAAAGGGTATCCGTATATTGTATATACGGAACCCTAAAAATAGTATCGAAGTAAAAAGCAAAGCATTAGAGCTACACAATATAACGAAGAATAACATGCGGTAGATGGTAGACACAGCAAAGTGAATAGAATTTCAAAAGTATAAAAAGCATTTCCACACTTATGTGTTAATTTTAACTAGTATCGCCTATGACTGAAATTCGATGAATTAGGTCGATAAAGTAACAAAATTCAACTTGTTTTCGTATAATTAATTGGATTTTCAGGGTTCCGTATGTACAATATCCGGATACCATTATAATATCAGTACTGGACGGAAAAGGTTGAAATTTGTTATCGGTATATATATAGTTTGGTGACCAGATCAGGAGTACTTCTGGAGAAAACCGTAATTTTAATTTTGGGGGCCAACTATAAATGAAATTTTGTAATGCATCAAAAGAATGGACTGATTCTGAGGAACACAAATATATTTTTTTCATATTTTAAAAATAATTCGTTTAAAAAATATACAAAAATTTAGCCATTTCGCCCCCCCCCCCACTTTATCTCCAAAACTATAAAACTTAAAGAGATTTTAAACAAATAGGGATATAGTGCTTCAACTGAATTTGACCAGAAAAAATGGGAAAATCCTAATATGAATTTTGGGGAACAAACAACAGAATTAAATATAAAAATATAATTGTTTCTAAGGCATCATGTAATTCATAAAATCAAAGAGCTCATTATGACGAATGTAAATATATTTTTTTCATATTTTTATAATAAATTGTGTAAAAATATAAAAAATACCCATTCCCCTCACATTATCTCCAAAACTTCTCCACAAAGGAGTAACTTATTTTAAGGCTATAACGTCTCAGTACAAATTTCCAGGTGAGTAAATTTATTTCAGTTATACTAAATAATTGTCCGTAATTTGAAAAGATAATTCCTGAAATAATTTAAATGACAGCCTTATCTATATTTCAATTCAATTTTTTGTTAATTTTATTATTAAGCTAACTGCCCATGGCAGGTTTCAATCTGACATCTCAGTAAATCTTAAAATAAAGTATGTTGTATAAAATATGCCTTTAATAGATCTAAAAGAAGTCAGCGACATGATATGTACTTTATATTTAAGTCAAATTTTTTTACTCAACTACTTTGAAATATATTAGCTAATCCTATTGTACTTATTTCATTTAACATCCGAAAAATACAAAGTAATACAAGCATAAGAATTGATATATAATTTTTTCTCCTCAGATAAATAGAAACGATTTAATCATTTTGGGCAAATTCAATTTTCCGATGGATTATAAGAAAACCAGAAATTTTGATTTTTGAAAAAATTTCCAATTCAGGAACCGAAAGTAATATATTCATGAAAATTGATAGATTTTTTCCTTTATCTGCCAAGAGTTCAATATAAAGGGCGATGGGAGTCTTTTTGGAAATTTTTTCAGAAAAGTCTAAAAATTCCAAAGGAACAAATGTCTAAAATATATCAATGGCAAAACCACTGAAAATAGAAAAAAATGTCCGAATAACCTAAACTTTCATAAACTTTAACCCTTAATTAAACTGAAACTAACATTAACAAAAGGTTAGATAATGCATTTTAAACTTGAATTCCAATACCTATTGTATTATGGAGAGGGCAAACTCATGTGCTCTACTTGTATAAATTGATGGTAAACTTTACGTAACATACAACCATTTGTTTGATAAAGAAAAACAATAATGCACATTAATAATTAATTTATTCCTTCAACAACGCCATGTTATTAACCATAATACTCAAATATATAACTTTGACCCGTTGGATAAGCCTTTGCATAGTAAAATATAGAAAAATCATTGATCGCTGTAAACAGGGACTTTTTCGTGCGCCCTAATTGCCTTGCATTAATAATAAACACAACAGATTTGCGATAAGGGCAGTAATTGTTAATTGTGTTTTCGCATGCAAGTTATTTTATATTAGGCTTAAATGTTTAACAGTCTATAACGTAATAGGCAGAAAGGCGCTAATAAGAAGACTGACGATGAAATTATGCACATATTCATATCACATTCCACAAACGAAATAATGAGCTTGTCAGCAACCTGACAACTAAGGAACTTTAGCAACAATAACATTATTTTTCTAATAATTAACATCGAATTAATATTCATTAGAAATTTTTGGTAAATATTACATCTTGTTTGTGCTTTTTGGTTGTTAACGCATCAGTTGTCACCCAACATGTATATAAAATTAAGTACATATAGGGAAACACCTCCAAATGTTTACGCAAAATTCAATCAAAATCAAAAATTTATTTAAATTCACTGCATTCAGCTTTCTCTTATAGCTGGATTTGGAAAAAATATATCAATTGCTTCAGTATTCTAATTTTTTTCAGGCGAAGGAAGTTGTAATTCAAACGACGGCGTTTCCGATCTTCGTTACGGAAAGACAGGATCTCTTGGAACAGTCGGAAGCGGATCAGAAGACGAAGGGGTAGCCAGCAACTCAGGGACGCACTCGGAGGGGGATAACTGTAAGAAGAAGCACAGGCGAAATAGAACAACTTTCACTACTTACCAACTACACGAACTTGAAAGAGCCTTTGAGAAGAGTCATTATCCGGATGTATATAGTCGAGAAGAGTTGGCAATGAAAGTTAACTTACCGGAAGTTAGAGTACAAGTAAGGATACCATTGCAATTTAATTCAAGTATTAACAAAAAAAATTGAATGCATAAAATAAATCCTTATTTCAAAAAAGCTAAAAAACGCAGAGCCCCTTTTATGCTACTGTCGTAAGACTATAAGGAGGTGATGTGTTTCAGTGCCTTTGTACTCCAAAATAAGAGGCTAATAACGAATTACGCGTATATGCGTCTCATAAATATTGTAATGCTGTCATAATCATTATTATTAACGTAATTTTGGTAGCTGTGTAATTGTAATTAAAATTATATTAAATAAGATGTAAACTGTCCAGCCTATACGACATGGTCTCTACCAGGAGAATGCTTTTAGTATTTTGGAGTGTTTTGTTTTTTGACAATCGACAGTATGTATGTGAACATAATTTAAAAATATACTGTCGAATACACACATTGCTTTAGTACAGTTACACTGTCAAATTATACCTTTTGAATGGAACACCCTATATCTGAAGTAAATTCTGTATTGTAATACTCAACTAAAGACGTATTATTATATTTCCGTCACTTATCTTAAACATTTTTTAAAATAATTTCAAATTTCAAATATCGCGATATACAGGGTATACCATTATGAGCTGAGTCGATAGGGATATGGCAAACTACTTGGGGGCATCTGAAAATTAGTAAATGGGGGGGATTTTGAGGAGTTGGTTTCAGAAAAATATTTTCATTTGTCTATGACTTTCGGTTTTACCAAAAGTGAACCCCAATATAGTGTTTTTTATGTTTTCTATAGCATTTTTAGAATCTATTATTATGACAAATGGAGCCCTTTTTTAAAACTTAGAAGAACGAATTATTCCATGTGGTTATTAGAAATATTTGAAATATCAGTAGTTTTTTTTCGAATCAACAAGAAACAAATGCAGAAGTGTCAACAAGCAATATTTGCTACTAATTTGATGTTAAAGCATAAATATATCGAAAGTATTTACCTTGTCTCGTTTAAGGTTTAGTAACGAAGATTACTTGTGATAAATTTATTCAAAGAGCCTATGAATCCTTCCGTTCGCGGTACCCGGATAAACGACAACCCAGTCATGACACTCTCACACTGCTCATTTACAATTGCAAAACACACGGAGACTTTGTGAAAAACAAAAAATTTGGAAACCTGTCGGAGATAAAGAAGAGAATGAAGTTACAATCTTGACATACTTCACAGCGTAGCCAGAAAATTCCTTAGTACTTGTAGAAAGAGATATGGGAATACCTGTGATCAGTATTCAGAGGATTCTAAACAAAATAAGTACCCCCCGTATTCATTCTCATTAGTTCAGAATTTAAAAACCTCAAAAATCGAAAGATTTCATATTAATAAAAAATCCGGAAAACAAACATTTTTACACAAAATAATATGGACGGATGAGCTAAATTTATAAAAAATTAAATGTTCAACCACCATAACTCACTGATGCTAATCCATAAGTATTTATAGAAAGACAGTTGCAATGTTACTCCAGTTTCAATGTTTTTGGTGCAATAAAAAATGACAGGGTGCTTGTGGTGCATTCGTATCGTAAACTTATTGCAGATCGAAGAGTGATATAAAAAAATATTACCCGTTTATTTTTAGGTCAGAGATATCTCGAAATTTTAGAATATTATGTACATCCATTAAATTTGACCTGTAATCAGCTGTATCAACACGACGGAGCACATAATATTGCACATCTGAATAATTTTTAGATAATCATTTTGAGGATCATTGGATAGGCCAACAATGGACCTCATCGATGGCATCCTCGTTCTTCCGTTATCACATCGTTAGCATTTTTGTTTGGTATCAAATAAAAAATATTGCCTATGCTGCACCGCTAATAATAAAATATAAAGTTGGAAATGCATTACAATCCCTGCTCCACAAAAAAAACACAGTGTTACACATACTGTATTTTTAAGACGAATTCATAGATGTTTGAAAGTTGGAGTTAGAATATTTACTATAGTTTGTTCAATTTCTTGCCTGTTTCTGTATTTGTCTAATTTTGTTTTCCTTTTTAACAAAATGCCTGCCTGTTGTACAGTTGGAAATGATCTGCTTCATGGTGTCATGAGTATGCTATGGTATATCCGAGAATCGCGGAAGAAAGGTTTCATAAACATAACCATATCAAATTCTTCATAAATGATTCACAAATTAAAGTAATGTTCATTTGTTTCTTGTTGATTCTTTCAAAAAAGCATACTGATAGTTCAGATTTTTCTACAAAAACTACTTGCCATTTGAAAACAATGAAGTACACGATTTTCAAGATAGCCAAATTCTTCAGAAATTTTTTGAACAGTTTCCGAAGATTTAGAAAGCTAAGAGTTTTTTTTAGGCAAATTGTGACAATTTTTGACCTGAACCTCTTTGTTTTGAAAAAAATATTATTTTTTGTGAAAGTCTGCAGCTGTTAAAATTCGAAATAAGATTTAACTGGGGCCTTTCAGACAGATGATGTTTCCAATAAAGTTATGTTCAAACACTTTTCGGGAATACAATACACCAGAATACTGGAATTACTGTGTATTTCCAAACGTTTCGGAGTCTAGGTCAGTGGCAAAGAATCTATGAAAAAGGCACAATTCTAAAATAAATTAAAATGTTTCAAAAAGTACGTAAGAATTAACTAAATATGCTACAACTATCCTTTAGAAAACAGCAATACAGCTATATTGAAATTCTTCGTAAATTTTAATAACACTATAATAACACAGTTTTCCATTTTAATAAACAAAGATGGGGTTCACTTTCGGTGGGAACAAAAGTCGTAGACTACTGAAACCAGCTCCTCGAAAAACCGCCTTACTCGAATTTTCTGATAAATATTCCCAGGAATTTTCCGCATACATATCGCCTCAGCTCCTCATGCTATACCCTGTATACGTTTAACACTTATCAACTAAAGGTGGTTTATGTAAGTTATCCAATATAAGATCATTCAATAAGGGTGAGGACTATATAGCGATATGTACTCAATTAGTTTTAAGTTTTCTTGGGAATAACACCACAATTAAATTACAAAAGCTGTATATTGAAAGAAAATACCAAACGTTTCAAAGTCGATTCTGACTTCGTTGTCTATGACTTTAAAATATGTAATGAAAATGAAAATTGCAAAATTGAAACGTTTGGTATTTTCTTTCAATATACAGCTTTTTTATTTAATTGTGGTGTTATTCCCAAGAAAACTTAAAAATAATCAAGAACATGCCACAAATAACTTTTAGAAGACATCTACTCAATTAATAAAAAACTAGTCAGGCTAATAAATAAGATTCAAAGCAGCTCTTTTATTTATAAGGGGAAAACTCCTATCGGGCAACGTAGTATAATATATTTTACACTCTGCACCCTACATAATGTTCAATCCAGACACAGTGGCTAACTGGACAAGTGGAATCAGACAAAATTGTGTCAAAAGAAGGAAAATTTGTTCAGCGCAAAAGTTACGTTTTGTTTATACAGAATAAGGCCATTAGATAAATCGGAAAATTAAAGATCGGGGCATCATATTACGAGAAAAGATGAGACATGTCGGAGTACAGAATGTACTAATTTCCTTAATACGTCTGTAACCATGTTGTATCGTACTTGTTTTGGTCTAAGAAAAATAAGGCATACGATACCTTCTTGAGAAAATTAAAGAAGTTGCCGTGTCTGCTTACAATTAACTTACTTATTAGCAATCAAAACTTTCTAAAAGTAAGTAAGTACTAATTAATCTCTGTCCCTTCAACTGAAAACACTTCCTAGCGGTTTTGCCGATAACCTTATTAAATTCAAGACGATTTTTGGTAGATCTCTATAATACATATCCAGCAATATCAGCACTTTTTACCTGGGATCAAACGTGAATCTATATTGTCATGCATAGTAAATTGTCACCTCTCCGCAGTTATAGTTCTGTCTCATCCTGTACCATTGTATATTGAAAATATTCAGGATTGTAAGTTTGATACCATGTCCCAGTATCATCTGTTTGTTTCCTGAATGATAGTTAATGTTTAAGCCTTGTTGGGAATAACACCTCATATACTTGAAAATACTGGATATTTCCAATTTTCGCACCCTAGGTCAGTCTCATCTGCTTAGATATGTGCCTTTTGTTGAACACACTTCTGGTACATGCCTTGCATCTTGTTAGTTGTCTGTGGGTTCGAGTGGTTCTATTGAAAATGATTTCAACCCCAGTGTGTACACAATAATAATAATAAAGGACCAAAGGCAAGATCCTCCCCAATTTAGAGAAACACCTCGAATACCACCTTGGCAAAGAAGTTTTGAAGGGAAAATTAATTCTCTTCGTAAAGACATCGAAAGCCTGACCGAAAATTAATGAAGGGTCAGGAACAACAAAATAAAAATTATGGAAAATAACAGAATACACTCTCAGTGGGATGGATAGTTCTCAGCAGTGTCAGAACAGTCTAAGGCAAAAGCTCTCAATCTACACAAGTCGATTGAGAAGGTGCAAAACCAGTAATCAACGGAAACTAGACAACACACTATTCCGACAATCAGAAAAGGGGTTTTATAGAAAATTAACAACATCAAAAATAATGAAGCTTCTAGCTACCCCAGTAAAACTGACATCGAGGAATTCTAGAAACACAGCTTTCCACAACAATTTCCTATAACTCCAGCGCCACCTGAATTAATGAGAAGGAATCTGCATTTCAGAACTTTGATACGATAAAACACAAACCATTTACAACGGAAGATAAATCCAACATAATGAAGCACCTCCATAACAGGAAAGCACCAGGACAAGATGGTGGGCAAAATTACTGTAGACAACTCACGAAACGCTAACAGTCTTTACCAATGACATAATAACCCCCCCCCACACAAGATGTCTAGTTTTATTAGGCATGATGCTACATGCCTCTTACCAAAGGACAACCTATGTATACAGGATCCAGCAAAGTACCAGCCAAACATTTTCCTCCCAATCTTATACTACCTTATAACATCGTGCATTATTCATCGCATTTTCAAACATTGTGAGCTGAACAACATAATTACTCAACAACAAAAGGAATGCGCGAAAAATTCGATGGGGTGCAAAGAACTACTGATAATTGATTCCTTTGAATTTAATCAAGCCCACGCCAAACGACGAAATCTCTATATGGCATATGTGGAATACAAAACGACCTTTGATTCAGTTCCGCATGATTGGCTCATTAAGGCACTGAAACTCTCTAAAGTGAATAATGGTATTATTCACTTTTTAGAATATGCCATGTCCAGCTGGTAAACCAAAATCTGAAATGAAGCCAACTGTTTGATACAAACTGGCCCCATTCCAATCAGAAGAGGTATATTTCAGGGAGACTCTCTTAGCCCGCTGTGGTTCTGCCTTGCCATGAACCCTCTCTCAAACAAACTGAACTCTACTAACTTTGGGGACAGTCTCAAACACAACAACGTACAAGCATTAAAGATAAACAATTGTTTATAAATGGACGACTTAAAGTTGATGGCAGCTACAAAACGACAGCTGCATGATATGCTTGAAATAGTAGAAGGGTTCTCTAGTGCCATGCAAATGCAATTTGGCCTAGACACATGCCGAATTTTTAATATAGTTAAAGGCAAAATACAGCAGGGGCACTACGAAGTGGGAGATGTCACCTCAATTGAATCTATGGCGGAAGGTCATACTTATAAATACCTTGGCATAAAGCAACGTATTGATCACTCCACCATGAAAAAGGACTTAACAACAAAATTCCAAAGGAGGGTAAGACGGCTGCTGAAAACCAAACTTAATAGTAAAAATCGTTTTCATATTATTAACACCTACGCTTGTTCAGTTCCAAGTTACTCTTTCGGTATAATCAATTGGTGCAAAACTGACATTGAACAATTACACCGAAAAGTTCGAGTTCTACTAACAAAGACTCAAAATCCAAAGAGCTCTATCGAACGTACAACGTTACTATGGTATGAAGGAGGAAGAGAAAGAGGATTGGCCGACTACTAGATCTACAAATTTCTAATTTGCGTAGTAATTTCCAGAAACTCACAGAATGTTCTGATCAACGCAGAGTCATATGCAAAGCTGATGCCCCAACACCACTGCGACTGACAGAACAACAAGTTCAATTGCACCACCTGTCACCTGATCAGAAACTACTCAAAAAGCAAGAGAAGGCCCTTCATGGAAGACATATAAATAACGTCAACCAAGATTATGTCGACAGTTCAGCGTCGAACTACTTGTTGATCTCTGGTCATATGTTTCCTGAAACGGAAGGCCTTATTTTCGTAATCCAAGATGAAGTAATTCCAACTAAGAACTATCTAAAGGTCATCGGTAAAGACCCTCCTGTTAACAACGATAGATGCAGATACGGTTGCCAAACATCTGAATCTATCCAGCTTATGACAGGAGGTTGTCAAGCGTTCGCTGTAACTGAATACAAAGAAGGACACGATGCTGTGGCAAAAAAAAACTGCACCAGGAACTAGCACTGAAACTTGAACTGTTGCAGTTGGTAAGAGTGCCATACTATGTATACAAACCACAATCTGTTTTAGAAAATAACAGTACGAGCTGTAGTGGGACCGCACAATACTGACCGATCGGACTGTTGCTCACAATAGACCAGATATAGTTTTAGTAGATAAAGTCTCTAGGAAAACAACCTTAATTGATATAGCAATCCCTAACAACAGTAATATAAATATTAAGCAGGCTGAAAAAATATTCAAATACAGGGATTTACAATTTAAAATATAGGCGAAGAATAACACACAAACTGTACCAATTATTGCGTCAAAAAGAGGAGTAGTCCCAAAACTTCTTCTAAATAATTTAAAATTCCTCGGTCTGGACGAACATCTTTACCAACTAATGCAAAAGGCCGTTCTGTTAGGAACAGCCCGAACGGTCGGAAAATTCATGGGAAACTGCCACGACCCCAATCACGGGCCTGATAACCTGGCAAGGGCTCATACAGAGCTAAACCCTTTTGATACCTAGAATATCAGAAGTTTAGTAAATTTTCTCCTAAAATCACGCTATGCGGGGGATAAAGGATTTTCATTAATAAGATAAGAGAAATAAAATTACTATACAAGAATTGGGCAAGTTTCAGCTGCAGGTTACCTTGCTAGCTGTTCTTACAACTAACCCTAAACATCTTCAAAGCACTAGATTAAGTTATCACAGTCTCTTTCGAAACATAAATAATTCTAAATCATAGCCCATCAGCGAAATCACTAATGATGTGACCATCTCTTCATCATCGTATTTTAACAATCTCAAAATGGGTAAATCTAAATATATCTTGAACTACTTTTAAAAAGGTAGTTTCTTAAGCATTGCTTAAATTTCACTGATCAGAAAGTTTGATTTCGACTATGAAATCTGGATTCCTGTACACTGCATGTACAGGATGTTATCAAGGTTAGGCAATCTAGTTCAAGACCTTGTAAAACCAGTATGGAGGAATCAATTTTCCAAAATTGTTTCTCTTAAAATTGCAGAATAAAAGAGATATAAATAATATTAGATTTTAAACATCAAGTTTAAGTACAATTTTAAATTTCACCATATATACTATATATATCGTATATGAAGAAATTTTGATTTTCAGAGTACTTATGGAGGGAAAAAATTGAAAAATTCGAACTTTCCCCCCTTATCTCCGAAACTGCTGACCCCAAAATTTATACAAAACAGGGTATATAGAACATTGTCCGAAGTTTACAGAAAAAATAATGAAAACCAGAATTAAATGGAAAATATAAAATTAAACGCATCATACAATATATCAAATTACTCATCCCATTCTCCGAAACTATGACACGTAAACTTTTGAAGAAAATAGGGATATAGGGCCCCTTCTGAACTTTACAGGAAAAATAAGAAGAAATATTAATTTTTGCGAGCAAATTATAGAATTAAAGTATAAAATTAAAATTGTTTTTAACGCATCATATAATATATCAACTTAAAAGGTTTATTATGACGTATACAGCAATATATTTTAATTTTTTTAAATAAATTATTTAAAAGATATTAGGAAAAAAAGTAAAATTTTACCCACATGAGGGCTTTAATTCCCAAACTATTCGGCCTAAAATTTTGAAATAATTAGGCGTATATGGCCGCACTTGACCTGTACAGAAAAAATAAGGAGAAATTACTAATATTAATTTTGAGGGCTAAATAACAGAATTATACAGTAAATTAAAAATTAAACTTTTTTAAAGGCATCATGAAATATATCAAATAAAATGGGTCATTATGAGGAATACAAATATATTTTTTTATATTTCTAAAATAAATTCTTTAAATGATATTAACAAGAATACTTAAAAAATAGTCATCCCCCCCTTTATTTCCGAAACGATACTACCTAAAATGTTCAAAAAAAATACAGGGCCTTACATGAACTTTATAGGATATATAAATTGAAATCCCTAATATTAATTTTGATAATCTTGAGAATTAATAGAATTAAATGGGAAATAATAAATAAAAATTTTTCAACGGCATCACATAATATGGCAAATGAAAGGATTAATTATGAAAAATACAAACATATATTTTTCATATTTTTAAAATCATTTGTTTAAAATATATTAACAAAAATATAATACATCGACTTATTTCCCCTTTATCTCAGTAACTACACGACCTAAAGTTTTGAAATAAATATAGGCATATTGGGCTTAAAACATATTTTTTAAAGGATTTAATAATTTATTATTTACAATCATCCAAACTACTGAGCCTAAAATTGATACAAAAGATTATTTACATTCACTGAAGGTTTATTGGTAAAATAGAGCTAACATTCTAATCTTTAATTTTGTTGGCCATTAGAAAATTAAATAAATATTTTTATAAAAATCCAGCAAATCATGTAGCAGATACAATAAAAAGGATGTGTGTATATATTTTATAAATTTAAAACCCTTAGTTTAAAAGACATTACAGTAAATATAAGAAAAATAACATATTCTCTGCTTGTCTTACATGCATTGTATCACATCTCAAAGGTGGTATGAAACCCTTAGTATGCGATTCCAACTCGCCCTTGACCCTTGTCTTAAACTAAAAGATTAGAAAAATATATACTTACATTCACCTGCATTGTATCATATCACAGAAGTTGTACGAAACCCCTTAGTATGCGATTCCAACTCGTACTTGGCCAAATTATTGGTAAACGTGTCCACGACGCCAACCAAAATCCATTATGGCTTGTAAGATTCAGTGTCAAAATACGGATCTGGTAGGATAATTTTTCTGTTTTATGGGCAACTTCTACTTGAGCTGCTATGAACTGGGTCATTTCCGACAATTACTAATATTCTGCGTTAACTAATCCATTGTTTTCGCAAAGATTTGCGATTGATGTTTATTCATTGAAAGTATCATTAGAAACAAAATGGTAGAAAATAATTTAGGTTAGTTTATCGTTGTTCCAATTGTTTAGTTGCCAACTTTTATTGTGACTTGAGCTTATAATTTAATATTGCTTATAACTCTTATTCTGCATCTTTTATACAAAAGATTTTTGGTACATCGACTCCTCTTTAAGGCTCAATTTGATAGCACCTGTTTAATAATAATCTTAACTCGCTTTTAAAGAGATATAATCAAATTAAGCTCAAGACTGTACGTGTAAAAAGACAAATTATAAATATATATTTTTTCAAGATATATTAAAATTTATATTTTCCTTATTTTAAAACTGGTGTTCCATAAATTCATCTGGTTGTAAAAACATATCTGTGAAATATTACCTAGTATATACCCTCATTCTTGATTCAATCTCCACTTTCGATAAAGTAGATTTACGTTAATTAGTAGTTCGTGTACGAAATTGTTTAGGTTGTTGTGCGGTAATTGGATAGCTGCAATCGTATTAGTGCTTAAAGCTGCGAAACACAACGCATGGTAACGGCGTTCTGGCAACAGCATTGCCATCAGTGGAAAGTGTCTCGCTGGAAAGCGTTAATCCGACACGAGATTCCAGAGTGTAATCCGATTGTCTCGTTATGGCGGCCGTTCTGTTACTTCGAAGCTTCGATAAAACGACGCTACATTCGGGCAGGTGCACGCGACTTTCCTTAATGTTCTTACACTCAATTAGCCCCAGTAAACTGATTACTTCATGTAACAAGGAGGAAATTTACACGTCGTACCTTATCGAGGCAATATTCAGTGGAAAATTAGGAAATCAGTAGGTTAATATAGGTAATTGAAAATTACCGTTAAACGAGCGTAGAACACAAAAATAAGTGAACTGACATACCTACTGCCTCATCAAATCCTTTTTCAGATTACAAAGAGTTTATCACAAACTAAATTCACTGCGCTATACTTTCTGACTAAAATGTCTTAAAATGCACTCATCTTACCCTTTAGGTTTTAACTTAGTGAAGCAAATAACCTATGGCATCGAAGAGAAGTAATTATTTGATTGAAAATTTGTAATACTGCTATTCTATTTAAAGACCAAACAAAAGTCATATCTATAAATATTTGCAAAACTACTACCGAACTTCAGGTAGGTAAAGGTTTCCAATAAGTTTAAAATTATTATGTCACAGATAAAATTCGATGGTAGACGGTAACAATACATTAAATTGTATTACTGCAGAAAATTCTATTCGCTTGTTTCATTAAATGTCTTAATATCTTGCATGCATTTTTGAGGGGCTTATATTAAATATTTTCTGCTAATTATTATTAATTGGTGATGTCATGAACAATTTTGTTGATCCAAGTTTTTCTATGCAATTCCAGCTACTATATATGGAAAGTAATTACTTACAATTTTTAGTTATTTAGTTTAGAGTTATCCTGCTCTAAAAAATTTTTGACAACACAGTGTAACTTTTCTTCTTGTAGGCATGGAAATAATTTCTTTGAAGACATTTTTAAAAACATGACATGACACCAGTTCGTCTATTCAGAGTGCTCTGACAACTACGTTTGCTTTTCAAAACGTTCCATAGCAAAATAGTAATATGATTCATTAAATAGTAATATGATTCATATAATTATTATTACCATGCGATGTAGTGCAGTTTTTACTAGTAATAAACTATTAATTGATAGTACTAACCTAAAAGTATCCTCTTGACTCAAACAAAAGCATATTATTAGTATATGTTCGTAAATATGACAAATTATATATTTAATTACTGACTTTTTATATTGAAGGGTATGCAGTGGTGTTTATCCGATTGAAATTGAATACCACGATTATGCAGCAAAGTAACAACAAAATGGATCGGTGTTTTACTCGCCAGTTGCCGTATATATAATTTATATTCCTTACTAATTTAGCTCGAGACTTGAGATGCAGTAACTCTATTTTTTAGAAATCATTTTAACAACAAACTAGTTCGTCACAAATTATCAAGAAATTATATTTTGAACCAGTCTCAACAAATATATGACATTTAACGATTTTTGCTGTTTAGCTGTCCAAGAGGTTTGTTTGACTGCTAAAGGTTGCCTTTAGATGAAGGAATTTATTCTAGCTGTAAGAAACAAATTTCCAATTAAATTGATCGTTTGTCCCCATTCTACAGCTACCTTCAATACATAATTACTAAGTGGGCTTATGTCGCTTCAGAACAAAACTGCAGTAATTATGTTCTGAGAATATTCAAAATTTACACCATATTTGAGCTAAAAAGACGCAATTTAATCAACAACACTTCAACGACTACCTTAATTTCTAAAATAATTAGCATTTTCCACTAAATATTAACATAATCTGATCTTTGTCCTATTGAGGCACTCTGCTATAAAATACTATAGCTTAGGCATGACTTTCAGCGAAATTATTTTTTAGCAATCTTCTTCTAGTTTTTTTCCTTAGTGCGTAAACTGTTTGAGTTGTGGCAATGGTCACCACTTTGTAGCAGCCTTACGTATTCCTAGGACCTGATGTTTTACTAATAACACCGTTCTTTTACTATTTCAGATTGAGATATGTGCGAGTTAGAACATTTAACTAGCGACAAATATTTTTTATCCTACATGTACCTTTGATACCATTCGTAGCATTCTGTGTCTCAAAGATATGAGTGACATAAAACAGCACAACGAATTAGAATAACGTTTCATAAAAATTGGACGGAAAACTTATTTGAACGAAAACTGCAAGCCCTCTAAGGCGAATCTTGCGTATGATAAGCAGGTGTCTACGAATGAGTAGACCATTTTAAGGAAGGACATGAATGTGTGAAAGAAATTTCATTCATTAACCACTTGTCACTTAGAATATTGCCTTTTGAAGTGAATACACATTTTCATTTCACCTTATCTTCTCTCATTTGCCTTTTTTGGTAAATTGCTGACCATACACCTCGTACAAACTTAATAAGCATTTTCGGCTCAGTTCTTAAGGGATTTAAGGATGTACTTGTAAAATGGAAAAATGAAGTATTTAGTTTCATAATGTGGGTTTAGTATAGCAGCTCCAAATCTCTTTTCATTCTCTCTTTGGTTTCAAGGCAGACTAAATTGATTTCAATCGATTTTTCTATAGCCACTTTTTCTACAGGATTAATACATCTTCGATATTTTCGAGAGTTTTGTTAGTTCCTCTGATTATTTCTGATACTTCAAAATTGTTTAAATACTAATATTACAGGTACTCACTTCATGTTTCTTTGAATCATATACAAATGATATCTTGTTTTGTAAAATATAGTGTTTGGACTTTTTTCTATATACTATAATTTTATCGGTATTTTTAATGATTTTTGAGAACATTTTTAAATTTATATATTTTATTTTATCTCTTGCTAGTGTTCTTTGTACCCTAGACTTCTCTAAAAACCACTTCGCTATGTTCTCCTAGCTTAATCTGTTAGCACATTTTTACATTGGTTAGACTTGCTTGAAACCAGTAAAATGTGTCTACTTTTTATTTTAACTATTTATTAGAGGCAATTGAAAAAATCTAGCAATACAATTTTTGTAACTGGATTTCTTAATAATTCCTGACCGAATAAATACTGATAATATCTAATCATTTTCTAATTTAGAAAAGTATCCTTGTCAAACTATCTAAGTTATACAAAGCATTAGTCTCGATTATACTATCGCCGCAACAGCACCAGAACCTATAATTATGCAGATTTATATAATCTGTCAAAGTTCCTGTACAATACAAGTTAAAAATGAACGTGGTTAATAACCGACCGCGATAAATCTCTTTTAAAATACAGCGCGATATAAGTAATGCAACAAACAGTATATCAAAACGATAAATTCACCAAAAATTGGGGTAAGTTCGTGACTTGGAGGAATGGCGTGTTCTTTAAGAGAGCTTAATAAATCTACGTAAATATTTTTAATCAACAATAATCATAACTAAATTGAATTAAATTTAACACGAATTCGTTGGGTGATAAGGTAATAAGCCTTTATTTTCGTGAAAACTTGCAGAACTGTGGTAAATGTATACTTTAACCAAAAAGTTTGCTTCCAAGTATCAGACTTAATATTTTTCATTAACCATTGGATATTACATTTATGAATATTTTCTGGAATTTCATAGTCCCTATAGGTATTATGATAGCAGCAAAATTAACTCGACTCTGTGAAGTGCTTATTATTACTATTGAAATATTATTATTAGATTGAAATAAATCAATTTTTTAAACAGGATTCTGCTAAATTCGAAATCGCTAAATCGAAAAATATTAATTTACTACAAGCAAGTTACTAAAGTTTTAAACACTAAATGCATATAACAACATCTAGGATTTTCAAGTAAACATACAGTTTCTGCCGCAATATCACTAACAATACCTAATCATAAAAGGTTTAAAAGACCTAAAAATGTTTGACTTGGGATTTGTAAATTATGAATCAAAGGATCACAGTTACAGATAATACAACACCTCTTTGTAATTCCTGGTGGTTTGTTTTCATAAATCCCTTGGATATTATTATATACTTCCTATTGTAAACTTCACAAGAATTTGATTCATATAAATGAAATGATTATTTAAAATATTTGCCTAAAGAATTGGTCAGCATTCTGGTTAAACAAAATACAAATACAAAACATTTCAGACTCACTATTAAAATAATAGATTACGTGCTACTGGTTGCACTGACGATTTGAAGCGTCTGAACAAATAAATGGAACGAATTGTTTAATAGTAAACCTAGATGTAAGAATAACATTACCTTGGTCTTCTAGCTAAAAGTTCTAAAGAATAGACGCAAGTAGAATAATATTGAAACAATAGTTTTCTTCTTGTCATCCAGGAAATGCATTTTACGAGAGAAATCTAATGCTACGTTTTCTCACGACCCTCCCAACTAGGCAGAACACCACCAACGTCATTTGGTACTCTTGTTTAAAGGAAATTCTAAAGGCTGTTTTCATTTTTATTATTTACTGAGGTGTTTCCAGATCCATTTGAACTGCCCATCCAATGTCGGTAACTTCAAAAGCACTACTTGATGCAAGGGATGGACTACCTTGGGTCTTTGGCAGATCGGAAATTACAATAATTGCCAGGCTGAAAGCACTGATAGTGTAACAAAAAAGTAATAACCATATAAATCTGAAAAAGTCTAAAGTAAACAAACATACCATTGGTTTATTCTCCAAAGATTTGAATTGGCTGTTAAATACAGCACCCTAAAACGCCTCAAATTTGCTGCTATTGACCGGTAGGATAACCTTAACAACAATAATCAACGTCCGGTTCGGATTTCCAACAGAATGCAGCCTTAAATGAACTCTCATGATTTATATTGTTTAATTTTTTTGTTATTGTTGAATCTTTGGTAGTTTGTTTAATTGGAGTTAGAATTTTATATAGCAACATAGTTGATACAAGCAGTTTACCTCTCATAAATGAGGCATAATTTGAACTAAACGTGGGTCGAGGGAAGCTTTACTTTATTACAGTATTGCCTTAGTTATTAATTCTAGAAGTTAGTAATATACGAAAACATTAAAAATAAAGTTTGAAATCCTCTTTTTTAATATTAATTATTATTACTGTTTTAACATATGCAAATGCTGTTACATTCATACATATTTCTGAAAGTGTATATATTCATTATTTAAACCAGATATTAAAACATATTTATTATTAGTCTCTTGCGAGTCTCTATAAAGGGGATTTTTGTTTATAATATATTTATTTATTTAATAAACATTCAGATTTGTTTAACAAACAATATATAAAAATAGGAATTATTAAAATATTATGGAAGTCTTTTGACATATGGTTCTAAATGATTGGTTTTATTAATTTTTATTGTACCAACGAAATATACAAACACTCAGCGATGGTTTATAACGGAGTTGTTTATTAAATAAAATAAAGGAAAAAATTATAACATTCTAGAGTATCGTAAAACACTAATGACTAATTTCAAGAACAAAAGCACATACCAAACATATGTTTTCAAAAGTATGTAATTATTCGATCTGTATTGTAGAAAATTTGTTGAAAGAGACAGATCCAATAATTAAAAATCAAGGAATATTAATAAAGTTTCCGTATATTTAATCGAAATAATTTTTTTTTATTTTTAATTAGCTTCTATAATGACTGTAAATTTAAAATAATTGAAAATATCGCAATGTGATAATATTAATTTTGCTCATCTTTTTCGTAATATTGAATTATTTTTTTCAATGATTTCAAGACTATAGAAAATCGACACATACCTCTTTTGGCTGTGTAACAACAGAGCCTAATGATGTGAAAAAAATATATAAGTAATACTAAGCGAAAGTCGCAATATTAATTTCGGGGGATAAATTTGAAAAGTAATTAAACTTAAAAAATAAACCAATTTCAAACGTTTCACGTAACAGTACAAATGAAAAATAACCCATTTGCTGCTTATCTTTTGAAACAGATTAGAGGAAACCTAAGCGAGTTGTGGGGCAAACTAGCAAACTAATGAAATTTATTTAAATTGTGGGAAATCTCAAAAGTGCGATTTACATTTGCTTATCATTTATTGTTAATAACTTGCGGAATAGTTTATGTTTAAGTTGGAAGTTGTACTTTATGTCATTACATATGACTCTTAAAGAAATTCATAATTTTGATAAACCTAGTATACAGTTATAAAGTGATATGTAATGATTTCAGTTTAGTTTTCAAGTCAAGCAGATCAATTCATGAATAATTTTTTTTATTTGATACCACATGACAAATTGAGAAATTTATTACAAAAATTAACATTAAACAAAGAAAATTATTTTACTTCACAAAATTGAGTTTTGTATACAGTACTTTTGACATATCTCCACAAATAGTAGTCCAATTGCGTCAAATGATCTATCGATCCGCGCCTCCCAATCCACCAATTTGGAAAAATTTGGTTCAGATACTTCCGAACATTGATTTCGTAATGGGGCGGTGCTCCATTTTGCTGAAACCATATTGTATTGTCAAGAACTAGTGGGTTTACTGGATCAAAGTTGGCAGGACATTACTTTGGAGCAGTTCTAAATATTTATCTCCATTCACGTTGCCATCAATGAAAAAGAAACTTATGATATGATTTCCAACAATAACTGCCCAAACATTAAATTTTTCAGAATATTACATATGTTCCTCTGTCAGCCAGTGAGGATTCTCATTAGACCAATAGCGGCAATTTTGACAATTAACATAACCGTGAAGTTAAAATGTGCTCTGATGAGAAAACAAAACATCTAATTGGATCACATTGTTCCTAACCTTACCATCATTTGGTCACAGAAATACGTTCTCCTATCGAAATCGCCCTCCATGAGCTCCTAAGTCGGCATCATTTTATAGGGATGAATATTATTTTCCTTTAATACTCGAAAAATTGATGTATGGCTAACGTTGAATGGTGGGGTGCATAATAACCAATTTCGTATTATCATTTAGAGAATTGGCAGCTACTTTTGTTATCTGCGTTACATGACCAAGCTCGCGAAACTGCTTTTCTATTTTTCTAATTGTTCCTTTGGACACTGGCGGCAAATTTGGAAAATTTCGGAAAATAAGCGAGAAACTTCCATTTGTGTGCGTGTTTTATCTTCATAACCAATCATTTGTAGAATGGCTATTTTGTGCATTTCTATTAAATGAACCAGTTTCTGATATTATTACATACAGTTAACGAAATTCAAGCGACAATAGTACTGACACTGATCACCACTGTCATGAGTTTTGACCAAAAAAACCAAAACTGTTTTTTTTTTCAAATCAGTAAAAAAGAACGCAGGAATGGTTTTTGCTTACCATCTTAATAATAAGAGCTAAATGGGAATTAAGTACTGAATGTAATGTAGCGAGTTTGCGAAATAAAATAATCTTCTTTTTTAATGTTACTTTTTGTAATGAATCTAAAATCATTTAGTACTTCCGTAACAGTTGAAGGTAGGTATAGGACATTGTACATGAATTTTGTCTAGAATTTTCTGGAGAATCCAAAAAATAAATAATATACAATGGTTGGTAAAGTTGGTATTGGCCACTGTCACATGATACACCCTATATATTTTTTTGTTGAAAAAATGCGCATTCAAAAATACAAATCGACGTGTCCATGCGTTTTACACTACAAGCCCTCCTTTATTCGTTATAAAATTTATTCCATTTGGCTGTTCCAGACAGTATATAGAGAAAAACTCATAATTTCTTGAAATACGTTAAATACGAGTAATTCCAAAATTATATAGCTGTCTCTTAGCGACAACTTAATGTATAAATTATATCAAATTCAATAATTGCAAAACATATATGACATTACTAAAACAGTTTAGTACACAATATCTCTATTTTGAAATCGTTGTGACTACTACCGATGAAAATCTATTTATTCATTTTTGCCTCATTCTATGTTTTCTATCGTTTGAAATAATTTGCATATATTCACATGGATTAACAAAAACACTATATGGATGAACAACAATAAAGATCATTCTAACAAATTACTAAAACAGAACGTGATGTTGTTTCATTAGTACAGTCTTTTAATTTATCTGTAAATTGTCATTAAAATGCATTTATTAATAAAAGCAAATGAACGATTCATGCGCTGTGTACGGAACAGCGTTTTAATTTTTCCAATCATTCTTTTTTGTGTAATAAATTCAATCATCGTCAAACTATAAATATTCAGTTAGTTCTTTATTGGATGGAGAAACGAATATTAAAATTATATATGAAATAGAAATTTAGTAATTGCATTACAAATTCATTTGACTGAACAATTTTTGTCTGGCTTTGATTATTTTAATTCTTATAACATTTACAGGTTATACCTAATTTGTATTAACTCAGTTACTTATTAGATCTATCAATGTTATAAAATCAATATGGGGAATTGATGAATCAAAACTAAGAGTCCCTCGACCTTACATCTGACCGTACTAAGGTATTTGCCCAATAGGATTATTTTACTTTTTGACATATCGGTTTCACATAATTAATTGCACAGATACGAACTGGCCCAAAAATTATCAGAAATAATTGTTATATAACTTATAAGCTAGGGTAGAACTATACAGGATGGTTGCACTATAGGGTGAAACAGTGTTACGGTTATACAAGGTGGTTCCAAAAAGCAATAAAATTGTTATATAATGTGGCCCATAAGCAGTTGCAGTTTAGATTAAATGTATCGGGATTGGTAGATTTCTAGTTATGTTAGGTGATTCAACAAAGTTAGAAAAAAGTGTTATATTGGATAACATATATGTTTCATAAACTATTTCTTTTGCCTTAACCTACAAAACGGTAGAAATGCGCACACTCCCTGTGCAGTTTGTTTATTTTCATTTCCTCCAAAGGTAAAATATAACCTTTTTTCGGTTTTGTTTAAAAAATGTTTTGGGCAAGGCCGTAGCCACCGGGATACTGGAGTCGGGTGCAATGCCCCCCGAAATTGGGATTGAAGATTCAATTTTAACATTTTTTTTTCCTTAAAAATATATTTAAGTACATGAATAAAAATATAGCTTTGCGATCCTAATTCTAAATTAAACAATGAGTTATTTTTCAAAGGAAGATGAGAGGCATTTTCTGTCGATGCCGGCAACACATTTACGCCAAAGCATCTATTAGACAGTACCATCAAACAAATTTAATTATTTATTATTATTTATTTATTATAAAAAGTATATCATAATGTGTACATTATAAACAAATTTCTATACATATTATAACAAAAAATCTAACAATGGGGTAGCTCCTCCTGGATTATGTATGCACACATAAATTCTATGTACAATGATAGAATTAAAAAGTTTATATCATACAGAGGAATACTCCTAGCATATTCGTTTTTCCGAGTTCCTCCCATCGAGCAAATCCGGCGATTTTGAGGACAACTCCAGGGCATTTCATATTCTTGCATGAAAACCAACAAACCAACAGGATAACGTCAGACTTCATTCTGTTGGAGGACTAGATCTGGTATAGTTTCTAGGTAGGGATATAAAACAGGTGACGAGAGGTAAAGACAAAATGATTCCCTATATATGGCAACAGCTAAATTATGGCTACCCAAACAAAACCTAGATAATCTCAGATGAATATGAACCATTGGTTATTCTTGTTTTGTTGAGTTTAGTACCGGTATAAGCTGCGAGCCATATGTTATGGTGTGAAATGGGGACCGGTAAGCTCACAACCAAATTCCAAGCAATCTTCGGTAAGCATTCATCCTAGGTAATATCCATCCTGAACCCGCAACTAGATCGTCTCTTATATTGCTCATTTGACCACGTTCTTTACAACATCGATAAATTTTCAATCTTGAAATTTTTTTAAATACCAGAACTAGTCGTTGGATGATGAAATTGGTGCTGATGGCAAATTCTTGGCATGATTAATGTAGAGACAAATCGAAAGCAGTCCAAAACAATGGAATACTTTTAGTAAGTTAATTTCAAATCCAATTAGCCTCTTCAATATTTATTGTTGTAAAATGTGATTTGTTTGAGATAAGATTAAACAAATTATAGTTTAAAGGACTCCCGTTAAAAAAATATCATAAATTATTTGGTGGACGGGCCAGCTTTTACTACAAAATGAATGTTAACTTATATTTCAGGTGAGCTCCATCAAACAGATTAATACATTGTCATCCAAAGTACATATATGCTATTAAAGTTTCTTTAAATAAATGTTCATGTACGAAATTTTGTATTTTTCTGTTCAGTACATGACTGGTTTTATTTCCAAGTTATACAGTGTGGAACCCAAATGAAATAAATTCGATAACGAATAAAGGAGAGCTTGTAGGAAAAAACGCTGGGACACCTCGATTTGTATTTTTAAATCCGCAAAAAATTATATAAAGTGAGTTATATGACAGTGGTTAATTCCCATTTAGGCTTAGCATCTTGTTCTCTGCATGCATGACAGTGGTAATCAGTGTCAGTGCTATTGTCGTTTAAATTTCGTTAACTATACGTAATAATATCAGAAAATAGAAGTTTATCGGTTATTTCACGAAATTTTTTCAAATTTTCCGCCTGTATCCCAAAGAACAATTTGCAAGATAGAAAAGCAGTTTCGCGAGTTTGGTCATGTAAAACAGCTAAAAAAACTAGCTGCCAATGCTCTAAGTGATATACGAAATTGGATATTATGCTTGAGTTTCAAGAAAACCTGCATAATTGTGGTAGAAAAGCAGGGCCACTGTTCAACTTTGGCCACACATCAATTTTACTACTAGTACCGAAGGAAGTAAAATGCATCCCTATAAAATGGCGGCGATCAGGAGCTCATGGAAGACGATTTCGATAGGAGAACGTATTTCTGTAAACAAATGATGGTAAGGTAAGTGTAATGTCTTCGATGGCACATTACATATTAATATCCAAAAAAAATGTATGAATTAGGTGTTGCGGGTCAATACACGAATCACGAATACTGTCTTTAGTTTACACGCAAAAAACACTTAAAATTAGCATTAGCGCGACGGAAGGTTTTGGAAAAGGTGCAGAAATTTAAAAATCAATGAAGTAATTCAATCAAATTTAAACAATACACCAAACAAATTGCGGGAACGCAACAGTTAAATTACAATGTGATCCAATTAGAAGATGTTTTGTTTTCTGATGGGAGCACATTTACACTTCACGGTCATGTCTATCGCCAAAATTCACGCTATTGGCCTAATGAGAATCCTCACTGGATGACAGAGAAACAAACATACGCAATATACTGAAATAGTTAATGTTTGAGCAGGAATTGTTGGAAATCATTATGTAGGTCCCTTTTTCATTGATGGCAACTTGAACGGAGATAAATATATAGAACTGCTCCAAAATAATGTCCTGCCAACTTTGACAAACTTATATCCTGATCTAGTAAACCCAGAAGTTCCGGTCAATACAATAAGGTTTCAGGAAGATAGAGAACCGCCCTATTACGATACCAATATCGGGCAGTACCTGAACCAAATTATTCAAAATCGGTGGATTAGGAACTCAGATGACTAAAAAGATGAATCACGCTTGGGATTAGATAAGTCACGCCTGAGATGTTGAGTCGCCATAGAAGACATTTGTATACCAGATTAGCATGTTGCCAAGAAGTTCGCGGCGAGCAGTTTGAACATATCCTACATTGACATTAATGGTATAAGTTTTTATATATATATTATTAAGAAATAATCAGTATTACATATTAGGTTTTTAGTGTAATGTAGCGCATTTGTGAAATAAAATAATTGCCTTTTTTATTACTTATTATATTACACTTATTATTTTCGAAACAGTTGAAGATAGGTGTAGGACATCATGAACTATGTCTAGAATTTTCTGGAGAATCCAAAAAATAAATAATATACAGGGCTGGCATTTAAAATAATTTTGTTAAAAAATGCGCATTTAAAAATACAAATCGACCTGTCCAAGCATTTTTCCCAACACACCCTCCTTTATTCGTTACCGAATTTATTCCATTTTGCTGTTCCACACTGTATATTCATTACGATCTTGTATCAAACAAATCAGGACAAATAATGTAAGGATCGAACAGAATTGAAAATAAGGGAGCCAATTTATACTCAAAATGTCTAAATTTAAGGCGACATATCTCATATTAAAATAATATCGTAATTTATTACAATAATTTCCTAATTTGTGAATCGTATAAATACTACAACCGTTTACGAAGTGATCCCTAAGGTGGTGGCGATATCTCAAGTAAATTATTGAATTGTTGAATCGTTGAAAGAGGTGACAGAAAACAGATAACAGCTTGCGACCTTGATAAAGTGGCAGTAAGTATAAGCAGGTTCGCGTGACTGCACCGACACCGTTATTAGACACGACATTCGGAATTATTTTATCAGCGGCTGAGACGCACGAGGACCCTTATTTCCTGCTATTTATTAGTAATCACGCGCAGCACTGGCCTTTTCTTACCCCCGTGCCAGCCTTCGTGATCGCAACAATTATGCGAACTACCCATGCACGCTAACATTTCGGGCCGTGTTGGTTTACAGCCGAATCGTTGCTGGTCCTGTATAATGTAAGATAAATTAATTTTATTGCCGACTAAACAGCCGAAGATTGTTGTCGGCATAACACGCGATATGACTTGTACTTCTACATGGGGCTTTATTTTTGCGTTGTTGCCAAATTTTTGAAAATTTCGGAAACATCACAAATGATGATTTCTAGATTATAAACCACAAAATGCATACTGAATATTTCAAATCAGTTATGGAACTAGCCTTCTGAACTTAAGACTATATACTGACATCTTTCATCAGTTACACCACCGTCAAATGACCGAAATCACCTGTAACTATTTATGTACTTCAAACATATAATTAGAAATGTAAACGCCAATTGCCTATCGACATTCAGAGGTTTCAGAAACTCACAAATCGGGCGTCATGCCGTGTTTATCGTGCTACTGGTTAGATTTTACCTTACCAACGTATATTCTTAAGGTTAACTGAACCTATCAAAATGATTTTTATTGGCCTTTCGAGACTACAAAGTGTTGAGCACAAGATGTTACCGTTTCTATGTCATTAAATGCGCTACCTCAGAAGAGTAAAATGTTGAAACATATTATTATGAATCATAAATTTTGTTTGATATCTACAGGCCTACTGAAAAGTAACCTCTAGAATTTAAAAGAAACGGTCCATTAGAGGCAAACTCTAGTTCTTCGGAAATTTTGTAATATCTCTTCATGAATTCCATTTTAAAATATTTCTCGCTTTATAGAATAGTAAAAAACAAAGTCACACTTTTTTTTTCATCTAAAATATGCTTTCAGAGCATTATCAAATAACAGAGAAAGGAAAACCTCTCAATATCGTTTATATACATATTACCAGTTAATTCGGCCCCGGGCAACTGGGTAAAAAAATCAAACTTACATACGTCAAGTTTGATGCTTCAGTGGCAGGCTCAAATTCCTATTATTTGCGAAAATAAACAGCTTTAGTTAAATTGGTGAAAATGTTAGTTGTTAAATTCATTATTATTTCCTAAAAATAACATATAATTCAACATTCAACTCTATCAATATAAAAATTTGAAAAAACATTATTTCCAAAAAGATTTGACCCCTAAGTCACCCCCAATCGCAGTGAATGTACCTAATGAAACTTTAAATTGAAATGATTGCTAAACAAATGTGATCATTCATTCACCTGATGACGATATCAGATTCAAAGCTTTATTGATACGTTGTGAGATCAAGCACTTCAAGACGATGGAAGACCATGGAAACTTCGAGAAATGTGTTTAATATTGCTTTTACATAATTACAACTTGTAGAATCGTAATACTATTGTGAATATATTTCGCTTCAGTCCTTTATAATGAGCAACGGTATGGTGAGATCATTCGTGAATGGTCTTAACAAATTAACATATTCGATCCGGTTCCGCGTCAGCCTTTGGATATGTTGTAACCTATTAGAGTCTTGGCTTGGTTTCTCCATTTATTAAATGATACTTAGAGCATTTAGTTCCCTACCCATGAACACATTTGTTTGGTCTGAAACTCATTGTAAACGCCGAAATACTGTCTGGGCATTTGTTTATTCCTTGTTTCTTTAGTTCAGCGTCTAGGATTCAAAGAAGTACGTATTCATGTAGGGTACTTTATATGGATAAACCATCATTCATTTTATCGTAACTAACAATCACTACTAATGATAAAGATAATGATAAGAGTGTTTAAACTGTTTCTTAAGAAAATATTACCTACACTGAATATGTCAATAGGAAGACATACAGCTTTATATACTGTTTTCGCTTTAAAGATACAAAGGCGTAGCTCTTATGGATGTGGTGGGTAATCAATTAATTCTCTGGTGGTAATTTGTATATGGTAATTTCTTTTATAATTTTTATCCTTTTTTGTTATGTTATTTTCCGAAAAGGTTTTTTTATATTTTCTGGTGTGGTATGTTTTATTAGTCGGTATGAATGGAAGAGTGGTTAAGATGAAGTGGTTGTCTGTCAATATTACCAGAAGGAGTCTGACAAAGATTGTGAACGATTTCTTAATGACAGAAAAGCATTATTTTCATATTATTTTGGAGAGAAAATAACACCTTTTCAAGGCTTAAATATGTTCACTTTGTTGGTGAAATTGTACCTGATCTAAATTTGAAATTGAAAGATGGAGAGTTTTACAATCACATAACTAAGGAAAATGTTTACTTTTTAAATATATAGGCTATCATAAAAATATTCCAAAGATCACATATCAACTGGTTTCGAGTTTCTAGGGCCGACTATGGTCGCACTCGCCAAAAAGGTTATCAACGAATTCTGTTTGTTCGGTGATCCCAGTAACGACATAACATATAGACCACCAGGCAAGATTGAATACTCCTCAAGTAGAAGCACAACAATTGTCTTAATTTAATGGAATAAGATTGGTCGTTTTACTTTTCGTTGTGCTGCGTTCTTCTTTGTGTAACAATGTTGAATTGTCAAATGTATTTTGTGACCTAGGTCACAAAGAAGTTCATAATTTTTGGATTTTTTTAAGTTGTAGCTTATTTATGTTCTTTTACGTGTAGTTCATTTATTCGTACATTTAGAAGCCGCGACGTTTCTCGAATATAGATTTAATTATTTTTGGAAGGGATTTTACAAATGCAATTGCCTCTTTGTTAGTTTTGTTTTCAATATACCTGTTTTTAGTGTATTTCTTTTGACATTACCCATTCTCTTCAGACTTTTGAACAGATCTTGTACATATAGTATCTGTCATAAGTTGTTCTAAAGGTCAATATTTGAGAAGTTTGTTCTTGAGTATCATCGTTTATTTTTAGTTCAATTTTTTTTAACTCATTGCTACTAATTTTTTAGTGAAAACACTATTTATATTTGAGTTTCCATCATTGAATTTGCTAACATCGGAAGAGTTGATCTTTCCTCAATCATATAATGTTTTAAAAGCACCCATTTTACTTTATTTCGGTAATTTGAATATTCGAATGCATACATATATTTTTTATTAACGTGTCTTTCTTAGACAGATTAATAACAAGAACTGAATCTCTTTCCCAGAATATAAAAACTGTAAAAATGAAGTAGAAGATGCCACAAATAACTTTCATGAGAACTAACTGAGCATATAGTAAAACTAAAAAAAATACTCTCATTTTGTCATTGGTCCATAATGGATTTCGGAAAAAACTTGAGTATTTCCAGGAAAATACAAAATATCGTTGAAAGTGATACGTTCTCAGGTAAAATGCTCTTAAATCTGGCTACGTTGGCAACTCGATTAGATGGCGCTCGTTTACCCACTCACCCCCACATATCCGGCGAAATGTGAAACTTTAAATTAAATTTCCGTTTTTGAATAGCACGCAACAAGGCAACCAATTGGCGTTTTATATTCGAGAAAGTCTTGCCCGGGGCTGGAAACATTTGCAAAAGTAACTATAGTTCCTTTATGGATATTCCGAAGCCAATATGAACCGGTAAAGCAAATACAAAATAGAAATACAAAAAGTTATTCAATTTATTGGAATTTTATTGCCATAGAGCATATATGTATATTGAATTCAGTATGATAGATATGTAATGAGAAAAAGAAAAAAGCCTCTTATATGCGGTCCAATAAAATCTAAAAATTGTTGATGCAGGATAGAAATGTATGTTTAGTCGATATTTGAGAAATTCTCTTGGAAATTTTCTCTTTGACGGATTTAGTACCAACGAGTGTAATAAAATGTATGCAAGATGAAGTATTATTGCTCTAAATATATATGGTCGAAGATAGTTTTAACTGTTATTCTAATAATAATCTCCGAATATTGCTAAGAATGTTAGTTATTTTTCATTAAAGTAGCAACTGTTAAAATACATTGTAAAACATGTTTTTAATTACAGTTTTCACAATTTCTTAGATTGATATGAAATGATCAGCAGCATTTTGTGGGGTTTCTACATCAATAACAAAGAAATTTATTTTTAACCCATCATTTATCACAATAACAATAAATATCATAGTTGATTTTGTACGTTTTAACATTAATTCCTTTTATATTAGAATGTAATTTATTTGAAATATTCCAAATTTGAATTCTCCTCACTTTTTATTTACTTATTTAATTGTTCATTTACTAGTATTATATTACTGATGATAACTCACTCCTCATCTTCATTTCAATTATCATTGCTTCTGTATTTGTAGCTACTATATTTTAACATTTTTAATTCATTTAATGTATCTATATGTTAATATACTTTGGGTTAAACTACCTTGATGAAACGAATCACATTTCTGCTGGCATAATTTCTGAGAGAAATGTTGCGTTTGTGATGACTTGAATTGCGGCCTCTGATTCGAAAAAATATCTTTTACCAAAATTTTTATAGAGTAAATCCAAGGAGTATTCGACATGGGTCATTGCTATAAGGTTGGAACCAGTAATGCTATGCATTTTCGTCCTTAATAACAAATGGAGAAATTATTCCATGACCAGATAGAGCAAGTCTCATGGTAACTCGCACAATGAAAATTGTTTTTTCCGTAATGATATTATGACATTTAAATCCACAGGAATGATTTGTTTATCAATTAATGTTACCATCATGATGGACTGAAGTTGAGACTGAGAGCTATATATTTGTTATAAACTGTTTTCAGCACACATCTATTGTTTGCAATGACGTTGTACCACTGAAAAAGTTACGGTTTTACTGGAGTCAGACATACTAACATTTTTCTACAAGTGACCCCATTTTCCAATAAAAACATACGGTTGTGAAACATGAATGCCCAAAACCGAGAGTGCCCTGACATTTCTAGTTGTTTTCTGAAAGATATTTTAGACATATTTTTTAATGTTTAAGCAATTTTTGGGGAAATAACACCACAAATCACGAAAATTGCTGTATATTTCCAAACGGTTCGGGGTCTATGTCAGACCCCGTTGTTAATGGCTCAGAAACTATGAAAAAAAGGCACAATTCTAAAATGTAATAAATAAATAAATATAATAATAGAGTTTCTTTCAAATTGGAAGAATTTGAAAGGGGTGGTCTTCAGATTTTTATATGTTGCTGCTAGGTGCAACTTTGTTATAAGATAGTGATTGTTGATTCAGTAATCCCATTAAAATCATAAGGGAAAACCTAGGCAAGACCTTATGAACTGTCCCCATATTGGGTTGTTCACAAGGACATGACCATTAGCAATTTCTTCGTTAATCATCGGCAACCAGGAACGATTGAATTTTACTGAGGTAGTAGCGATAAAATCGTTTTCATTCAACAAAATTAAAGTAGACACTTTTAGTTTCCGTTTGGTGTTGTGTTTTTGTGTTGGATTTTTGTGTTGGATTTTTCAAACTGTCATTCCTTATATAACTTTTGTGTTCGTTCATTCGAACATTGAGAGGCCTAGAGGTTCTCCAATAGAAAATTTATTACATTCACAAGCGATTTTACAAATGCATTTTTTTGTTTTTTGAGTTGTGGTTTTTGGTTTTTTTCATATAATCAATTTTAGTGTTTTTCTTCTTTTAAATGGTGTTTTAATATTATATCTGAGTGGGAAAGTTCAGAACTCAAATAATAGATATTGTTAAACATTTTAATTTTACATTTTAGAATTTAGAATTTTTTTCATAGTTTCTTTTAGCCATTGACAACAGGGTCTGACTTGTAGTGTTATTTTCCAAAAACATTACACTGACACTTCAAGTTACACTAAATTTATTCTAATATGTATTATCTGAAAAATCAGGAGAACATGACAAAGTGGATAATAAATAACACTTTTCAGCGAAAAAGTTAACATTAGGGTAACCTTGAAATATTAACCTCAAGCTCGAGGTCGTTATTGAAATTCTTCTTGTAAACCCTCAAAAATTTACAGGAAATTTTTCCGGAAATTCTTACTAGCATATACATATATAAAAACATTTTAAACCATTTAAAAAGGACAAAACACTCATTCAGACCACATTACAACCGGTTGGAACGTCATATCATATATATATATATATATATATATATATATATATATATATATATATATATATATATATATATATATATATATATATATATATTAATATATATTTCCAAAATATTCTTTAATTATTTTTCTGACGCATTAATATCTCTATAGAAAAACTCTGATTAGTCCATAAAAAATTAGATACAAGCTAGAAAAATGCAAAATTTTATATATCAAACAAATCTTGAAACTAACTAATACAAAGTAATTACCTACCAACGGAATCAATACTTAGTAGTGTTGTATTATGGAGATTTGTCACTGAAGCATCATTCAAGTGCTACCCATAGATAATCATATATGTAAAAATTTCATTCTTTTCGATATAAACTGTTCATAAATACATATAAAGATTGTTCATATAAATAATACCTTAAACACTCTTAACCGCCAACATATTGTCAGGGAAAGTTACGATTGCTGCCGAGAAATAAAGAATCTAATTGATACGGTCTTGTTGGCAGAAAATGGTACTTGACGCTTGACTTTTTCTCACTTTTCTAGGCCAGTGACTTGGGACAGAAAAGTATTCATTTGAAGGCTCTAGAAGGGCAATATATATATATATATATATATATATATATATATATATATATATATATATATAAAGAACTGTTCTGAGGTAGATCACTTCACTTTTAGCTCAGTTCAGTTCAATTTTAGTTTATTTCAGTTTTAGTTTAGTTAGGTTGAATTTTACTGTAAATATTTCAATGTTCGTATAATCTAAAATTTTAACTCAAATACCCTAGCCTCAGCAATCGCCTCCTTACAACCAGTGTCTTCATCTACCCTAAGTATTTGTTCATGTTGATTACTAACACCATAAATATTTTTTATTGCAAATAATATTATTATATTCACAGTTACTTTATAAGAGTAATAAACTTCTGCGAAAATGAGATAACAAAACAATGCCTGAGTCAATTAATTGTTCAACTGAAATCTTAATTGAACTTAATAACGGCTAAATAACTTTTGACCCTTCCGTTTTAAACTTCATAGTTGACGGAGCTACCCCAGATGCGCATTATAAATCAATAATGATGTCCATTACGGTTCAACTTGATTGCAAAGACGAATTAGAGGGTGAGTTTGCGATGCTGTAAACTACATCTTCTGCCGTCTATCGATTATCGAAAAGGGTTGATTGATGATGGATATGTTCGTCGGTCAGATAGGTGATAATGGTCGAACGCTTCGAACTCGGAACAGTCGAGTGCTCTTGACACTTCCTTTTAACCCTTTCTTACGCTTAATGAAAGAGTAGTCGGATCATTGGATAATTTGTTTTATAAACACATACATTTCCTCCGTAGTTCTAATAGGGAATAGGAAGCCAATTTTACTTGTGAATGACAATTATAACCAATGTTATTATTTTAATTAATGCTAAGAATGAGGAATTCTATATGGTAACTCAGTTCTAGGCATCAGACATACCTTTAAACAGTCCAAACTGTTGTAATTTCAGTCTCGCTATCTGGTTTCTACTGTCTAATTAGAGTGGTTTGAAATTTTCAACGGAAACCATCGTATATTCAGTTCAATATACCAGAATGGTCTCGAAACATAAAGCTTCAGCAACAGTTTTCTAGAAAGATGACAGATAAATGTAATTTGGACTGGCCTTCCTCAGGAGCAATTTTAACAAATTGTGTCAATGTCCTTCGCATTTGTCCTTGAATTTCGTTATATTAGATATACAATATCATATTTTCTTAATAATAAATAATCGCTGAATGTTGCAACTTGGGTCACTTATTTTTTTTCCTTTGGAGACTGTACAACCAGACTGTACCCCCTTGTTGAAATCTATAAGAATTTTTCTTTAAGTCATATGGGCTTCCGGTTCAGGTACTTGTAGCTAGAATGCTCATGGGTGGCCAACAAGCTTTCTCGTATCTACACAATATTTTACTCATTAATTTCCTTGGAAATAACATATTCATATTACTTCCTTTCCCTTATAGACTCCTGTTGAATCCCTCTACCATGCTATCTGACTGTGAGTGACACAGAGTTCTGGTTTTCTTAATTCCCAATAAATCTCAGATCTAATATGGAGGCCCAGTGATACCCAAAAATCAGCTAAACTGTTGGTAATTTCAAACACTTCAGACCAACTTTAAAAGTAATCACACATTCTGTTTCAAATTCACTTTAGTTAAATAATAAATGGTTGCACTGTCAACAAATCTCGTCTTCTAAAGATATGGACCATAATGCATTTTATCATTCCACTATTTGGCTTGTTTCGACATTCATTTACAAAATGGCATTTGAGTGGACTTTATTCCGATTGTAATTTTAATTTGGTTATTTGGGCTCTCGGTGAGGTTGTTTCTTAAATTATAGATCATAAGTGAAAAACCATCATATATTATCACTATTTGCAACAGGCTTTTTTGGCTGACTGTCCAAATTTTCAAGACCATTTTCGTATACACTTTTTACTTGTTACAATTGTTATTGTGCAGTATCACTAGTCACATCAGTTTAAGAAGGTTTTCAATATTATTATCGCAGATGGGGCCGACGAGTAAGCACTATTTTCAGTAGTGATGGGATCATTCGAGTGAAATATAATCGGTCATTCGATTATGAAAATCACTCGAGTATTCCGATTATGGAAGCAAAGTATTCGAATGAAAAATAATCGATTATTTATCTCGAAACATTCACCGAACTAAAGCCCAAGGACGAGCAATACCACAGATCGAGCGATGCTGCATTCGAGTTATAATCCGAATGATTTCCTACCGAATCGAGAAGGGCTTTTCTGTTACTCGGTGTTCATACAGAGGCACTTTCTATCATTCTTGGTTCTCGCTCTTATGCAGTAGCTTGTTTCATTCATTCATATTCGGAACAGTAACGAATTATGGATACATTCGACTCAGCATTCTCTACTGAGTCAATGGAATCTGATGATTCGGAAAAGATTATAATTCGTAAACCAAAGATTTAGAATAAAAGTCTGTGTTCAGTCAGTAAGAATGTGGTCAGTACTTGATTTTTTGGCGATATCGTTAAAGTTGTGGAACTATTAAACCATTTTAGTGATAAAATATCGCAAAAAACAACTGAGTGAGATACATAACAGACTATAATAGAATATCATTCAAAAGAATTTAATCGTATCTGGTCACCGACAATTAAGGAAGAAATTATTAATGGTAACCTCCTTTTGAACAACCCAATATCGGGATAGTTCATAAGGTTTTTCCTAGGTTTTCCCTTAAGACGTTAATGGGATCACTGAAACAATAGAATTCTTTGATCGCATTTTTGGCGAATGCGCTATCTTATAACAAAGTCGTACCTAGGAACGCCACTTATAAATTCTAAATACAACCTTTCAAATTCTTCTAATTTGAAAGCTGGTTAACTATAATTCATGATCTTTAGAATTTTTTGTGCTACCTGTATATCTAAAAACAACAAATTTTCTAATGTCAATTTTTAAATGTCATAAATCAAATTTTCATTTTGCAATCTACATCAATAAATATAAAGCCATTGACAACGAAGTCAGAATAGACTTTGAAACGTTTGGTATTCCTACAATATACGTAGTTTTATTTCCCAAAAAAACATAAAAGTAATCAAGAATATGCCACAAAAAACGTTTAGAAGACTATTAAAAAAATTGTTTTGAAAAAGGTAAATAATTGGTTAAAATTGAGTCTTAAAACCCAAAATTACAAAATTTCGGTTTGATTTTTGATCACTTAATAACTATTTAAACTTCTCTCACTATTTGTTCTAAATTGACTAAACGTTTAAAATTTGTTCGTAATTGAATTAATTAAATACCAAATTCTTATCATTGATTTTTCATTCGACTTGACATATGACACGGTATTATAAAACCCAATTGGTATGTCAACGGGGGATTAATGGAAAATCAAATGTTATTCAATTTAAAGTTTAGTACTTGCCTCCAAAAAGACTCGATTGATTTTATAAAAGCCCCAGCCGTTACGTCGTGTTATGAGAACGAACAGATGTATAAGATGTGAGCGATTATTAAATTTTTATTTACAAAGCTGAGCAGATTGTTATTTAATAGGTTTTCATTTTTATTGACGAATTTTCGGCATAATTAACTTACGTATTTGTTCGCATTGATCATGGAAGGGTGCCGAGATAAACTTAATTAATCATCCAGCGAGAAAATAATTTGCAATTTTTTAGAAAGCTAGATGAAAACATTCAGTCTAACTTGTGTTGTTAAAATAGTAATTATGATACATTAGATGCAAACGATCAAAATTCATTATGTGAGTTATTGAAGCGTAAGCTCTTAACGCAGACCCCCACATTTACACTTACTAAAATAGATGAGTATGGTAATGAAATGCAAAAGTTTAAATTGCATTTGTTTCGACACTTCGTTCCCACCGACACCACACTTCCGACCAACACCACATTACCTTGATCTCAAATACCCTTAGTTTTTTTCTGTGTAAGAAACAGGAGCCAGTTCAGATGATAAGAGTCTTTTCGTTTATAGAAAATTAATAAATTCTGGTAAAAAGCAATTATAACATCCGATTAATATAAAATTCCTGCACACACTTTGCTTTTCTTTCTAATGAACATTCCAATAATCTATGTGTGATAGTTTAAATTAGATACTTGACATATGTCAAATCAGCACAAAAGTTTATAAGCATCAGCGGAAAGGCTAGGATGATAGACTAGAACTCCGCAAAAAGGTCAATTTTATAGATGGTAGAGACAAGGATGACAAACATATAGAGATTAAATAGAAAAAGTGTCCAGCTGAAAACATTTCAATGACAAATTCAAGAAATGATGAGATATTTTAAAATTGTTGGCATTCTGTTTAAATCCACCCCCTGCTATATCAGGGCCACCCTAATTTAGTACATTTTGAGGAACACTTTTTTTATATGTATTGGACAATCTAGATTACAAGAACTATTTTAAAGAGTAGTCTGTCTGAGATGTGATATTTAAAAAATATCAACTTAAATAATGTTCTCATAATTAAATATGTTTTAATTAAAATGACCTCATTGTATATTGCCAGAATATTAAATAGGTATGTTTGATATATCATAAATAAACAAATTTTAAATTTGAATTAAAAATTAACTTTCATGTCATATATTCTTTTGCAGTTATATTTAAATTAGGAATTAAATTACATTATGATTAACAATTTTGTACTATTTTTACATCTATTAGTGAGAATTACACAAAGATTGAGAAACAGTGACAGGGAGATAACGTGAAATGGGACATATATTTCATAAAAAGCTTTCGCTACCATCGTTCAGTCGCAAATGACTGCCGCTCTTTTTATTTATTATACTTTTACTTACGTTATTATTCCAACTTCATTTGCGTGGAATTTGAGCAATTATTGTGTTCTCTGAATAAAGTTTTTGTTTTTTCAATTTTGTTTATGTAATAAAACTTCTTAATATTCTGCAAAATACTGAACGCATTATTCTCATCTGCTCGTGTATCTTTAATACCAACATGCAAAACTAGTTACAGTTTCCGGCGAATAAAAATTTTAAAAACTTACTACGCGTTTAATTTTATTTTGTATACACTATGTCTTAATGATTCCAGAGCCACTCCCGAAATTTTGAAATTGCTGAAAAATTAACTTTTGCGATTACCGTCTGTATTGGATTAAAAAATGGTGAACCAAAATTATGTCATTATTTTTTTATCAAATTTCAGATAATCAAAACTATTTTTTCATCTCCAGACTACTCTCGGAAGGCTAAACTCGAAACCGTATTAGCCATCCACTCTTGGTGCAGTTGAAAAGTTCTTAAAGTTTACCAACATGCAGTCTACAATGACAATAATGCTAAATTTGTTACTAAAAAATGTATAAATGTATAACTTGTAATTTATTTTTGTAAAACCTTATGTATTTTGGAGACCCAGCCCTTATTATCGGCAACCGCTTATATACACAAAAAAATATATACCAGATTCCAGAATTGAAAAATAGAAAGATCAATAGAAACAATAGAATAGATATTTATTGGAAATACACCGACAATGTTCAGGCCGAGATAAGACTGACAAAAGATCTCAGACTAGATAAAGACGTACGACAGGGCTGCATATAGTAGCGCTTAGTATTTAAACTGTATTCAGATTACATCTCCAAGACTTCTTTGATTTACAGAAAGGGTTCAAATAGTGAAATCCCTATGAGCAGAATTAGATACGCCAACAATCCTGACCTCGTTGCAGAATCTGCCGAAGACCTAGAAGAACGTCTCTTTTCTGTAAACGCAACCAGAATATACTTAACATCATCATCAAAAAAATAAAATTCCACCTTTAACAATCTCTGCTCTGAAACGACAATTTCCGTGTTACCTTTAATTTGTCCCGCTTTATGGAACATAATCACGGAAATAAACAATAATAGCCTCGAAACATTCGAGATGTGGATACATCGGCGGATGAGAAAAATACCAGGAACAGGCAGAATCACACCGAAGTCCTAGGGCCTGAAAAGAAAGAGGGAAAGAGTGCTGCTGACTTATATAAGATATCTTAATTACTTCTGCTACAAGTTGAATTGTTGTGTGTACCTACACTGTCTCTTAAAACTGCATCCTCCTCGGGAATTTTGCCCTCCGTAGAATTTGTTTCCTTTTTTTGCTGGACCTTCTTATCGTTTTTACGTAAATATTTGTTAGAGATGCCTGATCCAGATAAGCTACGTTTCCTTTTGAGTAATTTAGGTGTACTTAGAACACATCCTATCCGAATATTTTTGCAGTGTTCTCTTTTAGTCTTCATACTGCTGTCTCAAAACTATATACTATTGTGTGGGATGTGAGAAAGTAGAAGCGTAATTGAATTGTTCTGTCAACACGCTGATGGAGTTGGTGTTTAATTTGAACGTTAGCTAACTATCAATGGTCCAGTTTCAACGAGGTTAGACTTTGACCGTTTTTCTGGTAAAATTCGTCTATGAGCTTCTGTTGATATTGTATTCCTGAATTTGTTTCCATATTATTGATTCCATATTTAAAAAAGATTTTCCTAGCAGCAGTACAGATCCACTTCACAGTAGACCGAAATACTCAAGTAACTACTAATCAACGAACGGCGTAAGAGGAGTGAGTGAGTCACTAAAACCAATAATTCGGAGGCGGCAAGAGGAACCAAACAACACTTCTTAAACACGACTATTTAACAACGAGCTGGGTATCGCGAAAGTTCTCCTGTGCCAGAAGCGTGAATCGTGAGAACAATGCGAAGTTAACATTTGCGACACTGCCGAAATATCTATATTTTATCAACGATTCTGGTTATATACAACTTTCACTAACAAACAATTTTATTTCCGTAAAAATATTTATTAATGAAGATTTGTTGTTATGTTTTCTTTGCAGAGAATTGTATATTATATTAGCTACACCACATTAAATACACTTGTGTAGCTCTTAATATACTGCAAACATCTTTATCAAATCCTATTTTATTTTTTATTTTTCCTTTTTTATTTCTATTCACTTATGTTTACAGTTGTTGAATTTTTTCACCAACCAAGCTCGGTCTTGTACATTCATGGTCTCCTTATTCTTTGTATCCAAGTTATTTTAGTTCTTTCCCCGTTTATTTTTTCTCCTATAGAATCCATTTCATAATTTTCTTTAGTAATCTTTCCTTTCATCCGTTTTACGGGTCCGTACCAGATTAAATTATTTGTATTACTATGTTCTATAACTGTTTCTTTCAAACTGTTTTGTTGTTTCATTGTTTCATTCTTACCCAGGTCTAATTTTGGCGCTCTATTTGTTATTCGCAGTGTTCATTTCAATGGCGTACATTTTTTTCTTTAGTGATTCTTTTATTCTCCAGATTTAAGATTAGTACACCAAAGTGTTTTTGAACAATGTTCTAATTTCGTTGCTTCCATTTAGTGACGCAATTACACTCCCTGTTTTGTTAACTTACATTTTCTTACTGTGTTGTCTGTCCCTTCGTTATTAAAATTTGCCCTAGAATATTTATAGTTTCCTAGTTGTCTGTCGGTCTCTTTTTTTTACGAGTACGGTGTGTTTTCTATGTTCATTCGCAATACCTATTTTCCGTATTCTTTCTTCTGTTTGCTTCGCCATATCACATATTTCAGTGCAATTTTGACGACAGATCTATGTTTTATTTTGTTATTATTGTATTTATCCAATTGTTACTGATACGCAATGAATAAAATTCCTAGAGTATTAATCGTAGCAAGTATCTAGAAACAATAAAAATTCACAAGTATGATTAAACTATGTCAATTCTCTCAGCTGTCATCTTGCCTCAGACAAATATCTAATTCAAGTTGGGAATAGTTATAAACCACATAAATACATGTGGCCTTACAAAATATACATATTTGCTGGGAATATTTCCTTAAATTGTTCAAGAAAGATCATGATTCAACTTGAGACACTTTTTAAGAACTACTAATTACTAAGCTGTTCACCATTCAGATTTCAATTTACATAATATATATGTACTATAACAATTAACAAACTATTAGATGAAATTAGTAAAACTCCAACAAATTTCATTCAATCCTCTCAGCAAACTGATTAGCTGAAAACTACCAGATGTGTAAGGAGTTTATCGTCTCTCTGTATACTCCTTGATTAGTGTTTATAATAGCCTTCATTAAAACTTTGATTAATAACCACTAAATTGAGTGTTAAATTCATTATACAAAGTGAATAAATTGAAGATTAATTAACCATTGATAATTTAAACTCGCTAGGCCGTGGCTTAACGAGGTTAAAATTTGCATTTGAGGACGGAAAGCACTTTACAGGCATGAACACAATTAGGAGGGCTAAGGGGTAAGGGACATGGGTCGTGAGCTGATCCAACAACCCAGCCCACTGAGGGTCGTCTTAGATTAAGCTGAGAAAGTTCTTGATTGGTCCGTACAGGCGCAGATCTTTGATAAAAAATGTTTCATGAGCATAATGGGTATACCTATGAAAGTAACTGATGTTGTAAATTTAGAAAATAAAATACAGGGTGGATCGAAAGTAGCGAATTAATTTAATATACATTTTTGTTTAAATATTAAATTTTGTAAGTTACCTTGAATACCACTTTTAGTGTTACAGTATAAATTATTGAGCTATTATATTAAAAAATTTCCACCACTCCTTGCTAATTCGGTCGCTTAGTTTAATGACATAGGCAGCAAAACGTAAAGTAACAAGCTAAAATCAAGGAATTACAAGTAAATTTTCACTAGTTTGGATAGACCCAAATTTAAACAATATGTTACTGAAGGATTATGTAAACTTTTAACTTTGTATGCCGAAACCTATTTATATTTGTATTGTTTTAATATAAAAAACAGTTATTTGAATTTATTTGGTGAAATAATTTAATGATACTTGTTTACACCCAACTATCATATAACACATTTAAAACTTAATTAATTTTCAACTGTATTAGTAGGCAAAAACAAGTACAGATCTATTTGATAATGATAAGAAATGAGCACACTTTTGCAACCACTATAGTTAAGTTTAAACACATAGAACCACTTTAATTTAGTAGTTAAATTAGGATCCACTACCCAAATAGAGAACAGAAGAGTATCCAAAAGTCCAGTAGGAGCGCGCCAATTTACAGATCTCAATCATTTATTGTTTTCAGAAATAAAAACTTCCATTATTGTAAGGAATACCAAAGTCCGTCGATGTGGTGATATAAGCGAAATAACACCAAAAATAGCATTGCCAGAAAGATGAAGAGCAAAAACAAAACAACCGATATTGTGGGCAAAGTCTATTTATTACAAAAAGGCAGAATTAAATACTATTATCAACCAACAAACCATTAATGGCAATATAAATAAAGTTGGAAATATGCAAAACGTGTTACTATTCTCTGATAATTAGCTCCACGGTAAACAGATATACAAAATAATTATTATTACATTAATTATTAATTATATCCAAGATCTCTAAACTGAAGAAAACGTAAAAAAAAACAGTGGAGATGAAATATCATAAGAAAACTAAAAGTAGCTTTGCTTAGAGCATATATCTTTTGGTGATAGTCTGCAATGCCTTTGCAAGACTAGACAATAGAGAGGTTAAAAGACTATTTCACTATGTTGTTGAACGCAGCCAGTAAACTACATGCTGGATATAATTCATTGAAAGCAACTTCCAGTCGAGTGAAATATCCTCTTGCTCTATCTATTGCTTTCTCTTCTTAGTCCTCGCATGCTGGTTGTGCATTGCAGGCTACCTCCAGAAGTACAAGCTCAATGTAGCTTTAAATCAAATGAAAAATAGCACCGATGAAATAACTATAGAACTGAACAAATACGGAGGTATTGTATTACCAGAAACTTATAAACAGAAGTTCTGTATCCTACACCAAATCTTTATTTTTTCACTCAAGTGTAACACACCGAAGGTTCCACAGTTTCCCCAGGTTCAGAAAAGAAAAGACATTCCAACTACAAGGAATCTTGCAGAAGGGACCAACAAATTTGTGAAAACTATCCCATTAAATGTATACTATTATAAAATGGTACTGGTAGTTGTCTGTTTGTTTGTTTGTTCGGGCTTTACATAGGAGCCACTGAACTGATTTTGTTGAATCTCTTTTGTTGCAACGCCTGTAGTTTGACTTAAAAGCTGGTATTAATTTTATCTCCCTACATTGACAGAAACGGTAAATATAGCGAAAAAACTTCTACGATGTTGGGTAAGGCATAGTTACTCTATTAGTTCCACCGCACGCACCAAATAGTATATACTTGCATTAGTTTAGCTTTTATTCAAAATTCAGAATATGCCAATGTAACTAACATGTTTCGATTTACAAACAAATCAACTGATATATGAAGCGTAATTTTACAGGATGTTCCATATATATATCTATCTTATTGAAGCGTAATTTTACAGGATGTTCCATATATATCTATCTTATATACTATTATAAAACTGTAGTTGTCTATTTGTTTTTTTTTTGTTCGGGCATAACATAAGAACCACTGAATTGATTGTGCTGAATCTTTTTTTGTTGCAAAGCCTGTAGTTTGACTTATTTTATGAGTTATTATAACTATGAACTGTGTTGAAAAAAATGTTACAAGCAATTGGGTGCCATACAAAAATGTTAGAACGATTTTGTAGGATAGAACATAGAAATTATGTGTGATTGAAACAATGTGAGAAAAAGCTGCATATAGAGGGTGGTTGAAATATAATGTTATAAACTCCGTGGGTTCAATTAATTAAAATTTAAAAACTAATATTCACTATAACTTTCTAGAACTTTTATTTACATCAATTATACACAACAGCTGATTCGAATATTACAATAATAATACAACATAAGCTCTTCGCCGTCTCTACTAACTTCTACGATGATGGGTTGCTCGTTTTAAAATCAGCATCGAATTCTCTCGTACAATCCAGTGGCAATTTTACAGTTGTCGAGTTATTTCGAGATTAATATTTTGGTCATCTAAGCGATTGATGTATTGGAATGAAACCAGGTCATGCTTAGGTAAATTTCGTAACACTGCCCCCCTTTAATTCTGATCGTCCCGGTCAGAAACATCCTCTTCATGGTAGGGAGCGAGTCAATCTAAATGGACCACCTTCAGCTTAGGCCTGGGGTTTCAACGGATCTGGTAGACGACGTCATTAAGCCTCTTGACCACCTCGTATTGACCATCCCAGGCGGGTGTAAGCTTCAGAGATTTACCCTTGCTCCGATGGGGACTGTACAATCAGACTTTGTCCTCTCTTGGAACCCGATTGAATTGGCCTTGAGGTCGTATCGCGTCTTCATCCGGTCACTGGTGGTCAACATCTGCGTTCGGGCTAATTCGTGAATTGCCAGCATGTTATGTCGGAGCTGGTCGGCATAATTATTGATGTCTTGGGAAGGTTCTTCGGGGGAGCCAAAAACCAAATCGCAGGGTAATCGCAGCTCTTTTCCGAACAGGACCCTGGCTGGAGTCAGGCCTGTACTATTATGTACAGCGGAGCGATATGCCAACAGGAATAGGGGCATATGCTCATCCCAATCACGCTGGTTATTGCTGACGACCTTGGATAGGTGTTGTTCCAAGGTCCTGTTGAATCTCTCCACCATTCCGTCTGACTGAGGGTGCAATAGTGTTGTTCTCGTTTTTCTGATCCCCAACATCGTGCGGACCTTCTGGAATACATTCGATTCGAAGTTACGCCCCTGGTCTGAATCTAGTTCCATCGGGACGCTAAACCTACTGGATAGCTGTTCTACTAGCACCGGCGCTACCGTGGTTACCTCTTGGTTGGGTATCGCATATGACTCAGACTATTTGCTGAAGTAATCCATTGCGACCAGACTGTATTTATTCCCCCTCTCAGACTCGGGAAATGGGACGCCCACATTGTACCGCTGCATTCTGCCCTTGATCCGGGTGTTCGGGCCCTTACTGGCTGTGTCACATTTTCGGCACCAAGCTCTTACTTCTTTGAAGTAATTTACCCAGTAGTATGGCTGGTGAACTTTGTCTAGGGTTTTGTTCATGCCCAGATGGCCCCCGGTAATCCCATCATGTACTTCGGTCAGAATGGCTGGTATCTTTTTCTTAGGAACTATCAGTTGGGACTTGGTTTCTCGGCCATCAGTGATTTCATAAACTCGCTTGAGCATTCCATTCTCTACTCTTAGAGAGTCCCATAGGGCCCATAACGAGTTTCTAGCTACTTCGTCCCATCGTGGCGTGGATGCCCCTCTCGTTTTGAGTGACAAGATCGGTTCGACGTCGGGATCAGCCGTTTGATCCTAGATGCACTGTTCCGTTGACCAATCTTCATTGGCCTGCACTCGGATCTGTCTGATGGAGATACCCTCCCGCTGTTCCATCTTCAGAATATGTCCGCATTCTGCTCTACTGGGTCTTCTGGATAGGGCATCGGCATTATTGTGCAAACGGCCGGCACAGTGTTCCACCTTGAAATCGTATTGCTGTAATTTCTCCATCCACCTGACCAGTTGTCCTTCAGGTGTCTTCATGTCCAGCAGCCATTTGAGAGTGGCATGATCTGTTCCGATTAAGAAATGATGACCATAGAGGTATTTGTGAAAATGGTCTACAGCCCTTATTATTGCAAGAAGTCCTTTTCTGGTTACGCATTAATTTCTTTCCGGTTTCGAGAATCCACGGCTACAGTACTCGATCACCCTCTCTTCACCATCTTGCACCTGGGATAAGACGGCCCCCAAACCTGTGTTGCTGGAGCCGATGTCTAAAATGAACTTGCCGGACTATGTAGGAAAGGCTAGGATTGGGCTGGAACATAGTGCTGCCTTCAGTCGCCTGAATGATGTTTCGCAATCCTGACTCCAACGGAAGGTCTCTTTCTCAGTGATCTGCCGATGCAGAAGCGCGGCAATGGTAGCAAATCCCTCAACAAATCGCCTGTAGTAGGAAAGAGGCCCAAGAAGCTTCGGAGTTCATGCTTGTCTCTTGGAACTGGCCCGTCACGGATGGCTTCTATCTTATCCTCGTTGGTGCAGATTCCTGACTCGGAAACGACGTGGTCCAAAAACTCTACTTCTTTTTGGAACAAGGAACACTTCTTCGGGTTGAATCTCAGGTTGGCGTTATTAATTCTGGAGAATACTTCTCCCAGTTTCTTCAGATGGTCGTCGATGTCTGACCCATGACCAAAATGTCATCGAGATATACTAAGCACGTCCTCCATATTAACCCGCTCAGTACATACTCCATTAGCTTCTCAAATGTAGCAGGAACATTACATAACCCAAAAGGCATGACCGTGAACTGAAACATCCCTTTACTAATGGATAACGTTGTCTTCTCTCTGTCGTTTTCGTGTAGACCAACCTGCCAATATCTACTCTTTAGACTAGTGTGGAGAACCAATGGGAGCCTGACAGTGTGGTCAGAGTGTCATCAATTCGGGATAGTGGATAGCTGTCTTTCTTGCTTCCATCCTTCTTTTTAACTAGCACGACGGGAGCGGACCATGGGCTGATGGATGGCTCAATAACTCCATTTTGTAGCATGGACTCGATGCTTTCCTCGACTGCCTGTTGTTGCCCCAATGGTAGTCGCCTAGGTGGAATTCTGATGGTTTGAGCTTTCCCGTAATCTAGTCGGTGCTGGTTGATGTTACAAGAGACGTAGATTTTTCTTTGTTAGCCCATCCATTAGCTGTGGCCACGGCTTCAAATTGCCGTTTATACATGGGCCAAGATGAACAGCCAACAAATGTCGGTGGTTTACTAACGGAACCTTTAGTACTAACGGTTTTCTGGTATTTTCCTCGCTGTAAGTCCTGATGCAATTTTTTAATTTCTGTTTCTACTTTATTTTGGATGGCGCTGATTTCAAATTTCATCTGGTTCTGGATGGAATCGATGTCATCTACTTTGGTTTCAAGAGTCTCCACGGAATTTTTTAGGACCTTTATGTCATCGTTTAGCTCTTTTATGTCTGACTCATCTATTTGCATTCTTTCATTAACTGTTTCGTTAACTTGCATTAAGTGCTCAAATTGCAGTTGTCTTTTTTCTTCAGTTTGGCATTGTTTTAATTCAATTTGATCTTGTTTTTGTTCAAATATTTCTAAAATCATTTTGTCGTTTTTCTTCAAATTTCGAGATTAATCCTTCCAATAAATTTTGTTGTTCACTTTTCATCGTGGAAACAAGATTTTCTAATTCTATTTTACGTTTTTCATCAGAAGATTTCACTAACCTTTGTTGAATTGCTTCTTGATATTGTTTCTCTTTCTTTTCACGTTTTTCCAAAATCTGGGTAATTTTTCAGTACTTCAGTTAATATTTTTCTTCTGATCACCAAATTTGTTATAAATTCCGTGGGTTCAATTAATTAAAATTTAAAAAGTAATATTCACTACCACTTTCTAGAACTTTTATTTACATCAAATATACACAACAGCTGATTCGAACATCACAATAATAATACAACATAAGCTCATCGCCGTCTCTAACTAACTCCTGCGATGATAGGCCGCTACTTTTAAAATCAACATCGAATTCTCTGGTAAAATCCAGTGTCAATTTTACAGTTGTCGAGTTATTTCGAGATTAATTTTTTTGTCCTCTCAGCGATTGATGTATTGAATGAAACCAAGGCCGGCTTAGGTAAATTTCGTAACAGTAAGGTGGAGACAAATTATACTTTCCAGGGTGGTTAAAAAAATATCAGAATATAGCGAAGGCATTAGCAGTTGCATAGATAGGAAATATAGTGTGGAGCAGTGTTATGTTTAAGTGTTTAAAAAATGTTATATTTTGTCGCCCCTAAGCAGTTGCAATTACAGGTTAAAATATTGCATAGCGTAATTTTATGGTTATACAGGAGGGGTTAAAATCTGATAGACAAATAAGATATAAAGGTTGACTAATTGGCAGCAGTATATATTGGATGGTTTAAATGTAGATAGAAGTAGAGTTATAGTTTAACAAGGCGGTCCAAAAAATGTTGAATTAAATTGTTATATAGGGCGCCCAATAAGCAGTTGCAGTTCGGGTGAAATATGTTGGGGTTTGCTGGATTTATAGTTATGTAAAGTAGTTCAAATAAGTTAGAAAAAACTGATATACAGGCTTGCCCACTTATAAGCAAAAATCTGACAACTCTCATAGTTTTTATAGATTACCAAAAAGCCTTCTACAAAGCAAACGGAAACAAACAAAGGAAAATGGAAAAACAGCACTTATAACAATTAATGAAAAGTTGATTGTAGCGAATCAGCAAATTAACATTTATTATACATATATGGCAGATATTTTAAGTCAGTGGAAGGAAAAAAATGGAATCAAACGCCAATCCATTGTTATTACCGGCTGGAAATATCATCCTACGAGAAACAAAAGAAGATCTCCATCTCGTAATTTTTAGAATCGGCCAATTATGTATGTTCCAAGATGCTTATGAATATATAAACATATACTGACGCATGATACATTCTTATTTTCATATTTCTTTTACTATTTCTGTACTTACTTCAATTCTCATCTCAAATATACACTCTGATAATGGGCGGAAAAAGCTATTCACATTTAAATTCCTCTTCCGTAACTAAATGTCAATTACACTTCTTTAGTAAGCACACAACTAAAAGAAAACATGGAGAATGAAAAGAAAAAACAATTACGCGGATAATGGTGTTAAATTGTATGTTGTGGAAAGAGTTTTCTGAAGTTTAGCAACTCAATAAGCGGCTGGGTGTATATCCCTGAAAAGAGCACATTAGTATGGATAGACATCACCCCACATCATTTGTCTTTAGAAAAACCCGGTTCCATTTTCCTTCACAAACGAATTTTCCAGTTGGTCGCCTCACGTCTGTTTTCATTCCCACACTTATATAACATTTGAGCATAGCGCTCTTTATCGTTTCAACGCTTTTTACCATCATCATCTTCCCTATCTACTCCTCGTAACCGTGTGTGTTTCTTCGCAAATTTGCAGGCGGGAACTTGTTGGAGATGAAAGTTTAAGGAATGCAATTTCGATGTAGAGGCATCTACCCATAAAATTTCTGTTTAAAATGGAATTAATTGTATGGAAAATTGGAAAATACAAATCATTTAATGAAATACTTAATGGACTGAGCATGGTACTTTTTTTATTTAAAACAAATTAGTCCCACCTATGGAACATTGGAAATATCAGTCAGCATTTATGCTAAGTATGATAATTTCTTTAAAATATTTAAAAAAAGTTTTTTTATATATGTTAGCACAATATTAAAAATTACCCCAATATTGTATGCAAACATAATACAAATTACAGTTTACATTCTCGATAAATTAATGCAAATATATTCAGGCGATAAAATAATAATAGTTACCTACCAAGACACCCTAAACGTAAAAATATTACTAAATATTGAGGAAATATTAATAAACTTGCCTACCCTAGGCCCTTTATGTGTTTCTCTACGCCCTCTACAGTTAAAGTTTTAAATTTATGACATAATAGTTATTTGTTTATAGAAACTATCTTTAGTATCCGCACATTTATAGGTGATGTTGAACAACAGAAAATTGGTCATTAGCCCCCTGTCCTCCCCAAGGCAAAAGCAGGGCACGCCTAAGGAAAAACCCTTAGGCAAATAAGAAAATAAATTGGTACAAGCGATAAAAAAGAAAAAGCCTTTACTATATCCATGTTTTTAAAACGGAATGAAAATTATTATATTAAGGGAGAACAGTAATTACACGGAACGGCTGCAGATTCGGAAGCTCTGTGTACCGATTCTCTTGAAAATCCTAGATGCCGGTCTTACATCTCACGTCTTCAAATGAAGGTTTGTGTTTATATATCTGTAATGAACCAAAAGTTCCACCTCAAATGGAAGTAATAGGTCATCAAAAACTCGTTCTGATACAATTGTAACTAATAAATAAATCTTATAATATTTAGTGCTAATAAGGCGATCCTTGGAATGGTTTGTTGGATAAATTTCACTTCATACTTAGATTATGTTTGATATCTAGTTGAATATTGTTTCTATGTAAGAAACATGCATTTACCAGATTTTTTTTTAATAAAAGTATTATTTTTGTAGCTTTTCTCTGAGTTTAGGGTCCATTTTTTAACTTCGAAATAATATTATAACACTTCAGTTCTGTGGTTCTAAGAAGCTCCGTCAAATTAATGGCTTTGTCGCACATGTGCAAAAAAATTTGTACCTTGCAGCAACGGAGAGTTTCGCTTCTGGGTTTGATTATTCTGTTTATTATAAAAAAGTACAGCTCACACGTGCCATTTTAATTCCAGGACTGTGAAATACCTACTGCTTTTTCAGCCCTGTTATTACCCTATTATTATTATAGTAAATTAGACATTAACAAAAAATTTTCAGTAGATATGGATTTTCATATGAGAAACATTCCATAGAACAACTAGTACTTAATTTACCGATTTTTTTTTTTTGGACTACATACCTACATAATATTTGAAGAAAGAACTTGAGCCTGAAATTGCGTCGAGAATGTGTTCCCGAATTTTTTGAGTGACGATTGGAGTAAAATTATAAAGATTTGGTGGTAATCGAGTTTTCAGTGACTTTTAGTCACTTAATTTGGAAAGATCATATAAACATGTTGTTCATATTTTTTTTATTATGAAGCGTGTTTTTGTACACATGTAAGTAGATATCATATTTTTTTAAAACTAAGTTTTCCTATATTACTAATAAATTAATTTCAAAATATAACAACTCAAACATCTCTTAAGTACAGTTTTCTGATCTCTCTAGCGTTTTATAAAAATATATGGGATAGCTTCGGGATATTCCTTAATAGAATACAGTTTGAATTATTAAAATATTTAAGCCGTTTTCGAGTATTAGGTGCAAAAAAACTTCGTGTGGCAAGCAAAGCTCAAACTTGGTTAACAAAAGTACTGCTAGAAGTTGAGTATGTAAGAATCTTAAACTAATTCTAAAATAATTTAAATACCGCTACAAAAACTATTTCTATACTGAAATGTTCAGTGTTCACATCCTTGGTCTTATTTGAACTAGAAAAAAATTTTTACAAGTGATAAAAGTTTTCGCCTTAATCGTAAAGTAATGAACGGAAACACCTATAATCTGCGAAATTAAATATATATATATATATATATATATATATATATATATATATATATATATATAATTTGTAAAATATAGGATGACTAAAAGTTTTAAGTAACTAATAAAGTAATCTTAAAATTTCAAAACTTCTTGAGACAGATCCGAACACCATACTAATGTGAACATTCGGGTGGCAGTATTTCAAATCCAGAATATGTTATTAACTAACTTCATCGAACAATAGGTTACATACTCTTAAACCAGGACAGAATTCGGCCTAATCTCCCCTATGTGTAACAAAATAACGCATTTCGGCCTAGGCACTTACACGCTTGACTTGGTTAAACACCCCAACTATCAAAAACCTATTCGCCTTGCTACAAACACATTGAAACGCTCACGCAATTGTGGCATAATAGCTTTAACAAAACCCTATTGTGCAAGCCGAAAGACCCTTAACGAAAGGGTGATTGCTGCTAACTGGCCGGCCTTTTCAAAGGTGCGACAATCTCGAGAGCTCCTTCGAATTCGTTACTTTGAACCCATTGAGATTTTTGTCGAGAATTGATTGAATCGTAATGATGCGACTTTTTATTCCGACTCATTCGTTTGGAATGTTTGATCAATAACATTCTAGGGGGATAACAACTAAATTGTTTTGGTTTGTGTAGGTTTAACCTATTATAAATTTATCCGAGTAGTAATAACTCCTTTTGTTAAGAATGCAGAGCAATATATTAACGTTATTTACTAACTAAAAATATTTTAAACTTAGAACTAAAATCTCCTTTATATGTATTTAAAACCTTTCTCTATTATACAAATTGCGAGAACAATGCATACAACAAATAAGTGGATGAAAGGTTATGGTCAAATAAGAGCTGAATTCGTATACCTTTGTGATTTTTTATAATCTAAGTAAATCATAGAATATATTTTATTAATTGTCTAGTTTACCATCAAAATTCGCATAGGTTTTTTTTGTAAGTAATCTTGTTCAAAATTTTTGCTTCAATAGGTTCAAATATAAACATGAAATGAGTCGGTTTCATTATATTTTCATTATTTTCCTCAATATATTTTAAACTATGCATTGTAAAATTATAAAAAGTATTCACTTGCATTTCCAACAAAGAGCATTGTCATGAAATAAATATATTTGTTTATTTATTAAATTTGAGTCCAAAATTAGGATTAAGATTTTCGGTTTATTTTAATAAACCTTGAATGACGCCTGTACATTTTACATTTTATGTTTAGGCTTAGTAGTTTCGGAGATAAAGGAGGACATGAACAAATTTTAAATATTTTCTTAACATATTTTAAATAAATTATTAAAAGAAAATTTATTTAAATGTTTCCATACGAGCCCTTTCATTTGATAGGTTATGTGATGCACTTGAAACAATTAATGTGTTTCCCATTTAATATTATAATATGCCCCCAATATTAAAATTAAAATTTTCGTTTTATTATTTTCCTTAAAAATGTTAAAAATAGCAAAATCGTCAAAAACGTCAAAAATTATCTTCTTAATGATAGTGGTGGCATAGTTTGTTAATGTTGAAGCACTTCTTTGGGAAATGACACTACAATTCACGAAATTGTCCAAACGTGGAAATACTTATACGGGGTGGTATGTGTGTGGAGGTGAATTATAGTTGTACAGGGTGGTCCAGAAAATGATAGACAAATAACTTATATAGAAGTGACTAATACACAGAATCATATACAGTGTGGATGCAATATAGAGTGAATAAGTGTTACACTTATAGAAAATGGTCCAAATAATAAAACAAATAAACAATGTTAAAAAATATTTGGGAAATATACAAAAAGAATACTTATTAGAAAGAGAGAGAGAGAAAGAGAGATAAAAATAAGCTAAAATATTCAATAGAATTGTACCTTAAATCAGTTTAAAAAGAAGATATGTCTGAGAATAGTATTGATTGAACATGGTTTCTAAACAGTTTTTATTTTAAGTCAGCTGAAGACAGTTCTTTTTTAAATATAAATTATAGTTTTCGTTTCGGGTTGTGTTCGTCTTTGTGTAATTTAACTGAATTTTGAAATTGTATTTTATGACCATGGTCCCAAGCATATTCATTCGCAAATTTTGGAATATTCAAACTGTATTATGTATTTTGAGTTGGGTTTTTTATCGATTTGTTTTTGATATAACTGATTTTAGTGTATTTCTTGTTTTAATATTACATCTGTTCATCTGTTGCCTACGCTTTTTCTGAGAAACCCTGTATGTATGGTATAGTTACTGTAGTAATGTGATTATCTTGGGAGTCAGTGTTTTTTAGTGAAGTTTGTTTCACTCTTTAATAATATTTTTTCTTGATTATTATTTGCTAATAGCACATATTTTATTTGAAAAAAAAAACATACAAGAAATACACAAGTCAGTTATATCAAAAACAAAACCAAAAAAACACTACTTAAATACAAAAAATTGTATTCATAAAATTCCTTGTAAATTTAATAAATTTTATATTGGAGAAACCTCTAGACTTCTAATTGTTCGAATAAACGAACACAAAAATAACATTAAAGGACAAAAGAAGAACATCACTGGAAAAGAAAACTAATAGAGTCTGCTTTATTTTGTTAAATGAAATATGTATGGCTACTAACTCCGTGTAATTCAATCGTTCCTGATTGCGGATGTTTAAGGAAGAAATTGCTAATGGTCATTTCCATGTGAACTACACAATACCGGGATAGTTCGTAAGGTTTCTCCTAGGTTTTCCCGTATGATTTTAATGGGACCACTGAATCAAAAATATCCATTGATCTTATAAAAAAGTTGCATTTAGGAGCGCCACATAATATTCTGATTCTAATACTTCCAATTTGAAAGGAACTTTATTACTATATAATCTGTGCTACCATGTATATTTTCAAATTAAATTCTATTAGTTACACCATAAATCAAATATTATTTTGTCAAACATTTAAACTTTAAATTTTAGAATTGTGCGTTTTTTCATAGTTCCTTTGCCATTGACAATGTGGTCTGACCTAGACCCTGAAACAGTTATTTCCTGAATTGTGGTTTCATTTCTGGAAAAGTTGCTTAAACATTAACGTTAGAAGTGTCAAAAATGTCAACAATATCAAAATTGTCAAAAATGACAAAAATATTAAAAAAGTCAAAAATGTCCAACATGACAGAAATTGCCGAAATCAAAATGTAAGAGTGCGAAAACAAAAAATCTTAAAAATGTCAAAAAAGAAAAATTGTCCGAAATTAAGTGATAAAATAATAAATATTTTAGTTGTTCTCAAATTCTCTTTGCTATGTAAGAACAAAACTGCTTAGGGAGGGTACATTTTAATCATGCATCCTGAATTTTTTCAAACACTCTTATGTGATTTCCGTAATCTGTTTATCCTCTAATGCTAACTGTTTCGGCAGTTTTCTGATGCTCCTAATATATTTCGCCTTACATATATTTACATTTTTCTCTTTTAACAAAACTGCAAACATTTTCACACATTGGCGTACAACTGTATTTTCCGACAGTTTTAAATATTAACCGCTGATCAGTTAATATTGAAAAGTGTAAACAACAATTGATTCAAGTGAAAACACGCCTTTAGCACGACATCAGCATTGTGATGTCGATTTGATATATTTTTTTAGTTATAACGCAAATAGAGAAATGTTGTTTTATTATAAAACTTATATAAGCAAAAACCGTAATTTGATCATTTCAGTTGCAAGTCAAGGGACAGATATAAAATACAGAGAGATAAACCAACACAAACAATGAGACTCTGTTAGAGGTATCATTCTTTTGTACACAAGACAATATATATGATATATATTGTTTCTGGTCGGGAACCTTCATCAGTTGCGCTTCCCACAATAGAATGTCCTCTCGAACACTGATTTATGTATTTGATAGATAACAGTAAATTTTTAGACGCGAGATGTAAAACCGACATCTAGGATTTTCGGGGAAACTAGCAAACATAGGTTCCGAATCTTGTCTTGTATACAAAAGAATGACCTCGAAGAGAGTATTCAATATCTCTGACAGGTGAAGTATCCTGAAAATTGTATTGTGACATTCTAACCTAGGAGTTACGGGAGAACAACAATTATACGGAACGGCTCCAGATTCGGAACCTTTGTGCTTGTTTCCCCGTCTACAAACAATCATATTGTTACGAGAATTCATCTGACAGCTAATGCAATCGGCCATCAACCAATTCGTGGAAGGGACGTTATTCCGACACTTCTGGGAATGTTTGTTGAGCCCGACTGTGTTTTTAAATAAATCCAAGAACTGAACAGAACCCGTGTGTGAAAATAAAAACATTACAGTGGTGTCAGGTGTGGGGTATTTGTGGAACTTTAGAAGTGGAAAATAAATAGACTGACAATGCTTAAAAACGTGAATTTGGACCAAATGAAAGTGACGAACTTAATAAAGGAACTTGAGGAAAGGGATTTAGAAATTAGTGGAAAGACAAGTGAATTAGTACAACGGCTACGAGATGCTCTAATAAATGAAGATAGCCATCCTGATACTTATTTGTTTAAGATTTCTGGTACTGGGGACATGAGCATGCTATTAAAACAAATGGAAGAAAATTCCAAATACTTGAAAGAGGTCTTAGAAGATCAACTACAAACATTACAAGATAATTCTCAGATCATGACAGAGGCGTTAGAAGACAAACTGCTAGAAAATTCTAAGTCCTTAGAAAATAAGCTACAAATGTTTCAAGAAAATTCTAAAACACTAGAAGAAAAATTGCTGGAAAATTCTGTAAACTTGAAAGAGGCGTTAGAAGATAAATTAGCAGAAAATTCTAAAACCCTGGAAGACAAATTACTGTAAAATTCTAAATCCCTAGAAGAAAATCTAAAAAGCATGGTACAGAAAAATTCAGCAATGCTGGAAGAGAAAATATCCGAGAATGAGGCTCAAATGGAGGAGCTAAAGCAAACAATAGTCGAAGAGTCAGTCAAAAATGAAACGCGGGTAGAAGAGCTAAAGCAGACAATAGTCGAAAATGAAATACGGATAGAAGATCTAAAACAGATAATGGAGGGTGAGATCAGCAAAATAAGAGAACAGGTGGTCACAATACAAAGGGGAAGACTCTGTTTCGTGCTAGGGAGATTGTTCCAGTGAGAGTAATGAACCTGAATCATTCCTCGGTTGTGCTAAAGAGAGGAAAAACTTTGGGCCATTGTTCAACAGTTTCCTCTGTAGTCAGAAGCACAAAGCATGCAGAAATGCCACCAGGTAAACTATCTGAGGAACTGGAAAGACTCATCACCGATTCATCTAAGAATTTGAAACAAATCCAGAGAGCAAAATTGAGGGACATCGTTAGAAACTACCAGGATATCTTCGATGTAGGGAATGATAAAAGAGGACGAACTGATCTGGTGAAACATAAAATTAATCCTGGGGACGCTCAACCTATTCGACAGTCGGCGAGAAGACTACCCCTAGCTAAAGAGAAGAAGCCGACAGTATAGTCCGCGAGATGGAGGAAGAAGGTGTTATTGAACCATCCAATAGCCCTTGGGCTTCTCCAGTTTTCTTGGTTAAAAAGAAAGATGGTTCGACCCGATTTTGCGTGGACTATCGGCAATTAAACGACGCTACAAAGAAAGACAGCTATCCTCTTCCAAGAATAGACGATACCCTAAATACGTTGGCTGGATCGAAGATGTTTTCCACCCTGGACTTGAAGACCGGTTATTGGCAGGTGGAACTTGCTAAAGAAGACCGGGAAAACACTGCTTTTACCATCGGCTCAAGACTTTGTGTAATGCTCCAGCGACGTTTGAAAGATTGATGGAAACAGTGTTAAAAGAGCTTTAATGGAAAACATGCTTGGTGTATGACGACATTATTGTGGTTCGAAGATCATTTGAAGACCACGTCAAGAACCTGGAGGAGGTGTTTCGGCGACTTCGAAGTTCTGGACTAAAGTTAAGCGCGAAGAAGTGTCAGCTGTTCCAAGAAGAGGTGCAATATCTTGGACATGTGGTTTCCGCAGAGGGAGTAGCTGTTGATAAACAGAAAGTCAAAGCTGTCCAGGAATGGCCGATACCTAAAGATATCCATCAATTAGGAAGTTTCCTGGGATTATGCACGTACTATCGTCGGTACGTAGCCGGATTTGCCAACATCGCCAAGCCACTTAATAGACACACAGAGGGGAAGGTGCAGTACCAGTGGAACGAGGAATGTCAGCGATCATTCGAGACACTGAAAAGAGCATTGACCAGTGCCCCCATTTTAAGTTGTCCTTTGCCTGATGGGAACTTCGTTTTGGATACCGACGCAAGCAATGTCGGAATTGGTGCGGAGCTTTCGCAGATCCGACACGGCCAGGAGAAAGTCATCGGTTATTTTAGCAAGACCTTGAGCAAGCCTGAACGGAATTACTGCGTTACTCACAGGGAACTCTTGGCTGTGGTAAAGGGGGTAGAACATTCCTATAAGTACCTCTATGGTAAAAGATTCCTCCTGAGGATTGATCATGCAGCACTGAAGTGGCTCTTGCAGTTTAAAAACCCCGAAGGACAAGTGGCCAGGTGGATTGAGCGGTTGCAAGAATTCGACTTCGAGACTGAACATCGAGTTGGAACAAGCCATAAGAATGCTGATGCCTTATCGAGGAGACCATGCTCTGACGACTGCAAACATTGTCAGCGAGCTGAAGAAAAAGGGGCTGTTCTCTGTAGAGCTACCGCCGTCGATGACCATTGGCAACCTGAGGAGATCCAAAAAGACCAAAAATTAGATCCAGAACTAAAAGAAGTTATCCGGTGGAAGGAAGAGGACCGCAAACCTACGTGGAAAGAGATTTCCCGATATTCACCAACTATAAAGTTGTAATGGGATCAGTGGAACTCCCTCATCCTGGAAAATGGACTTCTCAAGCGAAAACTCCAGAGGAGAGAAACGACAGAAAACAGATTGTAGTTCCCAGAAATAGGAGACCAGAGGTTCTACGAGAACTACATGATGGTACAACTGGAGGACTTCTGGGAGTAACGAAACCCCGAGGAAGTTGAGAGAATGCTTCTATTGGGTAAACGGCCAGGTAGATGTTACGGAGTCGTGCCGGAAATGTTCGGTTTGTGCAGCAAGTAATGGGCCTCAGAAGCGACCAAAAGCTCCCATGAAGCAACATAACGTGGGCAGTCCATTCGAAAGAGTAGCCATTGATGTTGCCGGTCCATTTCCTGAATCCGACTCTGGAAGTAAATACATTGTGGTGGTGATGGACTATTTTAGTAAATGGGCCGAAGCGCATGCCTTGCCGAATCAAGAAGCCTTGACCGTTGCTGATGTCCTTGTCAAGGAATGGATCAGTCGTTTTGGTGTTCCCTTGGAGTTGCACTCAGACCAAGGTAGAAATTTGGAGTCTACTCTTTTCCAAGAAGTCTGCAAGCTCTTAAAGATCAATAAATCACTACAGCATTACACCCGCAATCCAATGGAATGGTTGCACGAGTCCACGGGTCAACGACATTAAAGCCGAGGGCGGAGAATTCCAAGTTGATGATCTTGTTTGGTTGTATAACCCGCAACGTCGTCGTGGATATTCGCTCAAGCTACAGAGATCTTGGGAGAGGCCGTACCAAATTGTGAAGAAAATCAACGATGTTGTCTACAGAATAAAGAAGCTACCTCGGGGAAAACCAAAGGTCTTACATTTCAACAGGTTAGCCCCTTATGCCGGAAGTCATGACAGCGAAGATGGCCAAGCCCAAGTCCGCAACCACCCGATAACGAGATGACCTGCGAGCAGTTTATGGCACTGTACTCTGATGGGCAGAAAGTGCAGCACGACGTAACGAGAGAGGAACCCCGAGACCTGTTTGAGGTGCCCATACAATATGCCCTGGCTCATTGTGTGGCTCGAGATCTCCGGATGTCCACAGGAATGTGATGATGGAGAAGAATCTGATGAAATTGGCGGTCCCAAAGATAATCTGCGGGTTGGATGGACTGAATTGGAGGGTGGTGAGAAGTATGACGGAAACAATCTTTCGATTCAGTGGCATCAACATCCTGGTATGCTGTCTCAATATTCGCAGCCCAGATTCGTTGACTGTTACTTCCACCAAACTTCCCGTTGTCGAAATGGAGTCTTGCAAATATCGTCACACCAGGAAGGATTCTAGGACATTTCGGTACGAAATTGTCTTAAGGAGGGGGCAATGTTACGAGAATTCATCCGACAGCTGCTGTAATCAACCAATTTGTGGAAGGGACGTTATTCCGACACTTCTGGGAATGACAAATGTTTTGTCTCTCAACAGGCCGACCGCTGCCGTTACTGGGAATTCCCTTAAAGCTTGCAGAACATGAAAGAGTTTCCCCGATGGTTCGTGGACTTACCAGACAATTCGAAGAGAAATATATAAATATGAACAGCTGGTGCTAGGAGGCATTCAGTTTTCGACGGTCGTATTGTATAGTTAAGATAAAATGTAAATAAGTTTCTGTGAATATAAATTGTGTTAAAGTAATGGAAATAAATTAGAGTGAGTCGGACTGTGTTTTTTAATAAATCCAAGAACTGAACAGAACCCGTGTGTGAAAATAAAAACATTACAATATTTAAATTTATTTTTGTTTCCTTGTTAAAAGCATTGCCTGAAAACTATGTTATCTATACCGTAAAAGCAGTATACCAAGTTGTTAAAACATTTGATTTGTGTTCTCAGTAAATATAAAATGTTGGTTAAGAGAGAATTTCCAAATAATAATTTATAAAAAGCTATAATTTTATTTAATATTCAAAAACCTTGCAGTTACTATTTGTATACATTGGCAATTCAGCACTGTCAAGTTCAATCTATTATTAAGTTATCGAAGTGGTAATAATTCCTTTGTTATGAATGTAGAGCAATAGGTTGAAGTTATTCACTCCCTAAAAATATTATATTACTTATACTTTGAAAAGAACTATTTCTTAAATGTATATATAAGGTTTATAGAATTTACAAGTTGAGTACATTATTGATTTCGGTATCTTTTGATTAATGGTGATAGAAAATACCAATAGATCAATGGTCTAACATTTCATCGTTATTGGATTAAAGTGAAAGTTTCACAATGTAGTTAAATATGAATTGTGTGCACCGATCAAAAAATGATCTAGTCGCTTCAGTTTGTAATGTATTAACTTATTACTTAATTTCTTATTTGATTGTTGAACTCTAAGAATTTAGAAATAATCGGGGAAGTGAACTTTATTTAACTTATCAGTCTTACACACACATATTCGCCTACAACTTAATGGGTTCAGAAAAATATGAAGAGTTTATAAGTACTTGTTGAAATTTATTTTTTTAAAAAAGCATCGATTCTAAACTCTCAAATATTGTTATAAAATTTATTTTAAGCAGCCATAAACAGAAAGGAACTTTCTAAATTAATCGTTTTGATAAAAACAACACGTGAAAGCCGACTGAAATAAAAAAGAATAACATAACTGCTATCCCGAAATTTCAATGAATGTAAAAAGCGACTTCGAAAAGGTTCCTGAAGTACACTCTGGCAAATTAGAAGTAACTATCACATTCGAGTATTTTCGACACTACTTATTTAAGTTCAACGATTGTACAAGGCGAGAACTTTAGAATTTGGCCCGTACATTGAATACACAGCGAACTTATTTGGTAAATAAAGACATCTGAAAGTGAGTGTGAACTTTTATGAAATTTAACCCAATGATATTGCATGTTTATTGTTATAAAAAATTGTCTTTGACAACATCTAGTTGACTTATGGATTGTGTTTAACATAGTAATAAAAAAATGGAGGAGGACTTTAATTTGAAATTAAAATATACAAATGGATTAGTGAGTAAGCGATTTCAAAAATAAAACACAGAAGTAACTAAATATCAAGAAATAATATTTTATTTCGAAATCGGTAAGTAGAACATGAAAAGTAATAACCATGCCCATTTTGTTTTTAGCATAACTTAGCACTGACTCCGAATGATGTATGTAACTGTTGCAGAAAAATATTGTTTCTTGCTTTTTACTCGTAGTTACATTTTAACTGTTTTCTTATATGTTTTAAATGTCTCTATTTTTATTTGGGTTGTTTGGTTATTGTTATCCTTTCTCATTACTAGCATTATTTTGTTTTGACCCTTACCTTCTAAGACTTACCTTTCATTAATTATTGGTAGTAAATTTTATTGTTCGGGTCTCTGTTCATCTCGTTGCATATTTAGTTCTTCCTAAGTCCTACTGTCCACGTAGCGTCGCTTCATACGCACGTTTTCGTCATTTTCCCCTTGCTTGTCGCTTGCTTGCAACTTGCAATACAAATAAACGGACCTGTGTCCACGAGGCGGCAAAGTCTCATTTGCGTAGTAGCATGGAATCGTCATGCAGCTTGAGCGGCAACATGTCATTAATTCAAGCGTATAGCAAGATGCAAACATGACCTGTCTATATCTAAATTTATCCAAATAAAGCCCTAGTACAAAGTTTTCTACAGATTTAGCTGAACTGCAGGACTTCGAAACCTTTTAATTTTTATTTTATTATACTCAAGTATGCATGTCTATTAAAAGTAATAAATGAAATGCAATTTAATATATCTTACTTTGATATATATATATATATATATATATATATATATATATATATATATATATAATGCGATTGGTTAGTTTTTACTCAATCACGTAAAAACCGCTGAATGGTAAGTACCAAGCCTTTGTTCTAGGATAAGATATTCACACATAACAGTATGGTGTTTTTATATTAATAACAATCTATATTAAATTATTGTATTTTATTCATTATGTAAATAATAAAATTATTCCCTTAAACTCACTTGCAGGGACAAACAAACTACAATAAATATTATTTTCGCTATATGGAACACACCAATATGTGTATTTCGTCGTGTTTGAAATATGAATAAAAAAGGCACAATTCTAAAATGTAAAATTAAAATGTTTGACAATATAATTTAATTTTACATTTTAGAATTGTGCCTTTTTTATTCATAGTTTCTTAACCATTGACAACGGAGTCTGACCAAGACCCCGAAACGTTTGGAATATACAGCAATTTTCGTGACTTGTCGTATTATTTGCCAAAAAGTACTTAAAGATTAAAAAATATGCCACAAATATCATTCAGAAAACAAAAGCTTTTTAGATATGATTAAGACACTAACTCGACCCACAGCTCCTCAAATGATCTGTAGATCTGTAGAGTATCAATTTTAAATTACACATACCAAAATAATTAATTAATTTATATTATTTTTCGTATTGTGAGGACTCAGCATGATTTTCAACACAAAGACTGCACCTAATGGCAATGCTTATCCAATTTTCCAGACTATCCAATTTTTATACGTTAAATTTCAGCAAACATAAACTCTATACACATAATTTTGAAAAACACCAACAAATATTGTAAACAAATGTACACACGGCGTTCTAATGTCTTCACGGTCCAATTTCGATGGAATTATAATTAAATTTGAAAACTTGTGTGAAATTCATTTGTTTGACAACACTATAGCTATTTTTTTAAATGTTATCAGGCTTTTTTAGTTTTAAGCTGAACTATTAACATAGCTGTTTTGACCCATTAAACTGTTACTGAAAGATCAACTTTTCTCCATATCTCTTGTTCTCTCAACTTATTGTGGGAACCAACGACAAGGTTTGTCATGAAGCAAATATAAAATTATCTTAAGGCTGAAAAGGAAAATTATAACAATAAAACAGGTTATTATTTAGCACTAAAACTCCTGCTCATTAATTTATTGGTTTCCTGCCAATGTTTAAAAATTAGGTTATTATTATTTGTCTACTGTTTACTGTTATCTAGTTTTTGTTTATTACTAACCTTCAGCAAGTTTAGAGTTCCTTCCTCGCCCCTTTGGCTGGATATGCTACTTGGTTTGGCATTATTTTTGTTCATGCTGGATATTAAAAAAATCCAGAATAACTGCACTTCGTTTGCGTTAACATAAGAAATAACTTCTGCACTGATCTTTAACAAAGTTGTAAATCAATTTATTATAGTTGGTTTATAGAAATAATTACACTTTATCATGAATAATATATTTAGTACCTTATAAAATAAATAATTAACATATACAAGTATAACTACATGTTTTGCTGTAGGATAGACACTAAATTTCTTTTCATATTTTTGCAAAATGACATGGAAATTCTTCCCTTGATATATTCTCCCTAACCTAACTCCACTGACTGCTCTGTTATGGGAAATAACCGAGAAATTTACGCTTCTGACATATTTCTCTGGGGACTAATGACGTGCGACGAGATCAGCATTTGATTAAGCGTAGACAATGGTAATAACCCTGGTGTTTATTGGGGGCATTTGGATTTTATCGCTGGGTGAAATTGATCAACACTGAGAAATAAACACATGTTTTTCCCGGCATGCATGGCTGAGCATGTTTATCCAGCGTACATTATTCTTTTAATACATTTCCTTAATATATTGACGCTTAAAAAAAGACAAGGCATATCATTATGCATTAAATTACCCATATTATTTGGGGGTCTTTGGAATACCAATGAACTGCAAAAAAAAACAAATTGTTTAATTTCCTTACTTACTTTATTTATTCATTGGGGTTTTCTCTCATCAAATTGATCACTTCAAAATACACATGTTGGTTTAAGTTAATTAAGACAATTTGAGTAAATGGAAGATAAACTTCTAGGAATTTTCTGTAAAGAAGTACCTACTTTATGTGTAATAAGTGTGTGTAGGATGACAAGGTCAAGATAGTTAAAGTTGCTTTACAATCTTTTATTAATCAACTTTAGAATTCCAGGGTGTTACTAGAATGCTCATTAATAACACCAGTTAAAAACTTAAGTATGTGGCAACTTATCTAACATTTCCATCTGAGATGACCATAGTAAAACGTCCAAGATGACCATATTACTTCCTCGTCTCTTAACACGTTCCCTTTTCCTTCGTATTCCTTGCATTAGCACCCTTTCTATTTCCTTTTCCTCAATGTGGTACAGGCATTTTCAAACTGAGTATAATCAGATTCTTGTATGTACACTTTTCAAATGTATTCGATGTCCTACTTTTTATTACTACTGCAAACTTTTGTAAAAGTGCACTTTCCTTTCAATCGAACTTAACTATGAATTTCGTATTTTATTTGTCTTTGTCTACCGTTTCTTTTGGAATTAACATAGCTGCCCTTTAACTGGATAAGGTTTCAGCAACATTGTTTGAAATCCTGAATTCCTGAGTGAGACTGGTTTGACTTGGGTATATGAGGTGTGACTATTAAATAACAAGACTGACGCTGCTACAGAAGAAGTACGCATGCGTCAAACGCCAGCGACCGAAAGCTGTTTATCCTGAGGCCTTCACTTTCGAATACAGTGCCTTTCATTTCTGTCAACCAATCAGCTAGCATTACAGCTGTTTTTTTTTTGTTTCGCTAAAAAAATATTGTTATGGTATTTCACGTAAAACTGCAAAGTAACTTATAATTTATTGAATGTCAATGAATTGAAGTATTCATGGGAATACAGAAACTGTTGGAATTAATAAAGAATTCGTACGGTAAGTTGTTTCATAACTGTTCTTCACCAAGACTATGAACCGAGTGATTCAGCACTGCTTGTAACCAACTACTGCATCCCAGTGTTAAAACCGTCCGCCTTATTCTCCAGATCTTGTGTCGGTTTCATAATGTGAAATCTGTATTTAAATGAATCATATTTCACTGCTTTAATGCTGTGAACGCAAGAGCGGTACGTAACCAGAAGGAGCTGATAGAAGGATACTCCCAGTGCTTTTTTGAACAGTGGAAGACTCTCAGACACGGTGATAATAAACATAAGATGAAATCAAAATAAAATGTTTTAAGGTTTCAGTCTAATTTGTAAGGTTTTTTTCTTGAGCTTCGGATGAAACTGATACGAAGGCATAATCCGGAACAACGAATAGGCTAAATATATGTATTCTTTTAGATTTGAAACCAAGCCTTTGACTTACACATTTTTCTTAAAATAATAGAGTGAGGAAGTTCATTAATTGCTGTGATTGTTACATAAATTTTGGCATTGTTGTTAGAAATAATTCTTTAAGAACTGGGAAAAGCTAGAGAGATATACCGCTTAGTAAACAAAGAAGAACATCATGTTTGCAACAGTCAGTTCCAGGTCTTGGCCCAACATTGTCGAGCTTGCCGGTCACTGATAAGTATGACTTAACCAACTGGCCGTCGCCGAGACTCTAGAAAGTTGTACTATGATTGATTCATTTTGAATCATGCTTTTTAAATAAGCCAATACACGAATTTTGTTTTTCCTATTGTTATTACATTCATATATAATTAAGAAACCTTCTAGAAGTAAATAATTCTAATAAAAAGATTGGGAATATGATAATTAAAAAACCGGCCGAATACAAAAACAACAAGAACGCATAGCCTATAGTTAGACTTAAAATCTGGTAGACATTTTATCTCCCTAAACTGACAGAAACGGTAGATATAGCGAAAAAACTTCTACTATGTTGGGTAATACAAATACACAATTGGTTCCACCGCACGCACAAAATATTAGATACTGGCATCAGCTTAGCTTTTATTCAAAATTCAGAATGTGCCAACGCAACATGGTTCGATTTAACAAAAATCTACTGATATAACGAGCGTAATTTTACAGGGTGTTCTGTTTATAGGAAACTTAGAGAAGAGTAGATTTAAATGGATTTAAAAAATCTAAAAAAAGTTATATTTGGTGTCCTATAAGCAGCTGCATATATACAATGTGGTTGAAATCAGAGAGAGTGGAATTAATTATACGGGGAGGTCTAAAAAAGTTATATTGAGTGAGCCATAAACAGTTCCATATACCAAGTGGTTGGAAAAGAGTAGAATGTTTATACAGTTTGGATAAAAAATCTTAGAAAAAAATGTGTTATGTAAGCAGTTAATTATTTAAAAAATGTTATATTGGTTAACCAATAAGCAGTAGCGTATACAAAGTGATTCAAAAACGTGTTGAAAAAAATTGTTATATAAGGTACCCAATAAGCAGTTGCGGTTTTGGTTATAAATATTGGGCATTGATGGATTTATAGTTATACAGTGTGGTACAAAAAATGTTATATTGGGTGGCCGATAAGTAGTTGTATATACAAGGTGGTTGAAGTAGCAAGTGGAGTAGAATGATAGTTAAACAGGTTGGATATTTTTTTTTTGTAGAATAGAACATAAGGTTATTTTTATGTTTCTTTGGGGAATAACACCACAATAGAAATAAAACTACGTATATTGCAGGAATACCAAACGTTTCAAAGTCTATTCTGACTTCGTTGAATCAAGAACATGCCACAAACAACGTTTAGAAGACAATTAGAACATAAGGTGTTGCATATATGTAATATCTGAAATATGGATCGAAGTAAAATTATAGTTCATACAGTGTGATTAAAACAATGTTAGAAAAAGCTGCATATAAGGGGTGGTTGAAATACAGGGTGGAGACAAATTATACTTTCATGGGTGGTTCAAAAGTAGTTATATAGCGTAGTCATTACGCAGTTGTATATATAAGATAGTGAGTGGACCAGAGTTATAGTTAAGTGTTTAAAAAATGTTATATTTGGTGGCCCCTAAGAAGATGCACAACAGGGTGGTTGAAATTATGGTTATACAGGATGGTTCAAAAATAAGTTGTAATGTTTGACAAATTGGCAGCAATGTATACAGGATGTATACAATGTCGTCAAAAAAAATTAATAAAATTGTTGTATAGGGTTGCCAATAGGCAGTTGCAGTTTGGGTGAGTGTTTAAATAAAAGTTTGATGGTAGTGTGCAAAACTGTGTTTTTAAACTTGTGACACACCAAGGGTTCCACCGGTATTTCCATCAGGGTGGATGTAATAAAGTTGAAAAATGATTGTTATATAGGGGAGAAGCAAGAGTATAGTATTAGAGTGTGTTTAACATAATGTTAGAAAAAGCTGCCTATAAAGGGTGATTAAAATATAGGGTAAAGAGAAATTATATTTTAAAAGTTGGTTCAAAAAATATCAGAAATAATTGTTATACAGCGTAGACCATAATCAGTTGCATAGCTGAAATATAGGGTAGAGAAGAGTTATATTCAGCTGTTCAAAAAGTTATTTGGGTGGCAAATAACAGCAGCATATACAGGATGGTTGCAATATAGGGTGAAGTAGGGTTACAGTTATTCAAGGTGATTAAAAAAAATTTCGAATAAAATTGTTATTTAGGATCGCCCATAAGTTCTTGCAGTTTGGGTGAAATATATTCGGGATTGGTGAATTTATAGTTGAATAGGGTGGTTTAAACAAGTTAGAAAATTTTTTATTTAGGATAATCTAAAATATGTGTCATAAGTTATTTCTTTTTGCGGAAGCTTGAACATTCCGTTAGCGGGTGAAACCGCGGGTAACGGCTAGTTATTTATATTCATGACTAATATTCATTTAATGGGTCTGATTTTTATTTTTTCTTGTACATTGGCTTAGTGAGTATGATTAGGTCACCCTGTTTGTTACTTTTCCCATTTTTTCTAACACCAGATATAACATAGTTCGGGGTTCTTAATAACACTTCTCTTCAAACAAATAATATATTTTATTAATAGTTCTTACACATTTTCAATTCCCAGTACAAAATTTAATTCAACAAAATCGAACCACTAATTCATGATCTGAATTTGAATTGTATGGCTGATTCTTGGGTCTCAAAATATCTATTTACTTCAGGTTAAATCTTTTTACAATTTTCCACAAAAACTCTGGTATATTCAGTGGACTATACTGTAACATTCTCGATAAATTTTGAAACAAGGAAGGTTACTTTTATAAAAAGCTGATGATGTTATGAATAGTTAAAAATAATCGGTACCTTTTAAGTCATCGAATTTTCTACATACCGTACAAATGGTACAATCTGCAAACAGAATTAGTTGAATTATGCACTCTAAATATTCTTTAATGAAAAATCAAATATCTGACTCATTGTGTTAATGGAAAATGAAATCACGTTAAAACGCTTAGCTCAACTACATGAACCCAATAGCGGATTCAAAGAACATTTAATATTCATCTCTATTACGAAGAGAAATACAAATAATTAAACGCAATTTAGAGTAATAATTCGGTAGAATAAGAATTCGGCAAACTCGAGAAACCAAGTCGTTATTAATTAAAGCTTTTCTTAATTAAAAGCATTAATTGAGTCGGCTTGGAGTTGCGACAACATGCTCGTCGCGCCCTCTGCTTTTCACGACGACAAAGCTCGCCATAAAATAATTAAATATCAAAATGAAGACAAATTTAATAACAAGCGTCCAATGTTAGACCAGCGGCGCTTCTCAGAATTCGAATGGAATAGAAATCTAATGAGAGTTATGAAGTAATTAAATAAAATTACGAATATAAAATAATTGCTCCAGAGAGTGTATCTGTTGAGATGTTGAATTCTGTTGACAACACTTAAATTATAAAATTTACCCTAAGTATGTTTTTTAATTAATTTTTTTTACAATTGAATTTAGGACTAAGGAATAGAATAATTGCAATAATTTCAAACAATTGCAACTGTTATTAACGATGAAAGATAAATAATGTTTATGCTTATTAAAACAAGATTTTAAAACATTAACTTTATATTAATAAGTTTAATTTATTGATAACAGAGTACAGAGTTCGCCTTCAGTGCGCTACGCCCTTACAATGCTCGGAAATAAAATTATTAATTATCATTTCGTATATCAAGATGAGAAATATTTAAACAAAGCAACTATAGATACTTTATAATATTATTAGCATTCAGATGTTTCTAGATATAATAATTAACTAGTTACTATTTAGCAAAAATGATAAAAAAATATATATTTTTATGTATTTTATCGGTATATTTTTCACATTTCTTCCTAAACCATTGTTTTTGTTTTTAATATTCAAAGGTATTTCACAACAAATAGTTTATTAAATAATTAACCTTTAAGCTACATTTTTTTCTTTATGTTATGTTTAAGTAATTGTCAAACCAAAACGTAAACTAACAAATTTGAAAAAATGCCGTAAAGTCAAATTAAATATGGTAAACTATATTTAATTTTTTAAGTAAATAGCACTAAAAACTTGAAATTAACGTAACATAATAGTATCTTCATAGGTATATTAAAACAGTATACTATTATATAATCGAAAAACAAAGTTCAACTGTCCTGTTTTATTTTTTTATTTGTTTACTTATACAATTAATAACTAAAAGATTACAAACATTACATATAACAGTCACAAAGGCACAACAAAGCGACCTAATATTAGAATACGTTAACACATATTCAACAAGGATATAAATGAAATCAATAACAAAATTATTAATTAAATATAGAATTGTTGTTTCATGTATCTAAATAATTTGGGATTTTTTTAATAACAATTATTTGCCTTTACCGTGTTGTACGTGATAAGATCCGCCCTTTCTAATTCCACATTAAATAAAACATTTTTAAAAAAATATAACCGACTTCTACCTATAACTAAAAAGCTAAAAATAATTATAACAAAATACAACTCTAGCAAATAAATAACACATTTAATGTTGTTAGGTACCTACCCAGGAAGTAAAAAATGTAAACATTAAAAGGTGCTCATTCTGTACAAATTAATTACCTACCAATCTAGTATATTTTGAAGCCGGTGTCAAGCAAATCTAAAATCCTTCATTGCGTACTTATTTACCACTTCATCAAACTTGATTGTTGCTTGGCACCGACTTCAAAAATATACTAGATTGGTAGGTAATAAATTTGTACAGAATGAGCACCTTTTAATGTTTACATTTTTTACTTCCTGGGTAGGTACCTAACAACATTAAATGTGTTATTTATTTGCTAGAGTTGTATTTTGTTATAATTATTTTTAGCTTTTTAGTTATAGGTAGAAGTCGGTTATATTTTTTTTTAAAATGTTTTATTTTTAACTTTTTAGTATTTTTGAACTCAGGTAGTTTTCATTCTTTATTTTTTATTTTGTATGTATAACCTTAATAGACAGAACCAGGTAACATCGAAAGCCTCAACATTACACAATGATACTTTATCATTTAAATTGACAGGTAAATCTTTACGAACAAAATGTACTAGTACGCGTTGACTTAATAAGCTCAAAATATATTTATGCCTTATGGACTACGCCATGTAACCTTTTTTCAACTTTTTTTGACAACCCTGTATAACTAGATAATTCCACTCCAACCTATGTACCAACAGCCTGTACATACGACTGCCCACAGACAAGCATAAATTTGTTAGCTGCCTTCTGTAAACTAAAGGACGGAGTAGAATCCATCCTATATTTACGGAGTCAAATCCGTCCTATATTTCAACCATAGTATATAACTCCTTCTGGGCTACCCCATAAATTATTTCCTTTTTAACATTTTATGTTATCGCCCTGTGTAACATTAATTCCTCTCCACACTTTATGCAACTTCTTATGGGCTATAAAAGAAATAATTTTTTAATCACACTGTATAAATATAATTCAACTCCAGCATATATTTCAACCATCCTGTATATGATTTGCTTATGTCCACATCATATAACAGTTTTTTAATCACCCTATATAATTTTAATTTCACATATTTTCAACATTTTTATACGTTTTTTACGTCCAGTCCACCCTATATTCCAACCATCCTGTATATACGGCTGCCTACGGACCACTATCATTCTAGTCCGTCCTATATTTCAATCTTCATATAAATGCAACTCCTTCTACCACTTTACTTTGTGATTTTGTTTGCTATAACTAAACACCCTGTCTATAAGCCACCAAGGACCAGTTTAAAGTTTGACATGTGTTGTCACTGAATTTTCTATTAGGCCGGGAGAATGTGACAACCAAAAGTACCGTCTTCGCAAAATGGAAAAATTTGCATTTAAATAGGTATTTACCTGGCATACAAACAAAGCGAGCTTGGTACTCATTGATTTAAGGAGCCGAAAATACTTATGCTTTACTACCTATATGCTTGAGATGTACATAGAAAATTTTCAAATTCGCAATTAAAACTTCCAGTGCCTAAAATTACCGCACTATTAAGTTGGAATAAATAAATATTTATGAGGAAATGTCATTTCGATGAAATTTTTGAAAAGAATTTTGGAATTTTCGGCGATTTTCTGTAAAACTGCAAGTTGCACGTAGCAGAAAAGTATATGAGATCACCTAAGGATCTTCCTTAATAGATTAAACGTTAAAAAACTATAGACATCCATAAGGAGTTATCGAAAAATCGACTAAAATATTAGGGATATCGGTCGATTTCCATTCACGCATGTGTTCATTCACAAATTTTATCACTTTACCAATAGAATTCTTATCCAAAATTTGAAGTTTCACCAATCCGGATATATACTCTATTAAACAAGACCATATTCGTTTAAAACGGTGTACCACAGGAGAAGAAATCAGGTAACATACATACAAAAAAAAAGCGAAAAAATACACAACGAATTGATAACCTCCTCCTTTTTGGATGTCGGTTAAAAAAATACACGACGAATTGATAACCTCCTCCTTTTTGGAAGTCGGTTAAAAATGAGGGTCGACTTTTAAAAAAAGATGATGTGGTCATATCTCTCTCTTGCCATACCATAATAGTCTGGATGAGGAGTTTAAAATGGTATTAAATCGACATACTAATGCTAAAAATATGTGTTATGGCTCATTCGATAAGGAATCATGTCTAGATAATTGTCCATGAAAAGTGGATTAGCACATTAAATATTTCAAAAGTTATAAACAATTAAAGATGTTTAAAAAAGTAGTGCTTGGTTTTTCGCTTGTAATTCGTAAACAACTATTTTTTTTTTGGATTTTGAAAAAAAGATCCTTAAAGAGGAGGAAATGTCCTACAAATAACTTCGGATCACCGAAACTGTACCTCCATTATTAATAATTTTAATTTAACGTTGAAAATTGCCGTCCGCGCGCCATTCTTAGGTTGCGCGCATGCTGTAGCAAGTCCGTAAGTTATAATAAAAAATATATTTCGGGTGCTTAGAGTAAATTAAAAAATCTAGATAAATTATGATATCATCTAAACACTTCAAAGAATTAATTCCCGTTGGAATTTTTCATTAAATTAAATTTTCCAATAAACTAGACAATTGTTAATTAACAACATTTTACGGGATTCCTCTGATCATTAAAAATTAAATAAAAATTGCAATAAATGTTCTAAAATTATTTCCTTTCGTGGAGTCCTTTCAATTTACACAATAAAAAAGAATACGTAATGAAAGTTTAGAAAAGTTCAATAGTTTGTTTATAATAATTTTTTTTAATTAACAAATAAAGAAAAGTCGCCGTAATGTTGTAATTTTTTTTCTATTTATCATAAGCTTATCGTTTTTATGTCAATAAGAGGCATTTATTAACTTTAAAAAAATTATATAGATTTGTTTATAACAAATTTATAAACAAATGGACTATTTCAATATTTAAATTTTTTTTGCAACTTTATAAAGAATTGTCAATCATGATTTTTACAAAAAATATTTTTTCTTAATGATAATTTTCAATTGTTTATAAACGTTTTTTTCATATAACTATTGTTTATATAATTAGTTAAGAAACCTTTTTTTTCTTAAAAATCATAATTGACAATTCTCTATAAACTTCCAAAAAAATTTTTTTATTAACAATTACATTGTTTACCATGTTAACAATTTGTTATAAACAAATTGTCAATTTTTTTTATTCTTTTCCTGAAAGTAATAAAAATTACAATAATGACCCTGTGCATTAAAATATGAAAAAAAATTATTACGATTTTTTTTTGGATTTTGAAAAAATACGTAGAACAAAAGTTGCAGCTGCTGATCAGTTTGTTTATCTAAAATCTTATATAACTTTTAAACTATTAGAGATACGACAATAATTATTCAGGTCATTTTTGTTCATTATAAAATTCTCTTTTAGATAACCCATTTTTTGATTTTTTATCTATTGTTTATCTGTTGTCATATGCATATGAAAATAAACCAAGTACTTCAAAAACACCGTCCCCAAATAAAAGAAGAAAACAGTGGAAATAATTTTATTAAAATACTAACACGAATATTTTATTAATAATCACGATTTTATATTGTATTTGCAAATAAAGAATTAGTTATTACTCATTAAAATGTGAAGTTGAATCAAAATTATAATTTGAACCTTTTATACTTTTATTTATAAACATTTTAATAGTCTTCAGTCGAAATATTAATTTGATTAATCTGAACAATAATGCAGCGGATCAATAATAAGTATTTTTAGGAAGAAAAATTTTCGAAGATTTGTAAAAAATTGCAATTGTTAATAAAAAAATTAATAAAATAGCGTAATTGTTAGATAATTTTTAACAGAACAAAGTTATCTTAGAGTGAAATAACCAAATTAAACTTATTTATGGAGCTAGAAGGCAAAAAAGTACGAAAATTACGAAAAAAAAACAGAAATGATTATAAACAAATGCATATGACAACAGATAAACAATAGATAAAAAATCAAAAAATGGGTTATCTAAAAGAAAATTTTATAATGAACAAAAATGACCTAAATGTTTATTGTCGTATCTCTAATAGTTTAAAAGTTATATAAGATTTTAGATAAACAAATTGATCAGCAGCTGCAACTTTTGTTCTACGTATTTTTTGGAAATCCAATAAAAATCGTAATATTTTTTTTCATATTTTAATGCACAGGGTCATTATTGTAATTTTTATTACTTTCAGGAAAAAAAATTAAAAAAATTGACAACTTGTTTATAACAAATTGTTAACATGGTAAACAATGTAATTGTTAATAAATTTTTTTTTAATATTGAAATAGTCCATTTGTTTATAAATTTGTTATAAACAAATGTATATAATTTTTTTTAAGTTAATAAATGCCTCTTATTGACATAAAAACGATAAGCGTATGATAAATAGAAAAAAAGTTTTTTTTTACAACATTACGGCGACTTTTCTTTATTTGTTAATTAAAAACAATTATTATAAACAAACTACTGAACTTTTCTAAACTTTCATTACGTATTCTTTTTTATTGTGTAAATTGAAAAGACTCCACGAAAGGAAATAATTTTAGAACATTTATTGCAATTTTTATTTAATTTTTAATGATCAGAGGAATCCCGTAAAATGTTGTTAATTAACAATTGTCTAGTTTATTGGAAAATTTAATTTAATGAAAAATTCCAACGGAAATTAGTTCTTTGAAGTGTTTAGATGATACCATGATTTATTTAGATTTTTTAATTTACTCTAAGTACCTGAAATAATTTTTTTATTTTATAACTTACGGACTTGCTACAGCATGCGCGCAACCTAAGAATGGCGGGCGGACGGCAATTTTCAATGTTAAATTAAAATTATTAATAATGGAGGTACAGTTTTGGTGATCCGAAGTTATTTGTAGGAAATTTCCTCCTCTTTAAGGATCTTTATTTCAAAATCCAAAAAAATTATTTGTTTACGAATTACAGGCGAAAAACCAAGCACTACTTTTTCAACATCTTTAATTGTTTATAACTTTTGAAATATTTAATGTGCTAATTCACTTTTCATGGACAATTATCTAGACATGATTCCCTATCGAATGAGCCATAACACATATTTTTAGCATTAGTATGTCGATTTAACACCATTTTAAACTCCTCATCCAGACTATAATCTCTTTTCAATTCAATGAGTTTTGAAGGCACTAAATAATTAAATAATTTGGTCAAGTGGGAGTTGGACTCGCGTACTTCTGGGTTCAGTAAAAACATTGAGATTTGTTGTAATCTAGGTAATTCATCATACATTTTTCTTTAATATTCCTGTTTCAGAAAATGATATACACTTTTATTTCTCACATTGAACATTGAACCTTTTTATTTTATTTGCTATATGATTCACATGATTTTTTTAAGAATATTTATTTAATTTTCTAATTTGGTCCCAAAATTAAGATAACGATTTTTGCTTTATATATTTTTTAATAATTTTGAACAAAATATTTTTGTAATGTGACCCCCAGATATAATATAAGGGTTTTTTCCTTAATTTTGTGAGACCCTATATTTTGAATTTTTTTCAAAACTTTAGGTCATGTAGTTTCTAAGATAAAGGGCAAATAAGTCGATGTTTTATATTTTTGTTAAATTCTTTTAAATAAATGATTCTAAAAATATGAAAACATTATATTTGTATTTCTCATAGTGAGCCCTTTCATTTAATATATTACATGATGCGTTTGAAAATTTAATATATTATTTTCCATTTTAATTCCATAATTTGCCCCCAAAATTAATATAGAGGTTTTCTACTTATTTTTGCTATAAACTTCAAGTAAGGTCCTTTACCCCCAATTATGTTCAAAATTTTATGGAATACGGTTTCTGAAATAATAAGGGAACGAGCATTTTTGTATATATTTTTTAAAATCTTTCAAACAATTGATTTTAAAAATATGAAAAAAATATATATTTGTGTTTCTCATAATGAGCCCTTTCATCTGATGTATTGCATGATGCGTAAAAAAACATTTTTTATTTCCTGTTTAATTCTATAATTTGCAAAAATTAATATTAGGAGTTTCTCCTTATTTTTCCTGTGAAGATCATGTGAGGTTATATACGCATAATTTCTTTCAAAATTGAAGGTCTTATAGTTTGGAAATACTGGGGGGGAGGTGAGTATTCTTTTTATATTTTTGTTAATATCTTTTAAATAATTTATTTTTGAAAAATATGAAAAATATATTTGTATTTCTCATAATGATTTGATATATTACATGATGCGTTAGAAACAATGTTAATTTTATATTTTCCACTCACTTCTGATATTTGACCGCCAAAATTAATATTTGGAGTTCCTCATTATATTTCGTGCAAAGTTCAGGGGAAAGTCTATATGTATATTTTTTTCAAAATTGTACATTTCATAGTTTCGGTGATAAGGGCACTAATAGGTAATTTTTTAAGTATTTTTGTTAATATTTTTTAAACGAACGATTTTTAAATATGGATGAGCCCTTTTATTTGATGTATTACACAATGCGTTCGAAAAATTTTAATTTTGCATTTAATTCTACAATTTCCCCCAGAAATACCCCTAAAATCACGATTTCTTCAATTCACGATATGTAGCCCACCAAACTATACACTGCTACCAAATTTCAACCTTTTCCGTCCAGTAGTTTCGGAGAAAATTGCTGTGATGTGAAAGACTGAGAAATCAGCAATGATATTATAAGCGTACCCGTATATTGTATATACGGAACCCACCTCCAGAAATTATACCACCAATATTTGTAATTTTAAATTAGATGTGAAAATATGGCTAACACGAGTGATCTAGCTTCCGAGCAGGTCAAACCACTAGTTCAAAAAAATTAATCCATGAATTACCAATATTAAGGGGTAAAAATATAAAACCATGAATAACCAATAATTTGTTAAAAAATTCCGCAATTTGTCATTTATTTATCCTTTTGTTTATTAAATGATTTGTCCACGTCTTGAATCTATTCGCACATAATTAAAAAAATTTGATTCTCCACTTTGTACCTTAAAAATTTAACAGTAATATTATGAATGCTTAAATTCCCTGAAAAAATCTAAAAGAACGTTTTTAATTTTTTAATTTTTATAAAATAGTGGAAAATGTTTTTTCCAATAGGCTCTATTGCTATCAGAGAATATATTCGAAAAGTTGAAAAAATATCAGATTTTTAGTTTAACAAAGAGTATTTCAAACAATTGACATTGCCTTTAAATTATGGTGAGCCTGGTGAATAATCCCGTAAAAACTTTTATTATCACTGAAAACGCTCCTTGATTGGTGGAAACACTGGTGACGTCATACGCACATATACATTGCTGATGGCGATTATATGATTTTCTGTGACTGAGATCTTTCTATCACAGTTTAGTATTATCGTCATGAACTTGATTTTAATAATTTAAATTGCTAATATCCGATCTGAAACTGGAGATTTTTATAGCGCGGAACTCACAACTGTTACATCAATGTAAATATCATTTAGAAAAACCTTCCACGTTTATATCAATATAAGAAAAACAAAAGTCTTAGAAACTTTATGAACAATCTTATTGTAACAGGTACTTGTTGATTACTGAAATAGTCGCCCTTTTTGCTTTAAAGGCACAGCTTCGTCACTCAAACCTTTTATCTGTTACAATTTCATTTTGTATTTCAAGGAGTTTTTTGATTATTAATTTTTTGGATTATCACTCTTCAAATATGTTTTTGTAAAATACAGGTAATTGAAAATCAAGATGTTGTACCAGAATTCACTAAAGTAGGTGTAGTTGTCCTGTATATTTATTTGAATGTATGTTGTATGGCACACCTGCGTGATGTGACGTTTCGATTCCTTAGCATCAATCGTTTTCCTGTATACGTTATTTGAATATATATTGTATGACATTTATCTCTGTGATGTCATTGTCAAATAATGGGTTTTTTGTCTGAATAAATTTCTAGAATATTAGTGCGTTTGACTATTCTTGCAATTGTTAATTGATTGATTCATTAATTTCCAATTGACAATCGCCATTTTTACTGATAAGACAGATACAGCACCCGAATAGCATATTTTCGAAATAAGTATTCTAATACGTTTTAGGCAGAAAAAATATACTAATATTATAGCTAATTTACAGGTTGCATTTAAAATTTGCTGTTCGATATTTTGCTCTAATTTAAAATTATAATATTGGTCTAGTTGCGGAAAGCTGGATTCTTACGAAACTTACTGCTCTTTAAGAATTTTATTTATATCATATAACTGCATTAGCTTTCGGCATATTCACGAAAACCTACTTTTTTCAAAATTGATTATAAATTGGCTTAATGGGTTTAATTATATATTTAATTACTTAACGTATCGTTTCTAATGAACATTATTTGAAAAGTTATTGGAAGGTAGGAGTAAATATGTTTTATATGTTTATTTTGTTTTGAGTAAAATGTTCATTTTCATCTCTTCATTTATTATTATTCACAATATTATTTCATTATCAGTTGCCCAAATTAAATTAATGTATCGACTTTTACTAATTTGGTATTTCAATCAAGCATAGACAAAAAACAAAAATATTCTTCACTGATGAACAAGACTATACTGTTTCACGTTTCACTACCAGCCGTGTTTGGTGTGTCACCATCTAATACTAGATTATACGTGTCTAAATATCATAGGTATCACCTTTTGTCGTCACTTCTTTACGTTTTCTTCTTAGCATGTCGGATGTAATGAAAGAAGGCCGGCTAATTCTGCTTTTGTTCAATTACCGTCTTTTAAGGCATATCACCTTACTTGGCTCATATTTCCAGCCACTGAGACCAGTGACACGTTCTATTCAATCTTTTTATATCAAGGATGTTTGAATTTTTACCTGTTTTTATGTCCTTATGATTATGATACTTACATGAATACCTATTCTTTATATTGTGACCAGGGAAGTAGTATTTAATATTATTAAATGAAGCGGGGAACTCACAGATACTTTAAAGGATTTGATGGAGTCTTCAAAGCATTACAAATAGTTTAACTTATGGTATAAATCTATGACCCCTTTACAAGATTTTAATGTCCGTGTTCACTTTTTATATATCCCATGTTAATAATATTTCAAAATATAGAATTAAATTATTTCTTTATTAATATATTTTCCTTTTATTATTTAATTTTTGTTCACTTGACTTTTCTACGTTTCATTGGTATTTTATTTTTTACCTTCATTTCTCGTGCAGCTGATATTTTATGTAAAAAAACCTAAGAAATTGGTGCTTATTAATTTCCTAGATCCGGATAATTTATAACGTGCAAGTATTATATTTACTCTTCTGTGGCATAACATTTTCCATTTTTTTGATCTTTGTTACGATTTTCTGGCTGTACATAAAGGCAATAAAGTACAAGTATTAATCTGTAACTACTAACACAAATTTTACTTTTATTTGATTGAACTATAATATTTGGACTATGCATTCGTTTTGATCTGGCTTCTAATATATTGTACTTTCTGATATTCCTTATATGAATTTCTCCATAGGCTTTTTCTCGTTATGTCCGCTTTCATACATCATATGTTACTTTCTTTATGGTAGTTTGGAAAAACACAGTGATTAAACAATTGTAAACTACCACCAAGAAACTTATAAATATAATAATAATAATTAATAATAATAATAATCCCACGCACATATTTATCATTTATCACATTTATCTTGCCAAACTATGTTTTAGGTGCTAATACGTTAGAGTCGCTACACACAATCATCTACTGTGCTGCAACTTCCATCTGCAGAACAATTGGGGTCGCAGTAAGACCAAAGCAAGACCCTCCCCAATTTAGACAAACCCCTCGAATACCACCTTGGCAAAGAAGACTTGAAGGGAAAATCAATTCTCTTCGGAAAGACGTTGGAAGACTGACCGAGTACCAATGAGGAGTCAGGAACAACAGAATAGAAAGGCTTGTCAAGACTATGATGGACAATAACCGAATACACTCCCAGTGGGATGGAGAAAACATCACATCTCAGCAGTGTCTGGACAGTCTACGACAAAAGCTCTCCGTCTACACAAGTCGATTGAGAAGGTACAAAACCAGTAACCAACGGAAACTAGACAACACAATCTTCCGACAATCAGAAAAAGGGTTTTATAGAAAACTTAACAACAACAATAATAATGAAGCCCCTAGTTACCCCAGTAAAACAGACACCGAGGAATTCTGGAAAACACAGCTTTCCACAACAATCTCCTATAACTCCAGAGCCAGCTGGATTAATGAGGAGGAGGCTGTATCTCAGAACTGTGAGGCCATGTACCACCAACCATTTACAACGGAATATACATCCAACATAATGAAGAACCTCCATAACTGGAAAGCACCAGGACCAGATGGTGTACAAAATTACTGGATAAAGAAACTGTACGCAACCCATGAAACACTAACAGCCCTTATAAATGACATAATTACCCACCCACACAAGATGCCTAGTTTCCTTACGCACGGTGCTACATACCTCTTACCAAAGGACAACCTATGTGCACAGGACCCAGCAAAGTACAGACCAATCACTTGCCTTCCAAAGTTATACAAACTCATAACATCGTGCATTAATCATCGCATTTTCAAACATTGTGAACTGAACAACATAATTACTCAACAACAGAAGGGATGCGCGATGGATGGGTTGCAAAGAACAACTGATAATTGATTCCGTTGTCTGCAATCAAGCCCACGCCAAACGACGAAATCTCTACATGGCATATGTGGACTACAAAAAGGCCTTTGATTCAGTTCCACATGATTGGCTCATTAAGGTGCTGAAACGCTATAAAGTGAATGATTGTTTTATTAACTTTTTGGAACATGCCATGGCTACCTGGCAAACCAAAATCTCACTGAATGAAGCCAACTGTTCGATACAAACTGAAACTATTCCAGTCAGAAGGGGTATATTCCAGGGAGACTCTCTTACCCCGCTGTGGTTCTGCCTTGCCATGAACCCTCTCTCAAACAAACTGAACTCAACTAATTTTGTTTTCAGTCTCAAACACAACAACGTACAAGCATTAAAGATAAACCATTTGTTATACATGGACGACTTAAAGTTGATGGCAACTACAAAACAACAGCTGCATGATATGCTTAAAATAGTAGAAGGGTTCTCTAATGACATCCATATGAAATTTGGCCTAGACAAATGCCGAATTATTAATATAGTTAAAGGCAAAATACAGCAGGGGCACTTCGAAATGGGAGACGGCACCTCAATTGAATCTATGGGGGAAGGTCATACTTATAAATATCTTGGAATAAAGCAGGCTCAACGTATTGATCACATGACTATGAAAAAGGACCTACAGCAGAGTTTTATAGAAGGGTAAGACGACTGTTGAAAACCAAACTAAACAGTAAAAATCTGTTTCAGGCTATTAACACCTATACGTGTTCAGTGCTCAGTTACTCTTTCGGTATAATTAATTGGTGCAAGACTGACATTGAACAATTACAACGAAAAGTTCGAGTTTTACTAACAAAAGCTCAAAATCACCATCCAAAGAGCTCTGTCGAACGTACAACTTTACCACGGTATGAAGGAGGAAGAGGATTTACAGATCTAAGTAAACTATTAGATCAACAAATTTCTATTTTGCGTAGTCATTTCCAGAAACTCGCAGAATTTTCTGATCTACATAGAGTCATGTGCCAGGTTGATGACCCAACACCACTGCGACTAACACAACAACATGTCCAATTACACCACCAGTGCACAGATCAGAAACTGCTGAAATGGAAAGAGAAGCCCCTTCACGGAAGACATATAAATGACGTCAACCAAGATTATGTCGACAGTGCAGCGTCGAACTACTGGTTGATCTCTGGTCATATGTTCCCTGAAACGGAAGGCTTTATATTGGCAATCCAAGATCAAGTAATTCCAACTAAGAACTACCTAAAGTACATCGTTAAAGACCCTTCCATTAACAACGATAGATGCAGGTACGGTTGCCAAACATCTGAATCTATCCAGCATATCACAGGAGGTTGTCAAGCGTTCGCTGCAACTGAATACAAAGAACGACACGATGCTGTGGCAAAAATACTTCACCAGGAACTAGCACTGAAACATGAATTATCACAGTCGCTAAGAATACCATACTATAAATATAAACCAGAATCTGTTTTAGAAAATAACAACTACAAGCTGTACTGGGACCGCACGATACTGACCGATCGGTCTGTTGCTCACAATACACCAGATATAGTTTTGGTAGATAAAGTCTCTCGGAAAACAACTTTAATTGACATAGCAATACCCAACAACAATAATATAAATATCAAGCAGGCTGAGAAAATAACCAAATATAGAGATTTGGAATTTCAAATAAAGACGCAGTGGAACATGAGCAACACACGAACTGTATCAATTGTTATGTCAACAACAGGACTAGTCCCAAAACATCTATTAAACAATTTAAAATACCTCAGTCTGGACGAACATCTTTACAAACAAATGCAAAAAGCAGTCTTGTTAGGGACAGCCCGGACGGTCAGAAAATTCATGGGAAACTGCCGCCACGACTCCAACCACGGGCCTAAAAACCTGGCAAGGGCTCCCACAGAGCTAAACCCTTTTGATATCTAGGATATCTGGGGTTTAGTGAATTTTCCCCTAATGAGTGCCTTAGAGGGAGTGTGATGCCATACAATGTATGGTCAAGTCGGGATAATCCCACGCCAAACGACGAAATCTCTACATGGCATATGTGGACTACAAAAAGGCCTTTGATTCAGTTCCACAGGTGCTGAAACTCTATAAAGTAAATAATTGTATTGTTAACTTTTTAGAATATGTCATGACTACCTGGCAAACCAAAATCTTTCTGAAAGAAGCCAACCGTTAGATACAAACCGACTCTATCCCAATCAGAAGGGGTATATTCCAGGGAAACTCTCTTAGCCCGCTTTGGTTCTGCCTTGCAATGAACCCACTCTCACACAAACTGAACTCGGCTAACTTTGGGTTCAGTCTCAAACACAACAACGTACAAGCATTGAAGATAAACCATTTGTCATACATGGACGACTTAAAGTTGATGGCAGCTACGAAACAACAGCTCCATGATATGCTTAAAATAGTAGAAGGGTTCTCTAGTGACATCCGTATGCAATTTGGCCTGGACAAATGCCGAATTATTAATATAGTAAAAGGCACAACACAGCAGGGGCCCTACGAAATGAGAGATGGCATCTCAATTGAATCCAGGGAGGAAGTCCATACTTACAAATACCTTGGAATAAAGCAGGCTCAACGAATTGATCACTCCACTATGAAAAAGGACCTATCAACAGAGTTCTATAGAAGGGGGACGACTGTTGAAAACTAAGCTTAACAGTAAAATCTGTTTCAAGCGATTAACACCTACGCGTGTTCAGTACTCAGCTACTCATAAGGAATAGTTAAATGGTGCAAGACTGACATTGAAAAACGGAAAGTTCGAGTTCTACTAACAAAAGCTCAAAATCACCATCCAAAGAGCTCTGTAGAACGTACAGCGTTACCACGGTATGAAGGAGGAATAGGATTGGCAGATATAGGCAAGTTACCTGATGAACAAATTTCTAATTTGCGTAATCATTGATGCTCAAATGGAAAGAGAAGTCGCTTCATGGAAGACATATAAATGAAGTCAACCAAGATTATGTCGACAGTTTAGCGTCGAACTACTGGTTGATCTCTGGTCATATGTTTCCTGAAACGGAAGGCTTTATATTGGCAATCCAAGATCAAGTAATACTAACTAAAAACTATTTAAAGTACATGGTTAAAGACCCTTCTATCAACAACGACCGATGCAGATATGGTTGCCAAACATCTGAATTTATCCAGCATATCACAGGAGGTTGCCAAGCGTTCGCTGCAACTGAATACAAAGAACGACACGATGCTGTGGCAAAAATACTGCATCAGGAACTAGCGCTTAAACTTGAGTTATCACAGTCGGTAATAACACTTTACTATATATACAAACCAGAATCTATTTTAGAAAATAACAACTACAAGCTGTACTGGGACCGGGCGATATTGACCAATCGGACTGTTGCTCACAAAAGACCAGATATAGTTTTGGTAGATGAAGTTTCTAGAAAAACAACCTTAATTGACATAGCAATCCATAACAACAATAATATAAATATTAAGCAGGCTGAAAAAATAGCCAAATATAGGGATTTAGAATTTCAAATACAGAGACAATGGGACATGAACAACACTCGAACGGTACCAATTGTTTTGTCAACAACAGGAGTACCAACTGATTACCAACTGATGCAAAAAGCCGTCCTGTTAGTAACAGCTCGGACGATCAGAAAATTCATGGGGAACTGCAGCCACGACGCCAACCACAGGCCTGATAACCTGGCAAGGGCTCCCACAGAGCTAAACCCTTTTGATATGTTATATATCTGGGGTTTAGTGAATTTTCCCCTTAGAGGGAGTGTGATGCCATACATTGTATGGTCAAGTCGGGAAAATATTTTTTACGATCTTGTGGATTACTATTCTGAGATTGTCATTTCCCCTTTGCCTTGATGAGTATGGGTCTTAGACCACCCTCTTATTATTATAGTTCAGTTGTTATTCCGGCATTGCCTACTGTTTCGATATTTTCAGTTCTCTTGACTTCTGACTCCACTTCTTCCACCAGTATATTGAATGATCTGGCTTTCAACAATTAGGAGGTTTATATCGATACTTGTATACTTTGGTGGTTCATTATTTTGTTTCTTTTTGTTATTCTAATCTTTCTTGTGCTACTATGAATACCTGTCACTTTCCAAACGTCAGTGCTTCCTAGCATTCTAATAACCGTTCTATTTTTAGTGTAAATTGTTCTAGTTTTTCCTGTAACTTTTTATGTCGTCTAGATTTTTTCGTGCTGTCGATATATCCTATATGTTGTCTGTTATCGTATTCAGTTTCCCTCTTATCTCTGTTGTATTATTGAGCCTCATTTTGTTGTATTAGCTTCGTTGTTGTATTCCACTTATTACTACGGGTCACTATTTTATCTTCTATTAGTGCTATAGTTAGGAATTAATTTCCAATTTCGTGCTAGTCAATTATTGCTGGACAAAGAAGTTTTATTTATATAAATTCAGACAGTTTCGTTAACTTCACCAAACCCAAAGTTTCCCAATGATTTCTTTTGAGTTTACCTTTTCTTTACTTTGTCATTAATTCAAAATCAAACAAAAATTACCTTTTCAAAAAAAGTGGCTTACCGCCGGGAATGTTCCAGTGTATACATTTTTGTCTTTTTTCAAACTACTCCAACACTACTCTATAGGCTATAAGGTGATACGTGGCATTTTGAGATATATCGAATGTGATATGGATGAATAGATAAATTATTGGGTACAAGAAAATAAATTAATACCTAACTGTCGTTGGATCATGAAACGATTGTTCATCAGAAGGTACCATCATCGATGCATACATCAAACTTATGAATTGAGTTTTCTTACTTCGACTGTATTTATAAACCTCACTTTATAAGTAAAATATAATGTGTTAAAATCCCAATCTATATAGGAATAATTGACAGAAATTCTCATAAATTACAAATTCTTCTTTTAATACTGTGTCTCCTGACAATTAATTAGAAAATAGTGATTTAAATTTCCCTTAAATTTTGTTATGTAATATATACCTAACGTACTAAAATGTTACAGTGAATAAAAAATTATTTTATTCCCATTTATGCGTGGAAAATAGTTTCAAATCATCATGAAAATTTAACAAGCAAGAATGTCATAACGCTGACTGATATCGGTCTTGATTGTACCTCGGGGACCTAAAAAGGCTTTTACACGAAAACAAATATGTTATTTGCTATAAATCAATGATAACATCACCCAAAACGAAGTTAGTGACACAAAGTGGGCATTACGTGGTCCCCATCGTGCGCCATTAAGAAAATAATTGCTGAAAAAGTAGAGGGTTTTAACAGGTGGTTATATAATTTGATTTTCCGACTTCCATCTATACATAACAAAGAGCCATTCCGAATTGAAGCGGCTTTGTTACTAAATTGCAGTATATATGTTCCAATTTGAAATCCATTTTCTAGATAAACACCTATATTTATTTATATCGTAAATGTATAATCGATTTATCGTTTTCTTATTAGATGCCTCCCTCCATGCATTTTCATTTCGATTGCTTGGTCAATAAAACAACAACTAATCGTTTCTGTTTGTTTGTCTGCGACTTTGATAGCCATGATATTTAATGATTGCTTAACAAGACAGATCATCATGAGTACATGTTAAATAAAAGTGAATGACTAATTATCACATTAATTATTCAGCGAATAATAGTTTTACTAGCGTATTACAAATGTATATTTAAGATCTCTTAACTAACAAAGTTCTTTCAGTAATAAAAATCTATAATTCTCGAAATAGCTAATGTAGTTAAAATCTTTACATAAATAATAAATAAAAAAATACAGACTTATTGAACAATACAAAACTTTGTTAGAACTCAATATCAAGTTCAGGTAGTGACGATGGATGCCAGTCGTAAGGGTAAACAACTGATGGCATTTATCTACAGATGAACGAAATTAACAAGTGATAGAACTTGCTCACATTTTCCTTGGACTAATTTGAGATATTCTATAATTCAGGCTGGAAGAAGAAACCACTTTAACATTAAATTATAATACTAACTTTTCGAGATTTTTCAATCCATTGAACGCAAGACAATATATTGTTTCTAGTCGCGAACCTTCATCAGTTGCGCTCCCCTCTACTTATTGAATTCTCGAAGTATTATTTATGTATATAGTACATATAACTGAATTTAATAGTTTATCGCGAAATGAGTTTCGACATCCAGGAGTTTCCCGATTTGGAGTCTCTGTGAGCTAGATTTTCCTAAAACTCCTGAAACTCCATATTTGACTAACTGTATAGATAGTCTTCCAGAGCTCCTCTACTAACGTCGAAGTGTACGTTTGTATAATTTCAAAATGATTGGAAGAGACAAAGGTGGCAAAGGTTTAGGAAAAGGAGCAGCTCTTTTGTTTTTAATGTTTAAGTGCTTTTTGAATTTCTTGGATCGTTATTCCTTGAATTTCTCTTGTATCTTGTCTACGTTCATTCGTTTAGCTTTGTTCCGCATACCACATTTCTCTTTCTTTAGTTCTTCGCACTTTTTCTCCCAACTAGATTTTTTTATCTGTGTTTTTATCATATTTCCTTGTTTACAGTGTTGCTGCCTATCCTCACTGTCTGACGTTTTTAAACATTATGATATTATGACTTATGATATTGCTATTTTGCTCTTCTACATGCTTTTCTATGTTCACCAGTGATTTTTTTCTAACTGCTTCAGTGCTGCTTGGTGGATGTTGGTTTTCAGATTTTCGTATATTTCATTTGCGTTGACTTGTAGTGGTTGCTCCAGTTTTTACGCTAATCTCAGTTTGCTTAAGAATGCGATCGATGTATCTTCCAGTATCATGGTGGTTGTTCAGTTATCTTATCCAGTTCTATATTAATAATTCTGTTCATGATACATGGGATAAACTAGGTCCAGGCTTTCACTTGGAAGTCGTCACTGCCACGCACTGCACTCCGTTTACCATTGGAGACATTTATTTTGAATTTTGTCTGAATATTACATGGTCAATAATAGATTTCAGTATCTATTAGCCTGAATCGGTGTGCCTTTGTGAATACTTTTGCAGGGACGTATGTCATTATCATTTAACAGTACTTCCTCAGATCACCCTATTAATTGAATTGAGATTTTTTTCAGTTCGGTGCTACACACCAATTACTGCAATTTATTTTCCTCATATTTCCAAATCCATTGTTATTATTCGTTTATGGAATTCCAGGTCCTTACTTTGTTACTGCTATGACCACTCCAGCTTTGGCCCTGTTGTGTTTATCAGTCCCACCGTAAAAATAAGCTACATCTTCGAAACATCATTTTTTCTTTGTCGCACTCTACGTCCTATTCCAAATAAGTATTGTTTAAGATATTACCTACGCCGTGCAGCTGAACACATCACCTCAGTTGCAGATGACTTATTTCGCGGTCTTTTCATTTTTTAATTATTTGTTGGATCTAACTTTGAGGAGAAATTTTAACAAGAGTGTTCTTCACGAAACCAAAGCTCTTTGCCAATATGCTTGAATTTTACGAAGCTGTTTCCATATCTCCATTAGCATTAACATTGACTCCAACGCAAGGCAGACGTAAAGAAATCACTTAGTATAGTGGATTCCATTAACAAGAATAGTTAACAGCGAACGTCAATTCCCATAAGGCCCATGAGGTCTACAACAGTAGAATGTAATATAACACTAATAATATGCACACCCGACAAACAACGTCCTACATTGTAACAAGTTTTAAACAATCGCCGGCCGGCGGCAACTTGCACGTGACTATCACGTGTCATTGCAAATTACACGTCACAATGCTGATTAGCTGGATTCAACAAAAGAGACCGCGGTGACATTGATGTGTATAGCTACCAATTTATTAGCCGGTCTCTGTTTATCAGACCACCGTTGCCGAACTCATATGCGTATATAAAATAGAGTTCTGTCTCACACCCCCACATAATACGGGCTATTAATGTTGTGCTCCAGAACCGATTATTAGGGTTGTTAACTTTGCTTTGGGGAGCGATTTTACCAAGCGAAATTCTATTATCAGAAAATAAATGAGTTCGCAGTATAACTGAGTCTTTTTAACTTTTGATAGATACATTTAGGCACGACATAAGAAAGAGGCACGTGCTTTTGTAAACAAGCAGGATTTTTTTAACTAAGTTAAACATTCACATTTTGAATAGTTGTTTAAATGATTCCAGTTAAAGAGTAGTTATAAACACAAATTATTGAATATTAGTTGAAAAGTACCAGGTCATACTAAAACACTATCAGTATTTTTAAATGCCCAAACCTTACATATGTCTTTAGATAAAAAAGGTCTTATTTCTAGGAATTTAAATGACAGAAACAAAGTTTATTCCAGCATGGCTTCTCAAACCTAGCGATTTTGCAAAATATTTTTCAGGCGCAAAAAATCATCTTTAGAGTTTGTTCAGTAGCTTAGGACAGTTTGAAACTATTCTTTGTATACAAGTAAAGATTAATATAAAATACACAGATATCATAAACTTGTTCATATCATAGATACTGTGAGGACGAAAGAGCTTCATTAGAGGTGTCCTAAAATAATTTCATTTCGTTTATTACAGTCACAAAAATGAACTATAAAATCCATGAATATTATTTATTTATTTTTAATGTGACGGGTATTCTTTCGACAGTTCGTGGAATCGGCATTCGTCCGATATTTCTGGGAATCCGAAATATTTGTCGAAGGATCCGAGGCCGACCGCTAGTGTTAATGGGAATTCGTCGAATTTTGTCGAATCTTCGAGAACACATTTCCCGATGGCTCGTTGACCTACTAGAGAATTTCGATAGAAATATATAAATAAGGAGAGCTGCCAATAGCATTCATTCGGTATTCGACTGCGGTATTGATAGATAGATAAAGTGTAAATAGTTCTGTGAATATTAATTGTGTAAAAGCAGGGGAAATAAATTAGAATGAGTTTAACTGTGTTTTTAAATAAATCCGAAGAGAAGTGTAAATAAAAACATTACAATACTTACAATTTCACCATCAGTGCAATAGCGTAGAAAAAAAATATTCTGTTTTATTTTATTATTACAACACTCTTGTGTTTTTCACTTATTACCACTGACAATAATTTCGCTCATTTTACTTAGTATTTCGATCCGAAAATTAAGAATCAATCAGATATGTAATCAATAACATGTATATTTGGTTGCATACTCAAACTGAGAGGCAAATATACTAATGTGATATTTAACTATCTTTAAGTGAATACTTTAATATTTAACTTTCTCATGAAGTCGATTTTTTTTTCCAAACTGAGGCCCTGATTTCCAAAATTTTCGAAACGCTGGATTCCCCAAGTTTTCTTAGTGCCGTTTTCGAGGCAGCGATACATAAGATAGAAATATATAAACATTACCCTTTTGAAAATATTAGGATTTAATGTTAATATGTACCGATGAACAAAATCAACTTAAATTTTTGTTAGAAAAAATGGAAAATTAATTGTAAAAGTAAAACGTTTATGACTAGAAGGAAAAATATTAGTAATCACTACTTGAACGAACTAGAGAGGGCTCCATCTCATCTCTGTACGTTTACTGCTTGTACAGAGCCTTATTTGACACGGAATGTCACGACTAACTAATCAATTTTGAAAAAATATGTCCCATGAATAAAATGCAACATTGATGTTTCTTATATTTGGCACTTCCTGCACATAGTAAAAATATTTTTTAAATATATCTACTTATAAAAGATATCTGCCGTTCAGCCATGCTATTCCCTTTCGGGTAACGTTAATTAAACTATACATGGATTAGTGCGTTGTGGGTTGCATTAGTGTAATGTCTAAATATTTTTTAGAGCACATTATTTTAAAACTTAATACGATTTGGCGTTTGGCAGGAGCTAATTTTAACATTAAAAACAGGATAGATCAGTAATCTATCTATCTTTGGTGTTGCAGAATAGGTTCAAACATCTGCATTGGAAGGTTCTTTAAAGTTTGGTGAGAGAGCTAAGCAAGTTAAAAATGTACACAAAATAGTGGATTTTAAAAAATTAACAGATTTTTTGTTAAAATACCAACATTTCAATAAAATATTCAAGAGATAATAAAGTTATTTTGCCAGGAAGTGAATTTCGACATCTATTTTTAATATATCTATTTTTAATATAATTTGTTTAAAAGATTTAAAATTTTATTATCAAAAATTTTATCTATTCTCCCCTTTATCTCCTAAACTGGAAGATTATTAAAAAAACTCTAACCGCTTGTATGCGAGTCCGTTTGCACTTGCCCAATTTATTCATAATGTTTATTGGTATCAAGAAACCAAATGCTCAATTATGTTTCACAGTGCATTAAAAGATGTTGACATAAACTGGGATTATTAACATAAAAGATAGTTTTGAAAGATTATTATTACAAACCAGGAGAATGATAAAAGCGTTTGGTTTAAATATTCTTAGAAAGTAACCCCAGCTAGAAGCACTATTACTCTCAGTTTCGCTTAAAATTACACAGATCTGGGGAACATTAAATTCCTTAGTAATATTCTGGCGCAAGAAGACAAATTCTGTTAACAAATTTAGTATGTTAACTAAGCATCATTCTGCAAAACACAGGAAATAATAACCCAATAATAACTTGGTTCTATTATTCAAATTACTCAGGCAAATTAACTCGTTGACGGTGAAGGAGTTCAAAGACAAAGTCTGAGTTAAGGATTTAATTAACGAGGCTATGGCATTCAGGACTTGTTTATAAGAGTGAAGTAGGATAAAATACGAGAATTTACTTCTCCTGCCTTGGGCTACTATCTAATTAAGAATTATTAAGGTAAATTTAGTTTCTGAGATCACAGCGTCAACATTATAGCAAAATTGGAATTTTAAAAGGTTAAAAACAAGAAACGTATAAATGTATGTGCCTTTTTTCTAATGAATACATGCAAACGCAGTTAATCATAAGTAATTTATTTTCAAAGCTCCAAGATATCATTTTGCTTTCTGTTGTCGACGTGAAGAATTATCAGCGATTTAATATTTCTAGGACATGATACCTAGCTTATAAAACTATGTCTCAGAAACAAACTCTGCCCTTCTGGAATTTCTACACTCACGTCTCTAAATTTACGACTTAAATCAACTATATAAAGTATAGTTAAAAAATTTAAGGGAAAATCTTTTTAGTATTAATGTTCAATGTAAAAACACCACTCTTTGTACCCCTATATACCAAACCTTTATTTCCCATACTCAACATCGTTTCAGCAGCCAAGCTGGCATGTTCATGGATTACACAAATTTAACTATTGTTTTTTTAACAAAGGTGTACATACAGTAAGTACATGTCTCATTTCCTGAGCTATTTGAATTTTATGAAGGTAAGGCAATAAGTTTTTATACAAAATTTCATAATGATGTTGTCGACTACACTACCAGAACTTTTCAATGTTTGCTCTGTTTTCACGCACCCTATTGTTCCTCTATGCTTTAACTTTAATTTAGAATCTTTTCAACCATGGCATAACTGTACGTGCAGACGCACTCTTCTGTATTGTGAAATATGAAATTAATACGAAAGAATTATTATAATCATGCATACAATCACAATCTAACAATACTTCAAAACCTACTTCTGCTTCTATTTTCGTCCATAATTGCAGTTATCGACGGGAAAAAGGAACTGAGAGTATTACTTGGGCACGCCTTTCAACATTAACAGCAAGCTAATTTCTCTATTGCGAAACCCAACCTAGTTACTTATTTATAAACAAGATTTACCACTCAGAACATTTTTAAATAAACGATCTAAAACCTAAATCGTTTATTTTCAAATACTTTTCATGATATAGAATATTTATCCAGTTTGCATCAAAAAAAATGACTACAGTCATTAGTTTTCTTATTTTCCATATTCGTTTCAGTAAAATTAAAAGTTTATCCAAGCAAAATAAATATTTTTAACCGGAAAAATTCGAAATCTGCATCTGTACCCTGCAGATAGCACAAAGCACTGCTGTACCGCCTAATAACACGGCAACGGCCCGATTGGTCCTATTATATTCGAAGATTCTATTACTGTACAAGTATCTGCGTCTGACGCGTCTGACATCTTACCATAGCTGAACTTAGCACAGCTTGACGCACCCTAAACCATGCCACCCTTCTTATAGCTGCAAATTACTTACTCTTCAAGATCAGGGCCGGAGTTCAAGGTTGAAAAATAAAAATTGTTAACCACACGAATTGTTTTCCTACAATTTCCACAAAAAATAATTCTTAACGTTAAGAACATATAAATGGCGATGTAATCTTTGTTAAGTACGTTATTTTAATTAAATTTGCCTATTAAATAATTTTCTTGGTGTTTTGGTGTATTTAGCAAATTTTAATTTTCAATATAATTAATTCGCGTTTATAGGATGTCAATATGAATGTCTCAAGAATTTTTCCGACATGATTTCTGAAATGAATTTGGAATTATTAATTATTATGACACATTTGACGGTTTAATTCAAGTGCGCAAAGATTGCCTAGTTTAAAAACTATAGCAAATGAAAACAGTTTAATTCTAGCAGTTCTCTTCAAATTACCTAATAACTTAATATTAATACTCTGCGTATATTTTATGCCAAGAAAATTTATTTTATTTCTGAATTTTACGATAAATAGTTACTTCCACCGGAATGTTCTAAATCTGCTATAAATACAGTAGTAGAGGATTGTTAAAATGTTGCTATATAAGGTGACTTAATATAATGAAACCACAAAACAGAGAAGATAAGACTTTGCTGCTCCTCCACCTCACAAATTGAATTTGAGCTAAATTTCACTCCATACAACAGTGCGTTATTAATTTCATGAATGTAGGGTAATACCAATTCTAATGCCTGCATTCTTTTCATTCTTGATATAGTTAGTGTACCTAAGTATAATTCCTCCAAGTTCACTATCTGGATAATTAATTGATAATGTTCATATTTAGTTGTTTTATGTAGTCTACCTACCAATTTTCAAACATGTGTCACTTTTGCTTTCCAATATATTTAATTTCTTAAATACAATTTCTTGATGCAATAAACACATTTTGGTCAAATGAAAATACAGACTTATTTTTTGAACGAAAGATTTGTATATATCAATTGTCACTGGCGAATTTCTCGAAACAGAATTCTACCCCTAATTGTCAAAGATTAATAGGAACTTCAACAACAAATTACTGAACTCAGCAGGTTTAAACTTAAACACCATGAAAACGAAGATAATGCATAATGAACAAGTAAACAGTCACAACATCATATCAATAATTACGACCCTGGAACAGTAGAAAACTTTACATACCTGAGACACATCATACATATATTGTATGAATCAGAAATATACAGAAGGATCAAAATTGTATGAATGACATTCGGAGAGAAGTCTTCTAGTCTAGAATGCCAGTACAGCTCAAGAAAAAAGTTTCAATTAATGTGTGCTACCAGTACTCACCTTTGGTTGTCAAAACTAGATCTTTTAGACCAACATTATACGTCAAGATCGAGCTTCACAAAGGCCTGTTGAGATATGCAAGATTAGAATAACATAGAGGGATCGAAAGAGAGTACAAAGGAAAAGAAAGAATACCAAAGTGCCGTCTACAAAGTCAAATCCATAAAATGGCAACAACCAAGGAAACATCCTAAATTGAGACTATAAAAATTACACCATTAAATATTGGTAAAATAGCGCTGACTATGCCGGGATCGATGGTAAAATGACGACGTTTCGGCAGAGTCACATCTCCCTCTTCAGGTCGGTTCGCATAAGTCTCGTAGCCTTCTGCTTTCGCTTCTATTTACTCGACTACTGATATTTTCAGGAGCGCGCACGGTGTTATATAGTCGGCGCCTAATGGTTGGCACCGTGAACGGCTGCGTGTGATTGGCCCTGGGCGCTCAGTGGACACGCCTCCCGCCTGCGGATTTGTTATTTCCGGTTGAGTTGTTATTGGATGGGTCCGGGCGGTACGGTGTTTAATAGAGTTTTCCAACAATTCGACAAGTTCTGGATTTCATTGCGTGCGTTTAGACTGTGAGGCCTCTTCGCTATTTCAATTGCCTCTCTTACGAGTCTTGATTTCGGATGTTCTATATTTGCCAGTACTCTGGACGTTGTTTTTTCCTGCTTTCTTATAGCATTCTGGTGTTCATCACGTCTAGCTGAAATTCTTCTATTAGTTGGCCCCATATAGGTTTTATGACAGTCTGCACATGGAATCTCATACACTCCCTGTTGTTCTAAAGGGTCTTCGGAGTTCTCAACACCGTGCTTATTTTTCTGTCTGTATTGAAAATAGTATCGATATTGTGTCTCCGTAGAATTCTTGCAATACTGTCCGTGGTACCCTTGACATACGGTAAATGGGCCTTGGTTATTGGTGTCTCATGTTCCTCGTCTGTTCGTCTCGGTTTTGACTTTAGGGTTCTTTGAATATTTTGGTCTGTAAGTCTGTTTTGTCTCAGAGCTGTTTTTGAACTGTCCATTTCCTGTTTGATGTTGTCCTAGTCAGCTAGTCTTTGTGATCTGGTTACTAAAGTTTTGACGACGGCTTGTAGTTGGGCTGGGTGGTGATGAGAATTAGCATGAAGGTATCTGTTGGTGTGAGTTGCTTTCCTACTTATGATAACATCAAGGAATGGCAGTTGATTATTGGCTTCAACCTCTATGGTGAATTTTTTCACCATGAGACACCAATAACCAAGGCCTATTTACCGTATGTCAAGGGTACCACGGACAATATTGCAAGAATTCTACGGAGACACAATATCGATACTATTTTCAATACAGACAGAAAAATATATATATATATATATATATGATATCGACGTCAACCGCTAACTGCTAGAAAGCATAAGCTAATTTCTCCGGAAAAGGTACCATGTGAGCCTAATTATTCAAATTATTCACTACCCATTACAATATACATGTATAAGAAAATAAATTTGGAAAAGTGTAAATCAACATAAACGAGGAAAAAACAAAACATCTTTAGTGTGGCAAAATTATATTTGGCATAACAACTAGTAGATTTCAGTATAACGAAATGTGTAATCAGCCCATTGTGGAACTATTTGCGTAAAGATAGAAATGGGAAGGAAATCTACTAATTATAAATAACTAGCACATGAGAGTCGTATAAGCAGGGACAGCCAAACTACGAACATAGAATATGATTACCATCGACACCCTTTATAGCCTCCCATTCAATTTAAATAGAAAAGTTGTCAAAGAGTTATTCTAGTGCTAACGTATGGTGGAGAACTTAACACTGACGAAACCAAATTTGAAGATAATTACAGTTGTACAGTAAGTAATTAACAGATCTAAGCTAGGAATTACTGTATATTTCCAATCGTTTCGGGGTCTAGGTCAGACCCCGTTGTCAATGGTAAGGAAACTATGAAAAAAGGTACAATACTAACATGTAAAAAACTTTCTATTATTTCACTTCTATATTGTCAAACATTTTAATTTTACATATTAGAATTATGCCTTTTTTACCATTGACAACAGACCTAGACCCCCGAAATGTTTGGAAATATACGGTAACTTCGTAACTTGTCGTGTTGTTTACCAAGAAGGTGCTTAAACATTGAAAAATATGCCACAAATATCCAGAATACATCTGAGCTGGGATTTCATTTTACAATAGCACACAGCGCAATACAAATTATAAACATTGAATTGGGACTAGGTAGAACATATTGATAGATTGACCATCGATAGATAGAGTAAAGACATCTTGTTATGAACACCACGGTAAGAAATCAGAGGTACAAGATTACCTTAAAGATCATAGTCATACACTGATTACAGGAAGCTCGAGATCGAAAAATAAGCTAATGATCATGATTAGTCGTGAAGTTCGTAAGACAAGGGCGAAAATGGTTATACAACAATGAGCCTTTTCCTCCAGTAAGAAAATACCTGATCAGTAGCGCTAGTAGTCGTGTAGGTCCAAACATTCCCTAATTCCCATTCATACATTCAAATCTAGACATCAAAAAATGTTTTAAGCAAAAGTCAACGTTCCAGGAACAAACTTCGCCATCCTTAAAGATGATATTGTGGAAACATTAAAACGTTGTCTTGCTTGTCGTAATTTATAAATTTCAAGATAAAAATCAGTAAGCAATATCTTGTAATTATATAGCATTATTTTCGCATGGGAAAGTCTTCAAAATAATTAAAAATTTAAAATTCATTTCCGAATAAAATTGCGTAAAATGCGCTTGGTAATTAAGATAAATTTAATGAATTATGTTAAATGAATATGATTAAAAATAAAAAATAGAGTTTATATTTGTTTTCCTAATGATTTAAAAATAACAAATAACTAAGTTGCAGAAACTGGAAACAGATTTATTTATTTTATTTTTTGATAAAGATTCTATTTGAGCTAGATTGAATTTACAACACGGTCCTAGGCCGTATCTCCAGCATTTCTCATAGTTTTCTTTGGGGGGGAAAAACATAGAATACTGTTTTGTAGGTACACACCTGTTTGCACTATTTTTTAATTTTTATTTTCGGAGAAGGGGGCGAGGCAGACAACTGCCCCCCAATAAATACTCCTTTTACATCACTTAAACTCTAAAATATGTTATTACAAATGGAATAAAAAAGTCGTTTTCCTCTTGACATCGAGTATTATCAATACTACAGTTAACATCACAACAATGTTTTGTTGGTAATGTAATTACTTAAAACTATTTTTTTTAAATAATTTATACAATAATTTAAAATAATTCAGTTATATTTATTTTGTCGTTAACGCCAGTGCTTCCTGAAATGAGAAATTGCAACACTGTCGTGAAAAAGGCCAATTAATATTAACTATACTAATTTCAACAAAACACTGAACTCATTTATTAAAACAAATTGTATATACTTTAAAGAACTAATAATCATGATTATATGCCTCGAACAAGATTTTAGAACAAAATGAAACAGAAATAAGTCTACCCTAAGATATGCTAAATTATCAGTAAAAGGTGTTAAAGTATTCAAGAAATGAAGAGGGTAATGTTAAATTTTGTGTTAAGAATGATAAATTATGATTTTAGAAAAAAATGGATCAGAATGAAAACTCTCATCTAAGTTTTGCAAAATTATTAGCTCATGACATAAATGAATTTCTTATCAGCATAACCGTGTAAAATTAATTAGTTTTCACATCATTAACGTACAGATACTGATTAGTTTTAAGCCTTCAATTTACTTTCATCAATATAAACTTATACGGTGGATAAACTGAATATACCAGCAACATTTACGCCATGTCAAGAAACGACGATGAAAAAAAAAACTATATATAAAACCTTATTTTCCCCTTATCAGCTTCTTTTTATGAAGTTACACAATTCGTCGAACAACACGAGAAAATTGCATTCGACTAACATGGGAGTTGCCTAAAAGTTTTTATTCGATTTAGTCAATTTAGGACAGCTTCAGTCCGCCATTAGCTACGCCAAAGAATAACATCAAATTGTCAATTAACGCATCAGTTCAAAACCAATTTTGAGTTTCGCTCGGAGCCATAACATGGCTGCAAGGAATGGAGCCCAAGAATACGGATAATCAAGACGGTTAGGGGTGGGATTTCTCTCTCGCTCCCTCCTCGCAAAGGTTGGTTCATCCCTTTTTATGTGCTGTTTGCGACAAGTTTTCGAGAGGGGTCCATACAAAAAGAATTGTTGAACCTACCCGCTGCTGTTATACGGAAGAATGTGTATGAATATTTGTCACACCTTAATATAATTATAACATAAACCGTACTTATTTTAAAACCTTGAAATTTAAATGGACCTATTTTTATTTATTTACTCACTCTTTCTACAGGGTGTCCCATAACTCGTGGGAGACTATAACTGCAGTTAGAGGCGGTGAAAATATACCCATTAACACAAAAATGCCTTGATAAAATGTTTGTAGTAAACGATATACAGGGTCCCAAAATAGGTATTTGGTTATTGGAACTTTGTGATATTTGAAAAACGGCTCCATATATGGAACTCAAATTTGGTACAGCATAGTTTGATGGGCGATAAACAAGAATTTGTTATCATTTTTCATGGTACTCTTACAGGGTGTTTGTTACGAAGGTCGAATTAATTAATGTTAATTTTTTTAACACTCCGTGTAATTTGCATTTCAACGATAAATATAAAACTGCCATAATTTCAATACAGAAACGCATACTTGTTGAATCTCTATATTTCAAGTCTTTTTGAGATATTGCAATTCAAATACGGTTCAGCATATCACCGCAAGCAGCTTCAAAAAGACATTCTTTTAAGTAGGTTTTGAATTGTGTTTATGCACAAGTAAATTATAATTCAAGTGCTGCAGTTAGACAATATGCACAGTTATATTCAAATAGAAATGTGCCTAATCGTAAAATATTACAACGATTATACACAAATTTAGGTGAAATAGGTTAGTTTCACACCAAAAATTCTGGGGGCAGACCTAAAAGAATTTCAGCTGATCATGAAGATGAAATTTTAGTTCGAATTCTGAAAAATCCTGCATTAAGTACTCGGCGCTTGCAAGCAGCTACTGGCGTAAGTAAATCGAGTATATCATGAATTTTACCTATAGAAAAATTGTATCTGTATCGCTTTACCCTGTACAAAATTTATTGCCCAATGACTTACCAGGTAGACTACAGTTCTATCAGTGGATGCAACATAAAATCATTCAAAATCCAACGTTTCTTGAAAACACCCTATTTTCTGACGAAGCTACATTCACACGCCGTGGAGTCTTCAATTGGAGGAATAACCACTATTGTGTTTTTGATAATTCTCATAATTATCGTGTAGCTCATTTTCAGCATGAATTTTCCATTAATATCAGGTGTGGAACTATTGGTCCATTTGAACTTCCGACGAGATTAAATGCATTATTTTCAATTTTTGGAAAATAATTTGGATAATTTGCTCGAAGAAGTTCCTCTTATTGCAACGCAGCATATGTGGTTTATGCACGATGGCGCGCCCTCACATTATCCACTTATAGTCCAGCAATATTTAAGTGACTACTTTCCGCATCGTTGGATTGGACGTCGCAGTGAATTCCCTTGGCCGCTTCGTACTCCAGAACTCAATTCTATGGACTTTCACGTATACATGAAAATACATGAAATCTTTGGTGTACTGGAATGAAATTAATATCGGAAACGAGCTTGCTTTTAGCGAAAATTCAGGAAGCCGCGAATATGCTTAAAAATAACATTGCAACCTTTTAGATAGACGGCATTTCATAAAAAGTGTAATAAAATGCATTGATGCTAATGGTGGTCAATTTCATGTGAAGTGAATATATTTGTTTTTTTTTTTGTTTTCATAATTAAATTGAATGTTTTTGAAACCGTTAATGTTTAATTTAAATGACTAAGCGCTAGGTTTAAAAAGCTAATTTTTCGAAAACGCCTTGAAATATGGAGATTCAACAAGTATACGTTTTTTGTATTGAAATTAAGGCAGTTTCATTATTTATCGCTGAAACGCAAATTATACTGGGTGTTAAAAAATAACCATGGTTTTGGTGCCACAAAAAATGATAAGAAATTTTTGTTTATCGCCCTTAAAAAATATGTTGCACCCAATTTCAGTTCAATATATAAAGCGGTTTTTCAAATATCACAAATTTTCAAAAACCAAATACCAACTTAGAACCCTGTATATCGTTTACTACAAATATTTTACTAAGGCATGTTTGAGTTAATCGGTATATTTTCACTACCTCTAACTGCAGTTATCGTATTTCCCATTAGTTATGAAACACCCTATATATAATGATAGTAATCATAATATTTTGTCTTAATATTATTTTTGTTTTACTTGTCATATTTTGCTCATTCTGGTAATGAATTGATTACATTTATTAGAAGATCACCTTCGCTTTAATCAAAAAAAAACAAAATTTATTCAGATAAATTTTATTCTATCTATCTATGTTTATAGACTGTTATTGTGCATTTAATAATTTCTATTTTATTGCCTATATTATAGCCCTCGCAGTTTTCTAATGTCTATATACAATATTAATTCAATAATCAGAAAACTTTATATTTAAAATTTTAATTATCAATCAGGAATATTATTCCATTTCTTGATTTCGTTCTTGCTCGGTCAGGTGTGGGTTGTAAGTATACAACTCATATGAAGCGAATTGGCGGTCCAATCCTGTCTGATTCTCACCCTTCTTATATGATTTAGTCTGGTTTTGTCACCTATATTTTTTTGAGTAAATTTTGTCGCATGATATAGAACAATATCACGTTAAGCATTTTAATGAGCCATCGCTTGGCAGACTCTTTGAATACAGGTGGGACTCACCAATTCAATTTAAAATGTATCATTTTATCCTGTCGGATGCAGAAAAGGGTGGGGAGGCAGTCACATACCAAATTTACCTGACTGCGGGAGGAACACCTCTACGGTTTTAGTTTGTATTTTATGGGCTATTGCATTAAAAATAGTTGATCTGCAGTTTAAACCAACACAAATTTCTTTTTGCTGGCTGTTGGGTTCAAGATTTTCTTACTTAAGTACTTACTAATAGTGAATCAGGTTAGCTTTATCATTACCCCATATTCAGGAGACCTAAGTAATTATCGTACCTCTCAAAAACAGAATATTTAACCCTTAATGATGATACTGCCTTGTAGTTGATTTTTTGACAAATTAAGGGAAGTGGTCAACTGAGAAAAGTTTTAATGGAGTCGGATTCCTCTTGTTAACAAAACTACTTATACCATATTTTAAAAAACGATAATGATATATATATATATATATATATATATATATATATTTTAAAGATATTCATACAAATAAATGTTCTTATAATCACGCACAAATATTTTTTCTCATATCGCAAAAAAATATCATCATCAGTACTTCATAACAATTCAATCACATTTTTTTATTACAGGTGTGGTTTCAAAATCGAAGGGCAAAATGGCGTCGACAAGAAAAAATGGAAGCAGCTCGTTTAGGTTTGAGCGAATATCACGCAGCAACTCTTTCTAGAGCGGCAGGAACCAGTTTAGCGTTACCTCTAGACCCATGGCTTTCACCGCCTCTACTGTCAGCTTTACCTGGGTTTTTAAGTCACCCCCAAACGGGTTATCCAAGTTATCTAACATCTCCTGTACCCACAGAAACTGGCAGACCTCCAATGGCTCATTCCCACTCGCCGAACACCACCCCACCAGATCTACGAACAACCTCTATAGCAGCTCTACGTCTCAAAGCCAAAGAGCATGTAGAAAATATAACTAAAGGACTTCAAATGGTTTAAAATTATTTTGTACATATAGACGATTGTGGTGACTTTTTTTGTTTTGTACATATATTTGTATATCTTGTATCAATATTTTATAGTTGTTGGACTTTTGTGGAGTGTTTTTTATTAGCTTAGGAAATATGCGTGTTTCAGGTCGATCTCGTAGTGTAAGATGTATTTAAATTATTTAGAAAAACGTGATATTATCAGTTTCTAGTTTGTATACTTAACTACATATATCAAAAATTTCCTTTGAAAACTGAGTAAAATTTCCAAATTAAAAAGAACTGTGAGTGACTCATGAATTATATTCGAAACAATTCAGTAACAAAAATTCGATTTTGTCAATTAACTACTATTACTTTCTAAACACAATGCCCTATTGATATGTGCTTATTTTTAAAAACCTCTCGCCATATTCTTCTTAAAACTACTAAGGGATATTCTTTATCTTAGTTGTTTAAAGCAATTCTTAAACCTATCAGATACTACCCGTATGTAATTTCAGAAATTGTTTTGCAAAGAAACCTCAATCTGCTTATTCTAGACATAGTATTCTTATGGTTTTCTAAGACTGATTAAGCCACTATACTATATGTATATTTAAACTTTAAGAAACTGCTTTGCAATATTAAGAAGATTTTGTAACGGGCCTTTAAACTTTTTCATATAATTTTGTTGAATATATGCACGTCATAACATAAATTATTGTCGAGTTCCCGTTTTAGTTAATAAAATCCCAACAAATAGTGTAATTATTTTGTTCAATTCGAATGCATTCAAAATAATATAATGACTATCAAAAATTCCAAACACCCCGTAAGAATCATAAGTTTCCTACAATTTGTACAAAATGTTTGTTTAATTAAACTAAAATAATCAAAACTAACAGAACTATTGAATGACAGTGCAATAGAGTGCAGTCTTTCCCATGGAATCATTTGCATTGAAATGTCTGCTAACATATTTTAAGGCACCCCATACCATCAATTCTAGTGGAGAACGAGATAACAGGACTCTTTAAAAAGCAACAAAAAAATAAATATAACACACATGAGTGGAAAGATAATCCTGGACAAACAAAATATTAAACGCAATAGGAAATCATATCAGAAGACGCTTTTCCAGGACCAAACACTGAGAGTAATTATGTGATCCGAAACTCTGACGCACGAGATAAAGACAGCAGTAATAGAAATATAACACTGAAAAGCCGTTAAACAAGCCAATATTGAACTCAGTTCCTAAAATTAATAGAGGAAGAAGAAACCACCTGGATTACAGAGATCATCATCAAAATTCACAATTCAATAAGTATCCCAGAGAATTGGTCACGAACAGAATTCTTAGAGAATTATAAGGCAGAAGGAAAAATGTATGACATTATATTTAACTACAAAAAATCTGATCAACTACATCATAAAGTGATCCATAAATTCAAATTAGGCTACATGAAGAACAAGCGGATAACCTGAAATCATTACTTGGAGTCAGATAAGGCGATATTCATTCTCTTGCCATTGATATTTAATATGTACTCCGAAATAACGTTTAACAGTGCAGGTATACTTCTAAATTGAGTTGAAGCAAATAATATCAAAAAGACCGACGACACCATGTTAATAACAAATAGATTGGAAGGACCACAAAAATTCCGTAAAATATTCAAAAATTGAAGCAATAAAGAAGACATTAGCGGACGTCACCTCCAGATAATCGTGTCTTAAATAGATTGCGTAAAATAGAATTATTATCTTGAAACTGTAATTAACCAACAATAGGACCGTGCAATTGAAATTTCAAATTTTAAAATTCCGAATTTCTGCGTTCTAGACGTAATCATCTTACTCTTCTTTGACCCCCATAAACTCTCATCAACACACCACACGTCTAATGGCTATTCCAATTTGGGGGATACAGAAGTGACCTACACTGATCCCTTTTTTAAAAACCTTACCAAGCATTTCTAATCGATCATGTTGTGGATCTCTGTATTGTAAAGCCGCAGTCCTCAACTGACGAATTGTGAGTTCATTGTTCAGACCTCTTGGACCAACTCTGTGACACTGTTGGCGTACATACATCCATGTGGTCATGAATTAGTCTTGTAAAACCTGTCTCCTGTATACCAAAGAACGGCACCCTTCCATTTTCGTTCAAGTGTAATTGTTGCGTATAAGGGTCCAACTATATTACTTTTACAACAACAAAAATTACAATAAGTGTAAATAATTACTTGTCTGCATTGATATCAGTTCTTATCAGAGACAAAAGTCAGTAGTATAGAAAATACCCTTGCAATTGGTTGACGATATCGGAATGTTCAGATTTTTCTGAAAATTTGTATACATATGAAAATAAAATACCAAAATTGACATTTTAATAACTACAATTAACAATAAAATACTGAAAAAGGAGTATTCTAAATTAATTACCCGATAATTTTTGTAGTGAAATTCCGATTAGACTATGTTAATCAGGCGATAAATTTCATATTAATTTCCAATATGTCTTAGTATTATACTGTTTATATAGTTTTAGTTTTACATATTGTATTAAAAAGAATTACACCATATCAAATGAACCAACATTTTAATTTAAATATTTTAACAAAAACTTTAAATATTCGTTTCTTCAAACATATATTTATCTTTCAATCATAAATTCTCACTGATTTTGTTCATCTTACAAGAGAATTACTTATCGAATTCTTATTAAACTTTATATTATAGTAGATACTTAGTTCCCTAATACTTGTATTTAATTGATATATTTGCGTCAAATTAAATGCAGTATAATGTCAGACCAATAAATTATTTGATATTGAAATGGCAGATTCCTAGTTGCAGTTAATCTGAGAAAATTTCAAATAATATCCGGAAAAATAATATTTATAGCCATTTTAACAAACCAATAATCATGTATGATACTTCATAACTGATTTATTTAGAGCTGTGAATTTTTGTAAATAAATGCATACTTAATTTATGACTGGTGTTTTTTTTATGCTCAGACGTCCTTGTGTTTACAAATTCAGTAAGTAAAATTTGAACGCACGTAGACATAAACATACATATTATATATAGAGTGAGGATCAGCCAAATGGAATAAATTCGATAAAGAATAAAGGAGGACTTGTAGGGAAAAACGTAGTGTCATGTGATAATAGCCAATACCAACTTTCTTATTTCAAACGCAAGCCCCTGTATATTATTTATTTTTTGATTCTCCAGAAAATTCTAGGCATAATTCATGTACAATGTCCTACACCTATCTTCAACAGTTTCGGAAATATTAAGTGTTTTCAGATTTATTACAGAAATTAATATTAAAAACATAAACTTATTTTATTTCACAAATTCGCGACATTACACTTAATACTTAATTCCGATTTAGCTCTTGATATTGAGATAATTAGTAAAAACCATTTCTGCGTTCCTTTTTACTGATAAAAAAACAGTTTTGTTTATTTTATTCAAAACTCAGAGCCTTAGCATCTTGTTGTCTGCCTGCATAACAGTGCTGATCAGTGTCAGTGCTATTGTCGTTTTAAATTTCGTTAACTGAATGTAATAATATCAGAAAATGGTTCATTTAACAGAAATGCACAAAATAACCATTCTACAAATGATTTGTTATGGAGATAACATAGAGACACAAATGGAAGTTTCTCGCTTATTTCACGAAAATTTTCCAAATTTGCCGCCTGTATCCCAAGGAAGAATTAGCAAAATAAAGAAGGAGTATCGTGAGCTTGGTCATGTAAGGCAGATAAAAAAAAGTAGCTCCCAATGCACTAAGGACTAATACTAAATTGGATAGTATGCTCGAGTTTCAAGAAAAGCCACATAATTCTGGTCGAAAAGCACACAATCACATCAATTTTTCGAGTATTAAAGGTAAGTAAAATGCATCCCTATAAAATGATGCCGACTCAGGAGCTCATGGAAGACGATTTCGATAGGAGAACATATTTCTGTGAACAAATAATGGTTAGGTAACAATGTGATCTAATTGGAAGATGTGTTGTTTTCTGATGAGAGCACATTTGCACTTCTCGGTCATGTTAATTGTCAAAATTGTCGCTATTGGTTTACTAACCAACAAGTTCCTGCCAATATAATATGGTTTCAGCAAGATGGAGCACCGTCCCAATACGAGATCAATGTCGGGCAGTACCTGAAGACCTGAACCAAATTTTTGCAAATCAGTGTATTGGACGGCGCGGATCAATATTGGCCAGCACGATCTCGTGATTTGACGCCATTGGAGTACTTTTTGTGGACACATGTCAAAAGTCCTGTTAGAGTTGTTAGAAGATATTTCTATACCAGATTAGCATGTTGCCAAGACGGTCGCGGCGAGCATTTTGAACATTTCCTGCGTTGACATTAATGGTTTTTTTTGTATTATTAAGAAATAATTAGTATTACTTATTAGGTGTTTAGTGTCCGCTGGCGAATTTGTAAAAATAAAAAAATAATTTTCGTTTTTTAATTTTAATTTTTGTTATAAATCTGAAAACACTTCATACTCCCGAAACAGTTGAAGAGAGATGTAGGACATTGTACGTGAATTATGTCTAGAATTTTCTGGAGAATCCAAAAAATAAATAATATACAGGGGCTTACATTTAAATCGGCCCTCTTTTATTTGTTATCGAATGTATTCTATTTGACCGTTCCACATTATATATATATATTTGTGAACTAGGCTAGGTTCCGTTTCGACTCCTGCTTTGAATATTATATATATATATATATATATATATATATATATATATATATAAATATGAACTCGGCTAGGTTCCTGGTGAGAACCGAGTTTGAATTTATTAAATGCTCGACGTTTCGACTCCTGCTTTGGAGCCATTATCAAGAGACAAAAGTGAAAAAGAGTTTCAGATTCTAGATCGACCTCGGGGCCTCAATCTGCCTTCTCCACAAAAATCACTAGCTCACTAGCTAACTGAACTGAATATGAATCTGCTCTGCTTCTTTTATTTATAGTTATCGGTGGGTTATGAGAGAATGCCTCGTGTGATTGGTTGGGTGTTGGTGGGCGTGTTTGCTTTGTTTAATCTGGCAATTACGAAGATCCATGCTGTAGGAAGCTGTCATCGCATCGGTGTAGGCCTATACCGATCTGAGGTTAAAATCCAAAAGTATACATACAAGAACATCCTTTTTTTCCAAATTGGTTCTTTAATAATAGTTGTGGTCAACTAAAAATATTTCATTACTAAACTCGCACAATATGCTGTTAGCAAAAATTATGAATTGGACGTGTTAAGAGTTCAGAGACAAAACAATCAATTTTACAACCAACCAAGGATTTTTCAGTTCTTTATAAGTAGCGATTTGTTGAGCTTAGTATTATAAAACGAATTATGGGAAACAGTGAATAACTTACATAACTATGCAGCTCATTGAGACCAAATAGTGATGAGCATAACAGGGCTAAGGCCAATACTGGCCGTTATGGTATAGGTTTGATCGTGTTGTTCCCGTCTTGATATTGGTACTACAAATTTTTGTATTTTATGTTTAATTCACCAGTAATTTATAAATACTGTTATATATTAAACAGCCAATACTCACAAGTCTATATACTAATAATTTAATAGCTGTTTTTTGTTTTTCCTAACAATTCAGAAAATACAACTTAAGGTCGATATACCTACTTCTTCTATATGAACAACATAACCCAAGGATTAAAACTGAAAGATATAAATGGCAATAAAGAAATTCAGTTAACAATGGTTTTCAATTAAAATAATATCTTTTCAGAAAAAAATTTTCGAATAGGTTCGACAATATTTTTATAGCTAAGGAAAATATATGTATATTAATTCATGCATGCACATCATTTATATTTGTAATGATTTGTAAGATATCAAGAGGTATTTTATTTTTAAATTACGTTTTTTTAGAAAACCATATAAAATCACCTCAGAATCATCCTTAATAAAATATAATTTAAAATATTTAAATTGTTCAAGCAGTTTCATTTGTGACATATAATTTATATTGGCTTTAAGTGATATTTTCCCATTTTTCTATATTATATAATGACAGATAATGATACCTTTCTGGTGTTTAGATTAGAATCTGGCTTATTTGGTATCGGTCTTGTTCGTTCAGTCTTGGTCTTGCTTAATTACAGGAACAAACACCTTAACATAAATTATGCAAAGAAAAATTATGACAAGTAGAAATAAAGACACCACAATAAACATGGAATAAAAAATAAAAGGTAAACGAATACATATATTATAAAGATAAGTAAAAAATGAATTTGCAGATACAATGTATTGAACCAATGATTACTTCCAGTTTTCACCGACAGCTTTCAATCATGGATGCGTCCCAGTCAAATACGGTTAAAATTTCAACAGTACAGAGATTGATTGAAAAAAAATGCTACATATAACGTAAAAGACAACACAGAAACGAGTTTATTAGATACGTACATAAAGTTAAAGACGTTAGTGAATAAGTACCTTGACAAAAGTAGGGATTCGCAAGGTCATAACAATAGAGAAAAAGACAACAAAGAGAATACAAAAAAGGTTAAAAGGAAGACCACACAGAAGATGGACATTGGGACAAACGGCCTGCGGGAAATAGACAGACGCACATCGTAAAACACAGAATAACATTGGATTGAGTTGGCTGATACTTGGTGGAAGTTGAAATTCATGATGATTTGAGTAATACACTTATTACAAACTTACACTTTATTTAAAAAATTGTGACAATAGTTTCGCGTCGGATGGAGCTTAATCATACAATGGTAGTACCTTAAGAAATTCAATACTTATAAACTAAATAGAATATAAAAAGGGGAGTTTACAAATGTTTCTTTAATCTTCTAGGTGTGTTAATATTACTAAGGAATAAGGATAAACAATAAAAGGAATATATCAGATTAAGGGTTTTTTCCAGATGTAATTTACACAAAGACCTACCATTGAATATGAAGGTTCAATTTTATGGTTCTAGGGTGATTCAGGTAAACCGTAATAGCTAAATGTTTGCCTCATTTTGACATTTATTTGATAAATTATTATATCTAATACTAACTGATTATGCATCAAATGTATATGTATGTATTATGTATAACAAATCATCAGGAGTTTATAAAATATCATGCAAAGATTGCTCTAAAACATATATAGATCAAACAGGTAGATCTTTTCAGACAAGGTTAAATGAACATCGCAATTCTTTTATAAAAAATAAACAAGATTCCAATTACGCAAAACATTTACTTGAATACAATCATACTTTTGACCACGATTTCAAAATTCTACATACAGAAAATAAAGATATGAAACTAAATTTATTAGAGAGTCTTGAAATTAATCGTTTAAAATACTCAATGACCAAATAGATCTTAATAAGTCCCCACTACTAAATTTATTTAGATAATCAGTTAGTATTAGATATAATAATTTATCAAATAAATGTCAAAATGAGGCAAATATTTAGCTATTACGGTTTACCTGAATCACCCTAGAACCATAAAAATTGAACCTTCATATTCTATGGTAGGTCTTTGTGTAAATTACATCTGGAAAAAACCCATAATCTGAAATATCCCTTTTATTGTTTACCCTTATTTCTTAGTAATATTAACACAACTAGAAGATTAAAGAAACATTTGTAAACTCCCTTTTTTATATTCTATTTAGTTTATAAGTATTGAATTTCTTAAAGTACTACCATTGTATAATTCCATCGGACGCGAAACAAGTCACAAGTATTACTCAAATCATCATGAAAGACAGAATAATGGAAGCTGCACTAACATAAAACTGGATAGATAGATAACACGTCAAATTTTTTTTCCGAGTCTGAAATGTCTCCTACCTAAATGATTTGCACAAAATTTTAAAGGTAGGCTCCAACAATGTGAAAGAAGCTAAAAACAAGTGCACATCCAAAGGTAGTAATCGCACCCCCCAGATTTTCAAAGTCAAAATCATATATTAAGAAGAAACCTTATAACCACGTGCCCAGAAGGAAGTACGTTCTATGGGTTTAAACTACTTTTGTGTACAAATACGTAGAGTAGCCACATAAAACAAATTTAGCATGAGACACCCCACTCATATAAACATAATATCCCCTCCCCCTCCTCTTCCCCACGGAAGATATTTGGATGATTTCAATTTACGTTGTAGAATATTTTTGAAAAGCTTATAATTTGCTTTCACCATTTTATGATTAAAACCTTTAACTTATGCTTCTATGGAAACTGGAATTTCTCCTGTAATGGCAATAGAGATTTTGACGATTCAGATTCTTTCTGCTTCTCTTCAGAATACTTCGGAGGTTTATCGAACTGGTGAACAGTTGATTGCTGAAATACACTATATTGTTATAAACTCCGTGGGTTCAATTCAAATTTAAAAACTAATATTCACTACCACTTTCTAGAACATCAATTATACACAACAGCTGATTCGAATATCACAATAATAACTAACATAAGCTATTCGCTGCACTAACCAACTGCTGCGATGATGGGCTGCTCCTTTTAAAATCAGCATCGAAAACTCTCGTACAATCCATCATCAATTCTACAGTTGCCGAGATATTTCGAGATTATTTTTTTGTCCTTCGAGCGATTGCTCTCATACTCAAATGAAAACAGGGCCGGCTTAGGTGGAGTTTCGCAACACTGCCCCCCCCTTTAATTCTGATCATCCCGATCAGAAACATCCTCTCCATGGTAGGGAGCGAGTCGATCAAAATGGACCACCTTCAACTTAGCCGTGGTATTTCGACGGATCCGGTAGACGACGTCATTAAGCCTCTTGACTACCTCGTATGGACCATCTCTGGCGGGTGTAAGCTTTGGGGATTTACTCTTGCTCCGTTGGAGGTTGTACAGCCAGACTTTGTCCGTCTCTTGGAACCCGACTGAATTGGCCTTGAGGTCGTATCGTGTCTTCATCTGGTCACTGGTGGCCAACATCTGCGTTCGGGCTAATTCGTGTATTGCCAGCATGTTATGTCGGAGCTGGTCGGCATAATAGTTGATGTGCTGGGCAGGTTCTTCGGGGGAGCCAAAAGCCAAATCGCAAGGTAATCGCAGCTCATTTCCGAATAGGACCCTGGCTGGAGTTAGGCCTGTACTATTTAGTACGACTGAGCAATATGCCAACAGAAATAGCGGAATATGCTTATTCCAATCACGTTCGTTATTGCGGACGACTTTCGATAGGTGTTGTTCCAAGGTCCTGTTGAATCTTTCTACCATTCCGTCTGACTGTGGGTGCAATGGTGTTGTTCTCGTTTTCCTGATCCCCAAGATCGTGCAGATCTTCTGGAATACATTCGATTCGAAGTTACGCCCTTGGTCTGAATTTAGTCCACCGGGACGCCAAACCTGTTCAATTAATTTTTGTTGTTTTTCTTCCATCGTGGAAACAAGATTTGTTCTTTTTTCATCAAATGATTTCACTAACCTTTGCTGGATTTCTTCTTGATGTTGTTTCTCCTTCATGACACTTTTTTCCAGAATCTGAGTTATTTTTTCATCTAGTCCCTCCGTAACCTGTTTGACAATTTTTTTGGTAGTTTCGTCGGCTTTTTCCATACTTCGGGTTTTCATAATTCAAATTTAGATTTTAATTTCACTTAATCCCACTTCTGACGCCAAATTTGTTATAAACTCCGTGGCTTCAATTAAAATTTAAAAACTAATATTCACTAGCACTTTCTAGAACTTATTTACATCAAATATACACAACAGCTGATTCGAATATCAACATAAGCTCTTCGCTGCATTAACTAACTGCTGCGATGATGGGCTGCTCCTTTTAAAATCAGCATCGAAAACTCTCGTACAATCCATTATCAATTCTACAGTTGCCGAGCTATTTCGAGATTAATTTTTTGTCCTTCCAGCGATCGATGTCGTATTGAAATGAAAACAGGGGCGGCTTAGGTAAATTTCACAACAATATCAAAAACTGCCTGAACAATCTTCATCATCCTCATAGCCTTCAACGTTTGTAAAACTTCCTTCTAAAACAGTTGTTTTCAATTGTAAATGTTTTCTATAGGCATTTCAGACGTCTCTACTTGCTTTCTTATATATAATGTTGAAGAGATCGTTTTACACTTTCTGGTAAATTTGTGTTCCAAAACTTTGACAATTAATATGCATTTTTCGTAAGTATCTTTTATTCCCTGTTGTTCTGAATATTGCATATATATATATATATATATATATATATATATATATATATATATATATGTATATATATATATATATATACGGGGTGAGTTTTTTTTTTGATGATCAATATGGGGATCTCGGAATCTAGCGGAGATAGAGCAATGATTAAATTGGGAAAGATTTGCAGTTTTACTGGCCCAATTTAATGACACTTTCGGATTTTTGTATAAAGTCATGGCTTACTAGATATTTTGAAATAGAAATTATGTCTATTTATTCAAATCCCTCTAGCTCCTTTGTTTTTGATTTTATAAAAAAAGTGTAAATATCAAAATTGAAGGGAATTGTATCCTCGTTTGCGTGACAGCTCTCATTTTCGAGATATGACACAAACTTATCTTTTTTTGAATGGAAACCATAGTTGGCTATGACTTCAAAAAATCGGACATTTTTAGAGCTTTTCAACGATATAATACACGATATAGTTATTCATAAAAATAACGGAGTTATGGATGCTTTTCTCTCTTATTTTCACTTTTAACGTAGGTAGCCTTGAAAAAGATTTTTTCACTTTGACGTTTCATCATTTGAGAGTAATTCCATTAGTAGTGCTGAACTGACAGCCGATATTGACAAAATTTCGTGATAAAATGGAATGCTCTAACGAAGAAAAACTGAATATGGTGGAATGTTATATCATATGACATAAAAATTCAGTTCGTGCAACGAATCACTTACTGGGGAGTGCTACTTGCATTTCGTGCAATACACTTTTCAAGACATGTTGCATAATTTGAATTTGAGAACTCGTTTAGAAATTGAGTGGTTCCAACATGATGGAGCACCTGGTCATAACTCGTTATTAGTAAGACAACACTTAGATAATATCTATCCAAACTCTTGGATAGGAAGAAATGGCCCACGCGAATGGCCACCCCGGTTTCCCGATTTGGCAGTTATAGACTTCTATTTATGGGGTGCGCTAAAAAACAAAGTATACAGAAGAAACTATGAGACAGTTGGTGACCTAAGGGAGACGTTATTACAAGCAATTGAAGAAATTGATAGGCGGTCTGTGAGGAAAGCGGCAATGTCAATCTTAAAAAGATGCCATTTTTGTCTAAATAACAATGGTGGACTTTTCGAACATAAATTGTAGCCATTATTATGTAGGCTCTCTCTCTTAAGTTTTTAGTAAGTACCTACTTATTTAGTTTTTTCGTTATATCTGATATACCTAATAAAAAAATCGCTCAATGTTTTTTGGAATAGTTATAAATAAATCAATCTATTTCATGGCTAACTACGTTAACAGTGAAAATAAGACAGAAAAGTATCCATAACTCCGTTATTTTTATAAATAATTATATCCAGTATTATATCGTTGAAAAGCTCTGAAAATGTCCGATTTTTGAGGTCATAGCCAACTATGGTTTCCATTAAAAAAAAGATAAGTTTGTGTCATATCTCGAAAACGAGAGCTGTCATGCAAACGAGGACATAACAATCATATTCGGGATACAATTCCCTTCAATTTTGATATTTACACTTTTTTTTATAAAATCAAATACAAAGGAGCTAAAGGGATTTGACTAAATCGACAGAATTTCGATTTTTCAAATACCTAGTAAGCCATGACTTTTTACAAAAATCCGAAAGTGTCATTAAATTGGGACAGTAAAACTGCAAATCTTTTCCAATTTAACCATTGCTGTATCTCCGCTAGTTTCCGAGTTCCCCATACTGATCATCAAAAAAAACTCACCCTGTATATATATATATATATATATATATATATATATATATATATATATATATATATATATATATATACATATATATATATATGTTCTGAGAGGCTTCCGCGGTCATTATTATGAACTAAGCTAGGTTCCGGGTGAGAACCGCGTCTGAATGGCTATAGCCCACAAAGCTACATCGGTCGCACCAACAGGCGCGTTAACCATCGAGTATATGAACACCGTACCGGGCCGGTACGTTGTTTAATAGAATTTTCCAACAATTCGATAAGTTGTGAATTTCATTGCGTGCGTTTAGACTGTGAGGCCTCTTCGCTATTTCAATTGCCTCTCTTACGAGTCTTGATTTCGGGTGTTCTATATTTGCCAGTACTCTTTCCTGCTTTCTTACAGCGTTCTGGTGTTCATCACGTCTAGCTTGAATGCTTCTATTAGTTTACCCCACATAGGTTTTATGACAGTCTGCAGATGGAATCTCGTACACTTTCTGTTGTTCTAAAGGGATCCTCGTCTTCGGAGTCCTCATCACGTGCTTATTTTTCTGTCTGTATTGAAAATAGTATCGATATTATGTCTCCGTAAAATTCTTGCAATACGTCCGTGATCCCCTTCACATACGATAAATAAGCCTTGGTTATTGGCGTCTCATGCTCCTCGTTTGTTTGTCTCGGTTTTGACTTTAGGTCTCTTTGTATATTTCGGCCTGTAAATCCCGTTTTGTCTTAGAGCTGTTTTTAAACTGTCCATTTCCTGTTTGATGTTATCCTGATCAGCTAGTCTTTGTGATCTGGATACTAAGGTCTTGACGACGGCTTGTAGTTGGGCTGGGTGGTTATGAGAATTAGCATGAAGGTATCTGTTGGTGTGAGTTGCTTTCCTATATACTGTATGGCCAAGGGTTCCATCTTCCTTCCTATTTATGAGAACATCAAGAAATGGCAGTTGATTGTTGGCTAGTTGACAAAGACTAGCTGACCAGGATAACATCAAACAGGAAATGGACAGTTTAAAAACAGCTCTGAGACAAAACGGATTTACAGACCGAAATAAACAAAGAGCCCTAAAGTCAAAACCGAGACAAACAGACGAGGAGCATGAGACGCCAATTACCAAGGCTTATTTACCGTATGTCAAGGGGACCACGGACAGTATTGCAAGAATTCTACGGAGACACATTATCGATACTATTTTCAATACAGACAGAAAAATAAGCACGGTGCTGAGGACTCCGAAGACGAGGATCCCTTTAGAACAACGGGGAGTGTACGAGATTCCATGTGCAGACTGTCATAAAACCTCTGTGGGGCAAACTAATAGAAGAATTCAAGCTAGACGTGATGAACACCAGAACGCTGTAAGAAAGCAGGAAAGAACAACATCCTTGTGGAACACGCCACCACGATGTCACACCAATTAGACTTTGAGAACACCAGAGTACTGGCAAATATAGAACATCCGATATCAAGACTCGTAAGAGAGGCAATTGAAATAGCGAAGAGGCCTCACAGTGTAAACGCACGCAATGAAATTCAGAACTTATCGAATTGTTGGAAAATTTTATTAATCACCGTATCGGCCCGGACCCGTCCAATAACAACTCAACCGGAAATAACAAATCAGCAGGCGGGAGGCGTGCCCACTGAGCGCCAAGGGCCAATCACACGCAGCCTTTCACGGTGCCAACCAATAGGCGCCGAGCCGCGACTATATAACAGCGCGAGCGCTTCTGAAAATCTTAGTATTCGAGTAACTAGAAGCGAAAGCAGAAGGCTAAGAGAATTATGCGAGCCGACCTGAAGAGGACAGATGTGACTCTGCCGAAACCTCGTCATTTTACCATCAATCACGGCAGGGATCAGTTATCAACTACGCGGATGAATTCCCGGAAAACACCTAAAACATATATATATATATATATATATATATATATATATATATATATATATATATATATATATATATACTAGCCGTTACCCGCAGTTTCAGCCGCGTATGGAATGTTTTATTGCAAGAAGGAATATGAAACATGTGGGCTATCCAATATAACAATTTTTTCTAACTTTGTTGAACCACCTAAAATAACTTTAAATCTACCAATCCTGAATACATTCCACCCAAATTGCAAGTGCTTATGGGCCACATTATATAACAATTTTATTCAACATTTATTGGAACCACCTTGTATAACTAAGTCTGCTTTACCCTATAGTGCAACCATCCTGTATATGCTGATGTTTATTTGTCACCCAAGATAACATTTTTTAATTACCTAACTATAGTTCTACTCCACCCTATACGCTATATGACAATTATTTCTGACAATTTTTGAGCCACTTCGTTAACTATAATTTTAACCAGCATTTATATGAAACTTTTTCTAACATTGTGTTAAACATAATATAAAAATATAATTTGGCTTCGCCCCAGATTTCAAATATTCAATATAGCAGGATGCAACTATTTATGGTCTACAGTACATAACAATTTTTTTAAACACATTTTAATCCACCGTGTCAAACTATAATTCTATATATCTGTGTACTTAGAATTCTAGTCCTATATTTCATTTATCTGGTATATGAAACAGCTTGTAGATCATAACATTCCTTTATAATATTGTTATAAACTCCGTGGGTTCAATTAATTAAAAACTAATATTCACTGCACTTTCTAAAACTTTTATTTACACGTAAAACATCAAATACCCAACAGCTGATTCTATACAATAACATCGAAATCATAACAACAAAATAATCTGAACGCACTAAACTGAAATTATATTGCTTTATAAAGCGTACGAAGAATTTTCAGATAGTTCTACCTTTGTTCGCACGGCGTTCATATTGATAGTTCTTGCTCATTTTGATGACTCTAGAAATTGATGTTTTTATGTTCATTCGCCAGGGAAGGAGTGGATAAAATTTTATAACAATATTTTTATACGCATCAATATGACTGTAATTATACTCATACATATTTACATATTTCAACCATCCTATAAACAACTGCTTCTAACATTTTTTTCAACCCATTTCATATTTATAATAATAGCCCAAGAAAATTCAGCTATCTTAACATAACATATTGTTTTATGCACCCTGTATAAATATAATTCCACATTGTATATGACCCTAACAATATAACATTTTGTTATCCACCCTGTATAAATATCATTCAACTACACCCGTTTTTCGACCACCTGATATGTAGTGTTTATGGTCCACTCAATATACATATAAAGCCCTAAACTCAAATTCGACTTTGAAACGTTTGGTTTCGTCGTTTAATACACAGCGTTTTATTTGAATTGTGGTGTTATTCCCAAAATAACATAAAAATAATGAAGTGTATGCCACCAATAACATTTAGAACACAATCATATAATTCTACTTCGCTCTATGTTTCACCAATCCTATATAAGGAATAACCTGTAAAATTGATATTTCAGTTAATTTTTTTAAATGGAAACATGTTACATTGGCATTTTCGGAATTTTGAATAAAAGCTAACCTGATGCAAGTATCTAATATATAATTTATAATATTCTTTACGAATTTGTACCTTTGTTAATTAGTTGGGTATTAATAATATTTACTGGGATGTTTTTCGATCGAATCGTCCTACCCGCCAAGGTTTGTTACTTCAAAAACGCGATTCCAGTAATTCCCATGCAATAATCATTATTATTATTTATTAATAAAAAAATAACAAAAATAAAAGTTTGAAAACGGCGTTAAGACAGTAATATATCATTACTCCAGTCACCAGACATTTTTAAGTAGTATAACATTTAACATCGCTTATTCTAAAATGCGGTAAAATTTGTTTTACTGACTGGTAGATTACAATCTGACAATTATCAACGTTGGTACTAGTCTGTGATAATTGGAGAGCACCCCGAAAATACTGCATAACATTTGGAGCGACATGTAGATAGACAAGACCGTTCTACTTTTCCATGGGTTCGGAAAATAAAAACTGGTGGCAGGTCTTATTTCCGTTAGTCCGATAGTCCAAATTTACTTAGTAGGCAAGAAGGACAGCAATTCCTAAAGCTTGATACTACTATATTCTAGCTTCAACTGACCTAACATCTAGAGACTGACCTCAGTTAAGTTCAATAAAAAAGCCGAGTTTTTTTCAAGCAATATGAAATCACTCACCTAGATTCTCAATTATAATGTATTTAACGAATTACTCTAATTAAATAAGCAAATTACTTTTGCTGGACTTGTAAAATATATTTATAGCACTTCTTTTTCAAATGAATTGTAGTACAAACCATTATTTTAGTATTTATTGAGAACAGTCAATGAAAAATCCGCTGAAATGAAACGACAAAAGTCAGTGTTATTTGCTTTAGTCTAAAAAAACGAGAGTAAATATATTTTCTATCTCTCTTTCATTTAATAAGTGTGGCCAATCACCGAGTTTAGTTAATACAGTCGAGATCAAAGAGCACTTCAGTTTTAATTCCACTTTATCTAGAGGGCGTAGAGAGTCGGGCTAAAGCAATAAAATGCTAATACTTGTTTGTCGTCGTTAATCAACCATTTAGAACCGCGCAAGAGTGCATTCGTTGGCTCTCGCTCCCGCTTCACGACTGACGATCGGCAAGTTAAAACAGAGCTTCAGATAGAGACATACTGCCAGCTAAGCTCTCTGATTTGAATACTAATTACTGTTAATTTGTTGAGAAAATTGATTGCTCTTGTTTTCGGTTCTATTAAGTAATTCTAACCAGCATTTTGCCATACAGTGAAAGCTTTAATAAAACGTTTTCTCAAAGTCAGAATTCTTTCGCTTTACATTGCTAAACAACTTGAATATTAACACTGATAACATATTTTAATAAAATAAAACAAACAATTCAGTTTAGGTATAATAAAAAACGAAATATCGTCACGAAATTAACTACAGCATTTTCATAACACTTGATTTAGAAAACGCACAGTGCAACAATTGAGGTGGATATTAATTCAATCTAATATTACTAAACGTGTAACGTTTTCTCAAAAACGGCTGTATTTGGAGGAAATATTCCCATGCCCAAGTTTCGTAGGCTATAAATTGATTGCTCATGGTCTCATCTTTAGGAAAACTTGTATATTTTAAGAATTTTAAATATTAAATTTATTAAGCGAGCAATCTTTGTATGAATGATCAAGTTTTCTCAAAAACGCTTGTCATTTGTCGATAGGTAGAAATTGACTGTACAGGGTTTCGTCTTTGGGAAAATTTGAATAATTAAAAACTTCATTAACCGACTTCCAAAAAGGAGGAGGTTATCAATTCGTCTACAACTTTTTTTATGTATGACGACTAGGGCAATTTTGATGATTTAAACTACATTATGTTAAGGAACATTACCGAAATGTCCCATATAATTGTCTATAACATGAGATTTACGGTTTTCTAGAAAATCAGAAAAAAAAGTAAATAAGGGACTAGATTTCAGCGATTTTCAATGAACCTGCACTGTTTTCTCTAAAGCTGCTCACGCAATTTGAATCTTATATATTGTATTATACAAAGATATGTTCCAGCTTGATTCCGTACATTTTTCTATAACGTAAAACATACCATTTTTCTGACAATCGTAAAAATATATGCACAAAAACTGTAAACATAATGGTAATGTCAAATTTTCATCTAGTTTAAATGTCAAGATATGCCATGAAAGTAAGTTGTACAGGATGTTTGTAATGATTTTCATTTTGATGCTTTTGAAGACAGTTTATTTTAGGGACGAAGTTAAGTTACAGTCGCGTGAATTGCTGAAAATATTCCATTAGCTATTTAAAACGAAAAATTGTTATTCCGACGATCTCTTCTGTGCGGAATACGGTTGAAGGTATGTGAGTGCGTGCATGTTATATTAGGTGGTACATAAGCAGTTGCATACAATGATGGTTGAAATACATTAGAATACGCTAAAATTTTCAATTGAAATGTACCTTAGCACACGGTTTCTAAACGGTTTTTACTTTAAGTCAGCTGAAGTCGGTTCTTTTTTAAATATAATTTTTTTTGTACATATTAAGAAAGAAAATAAGCACAAGAGAATACATATAATAATAATAATTGACTATTATGATAATAATAATAATAATATTGTAATGTTTTTATTTTCACACTCGGGTTCAGTTCAGTTCTTGGATTTATTTAAAAACACAGTCTAACTCACTCTAATTTATTTCCACTACTTTACACAATTTATATTCACAGAAACCTATTTACATTTTATTTTAACTATACGATACGACCGATGAAAACTGAATGCCTCCTATCGCCAGCTGTTTCTTATTTATATATTTATCTTGGAATTGTCTGGTACATCCACGAACCATCGGGAAACTCTTTCATGTTCTGGAGGCTTTAAGGGAATTCCCAGTAACGACAGCTGAGAGACAAACATTTCGGGTTCCCAGAATTTATCGGAATAATGTCCCTTCCATGAATTGGTTGATGGCCGATTGCACCAGCTGTTGGATGAATTCTCATAACAACATATATATTGCAACTGAATACAAAGATACAAATACAAACCAGAATCTGTTTTAGAAAATAACAACTACAAGCTGTACTGGGACCGCACGATACTGACCGATCGAACTGTTGCTCACAACAGACCAGATATAGTTGGTAGATAAAGTATCTCGGAAAACAACTTTAATTGACATGGCAATTCCTAACAACAATAATATAAATATCAAGCAGGCTGAGAAAATAACCAAATATAGAGATTTGGAATTTCAAATAAAGACTCAGTGGCATATGAACAACACACGAACTTTACCAATTGTTATGTCAACGACAGGACTAGTCCCAAAACATCTATTAAACAATTTAAAATACCTGGACGAACATCTTTACAAACAAATGCAAAAAGCCGTCCTGTTAGGAACAGCCCGGACAGTCAGGAAATTCATCAGAAACTGCCGCCACGACTCCAACCACGGGCCTGAAAACCTGGCTCCAACAGAGCTAAAACCTTTTGATATCTAGGATATCTGGGGTTTAGTGAATTTTCCCCTAAAAGCGGTTATGGCGTGCCTTAGAGGTAGTGTGATGCCATACATTGTATGGTCAAGTCGGGATTGACTATTAAATTATATTTTATCTTCACTTATTTGTTTATTGCTATTAAATAATTAGTTTTACTACATAAATGCGAGCCGATCGAGCGAAACGTATTCATTATTAAAGTATCAAGAAAAGAAACAATTCAAGAAAAGTATCAATAATTTTTTTTAAATGACGTTTACAGTATGTTAACAAACAATTTATTTAATCTCTGGTAGGGCCACCAACATACATACAATTCTTGAACTTATTGCATATAAGCTGTATGTTGAGGTATTGCTGTCCAAACTGCTTCCAACGTATTTCCCCAACGTATTTCCCAATCATTGTAAAGTTTGGGAAATCTGTTGAAGTCTGTTTAATTCAAACGCCATCATCAATAATAAAAACAAATTTAGCTCCTATTGAACCAGCATATATTAGCACCAATATATATCACAATTATTGACTCCTACAACTCTGTTCCCATATTTTATGACAGCCTTTGTCTGGTTAATTAAGATTAACCTTAAGTAGTTGAGTCCATTACATTTTCAAATTTTGTTCTTCTCTTTCTCTTGGTTCAACTAGTCGACCATCAAAGGTATATAAATGCAATCACGACTCTTTGGAAACAAGACAACTCCCACAGTCCTCAAACTACGTCTGCACATATGTAGTTCGACTTTTAACCGTGGGTGTATAGAGCGTCTTCTGCCTCTCAAACAAAATCATGCAACGGTCTATTAATAGTATGCATGGAAATTACTTTTCCAGCAGTTTACTGAAGAAGCTATTAATCCCTATTTCTTGGCCTTTAAACATATTACATGGTATTTTGATTATTCATTTAGGTTTCTACACACAACTTTGAATTCTGACAAAACAGGTAAGTTAAATAAATCAAGTGTGGTACTCAAGGGCAATTTGTGGAAATTTTCCGAAAGACTAGATGCCTTCTTATACAAAAACTCTCTCGTAGGATTACCTGAGAGTAAGTAGGTCTATAAATATGTCATCTAGTTTTCATCTATAATATATTTGAACGTGTTTTTTGGAGATTTCTGAAGCACTATTCGTTTGCTTCACTTTTTTGCACTTCTTAGTTGATTGACCACTTGATTTTGAAGTTTCCTTTATGATGTTACTTTGATAGCATCTATTGCCAAGTGACATCTATTTGTATAAAAGGTGTCCAGTTTCTTCATTATTTAACAACATAGAGACACTCACTGATTTTTGTTTTGGTAGTGCTATCTACAGTTAATAGCTTGTTTGCTAATCTTGATATGTATAAAGCTCGTCTTGACATGTTAATCGGTGTTCTTTCTGTCTTATTTGGAGAGGTCTTGTTGTTTCACCATTATGTGTTCCCTCAGACTCTAGACTTTTTTTTGTCAAATTTGATCCTACTGCATTGTTGTTTTCAAAATTGTTTGTACTTTGTATTAATCTCCAACATGTTTAATTTTTTTCGGATAGTTCGCTAACATTACGGTACAACGTTTATAATTTCAGAAATGTTTACATATTGCTCGTTGTTATTTAAATTAGATGTATTTGGTGATGTTAAAGTCTCTATGCCAGAGTTCATTCTTTTGAACACCAAGAGTCGTGCTAATATTCACGTCAACATACGCAACAATAAAGTAAATCAAAGCACATAATGTGAATAAAAAATATCTGAGACCACATTTATACATTTTCCTTGCAAAGAAGTTACAACACCAATAAAGAAGAAAAAAAGAAAAAATGTTTACCACACTTTATAATTCATGACATTCTGTACCTCAGTTCTTTTCAGATAGTTTAAATGTAAATTGTACAAAAACTAAAAATTTTTACTTCAGTTTTTGGGTAGTATACATGATTTAGGTACATACGAGTACTTGTTAGAGATTAATTCTATTTGTTTTTAATCAATTTCTGAGACTTCTTGTTGTAAAAATTCTATCAGTAATAATTTCACGCTACATTTTAATCTGATGAGAAAAATCGCTGCTTCCTAGCTTTAAAGCTTACGATGACTAAATGACTGACAATACATGAAAATAAATTACATCAGCAATATTAGTTGTCAATAGATTCTAACAACAGGTAGTAACACATTGTGTTTTATCTACACTAATATACAACAGATAAGTTTTTATTTTGTTTTGGGGGTATTCCCTGGAAATACTCAAACAATTCTAAAAATTATTCCACTGATACTAAGCTATCTGTGAGTAACATTGGGCACATTTTGTTTTAAAAAATTATTTAGTTTTCGAAGGAATGGGACCGGGGATATTACAATAATGAGAATTGATAGAATTATTTCATTCTTAGTAGAATAGAGACATGATTTGTTATTTAATAAAGTTTCTTTGATTAAATGGGGGTGGCATGAGATTTATATTCTTATTGGGGCAAATTAATATCTCGCAAACACAAAGTGATATAGGCATGAAAATTGGTTGGTAATTGCTGTAAATAACAGCTAATTTAATCACTTGGCGAAAAAACGTCGTTAGTTAACAGTTCAAAATATTTTGAGTAATTACCTACTCAGCACTTGCCGGGAACTGCTAGCGCATCTGGTATATAAAGATATCACTTTAGTCCTATACAACTCACAACTTACCGTCTAGGCTACAGTTAGTACTAAATAAGGTCAATCAAGATCCAATGTTCTTGAAAAACATGCTATTTACTGACGAAGCTCCATTCACATTTTCAACTGGGGAATTAATCACTATTATTATTTTGCTAATACTTATTACATATAAATTCAAGGTCTACACAATGACATGGCATATGCTGCTATGTTGTAGGGCAGAATTGTAGCTGTTATTATGAGGTAAATTCTCTAAGAAGTTTCCTTGCGATTTGGTTGACCCCCCTCCATTTAAATGGGATTTAGAGAGACTTTGTTGGTTCCTTCCTCCAAGTTTGAACTCGCCCATAATTACTCATAGAACACTTCTAGCTTTATTCTTTGAAATTTTATTGCTTACTCTTACTAACTAAATTTAGAAATATTTTTTAAATATTATATTTTTATGTTGGCAAATACAAGAAAATGTGTTTCACAAAGAAACATTTCTTGGAACCTCCCAATATGAAATATTAGACAAACCTAATAACGTAGGAATACGATCGGTGAAGAAATTGAGAATAGTGGTAGAAGATAATTAGACCCTAATTGATACTAAATAATTCAAAAATATTATTCCTTATTTTATTTTTAGTAATAATCAACATATGTAACTTTAATAAGACCTGTATCGTAAATATACAGATTAAGTTTGTTAATGAAATAAAGCATTTTCCAAACTACTTTAAATCTGCTCAAATACATACATTTTAATTTTTTTAAAGCGAATATGTTTATGTTAACATTATGTGTCGTAAAGAAGAGGGATAAGCGCAATTATTACTACATACAGTCGCAACCGCTTCCCTCTCCCCGACTTTGCTTGTTTTAAATGTATATTAAAATTAATAATTGTAATAAAAAATATTAAACTAAATTAGTATGTTACATTGATAATAAATCACTGAATAGATTAACAGAACATAACTAATTCAAACCAACTTCGTTAACATTTTATCTGGCTTTTACTTTTGGTCATGGCCGTAATTGTTTCTAAGACGTATGGAAAAAGTATGGTTCGAGTACACAAAATCTAATGTGGAATGTGGAATTAATGGTGATCAGTTCAGTGGCATTTCTGAACGTCCAACAAGATTAGATTTTATTTTTATTATTAAAATTTTTGGAAAATCTTTGCCTTTAAACAATTCTGTTAGTGGTATTTTTCTACTTATAAGGCAGCAGATGTGGTTTATTCAATTAATTGCCCTGCCACATTAACCACTCATAATCCTTCAGAATTAAATCCTTTGGGTTTAGGGATAACTGAAATCTTTATTGTACAGCAATGAAATCCACAATCGAAAAGAACTTTTAGAATATACCTTAAAAATTAACAAGCAACATCAACATGATCAAATAGTTTATATTATTTTATTTTACAGTAACGGTAGATTAGTTATTTAGCATGAAAATGCTTAAAAATTCTTTATCAGCTCAAAAATATATTGTTGAAATTTTCTGTTTTAAAATATTCAACAGTATTTCATCTACAAAAAAAATTAACGCCATGTATCTCACTTAGTAACAACATTTACTAACCCATATGAATGTAAATCGATCTACTTCTACACTTGCTGCATTTTCCGTTAGGTACGGGACACCATGTATACAATTTTATTCCTTAATATCATTATATTAATTTTTCCAATTCAAACATTGTATTTCAGAACGGAAATTTAAAACCGTCGCGTCATACTTTAAAATGTATTGCATGGTAACTAAATAAATTAAGTATAGTTAACTACATACTATTATAGGAACACAGACTTTTTTCTCTGTCAAATAATGTAAGTCCATAACAATCTTGTTGGTTCGAAGTTGAATATCATTTTGTAAACATATGTACCTCAAAGGATATTTTCTAAAAACTAGCCTACCGTTTCATGTCTTCAGAATACCAAAAAGGGAGGCGCCAGCGGCCCTAGGACCACTTCTGGATTAGGGCGCAAAAATAATCGTCTTAAGTGAGAGACTGAGAAGCTTAACGTCTATTAGTGAAATCACTACAAAACAAACTGAACTAACAGTAGAAAGGAATTCATGCTTCAGCGACATCGTTTCAAACACCTTAGACAAAATCCTCTCAAAGAACAACAGCAGTCCCTACTGATGGCATTAAGGTATAATACGTAAGAATAAACATAATAATATAATTCCATTTATTTATTTGTATAAAAGACTGAAGAAAGGGTTCTTTGACAAATTATATACATATACCTTTAATGTTCTGTGACTAACATCTAATACTTACAGACATACCTGCTAAAAGTATAAGCTTATAAGAATTGTGCACTTTCAGTAATTCCTAACAAATACTTCAAATAGTCGATACATTAACAGAAAATGAGCAATATAGTGATTATCTAAATATACGAACACTTTCTTTTCTGGAAGATAGTTGTGGCATCGCTAGTTTGTATGTTTCTGAAAATCGGTATACTTCAAATACTCCAAACCTGTCCCTTCCCACTCAAGATATTGATTGATACCTGAAATATGCTTAGGAATAGAACGTGTTAACAATTTCATGTCGAAAATAGTTTTAGAACTTAAGTTGTGTAAATGCATATTCTAAATAATGCCAATAATTCTTTATTTGTGGATATTGAAAAATGCGTTAGCAATGTGTTACTAGTAATCCATATTTGACCCAAATTTTAGATACAAAGTCTTGTTTTATAAACATTTTCTTCTTTTTCCTCCGTTTTCAATGTCTCAGCGACAATTTTGCCTTGAATCATTAGATACCTACAACAGTTGATATGTTTCTCTTCACAGGGTGTGGCCTAGAGACTAATTTTCGTATTTTTTCCTCATTTTCCAATTCCATTTTTTTGCAATTGGTGCTCCTTTGTTTGTAACTATAGACATATTACAACGGCTTGTAATTGTTTTCATTAATGATTTATTCATTGTGACTACTTCTATGATATAGGAGAACACAGTAATGGTATTACAAAAATTTAATTTTTAAAGCCGTCTCATCAAAATGCGATTCAATTAATGCTCTACGCTACTCCACTGGAGCTAAACGATCTCAATGCAAAAAAAGATTTCAGAAACACCAAGAGATGGCACCAAACATTTTTTCGCTGGTTCTAACAAAGAAAGGACGAGAATGCATCGAATGCAGAATTTCTTTTGGAATAAAATAATTTTCAACCAACTTTAAATTAAATTCGTAGTAATATAGAGCATTTTATCATTCCTATTTTGAACTTTACTGACCGGTTTTATCTTTAGAAAGACCTTGCATACCTTAAGTTTTGAATTTGATCCTTTGTCGGTCACTTCTAGTTCATAATATTTAAAGCTATAACTAAAAGAAGAAGTAACTATGGTTGAGACAAAAGGCTAAAATGAAACATTGCTTAACACCCTGAAGAGTCTAAATAAAACCCCGTTTGGAAATTTTGAGATATACGAATTGTTTCGAATAGTGAAGATTATACCTAAGCGTCCATAAAAATAAAGTAGAAGACAAATTAAACTAGCCCGAACTCGAAGAGGTTGCAATGCTTTAGTCTTGCGGCCTATGGTCCTCTTTCACCTCTACCCTTAGACCAACTCAGGGACGCCATAACATTGCAAGCTCAGACCATTCACATGTAAAACTGCAGCTAAATTTAAACATTGAAAAGTAGTTCAAATGTAACTTGTATGATTGGTGGCAAACACCAGAATTTAGTTAATGAATAAAAATCATTTGTGCTCTCTGCCAAAAAGGCATTACCATAAAAAATGTTTTACTAAATTTTCTGCAGAATTTAATCTAAAGCTTTAGCTAAACAATAATTAATTCAAAGTGCTTAGGCACTCACTGCCGGTGTCAATGGATCAACTATGATTTTGAGGACAATTTCATGTGGTCCATTGGAATTTCTGCAACCGTGGCAGACATCTTCAGCGGTGCGGGCGTAGTGGACACCTCGTATACTGTTCGGATGGAAAAGGATGGTCGAGCGGTGGAGAACTTCTAATTGTTCCTATTATATAGAATAGAAGGAAGTCTTAATTTGCATAGAATTTGGTATTCCGTTCTAGGTGGCGCGAGAAGCCATCGAGGGGTCTTTCAGGCCCCTCCTCCTAGATTGCGACTGGCCAATTAGGAAACGTTATCATCCGACACGGCTTTATACAATTATGCAATGTTTATCTAAATAACACCCAGAAATATTAAGGACTGATTCTCTGATAAAAACTAAACGGACTCATAAAAAAAATTGTTTTTCTCTTTATTATGATGACGGGACTTAATCCGATAATTTGTGGAATCGGCATTCATCCGATATTTCAGGTATTCCGAAATGTTGTTCGTCTGGCGATGAAGTTCTCGAAGAATTCTAGTCTATGAACCAAATCTCTCGGCGGCTCTTTGACGTTCTGGAGAATTCCGAGAAGAAATATATAAATACGGAGAGCTGAGGAAGCATTCATTCAGTATTCGATTGCCGTATAGTAAAGATAAATTGTAAATAGTTCTGTGAATATCAATAGAAGTATTGCAAATAAATTATACTGAGAACTGAAGTGAAACCGAGTGTGAAAATAAGAACATTACAGTGGTGGCAGATGTAGATGTATTTGTGTAACTTAAGAAGTGGATAATAAATAGACTGACAATGTTTAAAGCGGTGAGTTTGGTTCAATTAAAAGTGACGGACTTAAAAAAAACTTGAGGACACTTATTGGTTTGAAGTTACTTGTAATGGGGACAATAGTGTTAAAGAAAATAGTCTTTAGAAGATAAGCTAAAAGCAGTACTAAAAAATTCTAAAACCTTAGAAAACAAATTGCTAGAGTTCTAAAACCCTACAAATTTTACAAGAAAATTCTAAATCCCTACATGTTAAATTATCAGAAAAATTACAAGAAAATTCTAAAGCCCTAGAAGATAAACTGCTAGAAAATTCTAAAACCCTAGAAACAATTTACTAGAAAATCCGAAGTATTTGGAAGACAAGCTACAGAAATTACACGAATATTCTAAATCCTTAAAAAAATTTGAAAAGCATGGTTCAAGAAAATTCAGAAATGCTGGAACAGAACTTAGTCGAGAATGAGGCTTGGATGGAAGAGCTAAAACAAACAATGGTCGAAGAGTAGGTCAAAAATGAAAATACCTCTGAGCAAGAAGACTACGAACAACTGGTCAAACATTTAGATCTAAGGTATAGACAAACCCATTTGGAGAACGTTTATCACTCCCAACTGAAAAATCGGCACCAGAAAGCTGATATTGCCCATCTTGTTCGCCTTGCCTATCCAGTCACACCGGAAAATGTAATTGAAATGTTAGCAGTGCAAGCGTTTTTTGGATAGACTTCGGAACCACGAAACCAGACAATAGCCGGTCCACTCAATTAGTGGATACACTGGCTTGAGCTTTGGAATTCTAGGCTGCGAAAAATACGTTCAGAGGTCAACCCAGAGTCGGAATCATTGACGGGTAGTCAGAAGATCGGAAATGAGGAAGCCTCTGTAAGAAAGGTAGGAGAGAAAGTCCTTACCAAAAAAGACAACTGAGATGTTACAAGTGTGGTAACGTAGGACATATACGGAGTCGTTGAAAGGAGAACAACGGAGGCCCGACTTCCTCGTCGAAAAACTAAGGGGGTGATGTGAAGGGGCCATCGTCGACCTGTAGCCAACAAGCCCCAACTATCAACAAATATGTCGCTTCGCTACGCAACCACCTTAACAGTGTATTTTTAGATGGCTTTATTAATAAGAAGCAATCTGCAATGCTGCTGGATACAGGTACGGCAAAAACAGTTATAAGGCCCAACATCGATTTAGAGATAACATTACACCCGCAATCCGATGGAATGGTCGAACGGCTGAACAGGACCATTAACAGCCATTTGTCAAAGGTAGTCTGACCACCAATGAGACTGGGACCAGTACCTTCACTTGTTTCGAATGGCATACCGTTTATCTGTGCACGAGTCCACGGCTCAGGCACTGGCGAGTGTTATTATGGGGCAACTACCATGCGATTTGAAGGATGTCCCCCAGGATAAGAGACCTCCGGTAAAGACTATGTTAGCCAGTTACGTCACAGGATGGATGAATTCATCAAAGAGTCCGGTTAAACATAAGAATGCCAGTGCCCGTATGAAGGAAGCATATGACATCAAAGCCGAAGGCGGAGAATTTCAAGTTGGTGATCTTGTTTGGTTGTATAACCCGCAACGTCCAAAGACTTCTTCTATTTGGTAACAAAAACATGTGTGGGTTGGATGGACTGAATTGTAGGGTGGTGAAAAGTCTGATCGAAACTATCTTTCGATTCAGTTGCATCGACATTCTCGTATGCTGTCTGCATATTCGCAGCCCAGATTCAAAGACCGTTGATTGTTACTTCAACCAAACTTCCAGTTATCGAAGGGGAGAGTGCAAATATCGCCACACCCGAAAGGATTCTGGGACATTCCTGGACGAATGGTCTTAAGGAGGGGGGAATGTGACGAGAACTCATCCGATAATTCGTGGAATCGGCATTCATCCGATATTTCCGGGAATCCGAAATGTTCTTCGTGTGCTGCATCCAGGTCGGCGGCTTGCTTTGATGAAGTTCTCGAAGAATTCTAGTCCATGAACGAAATCTCTCGGGGACTCATTCACGTTCTGAAGAATTCCGAGAAGAAATATATAAATACGGAGAACTGAGGAAGCATTCATTCAGTTTTCGATTGCCGTATAGTAAAGATAAATTGTTAATAGTTCTGTGAATATCAATAGAAGTAGTGGAAATAAATTATAGTGAACTGGTTTTAAATAAATCGAATAACTGAAATGAACCCGAAAAGTGAAAATAAAAACCTTATATTATTATACCAAGACCTCCCTTAATTTTTATCACAGAAATCAGCTCTTAATTATTTTTTGTGTTATTTAGATACACCCTGAATAGTTAAACGTTGTAAGCGAAGTAATTTGAATATACTTCAAAATTCTTCTCTCATTGTGTAAGTAAATATCAGAAAATCAAACCGCTCATAAAAACATAATTATTTTTTTTGTATAATACGCGTTTTCCTTGTTTCATTTGAATAAAACCCTTTTGATAGTAGGAAAATAACCGTTTTCGTTTTATAGCATGGACTACAAACCTGTAAGCGAATGCGTGACAGCCCCGCTTTCTATAATTACGTATTTAATTAAGTTACGATTCAGATAACTACAAAATACAGTCACGAAATCGCAAGCTCAGACTTTCTAATCACAATCATTTTCATAATTGTAGAAATCAAAATTGATATTCACCAGGTTTGAAAAACAACTTCAAGTTTTTTTTGTAGATTTTATAGAATCATATAGGAAATTATTTAGGCTGATAAGCCTTATTAGAGGAAGGGGTAGCATTTAAAATTTTGAAATTGGTTAATTGTTAATTGCTAGGAATCAGTATTTTGTGAGTTGCTCATTATTATTTGGTATATATATATATATATATATAAGATATTTTGAAAAAACGAAATTCTGTCGATTTAGTCAAATCCCTCTAGCTCCTTTGTTTTTGATTTTATAAAAAAAGTGTAAATATCAAATTTAAAATTGAAGGGAATTGTATCCCGAATATGATTGTCATGTCCTTGTTTGCGTGACAGCACTCGGTTTCGAGATATGACACAAACTTATCTTTTTTTGAATGGAAACCATAGTTGGCTATGAACACAAAAAATCAGATATTTTAGAGCTTTTCAAGGATATAATGCTCCATATAGTTATTCATAAAAATAACGGAGTTATTTTCACTTTTAATACAGTTAGCCAAGAAATAGATTGATTTACTAATAACTATTCCAGAAAACATTAAACGATTTTTTAATTAGGTGTATCAGATATAACGAAAAAACTAAATAAGTAGGTACTTACTAAAAACTTAAGAAATTAAGTACATAATAATTTATGTTCGAAAAATCCACCATTGTTATGAGAAAAAAATTGCATCTTTTTAATTTGACATTACCGCTTTCCTCACAGATCGCCTATCAATTTCTTCAATTGCTTGTAATACCGCCTCCCTTAGGTCACCAACTGTCTCATACTTTCTTTTGTATACTTTGTTTTTTAGCGCACCGCATAAATAGAAGTTTATAACTGCCAAATCGGGAGACCGGGTGGCCATTCGCGTGGGCATTTCTTCCTATCCAAGAGTTTGGATAGATATTATCTAAGTGTTGTCTTAATAATAACGAGTTATGAGTAGGTGCTCCATCATGTTGGAACCACTCAATTTCTAAACGAGTTCTCAAATTCAAGTTATGCAACATGTCTTGGAAAAGTGCATTGCAAGAAATGCAAATAACGCTCCCCAGTAAGTGACTACCACACCAAACATTAAAACCAAATTTTATCTGGGGTCGTCTTTGGTCTACATGGAAAGGGTTTTCTTTAGCCCAGACATTTTCATTGTGTCTATTGAAGTAACTCTAGTTTCATCTGACCATAACACGTTTAATGGAAACTATAAATTGTCAAGGCACATGTCTCTAAACCATGTACAATACAAAATACGTCGATGTTTGTCACCAGCATGCAAAGTTTGAGAAACTAAAAGTTTTTACGGATGGAACTTATGCGCTTTCAGTACCTTAACTACGAGTTGATGTAGATGAATTTTGCCAAAATATTTATTTGTGCTGCTTCGTTAATTTGATAACGTTCCTTTGGTGGTTTAGTAAAAGATCCATATCTGCATAAACTATCGTAAAGCCTCTTAAATGTACATAAAGCAGGTTGACGACGATTAAAATATATATGAAAGTATTTCTCAGCTGCACGAACTGACTTTTTATGGCATATGATATAACATTCCACCATATTCAGTTTTTCTTCGTTAGAATATTCCATTTTATCACGAAAACTTGTCAATATCAACTGTTAGTTCAGCACTACTAATGGAATTACTCTCAAATGAGGAAACGTCAAAGTGAAAACAATCTTTTTCATGGCTACCTACGTTAAAACTGAAAATAAGAGAGAAAATCATCCATAACTCCGTTATTCTTATGAATAACTATATCGAGTTTATATCGTTAAAAAGCTCTAAAAATGTCCGATTTTTTGAGGTCATAGCCAACTATGGTTTCCATTCAAAAACAGATAAGTTTGTGCCATATCTCATATCTCGAAAACGAGGGCTGTCACGCAAATGAGGACATGACAATCATATATATATATATATATATATATATATATATATATATATATATATATATATATATCAGTACTTATTTGGTGAAAAGAAAAACTTGTTATCGTACAATACTTTAACTTGACTAGCAAAATAGGCAAATAAAAAATTTACCAAATACATGCAAACTAAGTATAGAAATATAAAATGGGAAAATACTTACTATAATTTAGTCCTCAGAATTCATAAATCATTAAAGGATAAAAGATGAAATCAATTATAAATTTGGCGCAATTTATAATTGATTTCAATCAAATTATAATTTTTCAATTTCTTCACGATGCTATATTTATATTAGTTGAAATAGTAATTTATATCTCAGGGTCTTTTTTGCTTGGGTTCAAATCTTCAAATGTTAAATAAATAAATAAATTTTATATTTATCTTGTTTATCTTACAAGTATCTATTTCTTTTCAGGTTCACTTACACTTTTTAAAATTTTGAAATTCTATTTACACTTTTTCTACTTTTTAATTTTCAAATTACTGATAATCAAATTTCTAATATTTCAATTAAAATACAATTTATTTACATTTTCCACAATACAGTATTTATACAAGTTTTCCTTCAAAACAAAATAAATTTCCTGTCACTTAACTACTCTTAAATTGTTATAAAATTGTTTATCTATCTCTTGTTTTTTCCACTCTTGTCAATGCATCAGCCAATTTATTTTCTTTCCCCGCAATATGTTTTATTGTAAATGAATATTCCTGCATCAATAATGACCATCTATGTATTCTACTACTTCCAAATTTATTATTTAAAATATAAGTCAAAGCCGAATTATCTGTTTCTATATCAAATTAGTTACCTAATAAAATGAATATCATCTTCGTTACACAAAATATTATACTTAACAACTCCAACTCAGACACTGAATAATTTTTCTCATGTTTCTTAGTAATTCTTGATATAAAATATATAGGTAATTCTTTTCCCCCATATCTCTGTAATAACACTCCTGCCAGTCTTTCTTTGGATGCATCAGTTTGCAATATAAATTTCTCCTTATAATTTGGATGGTATATTTTAATTTCTTTTGCAAACATTTCTTTTAATTTATTAAACTCCTGTTCCTGTTCATCTCCCCAATTCCATTTCTGATTATTTCTTAGTAATTTTATTAAATTTAACTCTTTTCCCGTTATATCTGGTATTAATCTTTTAAAATATCCAATTAATCCTAAAAATCCTCTTAATTGTTTTAAATTTCCTGGCCTTGGATATTCCATAATGACCTTTATTTTCTCTTCAACCATTTCTACACTTTCTTTTGTAATTTTGAATCCTAAATATATAACTTCTTGTTGTACAAATAAACATTTTTCTAAATTAATCTTTAATCCTGTTGTATCCAATTCTTTTAAAATTATTTCTAAATGTTTTATATGATCCTCTTCATTTTTTGAAAATACTAGTAAATCATCTACATAATGTAGTATGAATTCATACTTATCAAATATATGATATAAAGCTCTTACTAATGCTGCACAAGCTTTTTTTTTTATCCGAAGAGGGGGGAAATACATTCCGTACTTAGCTAGCACGTGCTGGCCGTCGTGCGGGACTCCCGATACAATGAGTTCAAAGCAAGAGTAAATCGTTGCATTGAAACCAGTATACCGTATACCCGCTAAAACCCTAACCTCTTTCTCCTACAACCATGGTCCCTTGCGGCACTCTTATTCAATACTACTTCGCAAGGGTGGTTCATTGCAGATGTTTACTGCTCTTACATTGAAAGCCTCTAAAGCCTACTCCTCGAACGTATTGCGGAGTTCTTTGAGGATAGTCTCCGCGTAATCTGATACCAAGTTCCAGGCTTGGGGGCCCTTCAGCATGGCTTCCACTAATTGTTCTGGAACGATATTAGTCTCCAGAATCCTCTCCACTTCAGCACGTTGATCCTGAAACCGGGGGCAGGAGAAGAACACGTGTTCCGCGTCCTCTACCACGTCCGTACAGTGTGGGCAGTTTGGGGAGTTTGCCCTCCTGAACCTGTGCAGGTATGCTCGAAAGCATCCATGTCCAGTCAGGAGTTGAGTGATGTGAAACCCAACCTCCCCATGCTGGCGGTTGACCCAACGACTGATGTTATGTATCAATCGATATGTCCACCGGCCTTTAGTAGAGCTGTCCCACCTCTCCTGCCATTGCCCTAGACTCATGGCCCTTTCATCGCTGTTTCCTGTCCGCTGGTCTTTTTCTAACTTTCTGCGATAAAGCCGTCCCCTTTCTGCAGCCAGGATGTCGATTGGCAGGGTAGAGGCAATCACACTCACCGCCTCGTAAGACACTGTGCGGTAGGATGATGCCACTCGAATCGCTGAGAGCCGCTGGACTGATTTCATTTTCCGGCGGTACGATGGTAGCTCGAGCGATTTCTCCCATACCGGTGCCCCGTACAACAAAACAGAAGTAGTCACTGTTGCCAGTAGCTGTCTTCTTATCTGTCTAGGGCCTCCGACATTCGGCATTATTCTAGATAATGCCCCTTGTACCCCAGCTGCTTTCTTGCTGGCCGCGATTATGTGCTCTTTGAAGTTGAGCCGTGAGTCCAGGAGCACCCCCAAATAGCTGATGAAGGGCTGCGACTGTATGTAAATGTCGCCTATTTTGAGGGTTATGGTTTCCCTTGCCTTTCGACTGCTAACCAGGAGTGTTTCGGTCTTTTGCTCTGCTAAACTCAAGTCCGCTGAGAGCATCCAATGCTGAATTGTGGCTATGGCGAATGAGAAGGTTGTTTGTATCTCCTCTATGTGCTTGCGCACTATGATCAATGCCACATCATCGGCGAATGCCACTAGCCTGACGCCCTCGGGCAGACCGAGCAGGAGCAGGTCGTTGTACATTACGTTCCATAAGAGGGGACCCAGAACAGAGCCCTGAGGTACACCTCCTGTGATCTTATAGTCTACTTGCCCATTTTCAGTTTGGTACAACAAGATGCGGTCCTTAAAATACGCTGAAACCATTCTGCGCAAGTACTGAGGAACCTCCATCCTGGCAAGAGCCTCCAAAATGCGGTCCCAGCGGGCCGAGTTGAATTCGTTCTTGATATCCAGGGTGGCTATTAGACAGTACTTTTTCCCACCTCTTCTCCATCTCTTTCCCGAAATTGCCTCTCTGGCGATGTTGGAAACGAGTGTCACGGCATCGATGGTTGATCTCCCCTTTCTGAACCCGAATTGGTTGGTGGAAAGTTTCGGCTCAACGTAGGGCTCCAGCCTATCTGCTATTATTCTTTCAAGGAGTTTTCCCGCAGAGTCCAACATACAGAGGGGACGATATGATGACGGTTCGTCTGGAGGTTTCTTTCTCCCTTTAGGTAGGAGCACAAGCCTCTGCTTTTTCCACTTAGTTGGGAAAACCCCCTGCTTTAGGCAGGTCTCATACATGTGTAGAAACATGTCAGGCCTATTGGCTATGGCGCATTTTAGCGCGATGTTAGGTATGCCATCTGGACCGGGAGCCTTACCGTTTTGGAGCCGGTTGCACGCGCCCATCAGCTCATTCATAGTCACTGAAGGTATATCTTCGTCCCTCACCTGCCACGCAGGATAAGCGGGTAGCTCAGGCTTCGCAGGAAACAAGTGAGTGACAATGCGGTGCAATGATTCGGGGCAGTTCGTTGATGTCATGGGGGGGGGCCTTAATTTTATGCATTACGATTTTATACGGTTTTCCCCATGGATCTTGATCAACTTCGTCACACAACTCCTTCCAGTAGGATCTCTTGCTTGAGAGAATGGCTCTTCGTAGCTGTTGTCTTTTGATCTCATAGTCGAGCCTTAGTTCTTCTGTTGTGACCCTGTCGCGTCTCCGTGCTCGTTGATGCAGCCTTCGTGCTTTGAGACACTCTCGTCGGTGTTGTGAGATCGTGTCGTTCCACCAGTAAACTGGTGGGCGGCTGTTGTTCTGCCGTCTCCTTGGCATGGATGCATCGCAGGACTTGACAACGCTTGTCATTACCTCTTTGGCAGTGGCTTCTGCGCTTGTTGCTATTGACAATGGTTCCTGCTCCATAACCAAGACGAATGAATCAGCATCGAAAGCATTTTTGTTCCAACCGACTGGCTGTGACCTCGCACGACTGGCACACAATCTTCTTCGTTTGGGAGTGGTGTTGATTTCCCAAATAATAGCTTGGTGGTCGCTATTAGTAAACTCTTCATCGACCCGCCACTCGCAGCCCCCTTTAATTAGGTTGCTGCTAACGAATGTCACGTCGATAATAGAGCTGCACAAGCTGATTGTATCCCAAAAGGTACTACTCAAAATCTATACACCACCCCATCTATTTGAAAACCTGTATAGTCTCTGGATGTCTCCTCTAAAAGTATCAACCAAAAACTATGTTTGAGATCTATTTTTGAGAAAATTTTTGCATTTGTTATCCGATTGAAAATCGTATCTATTGTTAAAGGAGCTCCATATTGAGGTATACTATATTTATTCAAATTTCTTGCATCTAAACAAAGCCTAATTTTTCCATTCCCTTTTCTAACTACAACCATGGGATTTATAAAACATGAATTTGATTTTTCAATAATTTTATCATCTATCATTTTATTAATTTCCTGATTTACTTCTTCTCTAAATTTAAATGGTATTGGATAGGTTTTTGCTTTAAAATTTTGGATTCCCTTGACTTCTATTTTATGACTAAAATTAGTAGCAATTCTATTTTCTCTATTTATTAATCTTTCATATTTACTGATAATACCTATTATTTCATCTTCATAATTTGCATGACATTTTAATACCTTTCTTATATCACTCATAACCATGTTATCATTCTTACCTTGTTGTTTATTTGTTGAAATGGGTTCCTTTACACATTCTGGTTCTTGCTTGAAATAATTCATTTTTAACTCCTTACTTTCTTCCAATTCTTGATCATCTTCCACCATGAATTTTATTCCATAATCATGAATTACCATCTCTTGCCTTTCCATATTAATCTTGACTTCATATTTTCTCAACATGTCCATGCCCATTATCGCATCATATACCAAGTATTTTACAATCAAAAATGAAAGTTTTATTATTTTTTCCCCAAAAAAATATATATAATAATTTTTTATTGTTAGCTGATAAAATATTAATCCTATCCGTTTTAATTATTTCATTCTCTGATATACCTAACGTTTTAATCATGTTTTCATTTATCATAGTCCCTTCTGCTCCAGTATCTATCATAATTTTCAAAATTTCATTATTCACAATCAGATTTATAAATATTAAATCATAATTTAAATTTTCTATTAATTTATCTTCAAATTTTATAATTTCCCTTGGATGCTGATATTTACATGTTTAGAGCTTTACTTATTTTTGTATTTTTATGTTAAATTTTTTTTTATAGAACCTTTTTAAAAATCCTGATCTGATTTACTTGTACTCGCTTTACATTCCCTTGACTGACTTCTTTCCCTGGTATTTCTATCACAACTTGTAGTATTCTTCCTTATAATGTGTTTTCCTTTATCTTGTCTTTGTTCATCCTTTTCATAAATTTCTTCTTGACTTCTTACCTGTCTTAAATTATTTGATCTTCTATGATCTAGATTAAACTCTTTATTATAACTACCATATTTTCTGTTCTCATTCTGTCCCTGATATCTGTTATTCCAATTCTTATTCCCATTACTATTTTGATTCTGATAGTTCCTATTAAAATTTTGATTAGTATTTTCTCCATACCTTCTATTTTACCATGTTCTTCTGAAATCTTCTTGTCCTCAATTTTGCCAATTTGTATTCTGATTATTAAAATTTTTCATCTCTTGTGTCTGTTGTATTCTTTGTAGATAATTCCTAAATGCATCAATTGTTATAATATTTTGGATTGCGATTGTATCAGCCATTCCATTATCAAAATGTCTTGATATATACAGTACTATCTCTTCTTCTCTTAATTTTGGTTTCATGTACCTTGCAGTAGTTATTAATTTCATTGCATAATCCAAAATATTTGATTTTCCTGGACGGTATTTCCCAAAATATAACTTTTCCCTGAATCTCGATTGATTAATTTCACCCCAATAATACGATATAAATTGTTTTTCCAGTTCCTGCCGTGAATGTATATCATTTTCTACTGAAGCGAACCTTATTGCTGCTCCGTCTATGAAACATGGTCTGACTCTCATTTTAATCTCAATATCCTTTTCCCATTGCATTTACGTCTTCAATGATTGTATAAATACACATGGATGTAAATTTCCTATTCTTCCATCAAATTTCACTTCAGTATCAAAATTTGATACTCTTTCTATTATCTGTGGAATTCTGTTTTCTTCTAATTTCTTGATTTGCTCTTCATATCTTTTTTAAGCTCTTTTTCAGTTTTCTCCAACCTGTTGTCCTTCGTTTCTTCATATTTCATCATAGTCTCATCCCATTTTCCCCCAATATTTTATATTTTTACTTCATTTGTCCCTATTCTCTCTTCTACTCCTTTTATTTTCTTACTAACTTGTTCCTCTACCTTCTTTATTTGTGCCTGTCTCTTTGTTCTTTCTTCCTCCAAAGCTGCACCAACTTTCTCCCAGTTGATGAATTCCCGGAAACCACCTAAAACGTTTAGTGCTCGCGAAAACTTAAAAACAAATGTAGTGAATCTCTACGGGGAGAATACTTTTCATTTGTGTAAAACATTTGAAAAATTACGCGCGAAAAGAAGCAAACTTTTGTGCAATCTACATTTTTTACAACGATGCCAAGATGAAGGAGTTATTCCGAAAAACCTGACGATAAAGTTCTGGAAGAACAACAGAAAAACACAGAATATGTTATGGAAAGCTAGTTATCCACCTACAGGTAAGCAAGACACTCCACCCAATAATATGGGATAAATTCGATGAGATTAGTGAATTTAGGGCCGAAACGAATGCAGAGTTGACAACAATGCAACAACAGACAAAATTTAACAAATTGAATCTCCAACAGAAGCCCAAAAACGAATTTTTCTCGGAAAATAACGGTCACATTCTAAACACACGACAATTGGAAACGAATAAAAACGTTTATAACTTATCTTCGGTCCAATTGAACTCTTCCTCGATTGGCGTGTTGGCTAAGGGATGCAATTACGCTATTGCTCGCTCTCACATACCAACAGAGAGCATAATATGTGGCGTGGAAACAGCAGTTTCAAAATTAGATGCGAACACCGCTGAAATAATTAGACAAGATGTGTCACATGTTCTAAGAAAGTCTAATCCACCCAAAAGGAACCTATCTACAGAAGAAAATGAGGCCTTGAAACAGCTTCGCCTCAACAAGGAGATTGTCATTCTACCTGCTGATAAAGGAAATGTGACTGTAATTTTAGATACCGCGGATTATTCAAACAAAATTCAAACATTGCTACAAGATCCAGCATATAAACTACCCGGAAACTACCTAAAACATTTAGTGCCCGCGAAAACTTAAAAACAAATATATATATATATATATATATATATATATATATATATATATGAGCAATATTCCTATATTTCTACTTTTAAAGGAATTTTGTAGGGGTGGGTCCTCGGATTTTCTTCAAATTTTAGTATGTTACTGAACCTATTGAAAAAACGTTAGCCTGAAAGTTACAGCCCTCTAGAGACCTTAGGGCCCTAGATAGGGCCCGTCAAAGGCACAAAAAGGCCGTTTTTACCCTATATTTGACAGGCTGTATCTCGGAGCCCAGTTAAACGATTTTAACTCAGCAAACGTCATTTCTTTTATAATTTTAAGTAGTTTTTTCAGTAAAAAGTTCAAGTCTCTAGTTAATAACGCTGATTTTTGGGAGCATTTTAAGTAAAGTTAAAAATTTCAAAAAAAGTCATTTTCAAAAGTTCGCCAAAAATCTAATTTTAATCCGATTTTAGTTTTCTCGGTGGCATTTAAAGAATTTTAAAAAACACCTTCAAAATGAGATGTGGTGCGTTAAAATCCGTTCAGTAGATTCGGAGATAAAGCGGATTGAAAATGGTCATTTTTGTAAATATCGCGTTTTACGAATTTCAAAGTATTTTTATAAAAATAATAACGTCCTATTGGAGATATTCTTGGCCTGAGCCTCTGTCTACCTCATTTAACCCTCTAAAAAATGAGTATTTTGCTACTGAAGTGAGCCAATTTAATAAAAACTTACGGCTTATTTCTATCAATCAGAGGCCTGAAGACATTTAGATATTACAGATTATAAAAGAAGAGATTAAAACCTTTGATTTGACGGTTCCTACAAACATCTAGGTAGCCTAGAACAGTTATGATAATTCAAAGGCTTAACTAAAATCAAAGTATCAATTCTGAAAACGCTAATTCTACCTAATTGTGAAGTTACTTCTCAGAATCTTCTATCTCCGTTCTAGACAACCTAGAACTTTGTTTACTCTTTCAAGTTACAAATATTTTGATGTAATTTACTAATCTTTTACAGTTTTGCATTATATGTTTGGAAACTTAGAGCTCACGCTTTATACTGTAGAAATTTTTGTTTGAATGGCATTGATTCCAATTAATTAGAATTAATCAATCCATTAGATTTTTTGTACGATTACATTGACCCTGTATGGAAAAATGTATGACTTAAAAAAAGTCAAAATATTGGGAAAAGTAAAAGTATAAAGGGATTCAAACAGTAAATTAAAAATAAAATGAAAATATATTTTAACAAAATTTAAAATAAAATACCATATAAAAAATTAATAAAGGTAACGCAGAAAAACCTCTACCTCTTCAGTTTTAAGATCCATTTTCAATTTACTTTTAAAAATGTCTTTATATTTTTACTTTACTCCTTTTTAAGTTACATTACTCACTTTTGCTCCAAAAATAATGTTTATTTTAAGTTAATAATATAACGCAGTATTGAGGTTATGGGTACTATCATGGTATCTTAGTTGCTTGTAACAACAACTGAATCTTTGTCACTTTAAGGGAGTTCAAGAATTGTAACATAGGAATTTTGCTAATGGTTGTTAAGGAAATTAAGGCACAATAGATGTTTCTCGTATTGAACTATTTACAAATGAAGCATTATTTAACGGAACATGTATAATGAATTTTCCAGATGTAAACCAATTTTTCACCGACTTCCAAAAAGAAAAGGTTGTCAATTCGTCGGCATCTTTTTTTTATGTATGTTCAGTGATTATTGAAAAACGGCTTGGGCAAAATTGTGATGATTAAAATGCCACTGTATTAAGGAATATTATAGTAAAACAGCTCAATCAATTTGAATATTTTAAATTATATTCTACGAGATATTCCAGCTTATAATTTTCTATAACGTGAAAATCGAAAAAATGTGTGAATTAACGGTAAACAACAGTGTAAATGTCAAATATCTAGCTTAAATGTCAAAATATACCATAAAAGTATATCGTACACGGTGTATGTAACGGTTTTCATTTTAAGAGGCTTACAGTCGAGTGAAACGGCAAAAAAATTCCAATAGTTTTGTTATGTCAGAGATCTTTTCTATACGGTATACCGCCGTAGATGTGTGTGTGTGTGTGTGCATCGAAATTCAAGCAGCAAGCAATGTGTGTAGTTGAAATATAAGGTGAAGTAAAATTACAGTTATACAGGTGGGCTCAAAAAAACCTTACAAATTAATGTGATATTGGGTGGTCCATAAGCATATATAAGATGGTTGAAATATAAGGTGAAGTAGAAGGTTATACAGGGTGGTTCAAAAAACGTTGTATTGGATGGAGCATAAGTTGTTGTGTACATAAGGTGGTTGAAATAAGAGTGGAGAAAAACTATAGTTATACAGAATGGATCAAAAAAAGTTTAAAAAAATGTTAAATAAGCATATGCAGTAAGGATATTTGGGTTAAAGTGCGGAAGGTTCAAAAGTTGCATATACAAGATGGTTGAAATATAAGGAAGAGTAGAATTATAGTTATACAGGGTGGTAAAAATTATTAGTGTGGAACATAAGTAGTTGCTTATACAAGGTGGTTGAAGGAAGGGTGAAGTAAAATTACAGTTATTCAGGGTGCATCAAGAATTTATTATATAAGCATAAGTAGTAGGATATTTGAATTATAGGGCAGGACATAATATAGAGATGGGTTCAAAAACATTTAGAAGCAATTGTGCAATTGTGGTTCAAAATGTGAAATTTTTTTTATATGGGCTAGACCATGAGCAGTTGCATAAATAGTATACTTGACATATGGAGCGAAGTAAAATTATAGGAATACAGAAAAGAAAAATAGAAAGTCAATGGGGTAGAAAGGATTAATACTTATACAGAACGGTTGCAACATGTATGGAATTAAATTATAGTTGTATAGGGTGGTCCAGAAAATGATAGACTAATAATTTATATTGGGTGACCAATACACAAATACATATACAGGATTGTTGCATTATAGGGCGAATTAAAGTAATATTTATAGAAAGTGGTCCAAATAATAAAACAAATAAAAAAGTTATAAACTTGCAAAATGTACAAAAAAATACAAATTAGAGAGAGAGGGAGAGAAAGAGAGAGACACACACAGAGAGAGAGAGAGAGAGAGAGAGAGAAATACGCTAAAATAATCAATAGAATTTCACCTTAAATCAGATAAAGTCTGTTCTTTTTTAAATATAAATTATCCATCAACAAATGGGCTGGTATTATCAATAACGTATAATTAGATCTGTAATTTTAGGTACTAGGCTCAACAAAGAATCCTGTTTAAATTCGAGATCTCTTGGAGGTCTTCTTGTTCGGCCACCTAGTTCGTCTGACATAAGCCATTTGGATTTTCAGAGGGAATTCGGAGAAAAGGCATAATAAAATCACCTATTCACACAAGAGAAGAACTCACTAATGTAAAAAATACATGAAGAATTCCGAAGAATGAATGATAATTACCACGTTTGTAACCGAGTGCGAAAGTCCTTCAATGTCTTAGAAATTTGTGGTATAATAACGGTTATAAAAAATGTACATATGTTCAAGAAATTCATTTTGTTAGTTTTCTCTAAAACGACTTGATTTATTTGACATAGGTTTGAACATGAACTTCTTATTCTTATTTTTGATGACAAATGTACAGTATGGGAGCCTGATTTTTTAAAACAATATATAAACCCCGGAATGAAGCTAGAAATTTAAGTAAATAAGAAAAACATGTCATACTAAATTATCAAAATCGTAAATAATTAACAGTGGGACGGCACTCTTTAATATCAAGGAACAAAATTCGTATCTACAAAACAACTAATTCGGTTCGTAAACACCACTCCATTTAGCGTTATCTCACTTCGTTACATTATAATTTTCCCTCTCATTAACTACCCCATATATCAAGAGAAAGAGACACGAATTTTCGTTCTCTCTGGCTTTGTCTGAGAGATTCGGGTAAATTATTATCAAATACAGGGTGATTTGCCAAACCTTTGGGACGAATTGCTTACCGTAAGTAATTTGTAAGAGATTTTAGTGAATTAGTCTGTTTGTAATAAATTGTATTTGCTATAATGATTTAAATATTATTTGATGATTCAGAAGAGTGGAAGCAAAATCTGCATTTATTACCAACAGATTGCGTTTAGGAATAAAAAATATGATTTGTAAGTGACAGAATGGTCTCACCTTAATAAAACAAAGTACAAGAACTACAACTATTTGCACTATATGCTTTGGTTGAAAAACACCAGAAAAAAGAGTGGAGAGGAAACTTGTAATGAAGATGTGAAACTGTGCTACGCTATCTATAACATGACTTGAGCACCATAATTACCTGATGGTATCAAAGATGTATCAACGATGGAAACGATTAAAACCGCACGAATAAATAAATGGTTTACAAGACATATCTTTTAAACTATACGGGATGCATGATCTACATAAAACCATAATGAAGCATCTGCTTGGGAAAAATGCAGAAACAGAAATTGGATCAGAGTGGTCAAACCTAAGGCACAAAGTAAAAAACTTAAGCAAATGTTATTATAAGAAACAAAAAGAGCCTCAGAAAGTTTACATATCTAAAAACCTGGAATGAAGAAATAGGAAAGGCTTTAACAGAAAATCTATTAAGAAAATGTTATATAGTTAATAGCTTCCAGCACGAAACCCTAAAATAGACATAAACACACACGTAATCATGGGATCAAGTTACAAGAGGGATAACTATTCACGGCGGAGAAAGAGTTGCATTCAAGTTAATAAACACCCTAAACAAATTTGTGAACGCGAGATGTAAAGATCGACATCTAGTTTTTTTGGGGAAAGTAGCACACAGAGGTTCCCAATCTGGAGCCGTTTCATGTAATTACTGTTATCCCGTAACTCCTAGGTTAGAATGTCACTATACAATTTTCAGGTTAACTTCACCTGTCAAAGATATTATATACTCTCTTCGAGGTATAATTCTTTTGTACTCACAACAATATATACAACATATATTTCTTCTGCCCAGGGAGGGAACCTTCATCAGTTGCGCCTCTCACAAGAGAATGTCCTCTCGAACACTTTTTTATGTATTTAATACATACATACATTAGTAAAATTATGTTCGCGAGATGTAAGGACCGATTTTTGGGGAAACTAGCAGACAGAGGTTCCGAATCTGGAGCCGTTCCATGTAATTACTGTTCTTTCTGACCAGAAACAATATATGTTGTATATATTGTCTTGCGTACAAAAGAATGACACCTCGAAGACAGTATACCCTAAATAAATACGACAACATTAATAAAATATAGAATTACTGAAACAATAGAGCATAAAATGTTATTTCACAATAGAATAGACTAGAAACTAGACGTGGATAGTGGAGGGTACTTTACTTGAGGCAGATAGAGAAGCTTTAGGAATAGAGAACAATTCTCACAAGAGCTGAAGGATCTGAATAAAAAAGAGAAAATCTTCCGTGAAATGGTTAGCCAATTTTTATTTCAATTTTTAGCAACAAGTAAACAATATCAAAACCTAAGAAAATAGGTAAAGCAAAAGGCGAAGAACGAAAAAGAATAACACTGGATTAGACCATTTAGAGACGTAGACAACACTTTACTATATAACAGATCTGTAGAAGAATAGCGGTAATATCATCCCTAATTACATTAATTGCAAGAACGATCAAGAAAAAAATAGAACAGGAGGGTGTAATTCTTGGAGAAGAACACCCATTCTGAAAGGAAAGATTATGTTTAGATAATATTCACTGCATTAGACAATTAACAGAGAAAACTAGAGAGAGCAATAGAAATACATATAACATATAAACCAGGAAAAGGCATATGATAATGTACCAAGATGTAAGGTCTGGCAAGCAATGCGAAGAGTGAATATAAGAGAAAAATGCATTAATATAATTAAGAAAACGTATAAAAACGAGGCCAAAAGGAAACATACGAAACCCATCATAACAGATAAGGGTTTAAGACAAGTATATATTTTACCACATTTGCTTTTTAATATATACATTGATTAATGTCTGTAAACCCGGTACCGTCAACGTTCGGATATAGGATTTAAAGTAGACAAACATACAATGCATTCCCTATTCGCCGATTATGGAGTGGTATTCGCCCAAGATCAAGAAGACACAGAATTTATGTTGAAAAATATACGAGAGGTATATTACAAATCGGGTCTGAAGATCAACTTCCAAATACTGTAGTATGTCTTAGCCATATAGACCATATAGGCCAAGACATACTACTGCCACATACGAGGTAGGTTTGGGGAAAATGGCGTCAAAAAATCTATATGTTATGCTATAGACTGAGGACCTAAGCCAGGATACAAAAACACAGTACAATGGAGCAACATAATGTTGTCGAAAATATAGTTCTCGATCATGCAGAGATGTGATCAATAACAACAGCAGATGAAAATAAGACAAGAACCATAGAACTAGACTAAAAAAGAGATGTTTACGGGTTACAAAGGCAGGACAAATTAAGATACAAAATATCTAACAGAGAAAAGAATAAATCAGTCTAAAACAGACCCTGCAATGGTAAGAACATGTTACAAAATGTCTGAGAACAAATGACCAAAAAAAATACAGAATAGTCGCTAAAGAGGCTACTTTAGCTTGGGGAAAAACATAAAAAACACGATAGCTGAAAAGAGACAACAGTATAGCATCCCCCCAGGCTTAAATGTAGATATGTGAACCCCTCATATTACATCTAAAATTCAAACACTTTTAAAACACAATAGTGAAGGAAGTAAAGGTCCCCAAAGGCTCGCCCTAAATCTACTACAATTTAGAAAAAAGTGTAGTATGTTTTAACCCAGAGTACATAGCGTATCCAACTTGATGACAGAACATCTGATACATGAAAAACAAATTACGTTAAACCGTAGACCGTGTATTTACCATATAAAAAAATCATAACAAAATGCAATGAGTTCATAGATTAATACCTTAATAGATTTTAAAAAAGGATTTGATAATGTCAACCAAAATCTGCCAGGTGAAAATAATTCAAAAATCCATATAATTTTTTTAATAAGAGCCATTTTGTAGTCAAAAAAGAGAATTTTACAAATTTCGCACCCATTATTGCACTCACAAACAGACAATCTGACCAAAAAGATATTGCAGCGTGCGGTAAGTTAGATGTTCCCAATGAATATGACGGCTGAAGGAATTCATCGTTTTCGCATGGTGTTTGTTTTATTCAAGTTCTCATAGCTTATTTGCAAATGTGCAGTTTTCGTGTAACTTTTACTGATAGTGAAATAATCAATCGTGCTGTTTGGTTTAATTTTTCTGTAGAAATTAATAACTTTGACATATGTTTTAACAAATGTAATTCTCGACAAAACAATTCTAATTACTGAATTATTCAAGAAAACATACCGAGTTCATTTTTTCTTAGCAGACCTTATTTCTTCAGGTATTTATGTACTACTTCAGAGCGCGATGTTGTCGCATTGAAAATAACTTACTTACGTTTTGTTTTTAGATTTCCTAGGTCAATAAGGCCTATAGATCATAATATATGCACTCAAACTATTTACACCCTGTATAAAGGCACCAACTCCAAAATAGATATGAAAGGCAGAATTACAGAAACAGGGGTGGAAGTGAAGCCTACTGTATGTTTGCAACTTTATTTAACATACAAAAATTTCCTACAGTTTAACAATAACAGACTAGTTAATACACTGCTATATGCAGACCAAAAATATATTCTAGGGGATTGGGGGGGTTAAAGGGTTCATTTTGACCAAATTGGGGAAGATCGCCTACAAATAAAAATATACAATTGCATACTTAAGGAACGAAGTATACGCAGCATGCCAACCAAAACAGTTAATACTTGAATTGAACAAGAAAACCATTCATTTAATAATATGGCTGCCAAAAGACTTATTGATGCAATACACCACATGTCTTATTATACCGTGGCATTCTCTAAAGCGCGAGGTGTGTACCAAACTTCGTCCTTCAAATTTACTGTTATGTAAATATTATTCGTCTTGGTCGTTGTCCAACTCTTAGAAACCTTCTGAATTGATTAAAAGTAGACCGGGTAAACTGACTTCTAACAATATAAATAGTCTTGTTCACCACTGATAGGTCTGTCAATGATTTCTTCAGTATATTTCTCTAATTAAGTGGTTTTAGTAGACAGTCTTTGGGGTTTAAGAATACTGTGGCTTACATCTTCATTGTCAAGTTGTTTCAATTTGTCACTCTTACAATATCCTTATACGTATCTCCAGACTCTAATTATGAAATGATTGTTTTAATTTGTATACTTTTGGATATTGCTATTAAATAAAACCATTTATATAGTTATGTAAATTGGCTACATTAACTTCGAAGACTCATGGGAAAAGTATCGCGGATTCCAAACCGGAATAAATAAAAAATAGTTTTCAGATTTAAATCATAGCGGCCTAACCAGGAACTCGGCGGGTATAGTCGGGTATACCTTGTCATGATTCTCCACAAAACTATACAGATTGATCCAACAGACGCATCAACCATCGACTAGTATAGAAATCAACCATAGCCTGTCTAGAGCTAGCATACATGCACAACATAGTCAACTCAGTCACCGCACAACTACATCATTTTTACTTAATATTATCTGCAAGAAATCACCTGTGAAGTCAAAATAAACTTGACAATAACAAGCTTTAATGATTTTTTAAAACTAGCTAAATAAAAATTTAAACTGTGAGGAACATTATTTCGTCACATAAGAATGTTCTATAAATTATTTTAAAGAGACTCCCAAATTTTTAATTGGTCCAGCATCAACGTCGTTTATAATACCGTTATATAAGTTGGATAGTATTTTGATAACTACCCTGAATATGCTAGACTATATATTTCATCATAACTTAGTATAAATTCAAAAATTCAAAACCCAAATGTTCAACTATATCACCCAGTACATAAGTACAACGTTCCATATGCCTCTTTTGGCGTCGATAATTAACTCTCTCTTATTACTTTATTGGTTTGTGCCTGTCTATTTGGCCCTTCTCTTTTTTAATCAGACTGTTTCCAGACCGCCCAACAATTCTAATTGCCCTTTTATTGCCGGCGGTCCATTCGCTTCATCTGATAGAAATTTAACCAAACCATCGCTCCGATGAACTCTACCCTCAATACACCCTGCTCCCCACTTCGGCTTCACTGAATGCGTTTTAATTCGAATTTCTTTTCGTTCTTTTTCCCTACCGCAAATCCCTACTTCATTTCGTTCCCTTTCTTAGGTGCTGTAAACTTGGATTGTTTCCCAAAAATGTTTTAATCAATTTCTTATATTTCGAGTTGCTATTATAACAATTATACACTAAAATTCTTATTCACTAACTTAATTCGAATTTCTCCGTCTATTTCACTATTTCCTGTATTCCAATTTCACAACAATCAGCTCTATATGATTTTCTTGCGGTTTCACATTCTTTCAGTGAAAAAAACCCATCACAATTAATTCACTTAATTACTCCTGCCATTAAATTCAGTGCTTACAATCAAATCCTATTCACATTTCGTAGTTGATAATTTTCAGTTATTTTATTTTAGTTTATTCAATTGTATATGTATTTTTTCAAAATGTATTTGAATTATTGTCTCTAAACCTTTTTATTTTGATTTTCAAATCATATCACTCGGTCTGAGCTATGACCACTTGCTACATAACCCATTTTTTAAATTAATTATTTCAATAGGCAACTGCGTTAGATTTTAATGAACTATATTTAATTCTATCACCACAATAATCTAAAAATCGTAATATTTAATTTTACCATCTTCAAATAATTTCACGCATATATCTTGTTGGTTTTATTGAATTTTTTGAATCTTGAAAACCTCGTAGTTCTAAACAAATTTGTTATAACTAGTGGTCGCCCAGTGATCGAAATTCGACCCTATTTCATGAAATTGTTAAAAGTATATTTTTATAAGAAACAGAGTTGTGGAGAAATCGGAGTAGTCGATGTAATAGCCAAAATTGTTCACTTATATTGACAAAATCTATTGCAATAAAAAAAAATTTAATCAAATATCAGTACTCGAAATATTTTTGACAAATGAATGACCCCCAAATTTTTGGCTGGAACCGCTCCTTGCAAAATATTAGATATAATAATTGGAAAATTGTTCTTTGCAACCTAAAAATTTTCATCATTTGCGGTTTCAATCAAGTTCAGGAATATTAAAGAATAGGGAAGATCAACAACCCTAGGATAACTTAAATATTTAATACATTCTCTATTGTCCGCTGTCTGACAATTTTTTACACAACACGTTCAGGAAGTTTGAAGACGCGAGAGGTAAGACCGACAAGTAGGATTTTCGAGAGAATTAGTACACAGACGTTCCGAATCTGGAGCCGTTCCGTGTAATTGCTGTTCTCTCTCAACTCCTAGCACAGAATGTCACGATAAAATTTTTCAGGTTACTTCACCTGTCAGAGATATTGAATACTCTCTTCGAGGTGTCATTCCTTTGTACGCAAGACAATATATAATATATATCAATATCAATATAATACATATTGTTTCTGGTTAGGGAACCTTCATCAGTTGCGCTTCCCACAATTGAATGTCCTCTCGAACACTTCTTTATACATTTGATGCATTTCGTTAAATTTGAAGACGCGAGATGTAGGACCGATATCTAGGATTTTCGAGAGAATCAGTACACAGAGGTTCCGAATCTGGAGCCGTTCCGTGTAATTGCTGTTCTCTCTCAACTCCTAGGACAGAATGTCACGATAAAATTTTTCAGGTTACTTCACCTGTCAGAGATATTGAATACTCTTTCGAGGTGTCATTCCTTTGTACACAAGACAATATATATTATATATCAATATAATACATATTGTTTCTGATTAGGGAACCTTCATCAGTTGCGCTTATCACAATTGAATGTCCTCTCGAACACTTCTTTATGCATTTGATGCATTTCGTTAAATTTGAAGACGCGAGATGTAAGACCAACATATAGGATTTTCGAGAGAATCAGTACACAGAGGTTCCGAATCTGGAGCCGTTCCGTGTAATTGCTGTTCTCTCTCAACTCCTAGGACAGAATGTCACGATAAAAATTTTCAGGTTACTTCACCTGTCAGAGATATTGAATACTCTCTTCGAGGTGTCATTCCTCTGTACGCAAGACAATATATATTATATATCAATATCAATATAATACATATTGTTTCTGGTTAAGGAATCTTCATCAGTTGCGCTTCCCACAATTGAATGCCCTCTTGAACACTTCTTTATGCATTTGATGCATTTCGTTAAATTTGAAGCCGCGAGATGTAAGACCGACATTTAGGATTTTCGAGAGAATCAGTACACAGAGGTTACGAATCTGGAGCCGTTCCGTGTAATTGCTGCTCTCTCTACTCCTAGGACAGAATGTCTCGATAAAATTTTTCAGGTTACTTCACCTGTCAGAGATATTGAATACTCTCTTCGAGGTGTCATTCCTTTGTAAGCAAGACAATATATATTATATATCAATATCAATATAATACATATTGTTTCTGGTTAGGGAACCTTCATCTGTGTACTGATTCTCTCGAAACTCCTAGATGTCGGTCTTACATCTCGCGTCTTCAAATTTAACGAAATGCATCAAATGCATAAAGAAGTGTTCGAGAGGACATTCAATTGTGGGAAGCGCAACTGATGAAGGTTCCCTAACCAGAAACAATATGTATTATATTGATATTGATATATAATATATATTGTCTTGCGTACAAAGGAATGACACCTCGAAGAGAGTACCTTCAGGAAGGTTGTGATAATAATATATTAATCAAATAATTAAATTCACATTATTCACATTAAAAACAGAATATTTAATATAAAAGTTACTGCAACGCATCCGAAAAATAAATACTGATCTAATACATTGACTATTTTACCACTAAACACTAACAACGCTTGTGTACCACTTCCAGAAGTAAATGCTCTAAGAATATAACAGCATCTAACGATCGCTCCCTCTATATGTAATTACTCAATGTTTTGAGTTTTGGCAGTCTGGAGGAGGCGGCACTGTCAGCTGTTTGGCGTTAAAAGTATGGACGTAAATAATATATTTTTATTATATTTTATTTAATGAATGAACCAATATTATAAATTTATATTAGCATTCTGCACTGAAGGTCGTCACTAGCTACTTAACAAAACAAAAATGAAGAAAAACGGTTGAGAGACAGACGAGAAAATGGTACCTAATCGTTTTGTCTTTGCCTATTTATATATAGATTGTAACTGTTAAGTATGTACATCAAACGCTTGCGAGATGCAATTCAGAATAAATCCAATTGAAACAATCTTAAAATTGTCAATAGTAGGAACGTAGGAAGCCATTCTAAAATTTTTAACCAAAATTTGTACACTTTGGATACCACCTTGTATTTTTGTTTTGAACTGTACTTCATCTTGTGCTTTGCTTTGAACAGAATCGGTATCATCTACTTATTATTCAATACTACGCTTTGAACTTTATTTCATCATTTATTTTACGAAAATCTGGAGCGATATCAGTACTAAAGGTTCCTTTACAAAACCAGTCAATTTTGAGGTTAGTTCATATCCATCCAGGTCTACCAGAGGATATTAAAGACCAATTAGCTACAACAAGTTTTATAGATTGTAACAGAGAAATTGGAGACTAAGTTGTAGAGGGTATCGTGTACAAACCAAACAAACTAGTAGTTTCACTCAGTCAGGAAGAACCCAAGATAAACATATACCTGGAAATTACTGGGTAACATCACAAACTTGAATAAAACCCGACTTAGGAGTCTGTAATGGCTCATTTCCCGAAATCTTCTACATATCGTTTTTCAATTCCCATTTAAATATCTTTAAGAGAAGCAAAACAAGCTAGTTATTTGAACATTGTTGATGAGTCTGAAAAATAGTATCGTATTTAAGAACAAAACGATACGTTTACTAACAGCAAATATTTATTATAAGTTCTTTACCAGAGAAGAATATTCAATTATTAGTTATAATCATGATGGCCTTGAAATTCATTTTAAATGAAAAGCTTCCAAAACAGACACTATAGTTATGGGTAAATCGTATCAAAAATTAATGTTACAGTATTACTATGAAGTAATTTTTAAATTACTGCAAAATAAACAGTTATTGTTAGAAAACCCATCAATAATAAAATTTGTATAATGTAATAATGAACTATGATTTGTTAGCATTAACATTTTCAAACACAACTATTAGTAAATTCGTTACACCATCGTATACTCAAAATAATTATTCTGAAATGTTCCTTTGTGCACTACCCTGGCATCTCTCGGTCGAAATGATATTTAGCGATTTATATGAGAATCGATTTTGTATGAAGGTTCTGAGCCTTTCTGATAGATGGCAACATGTAATCGACTAAATTTACGAATCAAATTTTAAACTGACATGCACTGAATAGAGAACATATAGAATAAAATCATTGTTTAATATTTTATAAATAAAAACTATAGGAAACAATAAAGCCTAAGTAAATAACAGATATAAAACAATAATTCATTAACACAATGATTCAAAGTACTTCTGCAACAGAAACTCCAACTAAATACAGCTAAGCAGAATTTGATATAGACTAAAATATCGCTAGGACATTTTTGACATTTTCTAAAGAGTCCAAATAAAAGACAACTAAAAAGAACTTTATTACCTTGCTTTTAGTAATTAGTTAATATAATGCAAAATAAAGCCAACAAATCCAAAGAGAGCAATTAAGTCAAAAAAAGAAATATAATCAATTAAAAATTCTAAAACATTAAAAGAGAACTGAACTTAATTCAAGCGATGGAAGTCTCAAATGAAAATATAAGAGATATTCAATAAGATAAAATAAAAAATTAAATAACCCCTGAAATCCTCTAAAAACTAATATTCCGGGTTTGTTAAGTTTGGAATTGAATACCAGAGATTAGTATTCATTTTTCTAGATCGAGAAGGTCCAGTATTTAGGTGCCACCTCTAGCATGGGCCCACTCAAACACACACAAAAAATTATCAAAATTGGTACAGCGGTTTGGATGCTCAAAAATATATATTCCTAGAATCCGATCGTAGCGCCATTTACCATACTTCATTATAAATCCAAATCATCCAGAGACTCACTCGTCGGGATATAAGTACTCGTAAGTAAGATTAATGCCTTTATTCGTTAAAGAAAGGGATCAATCTAACAATTCATATTCCTCTATCACCTCTATAATACGTCTAAATACTAGTATTGCGTTCACTTAAAGGAAGAAGTTATCGGTAGTTACATAGTACGTTTTGTAGTTACATACTAGTACAGCGTACTCATATTCCGAATCGTGACATTTAGGCACTACATACTAGTCAAAAGTATTCATATTCCTTCAAAATTACATACTAGTCCATATTCTTTTTCATACCTACTTTACTGTTGGATTTCCTTACTTGATGGCGTACGTGTTACTTTCAGACTTCTAGATAGTCCACACTTATATTGCAATACGTTTTCAATTTCATATCCGGGACTCATAACTGCACCACTGAAGCAGGTCCAGCATTTAGGTGCCACTTCTACTAGATGCCCACTAAATCACGTCCAAAAAATTTCATCAAAATCGTCCCAGCTGTTTAGATTTTTTAAATATATATATATATGGACAAGTCTAGGTTCCGGGTGAGAACCGCGTCTGAATATATTATATACTCGACGTTTCGACTTCTGCTTTGGAGCTATTATCAAGAGAAAAGTGAAAAAGAGTTTCAGAGTATAGATCGAACTCGGGGCCTCAATCTGCCTACTCCCCAAGAGTCACTAGGTAACTGAACTGAATTTGAGTTTATTATTTATATTTAGCCCTGGGTTAGAAGGAGATGTCACGTGATGAGGCTGTGTTGTGATTGCTTGGGTGTTGGTGGGAGTGTCTGCTTTGTTTAATCTGGCAATTACGGGGGTCCATGCTGTGGGAAGGCGAGAGCTGTCATCGCGTCGGTTTAAACAGAGGGGTCTTTTCTCTATTTCTATTGCTTCGAGAATAGTAGATGCCCTAAGGGAGTTAAGAGATACGATAGTCCTACTGTTCTCGAAGTTGATAGAGTGTCCTGTTTGGATATTATGGTGCGCGAGAGCTGAAATCGGATCTTTTTTGCGAACTGACAAAGAATGTTCATATACTCGATGGTTGACGCGCCTATTTGTACGACCGATGTAGGTTTGTGGGCAATCGCGAAATGGAATTTCGTAAACTCCTGATCCTCGTTATCAAACTTGTACAGCACTGTTCTTCTAACACATAGGTATTTTTCATTTCAAGACACTCTGTTCAAACAAGTAAGTGGGGCCCCGATGGGTTCACCTCTTTCACCAGTGCTTGCTAACATTTTCATGGAACAAATAGAAACCCAGGCCCTAAACTCGACTAATTTAAAACCTTCCTGCTGACTTAGATATGTAGATGATACTTTTGTCATTTGGCCTCATGGCAGAGATTCGTTAGACTTCTTTCTACAACACCTCAATGGTATACATTCTCACATTCAATTTACAATGGAAATCGAATCCGATTCCTCGCTACAGTTTCTTGATGTCCTCATAACAAAAACCAGCCATGGCACATTCTCACATACAGTCTATAGGAAACCAACCCACACCAATCGATACTTAAATCCCCAATCACATCAGCACCCTGTCCAATAAGTTCTGTAATGAAATCTTTGGCCCTTAGATCTATTCGCCTAACAGACATTGAAAACAGACAAAACGAACTTAATAATCTTCAATAAATCCTTCGCCAAAACGGTTATCATCTAGACCACATTGCACGCATATTTCGTCAATCGCAACAACCCCCGAGTACACCAACACAATTAGAAACAGACCAACAACACCGGAAAGCATTCCTTCCGTACATTCGAGTAGTCACTGACAAAATAGCATGAATCCTACCCCGACATCAAATAAAGACGGTCTTCAACACCAGTCAAACTATAGCCAATTTAACCGGGAACCCTAAGGATAAAGTACTTAACGAGAATCAAGGAGTTTACGAAATTCCATGTCGCGATTGCCCACAAAGCTACATCCGTCGAACAACTAGGCGCGTCAACCATCGAGTACATGAACATTCTTTGTCAGTTCGCAAAAAAGATCCCACTTCAGCTCTCGCGCACCATAATATCCAAACAGGACACTCTATCAACTTCGAAGACAGTAGGACTATCGTATCTCTTAACTCCCTTAGGGCATATACTATTCGCGAAGCAATAGAAATAGAGAAAAGACCCCTCTGTCTACACCGACGCGATGACAGCTCTCGCCTTCCCACAGCATGGACCTTCGTAATTGCCAGATTAAACAAAGCAGACACGCCCTCCAACACCCAACCAATCACAACACAGCCTCATCACGTGACATCCCCTTCTAAACCAGCGCTAACTGTAATAAAAGAAACAGAGCAGACTCAAATTCAGTTCAGTTACCTAGTGACTCTTGGGGAGTAGGCAGATTGAGGCCCCGAATTCGATCAAGAGTCTGAAACTCTTTTTTACTTTTGTCTCCTGATAATGCAGGAGTCGAAACGTCGAGTATATAATAAATTCAGACGCGGTTCTCACCCGGAACCCAGCCTTGTTCATAGTAATGACCGCGGAAGCCTATCAGAACATATATATATATATATATATATATATATATATATATATATATATAATTCAAGCGGGCCCACTTGTAGATCTAAACCATCCAGAGACTTCGGTAAAAATTTTGAAAAATTTCGTCAAAATTGGTGAAGCTATTTAGGAATTCATTTTTTATAACTCGATTGTTGCCTCACCGATCTGGTCCAAACGTGAATCTAACAATCCAGAGACCCACTTAAACAAACACAAATTTGTTTATCAAAATCGGACTGGTAGCAACAATTCTAAATTTTTGTTAGTAAGATCCTTTTGTATAGGATATGAGCTGATATTCTTCTGACGCCTGAGCAAATCTTCATAAATTATAGTTAAGATTATGTCAACTTTCAAAAACAAAAAACTGCATCAAAATCGGACCATTCGTGTAGGAGCTACGATACCACAGACAGATACACAGATTCACAGATGCACAGAAACACAAATACACACTTCACTTATAACACCCCTCTTTTTGGAAATAACGACAGCGTGCTCTTTATTAAAAGATGATATGTGATTATATTGACAAATTAGTTTTCAAAAAAGAAGAAAAGCAACAAAAAGTCGGGAAGAATGAACAGAATATTAAGATATAAATGAAGGTAGACGACAAGGTTACGCTGTAAACTCAAATACACCCTCGTATTAAGGAAAGGAAAAAATAAGGAAAACAAAAGAACAGCTAAAAAATCGAAAAATGCAAAATTGTCCATTTTGTATGAGAAATCCACTTAGGAGCACTTCAATGAACAAATAAATTCGTAACTACCGGGAACAGCTAGAAGACACATTGCGAAGCTACCGAGAACGGCTCGAGAAAATATTCCGCAACTACAGGGAACATCTATACCAAATATTACCAAGCTGTCGGAAATAGCTAAGCAAGTTGGGAAGCCGTAAATACTTAGTGCTACCCAAGCTGTCAGGTAAAATTACAATAGTACCTTACGATGATGATTTAGTACTAATATTCTAAGATGATGAGAACCCATATTTACTAAGACTTGGTTTTGGTCTTGAAAAATTCTTTGGGACTTGGTCTTACATATTTATAAAAAATTATGTCTTCAGTGAGAGTATTTAACAATTTTTAGAGTAACATATGTTTACAACTTGAAACTATCATAAAAGTTTTTCATTATACTTCATAGTTAATAATATTCTATCTACTTCATTTATTAAAGGAAACACATGAGATAAAGTATTTGATTGTAGCTTGCATTTAACTTTTTCCTATTTTATTTCGACACCAATAGATATGTAACAGCCATTATTATTTTAAATTCATCGAAATTTTTTAAAGGATGTATTTGAATTTTCATGTTTTTTTAATTATATGTTTCTATTTATCACGAATTTTACACAATCCGATTGGTGCAATGTATATTGAAAAAATTGCTTTTTGTACGAGGGTGAATCAAATATCAAGCGGACTTTTCTTTTAAAATTTTATTGGTACGATCAATACAAATTTTAATACATATTATTTTTTTACATAGTCTCCTTCCTCTCTTATGTATACATTTTTCCCACCGAAGTTTTTTAATACCTTTCTCAAAGAATGAAACTGGTCGTGTCGATAACCAATTGCGCACAAACGTTTCTACACCTTCGTTGTCCTCAAAGTGGTGGCCTCCCAGTTCTTCTTTAAGTGGCCCAAACATGTGGTAGTCACATGACGACAAATCAGGACTGTAAGGCGGGTTTTCAAGGGTTTCCCAATGCATTTTGTTCAATTGTCCTTGAGTCAATGCAGCTGTATGTGGCCGAGCGTTGTCATGCAACAGAATCACAATTCGGATAGATATATCCCGCCTCTTTTGCCGATAGGCAAGTTTCACTTGTTGGAGTAGTTCACAGTAATACTCAGCATTAATTGTACGGCGTTCGTGCAGAAAATCGATCAGCAGTACGCCTCTCGAATCCCAAAAAAAATTGTTGGAAGAATTTTCCCTAAAGAAAGACGAGTCTTGGCTTTCCGCGGTGCTGCCTCTCCAGGTTTTCGCCACTCCATGCTTGCACGTTTGGACTCCGTGGTATAATGATGCACCCATGTCTCATCACAGGTGACAATATGTCTCAAAAACTCATCCCCCTCTGCTCGATATCTTGCTAACAGCCTTTCACATACGGCAAGACGGTTTGCTTTCTGATCTTCCCTTAGAAGGCGAGGAACCCATCTTGCACACACTTTTCGGTAACTCAACTCATCTGAAATGGTTGATTGAGCACTCCCGTATGATATTCCAACGTGTTCAGCAATTGCAAATACTGTAAGATAGCGGTCACTTCATTCAGCTCACGAATTGCGTAGATATTCGCCTCATTGATGCTTGTCGTGGGACGGCGTGCATGAGGCTCATTTTCCACTGTCTCTCGGCCATTTGAAAACTCTTTGTGCCAGTCGTACACTTTAGTCCTTGAAAGTGTTTCATTGCCGAACTGTGCAGATATACGACGCAAAATTTCAGACGGTCTAACGCCCTCCCGCGCCAAAAATTTGATAACAACACGTTGCGCAACAGACGTATGCACCTCTTGTTCTGACATGATGCTACTAACAACGCATCGACTACGCCTCGCCAATCCGACGAACTCCCCTCTTCTTAACATCCCTACCTAAAATATATCGAGACGTCACGCCACTCGAATTACCTACAGGGCGAGAAACAGAAAAGTCCGGTTCACCCTCGTATATGCCATGTTCAGTTTTTAGACTGTTAAGTTTTCCCTGCAACAAGGAGTTGAGATTTGTAAACGGAGAACAAGAATGTAAGACAATTTCGAAAAATTGTCCAAATTGCTGGTTGTCTGCACACAAATTGTTAACTTTTTCAACCCTCAGTAATTCTGATTAAGTGCGAAAAGACACCGCCTCTTTTTCATCTTCTTCATTATTTTAAGCATCTCTGCCAAAAGATGCTGGCATCTATTGTTTGTTTGTTTGTTTGTTTGTTTATTTGTTTGTTTGTTCGGGCATCACGTAAGAACTACTTAGCTGATTTTGCTGAATCTTTTTTTAAATTGATAGAACCGGTAGTTATAGCAAAAAAACTTCTACCATGTTGGGTAATTCAATTACTCAATTGGTTCCAGCGCACGCACAAAATATTAGATACTGGCATCAGCTTAGCTTTTATTCAAAATTCGGAATGTGCAAATGTAACATGTTTCGATTTAACAAAAATCAACATATACCAAGCGTAATTTTACATGGTGTTCTGTATATAGGAAACTTAGAGCGGAGTAGAATTGCCTGGATTTAAAAAATCTAAAAAAACTTATATTTGGTGTCCTATAAGCAGCTGTATATATACGATGTGGTAGAAATAAGGGGGAGTGGAATTAGTTATACAGGGTGGTCCAAAAAAGTTATATTGAGTGGGCCATAAACAGTTCCATATACCAAGTGGTTGAAAAAGGGTAGAATATTTATACCGAGAATAAAAAAACTTAAAAAAATGTCTTAGGTAAGCAGTTTGGACTTTGAAATATATTCATAAGATACTATAGTTATGAAATTGGTTAAAGAAATGTTAGAAGCAGTTGTTTATACAGGGTGTTTGAAATATAAGATGGAATCTAATTATAGTTTATGTTGTGGTTAAAAACTTGTTTTATATCCACAGGTAGTTACATATATTGAAATATGTAGCGGAGTATAATTACAGCTATACAGGTGGGTTTAAAAATATTTTAAAGTATGATCTACAAGCTGTTCCATTTACCGGATGGTTGAAATATAGCAGTTGGATTCTAAGGATAGAGGGTCGTACAAAAATGTTATATTTGGTGGCAAATAAGTAGTTGCATATAAAAGGTTGTTGAAATATAGGGTGGCTTACAGTTAGAATTATACAGGGTGGGTAAAAAATGCTAGAAAAATTATGTTATATAGCACTTGCATATATAGAGTACCTGAAGTATGGTGTGCAGTGAAGTTATAGTTATACAGTGTCATTCAAACAAGGTTAAGACAAGTTGTGAAGTGTGGAGAGAAATTATACTTTAATATATCTTGAAAAAATATAAGGATGAAATGTGAAAAGCGTAGTTCATAATAAGTTGCAAAGATATGATAGTTGAAACACAGGGTGAAGAAATGTTATGATAATTATTTTAAAAATGTTATATTGGTTGACCAATAAGCAGAAGCGTATACAGGGTAGTTGTAATACATATAAGATGATTCAAAAACATGTTGAACAAAATTGTTATTTTCGGTGCCCCATAAACAGTTGCGGTTTTGTAGAAATATATTTGGTATTGATGGATTATACAGGGTGGTAGAAAAAATGTTATACTAGGTGGCCGATAAGCAGTTGCAAATACAAGGTGGTTGAAATAGCGGGTGGAGTAGATTTATAGTCAAACAGGTTGGATAATTTTGTTTGTAGGATAGAACATGAGCTGTTGCATATATACAATATCTGAAACATGGATCGAAGCAAAATAATAGTTCATACAGTGTAATTATAAGTATTTAAAAATTTTATATTTGGTTGCCCCTAAGCAGATGCACATACATGGTGGTTGAAATATTTTGTAGAGTAAAATTATGGTTATATAGGGTGGTTCAAAAATAAGTTATAATGATTGACAAATTGGCAGCGGCAGATACGGGATGGTTTTAATGTAGATGGGAGTAGAGTTAGTTATACAAAGCGGTAAATTTTTTTTTAATAAAATTGTTATATAGGATGGCCAATAAGCAGTTGCAGTTTGGGTGAGGGTTTAAATAAAAGTGTGGTATTAGGATGCAAAACTGTGTTTTTATATTTGTGACTCACGAAAGGTTCCACATCATTTTTGTTGGATCAAAAAAGTTTTAAAAAAATGTTATATAGGGTAGACCATAAACAGTTGCATTCTACTATATGGAATATCTGAAATATGGGGAGAAGCAAGATTATAGTTTTAGAGTGTGTTTAACACAATGTGAGAAAAAGCTGCATATAAAGTTTGATTAAATTATAGAGTAAAGAGAAATTTTACTTTATTCAAAAAATATCAGGAATAATTGTATAAAGCATAGACCATTAGCAGTTGCATAGCTGAAATATAGGCTAGAGAAGAGTTATAGTCAGGTGTTCAAAAAGTTCTATTGGGTGACAAATAAACAGCAGCATACAGGATGGTTGCAATATAGGGTGAAGTAGAGTTACAGTTATTCAAGGTGATTCAAAAAAAAATCGAATAAAATTGTTACATTGGGTGGCCCATAAGTACTTACAGTTTGGGTGAAATATATTCGGGATTGGTGGATTTATGGGTAAGTAGGGTGGTTCAAACAAGTTTAAAAAAATTTGATATAGGATAACCCATATGTTTCATAAGTTAGTTTTTTTGCGAAGGCTTGAACATTCCGTACGCTGGTGAAACCGCGGGTAACGGCTAGTTTATATATAAGTGGGTCAGGAGATTGTGTGAGGGCCGTGGATTTTAGTACTCAAGTGTACAGACTCAGAGGACAATGATAAGATAAGTAACTACCCTTACTAAGAGCACAGTGCGAAATGATTAATAAGAACGGGCCAGTAAAAATTAGCGTATTGGAAAACATGGTTTACTTGTGAATTAAAGTAGTTATTACCTTTCATTTCATTCATTTATTCTATAAAGTTTGTATTCTATCCAGAGCATGCCGCATAATGTCGAACAATTTATAGTGGTGCTTTTCTATCTATAAAATCTTGGCTGGTACTCCTCCTCTTATGGTACCCTGCTTCATTAAGACATGTTAGAAATGTGCTGCATCCACTGCCTCATATTTCGGAGCCATGATAGTTTCTTACGGTCTATCCATTTTCTACACACTATTTTACCATTTAAAATTACACGAAAAAGATCGAACTTTGGTCCGCGCATAATATGCCCCAGACATTCGATCTTTCTTCTTTTTATTATGATCAATAAGGCTTATCTCAAAGACTTCAATTCTATTTCCGTTTTTTGTTAACCCATATGTCACACCAACAAGACAAACCACAAATAACACTTTAGGAATTTCTTCCTGAAATGAAGTTTTAAATGTTTGGTGCACAAAAGATATGTTTACCTCATAAAGGTGATCTGTTCTACTCGCGGGCAAATTTCCTTTTATGTATGATTTGTACCTTACTTATAACTGTAAATTTTTGCTTTTATATAGATTAATCATGTATAGTGTATTCTTCATTAATTTTATCAAGCAGTACTTGTAAATCTTCTATGCATTTAGCAATGATAGCGATGCCAACTTATGTTACTGATTATTTCTGCTCTCACTTTTACTTATTTTTGTTCTTGTAGTGCATTTCTGAATATCTTCTCTGAGCAAACTATGTGAGGTAAAAATAGCACATTAAATTTCTAAATAAAAATAAGTATTGAAACCCATAATTTTAAAAAAAATTAACTTATACAGTTAGCATCACGAAGATGTTCCTTTAATTCATATGTTGAAAAATTTAATTCATAACAATAGCCTCATTTTCAGACAAGCCCGCCTTTATATTTAACTCATCTGTTGATAAATTATACTTCTAGCAAGAGCCTTAGATTTTTTGTGCGAAAGATTTATGTAATAAGTTATAGGCACATTCGTTTGAACACAATGGAAAAAACTCATGCAATTTCTGCCACGATAGCCCCCGCATCTTTGGATGATAGTGTTTCTAAGAGAGTTACGCACCCATTATCTTAAAACGTGGAGTTACAAAAAAAAACAAAGGAAATGAGAAAACTACTACCTTAAAAGAAGAAACCAATAACACATACTGCAATAAACTTGCAATTTCATAGAATTTTTCAAATTCGCAATGAAGAGCACCAGACTCCGACTATTACGTTGGGATTTAAATAAATATGAGGAAAAGCTTGATATAACTACCGATGAATGAGACAGTTACGGAATATCCTGGAAGAAACTAACAGCGACGTGCTGAGAATGCTATTTGAAACACCTGTATAACAAACACTTTGCATAACATAGCATGGCGTAACCAATGAAATGGAATTATATAGTCCATGTGGTAAGAAATGAGGATTAAAACTGGATCAGCACATTCTGAATTGAAAACCAGATTTGGACAGGGGATCCAAGGATACACCCACCAATGAGAGATCTGCCGAACTGATGTGCATCCATAAGGCGTAAGATAGAGACACATAGGAAAAATGATGTAAGCTTAAGTCCAGAAATTGTTTGAAGAAGGAACTGATGAGATGGGAAATATTTCTTAATGTAACTAGCACCTTTGTTTGCAATTAGTGTTATAGTTCCAGCCCACAGCCGGTTATCTCGTCTCTTGGGGCATCATGTCATCGCTCTATTCCCACAAAAACAATACTACCTTGGATTTTGTCAGAACAAAACATTTTTACATAGTTTGGGATAGGCTGGACTTATAGACACTTAAGATATTGTTACGCTCTTCGTCGAAATATTATATCTCCACCACATGCTTCAATCTAATAGCAGTTTATCACGAGAAAATGCTGTTACTACTAGAACTATCGAGTTCTGCCAAGAACGAAATGTGAGCGAAAGACACTACGATCTAGAGTAGACAGTAAAGAAGCGAGGTTAGCAGTTAATAAATATAATACAAAAAATGCAATGAAGTTTTAAAGTGTATTTGAATTGAACAATGACCCTATGTAACTTAACCAAGCGGATAAAGATTAAATCAACTCACAACAAATACTGAACAAGAAAATATATTAAAATGTCACACAGTTTTTCCAAATATTTTTGTATTCGCAAGCGTTATTAAAGTGAAAAAAGCATATTTTTACTAAATTTACCAAAGCCGACCCTGTTTCATTTCAGTACGACAACGATCGCTTTGAATTAAAAAATGGTTCTCGAAATGACTCGGCAGCTGTAGGAGTGATGACTGATTTTACGAGAGTTTTCGATGCTGACTTTAAAAAGGAAGCAGCCACGATCGCGAGTTAGTTAGCAGCGAGGACGAGCGTATATCGTAATGTTATTGTGAATCAGCTGTTCTGTATAATTTGATGTAAATAAAGTTCTAGAAAAGTGAAAGTGAATATTAGTTTTATAATTTTAAATTGAACCCATGGACTATATAACAAAATTTGGTGTCAGAAGTGAAGGATTAAGTGCAGTTAAAATCGTAATTTGATTTATGGAAACTCGTAGCATGGAAAAAATGGACAAAACTACCAAAAAAATAGTCAAGCAGGTTACGGAGGGGCTAGACGAAAAAATAGCACAGAATCAAGACAAACCTGACAAGAAGGAGAAAACAACCTCAAGAAGAAATTCACCAAAGGTTAGTGAAATGTTTTGATGAAAAACGTAAAATAGAATTAGAAAATCTTGTCACTACGATGGAAGAAAAACAGCATAATTTAATTGAAGGATTGTTCTCGAAATTTGTAGAAAAACAAGATCAAACTGAATTGACGATACAAAATGAATTTAAATTATTTGAAGAAAAACAAGAACAAGTTGAATTAAAACGACAAAATTAATTTAAAATAACTAAAGTAAAAAGACAAATGCAATTTGAACAACTAATGTAATAAGTATCACAAGTTAATGAAACAGTTAATGAAAGAATGCAAATAGTAGAATCAGATATAAAAGAGAGAAACGACGACATGAAGTTCCTAAAAAATAATGTGGAGGCCCTTGAAACCAAAGTAGATGACATCGATTCCATACAGAGTCAGGTGAAATTTGAAATCGGTGCTATTCAAAACAAAGTAGAAACAGAAATTAAAAAAATTCAACAGGATTTGCAGAGAGGGAAATACCAGCACACCGTCAGTACCAAAGGTTCCTTTAGTAAACCACCCACGTTAGATGGCAGTTCATCTTGGCCCATGTATAAACGGCAATTTGAGGCCGTGGCTACAGCTAATGGATGGGATAATCAAGAAAAATCTACTTCTCTGGTAATTTCGTTAAGAGGTCCGGCCCTAGACCTCCTCCAAAGCATTCCAGTCGATGAACAAGGCAATTTCGACAAGATCATCGCCATCCTAGATAAAGGATACGACAATCAATCCTTGAGTCAGGTATACCAAGTCCAACTGAGTGGAAAAACGCAAAAATCCGGTGAAAGTCTCCAAGAATTCGAAGCAGAGGTTAGACGGTTAGTACACTTGTCCTACCCAGACCTGCCAGAGGAAACGAAAGACCAGTTGGCCACACAGAGTTTCATAAACGGCATCAGAGATGTGGAAGTACAAAGAAATTTAAGACTAAGTGGCGTCAAAAAGAGTAATGAAGCTCAACTTCGGGCTTTGGAAGTAGAGGCCGTCATGAACCTGTCCAAGCCGAGGGTCCGAGCAGTTTCCTTCAACCAGAAATAGTCAGAGTCACCATTTCAAGCGCTGCTGACTGGTCTGAACAAAATATTAGATCGGTCACAAAGAACTGGCACCAGAGGGGCATGTTACCGCTGCGGACGGACAGGACACTTCCAACGTGATTTTCGAGTGAGACCACCTGAACAGTCACCGACCAGCGGTAACCAACAGAACAGCCATATGTCCAGGGACCGTCAGCCAGTAAGGGGGCGAATGCTGACTGACCCTCCACCAGCCCCCAAAACGTTATCCATCTGGGGATTTTGCCGAGATAGCGACAGCCTATTCATCAGAGGCACAATGGGCGAGCAGTTACCATCACCATCGATACCGGCGCCGCTGCGTCCATTGCCAAGTCCAGGGTTTTGAGAGCATCAGATTTTCGGCCAGTTACCAATAACATTCAGTTCAGAACAGTCACCGGCGAGTCCATGTCAATACAGGGTGAGGCAGAGGTCGCGCTGCAGATAGGGGACAACATGATCCGGCATAGGGTCCTGGTAGCGAATATTGAGGACGATTTTATACTGGGAATGGACCTAATTAGCCAGCATGGATTTATGTTCGACCCGAGATATGGTGTTCTTCGGTTCCTAAATGAGGAATTTGTATTGACACGGCCCGTCAACAGTTCAGTCACCTCCATAAAAATTGTGGCAAAGTCGTCAGCCAGAATTCCCGGTCAAACGGAAGAAATTATTCATGGGAGCTAGACAGCAATCCTGGGAGCTGCGTTGGAATGGTGGAGCCCGTACACTCAGCTCATGACTACTTAGTTGGACGGGTTATAGTTAAAACTGGACGAGATGTACCAATTAGAGTCATGAATTTGTCCAACCAATTACCAATGGTCAAGAGATAGCTTGTTTCGAGCCAGTAGAGACCATCATCAATTGCGAAGAAGAGTACCAGATATCGGTGAACGAGACAGGGCCCAGTAAAGAGTTCCTACCACAGTTTGCTGACCGTTTGACACACCTGACACCAGAGGAACAGAAGAAAGCCAAGCAATTTATCACAAAACACTGGCAATTTTTCAACAGTGAAGATGGAGCCACCGGTCGCACCGAATAGATACAGGGAAAGCTCAACCCATCAGAATACCATCTAGGTGACTTCCATTGGGGCAACAATAGGCAGTCGAGGAAAACATCGAGTCCATGTTACAAAATGGAGTTATTGAGCCATCTATCAGCCCATGGTCCGCTCCCGTCGTGCTAGTTAAAAAGAAGGATGGTACCACCCGATTTTGCGTGGATTACAGAAAGCTGAATGATGTCACGAAGAAAGACAATCCACTACCCAGAATCGATGACACTTTCACCACACTAGCAGGCTCCCGTTGGTTCTCCACACTAGACCTAAAAAGTGGATATTGGCAGGTTGGTCTACACGCAAACGACAGAGAGAAAACTGCGTTCTCCCCAATAAAGGGCTGTTTCAGTTCACGGTCATGCCCTTTGGGTTATATAATGCACCCGCTACATTTGAGAAGCTAATGTAGTATGTCTTGAGCGGGTTAACATGGAGGACATGCTTAGTATACCTCGACAACATTCTAGTCATGGGTCAGACATTCGACCACCCTCTGAAGAATATGGGCGAAGGCGCCAACCTGAGTATTCTCCAGAGATTAAGTAACGCCAACCTAGAAGACTCATCCCGAATGAACTGTTCCTCTGTTCAAAAAGAAGTAGAGTTTTTGAAGGCAGCACTACAGTAGCCTTTCCGGAGTCAGGTTTGGGGGCCGTCCTATCCCAGACGAGAGGACAAGATAGAAGCGATCCGTAGATTGGCTCAGTCCCGAGAGACACAGCATGAACTGCGAAGCTTCTCTGGGCCTCCTGATTCCTACATACAGGCGATTTGTTGAGGGAGAGGTAGCTAGATTCTCCGGCGTGCTGAAATCGTTATGGGCTCACAATGGGACTCTCTAAGAGTAGACAATGGAATGCTCAAGCGAGTTTGGGAAAGCGCTGATGGACGAGGAACCAAGTCCCAACTGGTAGTTCCGAAGAAAAAGGTACCAGCCATCCTGACCGAAGTACATGATGGGATTACCGGAGGCCACCTTCTTTTTAACTAGCACGACGGAAGCAGACCATGGGCTGATGGATGGCTCAATAACTGCATTTTGTACCATGGACTCGATGTTTTTCTCGACGGCCTATTGTTGCTCCAATGGTAGTCGTCTAGGTGGTATTCTGATGGGTTGAGCCTTTCTTGTATCTATTCGGTGCTGACTGATGTTGGTGCGACCGGTGGTTCCATCCTGACTGTCAAAAATTTGCTGGTGCTTTGTGATAAATTGCTTGGATTTCTTCTGTTCCTCTGGTGTAAGGTGTGTCAAATTGTCAGCAAACTGTTGTAGGAACTCTTTACTGGGCCCTGTGTCCTTCACTGACGTCTGGTACTCTTCTTCGCAATTGATGATGGTCTCTACTGGCTCGAAACAGTCTATCTCTTGACCATTGGCAATTCTGATGTCGTAGTTGGACAAATTCATTACTCTAATTGGTATATCTCGTCCGGTTTTAACTATAGTCCGTCCAACTAAGTAGTCATGAGCTGAGTGTACAGGCTCCACCATTCTAACGCAGCTCCCAGGATTGCTTTCTAGCTGCCCATGTATAATCTATTACATTCGACCGGGAATTCTGGCTGAAGATTTTGCTACAATTTTTATCGACGTTGTTAAGCTTTTGACGGGCCGTGTCAAAACAAATTCCTCATTTAGGAACCGAAGAACATCGTATCTCAGGTCGAATATAAATTCATGTTGGCTGATTAGGTCCATACCCAGTATGAAATCGTCCTCAATATTGGCTACCAGGACACTATGCCGGAATCGGTTGTCCCCTATCTGCAGTACTATATCTGCTTCACCCTGTATTGACATGGACTCGCTGGTGACTGTTCTGAGCTGGATGTTGTTGGTAACTGGCCGGATGTTTGATGTCTTCAAAACTATGAACTTGGCAATGTATACAACGGCGCCTGTGTCGATGGTGATGGTAATTGCTCGGCCACTGATGGTGCCCCTGATGACTAGGCTGCTGATATCTCGGCAAATCCCCTGATGGATAATGTTTTGGGGGCTGGTGAAGGGTCAGTCAGCATTCGCCCCGTTATGCTGACTGGCTGACGGTCATGGACAGGTGGTTGTCTTGCTGGTTACCCCTGGTCGGTGACTGTTCAGGTAGCCTCACTCTGCAGTCTCGTTGGAAGTGACCTGTCCGTCCACAGCAGTAACATGCCCCTGTGGTGCCAGTTCTTTGTGACCGTTCTAATAGTTTGTTCAGACCAGCCAGCAACGCTTAAAATGCTGACTTTGACTCTTCCTGGTTGAAGAAAACTGCTAGCACCCTCGGCTTGGACATGTTCATGACGGCGTCTACCTCCAAAGCTTCGTTATTCTTCTAGATGCCGCTAAGTCTAGGTTTCTTTGTACTTTCACATCTCTGATACCGTTTATGAAGCCCTGCGTGGCCAATTGATCTTTTTTTCCTTTGACAGGTCTGGGTAGGACAAGTGCACTAAACGTTTAATCTCTGCTTTGAATTCTTGAAAGCTCTCTCCGGATTTTTGCATTTTTCCGCTTAGTTGCACCTGGTATACTTGGCTCAAGGACTGATTGTCGTATCTTTTGCCCAGCATGGTGATGATCTTGTCAAAATTGCCTTATACATCGACTGGAGTACTTTGGAGGAGTTCTAAGGCCGGACTCTTGAGGAAATTACAAGAGAGATACATTTTTCTTGGTTACGAGTATTCCATCCATTAGCTGTAGCCACAGCTTCAAATTGCCGTTTATACATGGCCAGGATGAGCTACCATCAAATTTAGGTGGTTTACTAAAGGAACCTTTGGTATTCAGGTGTGCTAGTATTTCACTATCTCCAAATCTTGTTGAAATTGATTAATTTGGGTTTCCACTTTTTTTGGAGGTCCCTGATTTTATCTTGTTCTTCACTTTGTACTTTGCTTTTAATGGAACTGATGTAGTCTTGAAACGTGTTTTGAATTGAACTGATTTCACATTTTACCTGGCTTTGGATGGAATCGAGGTCATCTACTTTGATTTCAAGAGTACCCACGGAATTGTTTATGGTCTTAATGTCATCATTTATCTCTTTTATGTTTGCCTCAACTATTTGCATTCTTTTAATAACTGTTTCATTAACTTGTTCAAATTGCAGTTGTCTTTTTTCTTCAGTTAGGCCTTGTTTTTCTTCAAATACTTCAAAATTATTTTGTCTTTTTAATTCAATTTGTTCTTGTTTTTCTTCAAATGTTTTAAGTTCATTTTGTCTTGTTAATTCAAATTTGTTGTTCGCTTTTCATCGTGGAAACAAGGTTCTCTAATTCTATTTTACGTTTTTAATCAAAAGATTTTACTAACGTTTGTTAAATTTCTTTGTTGTTGTTTCTCTTTTTTGTCACGTTGTTCCAGGATCTGAGCTATTTTTTCATCTAGTCCATCCGTAACCTCTTTGAATATTTTTTTGGTAGTCTCATCCATTTTTTCTTTCTGCATTTTTCAGGTTTCCATAAATCAAATTACTATTTTAACTTCACTTAATCCTGCACTTCTGACCAGCAAATCGCAATAAACTTCGTGGGTTCATTTACTAAATTTAAAAACACATATACACTTGACTTTCTAGAACTTTTATTCACACGTAAACATCAAATATTTTTAACAGCTGATTCTAATACAATAACATCGAAACCATAACAATAGGTAAGCTCTACTAACTACTTCGATGAGCAGCCGTTCCTTATATAATCTGCATGGAATTCTTCCAGCAAATTTTGAAGGTCATCTTCCCGGTTGTCGAGTCTTTTCGAGATGTTCTAGCACGATCGACCTTGCGGATATTCTTTTTTATACTTTAATCGACTTGAGTGTTTTACGTTACTGTATCCAGGGACGGGCTAGATAATTTTACAACAATATATATCAAAAAAGGGTAGCAGTCATTTGATATTGAACGATGGAAGCGTAAGTTTCTTACGATATGTACTTCCCATCTCTCGTTATCTCTAACTATCTCTGTTTCTCTTTCTTTATGTCATCCTTAGTAATGCAAAAAAAAAAATTAAATATATCTGCCAAGGAACAGATAACTTATATTATACAATTTGAAGACGCGAGATGTAAGACCGACATCTAGGATTTTCAAGAGAATCAGTACACAGAGGTTCCGAATCTGGAGCCGTTCCGTGTAATTATTGTTCTCCCTTAACTCCTAGGACAGAATGTCACGATAAAATTTTCAGGTTACTTCACCTGTCAGAGATATTGAATACTCTCTTCGAGGTGTCATTCCTTTGTACGCAAGACAATATATATTATATATAAATATATATATATATTATTATATATACCTCTGTGTACTGATTCTCTTGAAAATCCTAGATGTCGGTCTTACATCTCGCGTCTTCAAATTTAACGAAATGCATCAAATGCATAAAGAAGTGTTCGAGAGGACATTCAATTGTGGGAAGCGCAACTGATGAAGGTTCCCGACCAGAAACAATATATATTATATTTATATATAATATATATTGTCTTGCGTACAAAGGAATGACACCTCGAAGAGAGTATTATATTATACAAGTTAATTCTAATTTTTAAATACATAGTTTTTACATACAGTTTCTGTTAAAACAGTTGCAATTATATATACCTCAGTGTGTAATCTAACAAATGTTTGATGAAGAAAACGACAAAACCCGTGACTTAACTTTAGTATTATTTTATATTTAACAATTCACATAATATCTTTTTTCTACACCAGCGTCATTCTTGTGACTTCTTGAACTTGTTAATTAATGCATTCACCTGGACACTTTTTCAATTAAATCCCCATATAAATTTGTCATGCTGGTCTCTACCGTCTATAAACTCGATAACGTTGACCTTTTTCGTGGAGTTCTAGTTTTTCATCCTTGTCTTCGCCATCCATAAACTTGACCTTTTTTGTGATGTTCTGGCGTTTGTAAAGTCCCTAATTTAAACTATTGCAAAGAGAAAATTGGAATGTTTATTAAAGCTAACTGTGTTGGTATGGTATATTAATTAGATGTTATGCTTGTTTATTTACTATAACTTATTAATTTTCTATAAACTAAGACACTTGATATATCAACCGGTCCCAGTTTATTATACAGAAAATTAAGTTATATGGGTATTTCAAGATGAAACCAGTGTGGTGTCGGTCGGAACGAAGTATCGAAACAAATGCGATTTCAGTTTTTATAATCATACTCATCTATTTTGATATGTGGAAGTGTGGGCCTCCGTTAAGAAGCTTTCGCTTCAATAGTACTTTTAGGATTTTACAATACTACAATTTTCAATATTGATGAATTATTATAAATGTCTCTAATACTGTATTAAAATATGTATTTAATTACACGGTGCAAATAATGAAATTCCTATTTCAAATAAGTGCCGAAAATTTTATTAATGAAAAACTACGTTGTCGTGTCGTGATTAATAACACCCCCTTCTCCATGTTTCTATTAATTCTCGTTCTGATTCAGTGCATGTCAATTTAATTTCTAACGCCTCAACGGCTCGAATTAAACCCACGTTATTGCCTTTTCATATCGGAGGATTAAAAATATGGTTAAATTCGGATATAGTAGGTTAACGCAAACAATTTTGTCATATATGAATTCGGCATGGGGATGAATGAATAGAATGAGTTTTTCAAGTTGTGGGATTTTGAATGATATAAATCTGATATGCTATGATATAGTTAGTTATATGTCGCGTCGCAAGGAAAATTACAGTTCTCATTTCAAAATTATTTTATACACTTTTTACATGTTGAGAAAAATTAATTTTAAAACTTCATACTGTTTATAAAATAACTTTATATGAAAACTTGGCATTTTGATAGCCATAGATTAAAAAAATTATTATGAAGTTTCTAAATTTACTCTTACTGTACAAAAATGACGCGTCATTCTTTCGATTTTGGTAAAATTTTGTGAATGTACTTGATAGGTAGGTTAGTTTTTAGCAAGAGGACCATGACAAGAAAATTTATATATATATATATATATATATATATATATATATATATTATGATTTTAAATTATTATTTAATTATTTTTTTTAATTAATTGGTCATTTTAAATGAATGAAATAGTTTCATTTTGAATTATAATTTTATTTTAAAATTCATTGTGCAATAATTAATATTTTTAAATTACATATTTTCTTGAATCTTTTTAAACTAAACACATTTTTCAAACATTAATTATTTTTGAACAATTATTTCAATGCAAATCTTTATTAATAGTAGTATTCAGAAATGTGGAGTTTTCCAAAATCAAAAATTACCCATATTACTTATTTTATATAGTATATACACCTAAATATTAAATCATGAAATATCAAACAATAAACCTTATCAAATAATCAAACATGTGTACAAAATTCAATTAAGACACATTCATCATTGTTTTTATTGTTAAAACAGTTTTGTGGTAAATACTTTTTTATCACTTTTAAAGCGTCCAGCTGAAAAACTCCCTTCTCTCCTTTGGGTAGTGTTCTGTTGCTCCAAGGCTTCGCTACTGCATTATTGGTAAAGATCTTTTATAGTTTGATCTTTTTACATCTGTAAGATTTATTTGTGTTATATTTCTATTCATTCTCTTCACCATACTCATCCTTTTTACTGATGAACTTTTTGCAAGATTTAATTGTCTTTGTTTAATTTTATCATGAACTTCTATTTTGTGACTATACTCCTTTGCTATGCGATTTTCTTCATTGACATAAATTTGCAGATAATGGGAATTAAAATATTTCTTTTTTCTTCAGGACAAATTATTTGATTTGCTACCACTTCACACTTCTCTTCACATTTATTACTTATTTTATTTAACATGGTCCTTGCACTATTTATATTATTATAATTATTTAATTTTTATTTTCATTGACTTTCTTGCACCTTTACTTCACTTATCTCTTCAAACTTTATAACTTGTTCCTGTAACTATTTTTTAATTATTTCATCTATGTAGATTTCTGCTGTATTTCTTCTTAACTGATCCATTCCCATGATTGCTTCATAGTTGATGTTCCTAACTATTAAAAATTCCGCATTGATTTTCTTATCCCCAAACATTATTTCTAAATTTACCATGCTATTTGCCTCATACATTTTTTTATTATTTGCCGATACAACGTTTATTTTCCTTGTTTTAATTATATTGTCTGCCCTCAAATTTAATTTATTCACTAGTTCTTCATTGATTACACTCCCATCTGATCCAGTATCAATGAGTATTTTGAAAGATACTACATTGAACTTTCCTTTTATGAATATCAATTCAGATTCATCCTCTTCCTGGTTTATTGGTTCCTCCATTTGAATTATCTCTCTTGGATGTTTGTATTTACAGATTTGATTTGATTTAAAACTACTATTTACATTTTTATTATTATTAATATTTTCAACATACTACAGGTCTAAAAATTTGGATTACTCTGTTGAGTATTGTCATTATTTGTTAGATTGTTTGTATTATTATTTCCTGGTGGTCTATTGCAACTTCTGCTCCTTCTCTCTTCATTTTGCCTATTTTGACTTCTCTCTCTTCTTCTTAGATCCTCTTCACTCCTTCTTCTTCCCATTGTGATCATTATTTGATTTTAATTGGTATTTCTATTCTGATCTCTATCACTTCTTCTATTTTGATATCCATTATTCCATTGATTATTATTATTATTGCTGTTATTTTGGCATTGTTGTAATTCCTTGAATAATTTCTGTTATTATACGATTCTATGTTATTATTATTCTGTTGTCTGTAATTGTTATTCCTGTAGTTGTTACTTCCATAATTATTTTGAAATCCTCTATTGCTGTTCTCTCTGTAATTTCCTTGGTTTCTATTGTCTTACATACATACATACATACATTCTCACGTTTCGGTTATTTGCTTGGCTTCCACCATCTTCTCTTGTGTTTCTTTGAAAATTTCTTGTCCTCTGCATTCTATTTAAATAAGTTATAAATTGGTTAATTGTCTTTATATTTTGTACACATCTAGTTTCTGCAACGTCAATACTGAAGTGTCTAGCTAAATTCAAGACTATCTGTTCTTCCTTCATTGGTTGTTGTCATTGTCATGTTTCCTCTTCTCTCATCATATCTTCCGAAGTATAGCTTTTCTCGAAATGTAGATTGTTGTGTCTCTCCCCAAAAATATGATAAAAATTCTTTTTCCAACTGCTCAAAAGAATTGATATCACCTTCAATTGAATAATTCTTCCACTGAATTTTAGATTTCTCTCTGTTGTTGTTGCTGTCCTATCCCACATTTGATTTAGCCTACTTTCCTCCATTCTTTTTAATCTTTCCTCATATTGATTTTTTTAAACTATCTTGTGATAGTTTCTTTCTTCATTCTTTCTTCCATCTGTTCAATATCCTTGTGTATATTTGTATTTTTTTTTAATTAGTTTGAAGTTCTCTTATATTGGCTTCACTCTTCTTAGTAAGGTTTTCTTCTAATGCCTTGTTATTAGCTTCTAACTCGTCTAATGCTTTTATATTAGCTCTGACATTCTCCTCATTCTTCTTAGTAAGATTTTCTTCTAATGCCTTGTTGTTCTTCGCATTATCGTTTTTCATTTCCTCTAGTTTGCTAAATAAGTTCAGCATCAGAGCTTTAATGTCCATTTCAGGTAGTGGTGATTTTTTACTTACATTTTCACATGACATTCACCACTTGTTCTTCTTGTTCTTCTGGCTTAGCTGTTGTTGCTGGTTCCAGAACAACTTCTTCATCCTGCTCCTCCATATTTTGTTCTTCCAATGGTTGGCTGGTCTTTCATTGGAAGGTTCTCGTTTTGTTTGCCATTTTATTTTATTTTACTTTGTAATAATCACTTACTTTTCATTTTAACTGAGTTTATATTATTAGTATTTTTAATGTATTCAAATATTTATTTAAATTTATATTATATTGATTTGTATTATTTTATATATTTTTTTATTTAATAGAATATTTCACTTTCAATTCTTTGCAAATTGTTGCCTTAACCCCCCAAATTTATGGTATCAACTAATTTGTTGACAAGCAAAACATGTACTTTGTGATTACTGTATATTTTTATACCTGTATTCATATTATATCAATGCTTTTACCTTTTTTACTCCACACTTCTTTTTATTTTAGTAATCTGGGTACTTTTCTCTTTTATAAATGTTTCACTGAGTTACAAATTTTACTTTCCACTTTTCTTTTTGCTACTGAGTTTATTATTTATCCTTTTTTTCATAGCCTTTTTTTCAGTGCCTTTTTTTAGACAGAGCCTTTTTTTAAAGCCCCACGTTGGTTGAGCCAATTATTATGATTTAATTCATTGTTATTTATTATTTTACATTTTTTATTTTGTAATTAATTGGTTTTTTAAAATGAATGAATTGGTTTGATTTTGAATTATAATTTTATTTTAAAATTCATTGTGCAATAACTAACATTTTTAAATTTAAACAAATGTGGGTCCATGTGCATTGCAGCAGTGAAAAAGACTCGACAATTGTCAAAAGATGACAGGTATTTTATAGAAATTCGTAAAACATCTGAATCTTTATGACAATTTATTCATATTGACATAATTAATGAAATAAAATTTTTAATTAAACCCTTTGTATTTTGTATCATTAAAGTCTAGAAAAAATACTGGTTTTATTGATATATTTAACTTGTCTTACAATTCAGTTTTAGTCTTGTATTTTGCAATTGAAATCTAGGTTATGATATTTTCTTTGAACCTGAATATTTTTCTCTAACACGAATTTCCTTGATATATTTTTCTTTTGAAATGAATTCTTTGAGCCTTCCTGTACCTTTTGATGTACTTTAACAATTGTAAAATCTTTTTTTATTTGGTTCTTAACTCTACATGAAATTCTAACCTTTGATACCTTTCTTTATTTTCCCAAAAATTTAAATTTATTGAACTGTTCTTAGTTCTAGTTTACTTTCTCTTTGCTGTTATATTGTTACAATTTTTTAATACCTGATAACCGTTTTCCTCTAACATTTACTTTTAATGTTCTACCCCCTTAATCTTTATCAATTTAACTATAACTCTTTTTATCTGTTCAATTTGTTGTCTACTTTTAGAGTTTTATATATTTTCCGCCATTTATGTGATTGATTTTCTGTTTTGACCCTTGACTTTTTATACATTGTACTTTACTTTCAAATTTAGATATTTCAATTCTGTTTCTCAAAATTAGCTTTAATTCCTGTTTAAATTAGATTCTAATATTATTTTGTATTTTCACCTACTATGAATATGATATGAAGATGTTTTTACTATGCCATGGAAACTTTTCACTGATTTACGTGATGCTAATGCATGTTGGAACTGATGATCATCGTTTTGGACTTTAGCACTCAATTGTAAGTATACCTTATATTTTTCCCACTAGATCTATGATATTTAGGGTTTTTACAATATATTTATTCATACACACCATCACAATGACATATTTCCCTTGTGAACAAACATTCTCGCGTTGCTATTTCATGTCTGGTTATACAATATTGGTAGTTAAATTTTGATTCTTGGAACCTATATTATTACACTAACACTTTATTTCATTACATATATATATATATATATATATATATATATATATATATATATATACTATACCTATCATCAATCTTTTAGGAAAACTAGAAAATAGAACCATTATTTTCTCCATTATAAGAAACCTAGAATATCCGTTGGCTGCAAAAAAATTGGATTATAAAAATTTTATATAAAAACAGCATAATAAATGGAAAACTGTATGCGCCGACATATTTAAGAAACAATCACATGGCTCACTGTTGGCACTGAAAAAGTCTGCTAAATTTTTTGGAACAACATAGGTGGATTGCAAATACTGCAGTTTCAGGTGTTTTCAAAAGTGTTAACAAATACAAAAGCATCATTGACAGATTCAAAACCTAATTTATTTGTCTTTATGTACCAGACCAGATCTCACATTTGCAATAAAAAATGCCAGCAGACTTTTAAAAAAACCACAAAGACCAGGTGGAATAGAGTGAATGAAGCTCATTAGAAAACACTTAAAAGCCTCCATCAGTCTTCACCGGTGTTCACTAATGAGATGACTTTCAATTGATAGCTTACAGTGATGCAGATTTTTCAGGGAATACTTCAACTAGAGTTTCAACAACTGGGTCCTAATCAAGAGGTAAAACAATGTTATGGCTTGGTGTTCTCAACATCAATCAGTCATCGCCGCCATGGGCGTACCGAGGGTGTACCTGAAAACCTGCCGTGAGCCATTAAAGCTTCCCTTAAAAGTGATGATTTGCCCCCCTTAGGGCAGAAAAATTTCTGATTTGTCCCTCATTCTAAGACAATTGTTTGCCTCCCTCTAGGATATTTTTTTCTAAACCGAAAGCTGGGTACACCCCTGATTGCCGTATTCACCCCCTATGTGGAATACGGAACTGCATGTCAAACCACTAAACAACTCTTGTGGATTAAAAAAACACTTATGTTATATAAACATGTCAATTTCACTTTGATATCAATTTCACTTTGGTTAAAACAATTTAAGTGCAATTGATTTAATTTTCAGAATTCATCTATATATCACAAGAAAACCAAGCATATAGATATCCAGTTTCACTAAGTAAGAGAAAAATATGCAACAAAACCAATTTGAAACTTTACGCGAAAGACCGTATGAGAACCTACGAAGCAACATGCGCCATGATTGCCACGATGTTAAAGTGATCCTAAGGGAAAATGCACTGGGAGTGCTAAACTATTTTTAAGGAATTTTAATTTAATTTAAAAATAATCGTTATCGAGTTATAAAATTTTTAAACAGTGTCAAATTATGTCTGAAATGAAATTCTATCATGTCGATTGGTTTCAGCGCATGCACCAAATATTCTATATTAATATTAGATGTTATACATTTTTTTTAAATGAACTGGTAGATCAAACGTGTTCACTGTTGGATATTGGGTTGCTACATTAATTAGTTTTCAAGAGACTTCAAAAGCGGACATGGTTCTAACTTTGGCTGAAATTTTGTATACACTGTACGTAAGGTATGGAAATAAATAAATTTTTGGCGAAACAATCTATTTTCAGGAAAAATTCTGAAATAATCTATTTTCAGGAAAAATGCTGAAACAGATAAAGTTTTGATTTAAGTATATTTTATTTTTTTAAAATAGCAACATATACAGGGTGACGAGTAACGACGTGACGACATCGACATTTATTTTTTTTTTCATTTTTTGGATTGGCGATTCCAAAAATGATCATATTTATGTGTTCAATAATTAATGTTAAATATACAATAATCTTAAAATCAGTGTACCTCTATACTGTTGTTTTGGCTAGTTCGTGATATCAAGGCAAATTCAATCGGGTTCCAAGAGAGAGACAAGGTTAGGCTATACAACCTCCAGACAAGCACGAGGGGGTGAAGAGAATCAATGACGTTATTTATCGTATTTACCCGAATCCAAAAGTTAAGATGAAGGTAGTTCATTTGAATCTTTGGATCGACTCGCTCCCTACCATGGACAGAATGATTCTGATCGGAACGAACAGGATAAAAAGGGACAGTGTTATAACATAAATTTTACGTCGCCAAAGATTTTCTAGAAATTAATCATTCTAATAAAAAAAATGAGAATGCTACGCAAACACAAAAACCAGTGAATATAAAAACAAAGTGTAAAAAGGCAGCCCTGAAAACTTCTATAGGACTCCTAAATACATTCTGGCAAATCAGAAGAAACCATCGCATACACATACATACATTCCACACTGTCTATTTAAGGTCGTTGGTCGCATAGCTTTAGTAGTTTATATTACGGCCTGTAATTGAATCGACAACGAAAGAAGTGAACAGCTGATATTATTACTTATTGTGTTTGTAAATAACTTTATTTTGATAAAAGTAAAGACGTTGTAAGTGAGAGTGATTATTTGTGAATTTTGAACCCACAGAATCTATTGCAATACCTTATATATACAATATAATAAAAACTGTTATAGACAAAAAAGTATTTGTGATACAACTGAAAGTACTATCAGTTAAATTTTATTATTTTGCCTGTTGGCTAAAAAAATTGTTATCTATAAACCAAAGGATTAAGATCTTATATTAATTGTTTTTAGAAATCCAAAGTAAGTTGAATGCTAAACTTTTTCTTGTCTGTGGAAGAAAGTCAATAAAACAGCGTTCCACAGATTATTCCTTTTTACATCCGTTTATACAGTATTGAAGCATGAAAAGTGGCATGACTTTAAGGACCATCTTGTACAGGAAGGGACGTTGCGATACTACTGATATGATACCATTTCGATATTTTGGCTTCGATACCTTGTATTTCTGTTATCAATACTTTTATTGCGATACTTGGATACCCATAAGGGTATTTTTGATCCGATACCAGTATCGACACTGGTTCGTTACTTCTATGTTGATGAGACTCATCATACGCAATATCCACAGAAAATTGATCTTTTTGTAGCAGGTCTTCCAAATTAAATCGTTGGACCCAGTTTCTTAAATTAATTAGCAGTTTTGGTTCCAACTTTAATGAATTTATGTAAAGATTGGTCGTTATTTACGGTTCAGGATCGCCATGTGATATTATAATGTTGCAGCGGCCTCGACCAATAATACTAGTTGTAAAGACTATCTGTATATTTCTACTGATTATTTGGTTACACTATGCTAATTACATCTAATCATTACTATGCTACATTTTGAACTGTCGACTGATGGTTCGCGATTGACATCAATTATTGAAGTGTGCCATCAGTCGATTGTTTTGCTATTTCAACTATTTGGTGTACGTGATAATTTTTGTAGACATACAGAATTTAATGGGGTTACCTAGAATGGTTTATGATGATGTTATGCTAATAAATGTTTTAATTAATTTCCTAAAAAGTGTCATGAGGAATTTCCGTTACATTTATTTCATAACTCAAAATATCCCAAAAACACTAATTAAAGTATTTTATATCAATGAGATGGGGCGCCACCTGATATAGGAGTTCCGAAATAAGAGGTTAGGTAGATGACGAGCCATTAAGTAGCCACCAAGGTTAGCCGATCTCCCGTCAGTAAAGAATCTAATGTATAAAAGTAAACACGATACCATAAACGATTTAAAAGATCGAATAAAACAAGAAATAAATAACATCTCCCAGAAAACAATTAATACATTTCAGAAAGAATTTATTGATTGTCTAAGAGAATCATAGACAAAAGGACGGCAGTTCTAACACTAACTGTAATTTATTCTGTGACAAATGCATTATTTTGTTCTTTATCTTTTATTAAAGTTCTTAAAAACTACTGATTGTGAAATTATTGCATTACATATTTTTGCCATCTTATTGAAATGTAAAATCAAGAAATAAGTCTACAGTGTATGTCATTAAAAAATGATCATGACATCGCATACTGTTTACGCTGTATATTTCTCTATTATCTAAAAATACATCAAATTTAAATCAGAACTTTACTTGTCTCAGGACTTAAAAAAAATTGTTTTGTTTGGGTGAAAATTAATTTATTCCCAACTTTATGTTCACATTGTATGTATGTTACGTCCTATGTGCAGTATTTCTGATTGATTTTAATTATTTTTTTGTTGGGCAAGATTTGCGTCGGGCGGTAGGCCCAATTTAGTCAAGTCGGGCGAAAGATCAGAATATGTTTAGTGGGAGCACTAGCCTGACTTTGCCGCTTCCCATAGATCGGACGCACATGTACGTCATTTATAAATATCAATAAAATATAAAAATCAATAAAATTTTTGAGATAATTAGATTGCTCCCATCAACTTTCGCGAGGGACCACCTTTCGCTTATCGGGATGAATTAGCACTACGAACGCAGACTATTGATCAAATAGGAAAATGTTAAGTAAAGCCAATGCTCCGACCGGATTCAGACATGATTCGGTCGGGACACCACTCAGCTGGTTATTTGAAGCTCTGAAAGCTTAACAAAAATACATAGTGTAAGTATAGAGAATGTTACTTTACAAGGTATACATGTTGAAGCATTCGTATACAGGCTGTAAGGCTACAGGATATAAGCATTCTGGTCTCAGTATATTTTCATTCAAATTTACCCCATGTTTATATTTAGATGTCATTGAGACCCATTTATGAAGAGTAGCTACTTATTGGCGGTACTAGTTTATATTGTTGCTAACATTTTATAACGTATTTTTTACATGTTTGTCATGAACTTTCATAAATTTATTTAGCTTAAACTGAATTTATACCTCACTGATATCAAATTTGGGGTTTGTGTTTAAAAGCTTTTGTTTATACTTCAAAACTCGTATGCGGGGAGTCCTCGTCTGACTGCCAGCTAATTTAATAACTTCATTGCAGTTTTGAGTTCAGCCTTTATTTTAAGGATCAAATTATGGTTAAATAATTATAACAATTAATAATGAGTATAATCATCATAGTTAGTACTTTGGTTATTTCAACATTTGAGTGATGCCTATGTGCTTAGCACTAATTACCCCAATAAAGGAAATATTTCAAGAGAAATAAATTTCCAATTTGCTATCATTCGGTATATCTTTAACAAATCACAAAATCGAATTTACTGTTTCCAACATAATATTTTCGTCTCTGTAAACTCTCCCAGCTCACAGATTCGCGTTTCTTAAGGAAACACCCGCTACTGAAGTTCTCCGCCTTTCACAAAGAGTGTTGATATAGTTGTTCTTTTCGGACTCTGGTGAATCAGAAACCAATATCTAAGGGTTGACGCTGCAAATATAGTTGTCAGCGCCCGTAGGCAGAGGGCGTTACTGTGTCGCATAGACTCTCGTATGGTAATCGCCTGCAGAAATCTATTCACAATAGCATTAGGGCCAACTTATTACGTTTACATTGATCTCGAGGTTTATATTTTTCGTTCCTCTATTTGTCTTTGTATTTGAATTTAGTCGGTCGTTGAATTAAACTACCCTCATTCGATGATATTATATGATCTGAGCATAGCAGAACGCTCTTCCGACCCTTCCAGCTCCAATCGCGAAATTTGATTTGATTTTGACGGGTTTGTAAGTAATTATTTTGGATTTAACTTCTCATCCGGACGGACGGATTAATCACATTTAGATACTAAATGGAAATTTATAACAAAGAGAAAGAACTTACTTTTCTATAATATGACCCCAGCACGTTTAAAATGACCAAGTACAAATAATAACTAGCTGACATAGTTCAGTTTAAATAAGTTTTTTGAGTAACATTACGAACAAAAATTATATAAATACCTTTTTAATAAACAAACCACTAACTTAACTAAAAAGTAAAATATGTTGACCCTCCAACAATTAAATATTTTTTCTGGAGTCGGTGCCCAGTTCACTTCAAAAAATATATAATTTTTTTTTTTGCTTTTTAGTTAGGTTACTTTTATTTAAGTCGTTTTGTTTTTTTAATGTGTACTGTATGCAGCTTTCAAATATAACTAACTTTTTCAATTTTGCCAAAGATAAAGTACTTGACGTTTAATTAACACCCATCACTTACTGTTGTATAGAACAGCGAATAGCTTGTTTTCTTAATATTTATAATTATTAAACTATTTTTGTTTATGATTTTTTACGTCTGTTAATTATCAGATATTTTGATTTAATTCCAATTACATATATTTAATAGTCTCTTCTCCGGGAAATTTTATAATAAATATAATAAAACCGTTTTTTCACTTTAAAAGAAATTACTCATATAATTTTTAATGATATAGCATAGCTGGATGATATTTTAATTTTAACAAACTTTGTTTGATAATGATTTGAGATAGTTTAATAAATAAAGGTAGTAATATTTTTTGTAGAACTTATCATATAGTTTTGAATATTGTCAAAAATAAAGGTACTTCACTTATAAGCAAAACTCATATTTGCTGACAAACTTAGCTTTTGTACAACTATTATTCATTTGATTCCAACTTATGAAGACACACTAAATATTGAGAACCTCTATTTTGAAGTTGATTAACTGACAATAATTTTGATTTAATTTCAATCTATTTTCAATTTTTACACTCCAAGTCAATTTGAAGTAATCGCTGAACAAACAGAAAATAATAAACTTGAATATATATATATATATATATATATATATATATATATATATATATATAAGATTAACTCTTTTAAATTTAACTTTTTAAAAAAAATTATTTTCACTTAAATACAAATTTCAAATTTTAAACAGAGTTACGCCTTACTATAATGATCTCCGACGAGACCGTTAATTATTTAGTATTTATACAATTCAAGACGTGATGAAATCTGCAATTTAGCGTCTACAGGATTATACTGAGAATTGTCATATCGTTAACGTAATATGATATTGCGAAATAGTAAATGATACGCTTCTCACGGTTACTTGCTGAGTAAGCAACACGTGTGTGTATGAATTATGATATAACAACTCCCATCACAAATGAAAAGTTGATGGTATAGCATCAACTTTTTGAAATAACATTAAAATGTAATATGATATTTAAATGAAGTGAAACGTAAAATCTTAGCAATTGTCTGAAATAGCTTAATGTCTAATAATTCATAAAAATAATAATGTCAAAATAAAGCATGAACATGATAATAAGCAAAATACGATAAATTGGATAATAATATAAAATAGGTTACGAATATAATGATAAACGATATAAAAGTAAATAATAAAATAATAATATTGCAAATAAAATAGTCCAAATATAATGTTAAAATCGTGTGAAAAAAGTACATACTTTATTAAGCAGTTTCTTTTAATTCAATGTCTTTTTCGGGAATGTCCAAAGTCGGGCGAAGTTTTGGAATTAAGTGTCTAAAACTTCTTTTGGTCGGTTGTGGCGTATGTTGTGCAGAAGGGTTTCTTCTTCGGAACTGTAATTTCTTATGCATAGTGTGGTATATGATGTGGGCAGCTATGATTATTATAACTGCAATAGTTACATAAGTGAACCATGAAATATTTTTCGTTATAAGTGGTTGATTGATTAAGTCATCTAAGTCTCTAGAGTATTGGTCGAGTTTATGACTGGCTATATCTAATTCTTCGATATTGAGGTGGTCCAGTTTTAAGGGTTGGAGTTCTGAAACTTTGACTTTATCTGGTATAGGTTTACAACAGTTATAAGGTATGTAAACTGGATGGGAATTATCAGTAATATTTATGGATTTCCGATTTTCGGCTTGTACCTTTGTGATGCCGATAAAAGCACTCCGAGTAAAGTTTGAGAACTGAGTTTTTATTTATAGTTACAATTTTTACATCAGTTTCTGCACAGTTGATAGTGATTCGTATAGGTTCTGAAATTATGATTAGCCACGTATTAGATTTAAGTTTTTGCACATTATAGCCTTGGCTGAAAATAACGGAACTTTTACAATTTTCCAGCACATTTTTTAAGTTTTTCAACAGTTGGGCTTCACATAGGGCGTTAGTGTCTATAGGGTAAGCATACAATTCAGAGCAAAGTTTTTCGCGAAAGTTTAGCGGTTTGCTCGCACTTAAATCCTTTATTGGTATGTACATTAAAGAATCATCATTTCTCGCAATGTATTTCTGGGTGAACTGAAGTACATGGTGTAGGCCTGTTCTATCGTCATAAATAGGGATAGGATAAAGATGGAAAGCGGTATAGGGTTGCTGTTCTACGAGTGGTATTTTGAGAACAAAGACAAGATCTGAACGTGTTGGAAAAGCTTCAAGATTTATAATCTCTAAATATTTGGCAACATTTGAATATCTTACCGGAAGAGGTAAATTATTTTTTACTAAATTTTGTGAGATTTCTTGTAAGGCGGTTATCAAATGTTCTGGCGTTAAAATTGATGTATGTATTATTTTGAGCCTGGCAAAGGTGATAGCGTTTAAAATGTCATTTAGGTTATCCTGTAAATAAAGGTAATTTTCCATAAATTTTTCGCATATATCTAAAAATGAAAGTTTAGCTTGAATATATGCTGTTTTGTCTGCGAGGTGAATGATTATTCTTCTAATCCGGTTAATGTCTTCGTTGAAGGTCTTTTCATCTATTTGTAATTTCGCAATGGTCTCATTTAAATTTTTAATAACTGAAGTGGTGATGCTCATCTGATTTTTCATTATGTTTTCAATTTGCAATTGTTTTTGATTCAAACTATTAATGCTGTTTGTGTAAAACTCGCCGTCCGAGGCATCTAAATTACCTGTTATAGCTTTAAATACCGTTCCGGCACCGTTTAATAATCCGCGTTTAAATCGTTTCGTGTCGGAGTATATTTCTAAAAATTTCTCTTTAAGAGAGTTACAGATTTGTATTAACAAACTGATATGAGTTTGTATTTCAGACCTGAAATTATTCATAGAATGTACATCGAGACTTACTGTTTTAGTTAAAGTGTCAAGTAATCGGTTATTGGTTGTAAAAGCGTGTTCTAGTGCTGATAAGTTGCGGTGGGCTAGAAGAGTCCATTTGTGATTAGATTCGACGATCCTTGTTTCATCATGATAATATATCCCAAGTGTGTTGTTTATTGGTTTTAGTTCGAAGTGTGATATTGCTTATCCGAACAGCAAGAAAAATCTGGAACAGAAATTAACTTTGTGTATAAGGCTTAAGTCTATCGAAGTTAAGTTTAGTCCTTTGATTAGTTGCTAAGTTTAGGAGAGTAGCGGAATTGTTATGAAGTTCCAAAATTTGAAAGGGTCCATTATATTTATTTTCGAGTTTATTTTTAAGCTGCGATTCTTTGACATAGACTTTGTCGCCGATTTGGTAGTTTGGAAGGTTTTCAGAAACATGTTTATCGAATCTTTCTTTTGCTTTTTGCTTTTGAACTTCTGTTCGTTTGCAAGCAATTCTGTAATAATGGGATATGCGATTGTTGAGGTCACGAACATATTTGGAAATTAACTGTTTTTGGTTATAAAGTGTTTCGGGAGGTCGGCTGGATGTGTGGCTAAATACAAGTTCATATGGTGGGTTTTACTTGTTGAATTGTTGTATGCTATCACAGCATAAGGTAAAATGTTGAACGGGTGTTCATCAGGGTTTTCTGATTTGTGAATCCTTATCATTTCTAGAAGTGTCGAATGAAAACGCTCAAGTGAGCCATTTGACTGTGGATGTCCTACACTGGAAAATGACAGTTTAATATCAAAAAGTTTGCAGAGGTCCTTGAGTAGGGCATTATCAAATTATCTGCCGTAGTCGCAGTGAATGCGAAGGGGTGTTCCGTAATGCTGGAAGTAAAGTAATAAAGTGTTGACAACTGTTTGGCTGATTTATCGCTGATGGGGTAAGCTTGTGAAAATTTGGTAAGTTCATCACGGATGGTAAGTGCATAGTTTTTAGTTGGTACTTCGAGGATATCGATGTTGACTCTTTCGAAAGGTGTCCTAGGAGTCTCAGTTATTACAAGTGGATTATCTAAGTTTACGATACGCCTTTGTCTTTTGACAAATATCGCAATTTCTAATAAAGTTTTCTACATCTTTAGTTAAACCGGGCCAATTAAATTTTTGTTTGATTCTACAAATTGTTTCGTTTATTCCGCGGTGAATATTACTTTTACCGTTGTGAAATCGGTCGAGTATTACGGGAACTTGGTCTTTTTCGATAGTTTGTGTAACATTTTGACAAATTTTCCATTTTATATCAGTGTCTGCGAAAATAAAAGAGAGCATCTCTAATATGGGTAGGTCAATGTTGTTCTCTACGCAATAGGTTACTTGAGGTGTTAAGAAGTTTTTGTTTTTGTAGAGAGAGTCAAATAATACTTCGTTAATAATTTACGGGTCGGATGGAATCGGTATGATAAAATATTTTCTTTTTCGTACAGTTTTACTTGAATAAACGTTGATGCTAAAAGTTTGAAAGTCTGCATTTTCTTCAAAAATATCGTCAAATATTTTATTGTGAAAATCTTGGAGGTTCGATTGTTGTGGAAATACGATTATGTTTTTATTTTCTTTGTCGAGGAGTTGACCGTTAGAAAATTGGGTTTTACTGTAGTCGATCAGGGAAATAGTTTGGTATCTTTCAAGGAAGCTTTTGAATTCGCGTGATAAGTGTTCCGGATTGATTTCGTTGTTTTCGTCTTCGGGAACGTCACTATCTGAGTCTTCGTTAAGTGATAGTATTGGGAATGTTACTAGTTCATGTTTTGATTGAAATTTAGTACATTTGTTAAAGTTATTGATTTTTATACGGGATAAGGCGTCTGCATTTTTGTTGATTTTACCGGGTTTGTATATTATCTCATAGTCATACTCTTCAAGCTTTAGTCGCCATCTTGCGAGTCGGCTACCTGGGTCTTTGATGGAGAAAAGCCGGGTTAACGGGCGGTGATCGGTGATTATTTGAAACTTACGGTATGTTTTGACAGCCCATACAATAGCTAAGAGTTCTCGTTCAATCGTTGAGTATCTAGTCTCAGCTTCAAATAAAGTTCTGGAGGCATATGAAATAGGTAGGTCTTTACCTATCGGTCCCTGTGACAATACAGCACCGATTGCAAAAGCGCTAGCGTCTGTAGTTAAGACGATTGGTTCAATGAAGTTTGGATATATTAATATTGGTGTTGAAGTCAATGCCTGTTTTAATTCGTTAAAGGATTTAGTACACTCTGAATCAAATAGGAATGGTGTATCTTTTTGAAGTAGTCTCGTGAGGGGTTTAGAGATTTTTGCAAAGTTTGGGATAAAGCGCCTGTAATAGCCGGCTAATCCCAAAAATCACTTAATTTCTTTTTGATTTTGAGGTTGAGGGAACTTTATTATACATTCGACTTTATTAGGGTTTGGCTTTAGGTCATCGGGAGTGATGAGGTGTCCTAAATATGCCACTTCTTTGCGAGTTAGATTTTCTAAGGCGTTTGAAAACTTCTGTGAGTCGAAGGGTGTGCTCCTGAATTGTGGGCGAGAAGACAATAATGTCGTCCATATAGACAAGACATCTTTCGTTTTGTATACCTAGAAGTATATTGTCCATGACGCGTTGGAAAGTGGACGGGGCATTTTTTAATCCAAAAGGCATTCGGACGAATTCGAAATGTCCGTTTTCTACGGTAAATGCAGTTTTCTGGATATCTTTGGGCTCGATTTCGATTTGGTGGAATCCCGATGCAAGATCGAGAGTTGTGAAGTTATGGCAACGTCCAAGTTGATCTAATAGATCGGAAATATTTGGAAGGGGGTATTTGTCGCCTATAGTTTGGTCATTGAGTTTGCGGTAATCTACATGCCATTTTTGCTTACCTGAAGCATCTAATTTTTTGGGTACGACCCAGACTGGGGAAGACCAGGGGGAATTAGAAGGGCGGATTATGCCTTGGTCAAGCATTTTAGAAATTTGTGACTTAACTTCTTCTTTATGGATATGGGAATAACGATAGGACTTAGTAAAGATTGGTTTGCAATTGTTGGTATCGATAGAGTGTTTCACTTCGTTAGTAAATGTCAACTGGTCACCTTCTAAGTGAAAGATGTCTGAGAATTCGAGACAGAGTTGAGTAATAAGTTCGCATTCCTCGTCATTTAAATGTTCGAGGCGAAGTTGGTTGATTATTTCATTTCGTCTGTCAATTTGTACATTTGTATTTTGGTATTTGTTAAAACTGTAAACGTTATCCGTTTGTAAAGGTTCTAATATTATTTTTTCGAAAACGAAGGTTTTTGGAATAGCGTTCGCGTTTAGAACGGATGTTATAAATTCGCCGTTGCTGTCAATTTTTACTATGGCGTTTGGGAAGTGAACTTTGTCTTGTTCGGTTCCTATTAGTACAGCATCAGTATTTTTCAGGTTGCTTTTGAATTTACAGATTTTTTCGGTTCGTGGTTCAATAGTTACCATATGAGTTACTGAAGAGTTCGTTAAATGTTGGTTTGGTGTAGTAGAAAGTGTCGAGTTAGGGTTGATAGTTTCGTTAGTTACTTTGTATAGGGGTAGTGACTTGAAGTTGGTTATAAGTTGTTTATTTTTAAAATCGATTACGTCAATCGTAATGCTCTAGAAAGTCTGATCCTAAGAGTCCATCAAATTTTATATCTAAATTACAAATATAGACTTTGTGGGGATCGTTGATATTGAAGGGTACGAGAGTTGATTCATTAATTAAAATTTGTTCGTTTGTAATTCCTTGAATTACGACATTTTCTGGGAATCTGTTAGAGAATCGTTGACAGGTTTCGGGTTTGAAAATAGTAAGTCCTGCGCCGGTGTCGATTAAAAGTTTATAAGAATTGGAAGCATCAGTAATATAAAATAAGTTTTTCGAGTTAACGGACAGGAGGGGTCTTACAGAAACTGCTGTTCTGTCTTGAAAAAGTTGGGTTGAGCTTCTTGTAAGTTCAGGGATTTCATTGGAAGTATTGGTACTTCGAATTCGGGTGGTTTCGAATTCTGGAGGGGTTCGCAAAAATTTCGGTGTCTTGGTTCGTCTAATGTTGGTTCATAGGAGGGATAGTTTGCATATTCGTCAGTTACTGTTTCGTATTGTTCATCGGGTACGGATGAGTAGTTTTCTGAAAAGTTATATTGATGAGGATCGTCAGTCAATTGATAATCATACCGGTCATATTGTTGTTCATATGCGGTATCGTAATGGTCGTATGGTGCATTATATTCGAGATTGTTTACATGATGAGTTCTTTGCTGTCTGAAATAATTAGGATTTGGTCGATATTGACCTGAAGCTTGTGAGGCTTGATTTGAATTTGAGGGAAGTTGGTTTATTGGTCGCGGTTGTGTACTTGTTGAAGGCATAGATTGTTGAGTGTTTCTAAAATTTGGAAATTGTGGACGAAAATTTTGTCCAGGAGGGTTTTGCTGTCTCATTCTTGCCTTGCGATGTACATATGCCCTGAGCGTTTGCAAAATGAGCATTGTTCTATTGTTGGAGGAATCATGGGTTTACGGTTTGGAGTTGGTGGTTATCTGACGCCTTGAAACTTTTGGTTTTCCAAATGGTGTAATTGTAATTCGCGCTTAATTCTCGATACAGCGGTTAATATATCGCGAGGGTCACTAGCTCGTACGATTTGACCTATCTTGGGTTCTAAACCCGACAATAAGCTATTGAGGGCCATATTTTCTATAAGGTCGCTTTGGGCTTGTTTCTCTTTTGTCGTTAGCACTTGTTTGTTAACGGAGGCTAAGATTTTAGCTAAATGCGTTTGTAATCTAGCTGCGAAGGTCAGAGGTGACTCATTTGTTTGTCTCATCCTCTGGAGGTCTTGTATTAATGCCGATAAATCTCTTGAGTCGCCAAAGTGGTTTTCTAATAATGTACGGATGTCTAGCCAATTATCCGCGGTACGCGAGTTTACTAATTCTGCGGCTCTACCGCGAAGTTTGTTTTTAATGTGTAGCACTATTAGAGTGAGTTGATTATCTACAGCCATGCTGCAAGCAGTACTGCATCATACTCCGTTATGATGGCAAAAATTTCAGATAATTTGTAGGATTCAACGGAACCTTGCGCTCTTGTTTCCGGCATAATGTATTAAAATATGTTTTTTGAGATGTTGCAAAATACAGAATTATAGATGGAATTATAATTCGTTCAGATGTTGTTGATGGTGTTAGTATGGGTTGTGGGAGATCAGTAACGTGTAAAGCAGTGTGTGAATATTTGTGGATATTTAGTATGTGAGCGTTTTAAATGTTAAAAATTATAACGATAGAACATCAATGATATAAAAATGTTTGTAGTTCAATATTAATCAATGTAATAAAATAATAAAAATCAATATTTATTAAAATGATCAAAATAATATTTCGTGATGATTCGTTTCAGTACTTACATGTACCTTCCAAGCATTTGAATTGTTCTGCGGCTAGTGCACGGTGAGCGTCCTCTAGGGTGCGTGTTCCTTGATGCCTTTGGCCTCAGTTGGTGTCGCCTGCTTTTGTCCTTAAAATCTAGGGTCCTTAATACTACGTCTGGCAATTAACGTCTGTTGGCTGGTACACTGGTGAGCGGTATGTGCGTGTTCCTGGTGTCCTTGGCCTTCAGCTACTGTCGCTTACCGTGGGTTCGTTTGTTTAACGAAAAATTAAAATTCACCATAATTTTAGGAGTTGCCTAAACTGATCACAAAGACTAGCTGACCAGAACAACATCAAACAGGAAATGGACAGTTTAAAAACAGCTCTGAGACTAAATGGATTTACAGACCGAAATATTCAAAGAGCCCTGAAGTCAAAACCGAGACGAACAGACGAGGAGCATGAGACACCAATAACCAAGGCTTATTTACCGTATGTCAAGAGTACCACGGACAGTATTGCAATAATTCTACGGAGACACAATATCGATACTATTTTCAATACAGACAGAAAAATAAGCACGGTATTGAGGACTCCGAAGACGAGGATCCATTTAGAACAACAGGGAGTGTACGAGATTCCATGTGCAGACTGTCATAAAACCTATGTGGGGCAAACTAACAGAAGAATTCAAGCTAGACCTGATGAACACCAGAATGCCATAAGAAAGCAGGAAAAAACAACATCCATTGCAGAACACGCCACCACGACGTCACACCGAATAGACTTTGAGAACACCAGAGTACTGGCAAATGTAGAACACACGAAATCAAGACTCGTAAAAGAGGCAATTGAAATAGCGAAGAGGCCTCACAGTCTAAACGCACGCAATGAAATCCAGAACTTATCGAATTGTTGGAAAATTCTATTAAAGATCGTACCGGCCCGGACCCGTCCAATAACAACTCAACCGGAAATAACAAATCAGCAGGAGGGAGGCGTGCCCACTGAGCGCCCAGGGCCAATCACACGCAGTCGTTCACGGTGCCAACCAATAGGCGCCGAGCCGCGACTATATAACACCGTGCGCGCCCCTGAAAACATCAATATTCTAGTAACTAGAAGCGAAAGCAGAAGGCTACGAGAATTATGCGAACCGACCTGAAGAGGGCAGACATGACTTTGCCGAAACGTCGTCATTTTACCATCGATCCCGACAGGGATCAGTTATCAACTGCGAGGATGAATTCCCGGAAACCATCTAATACATTTAGTGCCCGCGAAAACTTAAAAAAAATATATATATATATATATATATATATATATATATATATATATATATATATAGATACCGTCTATAGGAAACCAACCCATACCAATCGATACTTAAATGCCCAATCACACCACCACCCTGCCCAATTGAGTTCTATAATGAAATCTTTGACTCTTAGATCTATTCGTTTAACAGATCTTGACAATAGACAAAACGAACTTAATAATATGATAAAGTGAGAACATTTTAAAAATAATTTAAAGCGAACAAGGTATTTACTTTGGATGTCTAAGTGCTTCTTGGGAAATAACACCACAATTTAAAGAAAATTGCTGTATATTCCAAACGTTTCGGGGTCTAGATCAGACCCCGTTGTCAATGGTTAGGAAACTACGGATTAAAAAGGCTCAATTCTAAGATGTAAATTAAAATATTTGACAATGTGTATTATTTGATTTTTGACATTGAAAAATATGCCACAAGTATCATTCAGAAAACAATTTACTTTGGAGTATAGTTAAACAATTTATTTGGATATTCATTCATATTATAAAGTTAGAAATCCAAAGAGTTATTTTTAGGAACGGTATAGAATTTTAGATATATTGAATAAAATTGCATTTTATAACATTTAATTGTTTTCACAATATTAGAATCATTCCGAAAAAGGCAATTGCAATAAATTCTCTCGAAGCACTCTTGGCACTTAATGGTCTAGATAATGAAAATTATATGCAATATTGGTCTTGAATTTGCTATTTGCAGGCTAATTTTTCGAGATATTTCATTTTATGTGTCTATATGTCTCTAGCAAAGGAGGTTAAGGTTATGTGATTTTCTCTGCAATTTTTCCGCTCATAAATTTATCTTCAACTGCAAATTTCGGAAAAAAAATCTGTGATGCGTTAGTGGCGTCGATCTTTAATTATTGTAGCATTTTAAATTATCCTTGTCTTGATACAATTACGAAGAACAGAATTCAAATAATTCAAAACAATTTAATTGACGATCACTACCTAGAGAAACTCATCTTTAGATCTCAAGCACGTAATAGAAATATTAGAAAAAATCCTCTGACAATTATTCCCAATCACAAGACAACACATATAATTAGGCTATAGCTTCAATATATAACAAAATATATCTTTATTTCGGTTTAAAAAATATACTAAAAACAGATTTTTAACTCATTATTACGTAATGTTTGATTGTTTGTTTATCTCCAATTCATATTGTTTTCATACCTTTATTTAAACACTCAGTGCCATTTCAACAGCTCTAAGTTCTCATCATCAAGGAGTAAACCAAAAAAACAAAACTAGTTTGGTTTAGTCCTTGAGTTGTTGTTTAGAGTTGTTGAGTGTTTTTACATTTGCGACACACCAAAAGTTCCACAGCATTTCCATAATGTCATTAGTATATCTAATTTGCTTGTCATCCTAAACGTGAACTACCTAACAGTGAAACTTGGTTAAGTGGTAGAATAGCATAGCTAAACCAACCAACTAGCCCAATTCTTTTCTATTATTAAGTAAACCATACAAATTGTGCCATTCTTTCTCTTTGAATAAAGTCTTTTTTATTATTTGATATTCTTTAATAAATATTTTTATGTTTAATAGAGTTTACATCCGGATTGGTGAAATTTCAAATTTGATATTCCTAAAAGGATGAAATTTGGGGTTAAATACATACCTGCATGGAAATCGACTTAATATAGTGTGGAACAGCCAAATGGAATAAATTCGATAACGAATAAAGGACACGTCGATTTGTATTTTTAAATGCGCAAAAAAATTATATAGGGTGTGTCATGTGACAGTGGCCAATACCAACTTTTTTATTTTAAATGCAAGCCCCTTTATATTATTTATTTTTTGGATTCTCCAGAAAAATCTAGACACAATTCATGTACAATATCCTACACTTATTTTCAATTATTTCTGAAATATTAAGTGTTTTCAGATTTATTACGAAACTTAACATTAAAAAAAGAAGATTATTTTATTCCACAACTTCGCTACATTACACTCAATACTTAATTCCCGCTTAGATCTTGATATTGCAATAGTAAGCAAAAACCATTCCTGCGTTTCTTTTTACTGATATAAAAAAAACAGTTTTGTTAATTTTCGTCAAAACTCATAGCCTAAGCAGCTTGTTGTCTGCCTGCAAGACTGTGGTGATCAGTGTCAGTGCTATTGTCGTAATAATATCAGACAAATTGTTCGTTTAACAGAAATGCACAAAATAACCATTCTACAAATGATTGATTATAGAGATAACACACGGACACAAATGGACGTTTCTCGCTCATGTCACGAAAATTTTCCAAAATTGTTGCTTGTTTCGCAAGGAATAATTAGCAAAATACAAAGCAGGTATCCGAGCTTGGTCATGTAAGACAGATAAAAAAAGTAACTGCCTGTGCTGTAAGTGGTAATACGAAATTGGTTATTATGCTTGAGTTTCAAGAAAACCCACTTAATTCTGATCGAAAACCAGTCCCACTGTTCAACGTTAGCCATACATAAATTTTTCGAGTATTAAAGGAAAGTAAAATGAATCCCTATAAAATGATGCCAACTCAGGAGCTCATGGAAGATGATTTCGATAGAAGAACGTATTTCTATGAACAAATGATAGTAAAGTTGGATAACAATGTGATCCAATTAGAAAATGTTTTGTTTTCTGATGAGAGCACATTTACACTTCACAGTCATGTTAATCGTCTAAATTGCCGCTATTGGTCTATTGAGAATCCTCACTAAACCAAATTTCCACATTATATATTGGTACTTTTCTCCAAAACCCCTTACCGATTTATATAGTTTTTTAAATTACATTCTATTAAGGAAGATCCCGAGGTAGTCATATACATTTTTCTTGACTTCTATTATGCAGTTTTTTAGATCCAATATTAAATAAAGAATAAAAATAGTTAAAGTAAAATAAAAAGATGATTCGAAAATATTTTAAAAAAATAACATACTTAAAAAGAACAAAAAAATTGAAAATAATTAACAAAATATAACACTAGACAATAAGTAGCATATTCACTGTTATTAAGTGCATGCACGCAAAGTAAAAAAGTTTAAACCATAAAAGATGCGCGTTCTGTACAAATTAACTACCTACCTATCTACCTTATTTTAGAAGTCGGAGCCACCAACAATCCAGTTTGATTAAGTAGTAAATAAGTAAACATTGTAGGACTTTGGATATGCTTGGTACCGACGTCAAAAATATACTAGATAGGTAGGTAATAAATTTGTACACAATGACCACCTTTTATTGTTTACATTTTTTACTCTATATGTACATACTTACCAACAGTGAATGTGCAATTTATTGTCTAGTGTTTAACATTATTTTCAATATTTATTTGGCAATATTCACAAGTCAACAAACTCGCGACCTTTATATTCTGCAGCAGCTATTTAACTGTTATTACGTCGTAAAATTTTTAGCAGCATTGTTCAAAATTTTAAAAATATATTGAGTTTTGGTTGGCGGTTCTTTTTCGACATTTTTTTCTATTGAAAGGTAAGGACGCTAAAATTACATTAAATTATAATCCGGTTCCTATCGTTCTGGTCAATCTAAAATGTCAAAGGAATACCAGGTAGAAGAGGAAAGCTGAAAATATCTTTGACAGAATAGTTCCGACAAGGGCGTTCGAGCGTGTGCCATTTGTACCTAATGGACCAAACTTGCCTGATAGTGAGGGTGAGATTAGACAGCATATCAGTCTTCTAAGAAAGTACTACGGAATGACAAAATATAGCCATTTTGGAAAACAGAATATGGTAATTATTTTACTCAGTTATTATTTGTTTTCGTACGGATAGTGATGGAAAAAAATATCATGTTATAAAAGAATTACCGTTAAGAGGCTTAGTTGGAAAATTATTACAAAACAGAACAAATTGTCTTTATACTTGTATAGGTTCATTATACTTCAAGATGTCAATCAGTTATATACTGTTTAGATAAAAATATTATTAAAATATTTTTTTCAGGTGAAAAAAATGTATGGCTATAGAAAAGAAACTAGAAATTGTAACCACTCTGTGCCTCTCCCCGTCTTTTCATTTTTAGGGTTCCTTTAAGGCTGGTTTAGACAACAACTCAATAAACAATATGTCGAATCAGACAAAATGTATCACGAAAAATGGAACTTGTTGAAAATCAGGGCATCATTTGTTGCATGTGGAGAGGCGCAATGTATTTATCGTTTAATTTCATTAAATTTCATTAGTATGTTTTCATTTCCCTAGTAGTTTTGCCACATCTCTGATTTTCGTTAATGCTCGCGCCAATTTTGAGTGAATTTATTGAGCTGTATCGCAGTTTTCCTTATTCGTGGGAAATTAAAAGTGCAGATGATAGTAAACGAAATAAATAATCAGCGGTGCCATATCATAATTATGAAGTAATTGTGTATTAAGTTTATTGGAATAACTTATATAAACGTTTTATTGTGCGATTAGCCGTTCTGTCTGGACTGGCCTTTATAGAATCATTATATGTCACTCTATCACAACCCATTGTCTCCGAAACTACTGAATAGAAAAGGTTGCAATTTAGTGCGACTACATAGTTTAGTATTCAGGAATGCCTAGTATAATTAAATTTAATTTGGGGGTTATTTTTGGGAGGTAATGTTACAAAATCGACCATTTCCCCTTTATCTCCAAAACTACTGAGATTGAAAAAACTAGAAAATATAGGGCATTAGCCGAAGTTAACGGGAAAAATATGAAAAAATATTAATGTCAATTTTGGAATGTAAAATGAAATGAAAAATTAATCTTTAATTTTTTTCAAAAGCATCATCTAAACATATAGCAAAATTGTTCCTTATTGCAATATTAAATAAAATATTAGTCATTTATTGACTGCAAATATAATATAAAAAAATCTATTGTAGTACGTTCAAACCGTAAATATTTCAGAATTCAGATTTAAATTAATTTAGTACATAATAATTATCTTATTATTATAAAATTGTAGTTTGTCTGTTTGTTTGTTTGCTTGCTTGTTTGTTTGTTCATGCATCACGTATGAACTACTGAACTGATTTTGCTAAATCTTTTTTGGCCTACAGTTTGACTTAAAATCTGGTATACAAAATTGCGAAAAAACTTATAATTAATATTATTGTTTTCTGAAGGATATTTGTGGCAGCTTTCATTTATTTATTTTTATGGATGTTTTGGGAATTCATTCGATTTATCATCTGTTTCTTCAGTATATTCAATAAATCTTTTAGCTCATAATTCAAGTTTTGCCAAACACATTTTATTCTCAAAAGTATACAAAGATTCCTCCTGAAAATAATGACTAATAGTACCTTGAATTTTTTTGAATCTCTGACTAAGCTCATGTTTAAAACTATTATTTTATTTAAAAGCCAGCACTGCAACCAATTACTTGGTAAACAAATGAGATTTGAATTTTCAGCCAAATATTTTGACCAATATGTATTGTACAGCAATCACGGAGCATATCCTTTAACAGATATGTAATAAAAAAATTGGCAGGCACCCTCAAATAACTTAAATTTTTATTTTAGTAGAGCACCTTCATGAGTTGCGCTTTCTCAGCTGACTAAAATATTGAATAGTTATTAATGTATTCATACTGAATTTAATATTTTAACACGAAATGAATATCGTCATCTCTGAAACTCCTAGATGTTTACGTTCAATGTATTGTAAAATCTCGAAATAACTGTCTCATAATTGCTTTGATAGGTTTTTGTTAACCTACGAATTCTTTCGCGTGATTTCTATCCTAGTAATCACAGGGAAAAGGCCTTACACACACCAGGACCCCCGATTTTGGACCTCTGTGAGCTAATTTTCCCAAAAACCCCTAGATGTCGATATTCCCTTCGCCTTATATTACCTCTTGTTGTTCTATTTAATCAAATGCATGTATTTGATTAGATCTGTTGAAGCCCAGTTATCCAGCATGCTCTTCGACTACAGTTTTCTAGAGGTAGGACACAGCCTGAAGAAACAAACAAAATAATAGTAAATAAAAATAGACTTGTCGAAAATGTTTAGTCATAATTTACGAAAATTAAAGAAATCATGTGCACCACCACATAACACCGATGCACTGAAAAATGGATAAGCACTAAAAGCCATGTTTCTTTTTTCCTCCTAGGCCACTTGATCTCAATCCACTTTCCTATTTCTTTTGGGATCTGCAAAAGAGCCAATTTACAAGACAACTGGCAATATTACTCAGAAAAGTTACAAATGGACTACATTTGAGCAGTTACAATTTTACTTAAAGGTGTACTTTTGTCAATTTGTAGGTGTAAAATTATTATACAACTAAATGTAAATAAAAATCTTTCTGATTGGAATATTCGTATTTCTTCGCTAGTCACCCACATAAAAAAAATATATTTCAATTTTAATTTCAGAATTTCTTACGTTTTTAATTCTAAAAAACCCAATAATTTCATAAAAATATTTTAAGTATATTCAAAGTAAGTAAAATTTAAATTATACTATATCAACTAAAAGAAATTAATGTTACTCCCTCTCCATTGTCAGTAAAAAAGTTTTATTATCCCATTTGTTAATAGGTCGTGTTCCAAATTGAATCCGATAAATTTTCACAAATTGTACTAACTTCCCTCAAGGTAATCATTAGGGCTTCCTAATGGGAGCACGCCTTCTTCCTAATAGGGCCCGATCGATTGCCGTTGGTATCTCAACAATATCGTTTCGAACAAGAACGGAAATCAACAATGGAAACAGTTAATAAATAGTTTCTCATTTGCAAAAACACGTATGGTCGTACGTATCAGATTACTATAATGCTATTTGTACCGTGGGATCCGGATCGTCACCCCATATATTTCTTTTATTTACCCCCAAGAATTACCGTCATTATTATCCTAATCTCGCTACTAGCAGGGCGCTTCGTTTTATATCGTCAAACTCAGTTTAGTCGTGTTACAAGGGTTGTTTGTTAATTGTTTTGTAGTATTTTATATATTACATATTTAGTAATACATTTTTCATAATAATGATCAGGTTTTTAGAGTTGCTAATCAAATAAAACAAAAAATGCTAAACTTTAATTTCTCTCATTTGTACAATTACAATCATTAAAGTGCGATTGCAGTTGATCTTTTACTATCGTAACTACAATTACAAACTCTCGAATATGGAAACATGCATTTTTAGACGAGCCCTCTATTAGTCGACACCATCCTATATTGTTATTTGACAATTTATCAAATGCGTTTTCTTCAATTTACCACATAGAAAGTATTTAATAATTGCATATGTTCAAAAAATGAAACACCGTCGAAATGAACATATGTGTGGATCACATCATTATGAAAAAAGAATATAGAAATAAACGTAACTATAGAGACATTGTTCTAAGGAGATAGTTGGCAGGCTGAACTTACAAACGCTGAATGCATTGTGTGGTTTTAGTGGTGCTACGTACTGTACAAATAATTTATTTTGTTCGCAAAACTTCATTGAGAAACAGGTGCGCGAAGCCTTGCACTCACCTCATTTTTTATTGATCTTCCACAAGCATCTACGAAGTAGGATCCAAATCTTAAAGAAAACCACAATAAATAAACAATATATTGAAGCTATGAAATCACTTATACTACAACAAAGGAATGTGAGTAATTGATACTGCTTAGTGGAAGTAGAAGTTTCTTACTAAATTTCCCCTCACCCTCCCCCTTTTTCTCTATTGCTTCCTCCCCTCTTCTTCTTTCTCGTCACCTTCCTCTACATCTTCCCCTTCCTCTCGTCCTCCTTCCTCCCGGCCGAGTTATCTAAAATGTTAATATTCGGATCCTATTAACGATCATTATTAAACTTCCCAATACATTGAAACACTTATTCCACAATAATTTCAATAAATAAACTCTATTCTTCATATTTTTTTAATATTATAGTTTCATTAGCCTGTACAATTTTTTTTTGTTTTTTTTTTTTCTATTCTATGAACAAGGTTAAACAAACATCACTCTGAAGTTTATTTCTTCTAAATTATTGTAACAATTAACATGACATGTCTTTTCTGTCATACTACACTTTTACAATTCGTATGTACTAACTTAATAAACCAGAATTGTATCCGCATTGGGGAGTATGGGTTACCAAAACTCTGGATGTTATCTGATCAGTTTGAACCCGTCTTGATGAAAGATAAAATGGCCATAATATTAAATCCATGGAAAGACAAGGTCTATGACTCAAACATAAAAAAATGGAAATAATTGGGAGGCACGTCATCAACACTACAACAGCTAAAAAAATCTATCTAATAGCTTCAATCAGACTAGAGGATAGAGAGACAAAGACTATGCCTATAATGTCAGACAAAGACGTGCACAACCTCCGAGGAATCAGTCCATTTACTCCGTTGATGAAGAGTATGTAAATATTCTTGCGACCAACGTTTCCAGAATGCCTGATGCAAACGACTCAGTAACTGCCATCTGTTGAGACGATTAGATGGGACAGATAAGAAATCAGATTCAGGAGGTGCTGTTAAAGGTTCCATGGTAAGAAACATACCAGGACTCAAGGCGGTAAGATCCGATGGATCGTTGCTACAAGGGGTTATAGGTCGCGAGTTTAAAACTGCTTCGACCTGTGCAAATACAGTAGAAAGTTCTTCGTAGATTAGGATTTGATCTCCAACGACACGTCTTAAGTGAGCTATGACACTACGAATTACTTTCTTTGCGGATAGAAACCAAAATCCTTGCTGCAAAAGAAATTCAACGGTTTGGATTCCTGCGTGAAGATTAGTGACATGACAATCTTCGACAATTAGATTAGTCAAACGACTTTTACTTGGTAGCAGTGCGGGAAATTTAGTGTCAAACGGCAATGGAGCATTAGCCAAACTACTACCAACTCTAAGAGTTCCCTGTTCATCAAGAAACGGTGAAAGTTTACGAAGCGATTTGGGCAAAAGTTTTCGTTCTCGAAGAAGGGAAATCTCTTTAGAAAAATATTAATCTTTAACATAGCGAACAATGCGAAGCTGAGCCTGATATAACTCAGCAGCCAAAAATGATCCAGAGCCCCTACGGTCTGGATTGCGGGCGTTATCAACAAAGCGGGTAATGCGATTAATAGAAGAATGTTCTTCTAATAAAGTACCAAATAAATTTGGTGAAGCGGTGACTTGAAGCGCCACTATACGGGCTTCAGTCATAACTAGCGGTGACATGCTTGAGTCTGAGCAAGCATGTGGCAAACAAGCGGTAATCAACAATTGTGGGCCTTTCGACCAAGTCAGCGGGGTTATCACAAGATTGAATGTAAAACCAATGCGAAAAAGGAAATTTTTCCTGAATGGAAGCAACTCGATTACTGACAAATGTCTTCCAACGGTGCGGGGAAGAACTAAGCCATGAAAGGACTACCGTGGAATCTGACCAGCAACGAATCACCTTGAACCACAAACGACTATTGAATTGCTCATAAACATAATGAGCCAACTTAGCGGTAAGAACTGAAGCACACAGTTCCAATCTGGGAAGTGACAAAGTTTTCAAAGGGGAAAGTTTTGATTTAGACAACACAAAAAAACTTTGACGAAATCCAGATGCGGTTTCGAAGACAAAATAACAGCGGCATAACCTTTCTCAGAATCATCACCAAATGCGTGAACTTCACAACTAGAAAAGTTTTCTATAGCAAGCAGGTGAGGCAAAACTAAATTTTGTAAGGTCAACAAAATAGCGATAATGTCTTGCTGCAATTTGGGACAGATAAACACACAATAATTCAAAGATAACCGATGAGGTATCTTAGCGGATGCATTAAACACTACACGAAGTTTGGTGGTTCTACTATCAGGTTTCAAAACATAATGATGCGGTATGTAGTAACAATCAGAAGCAGTAGATGAATCAGGAACCAACTCCATATGATCAAGCTCCAAATATTCTTTGAGAAAATCACAATAATGTTTGTAGAGATCTGGTTGCTGTAGAAGACGTCTTTCTAAAGAGTAGACACGTTGTACGGCGAGATTATACATTCCATCAAAAGCAGGAAGTGTATTTCGAAAAGGAAGAGGCACAACGAATTTACCTGAATCCAATCTCCTGCATCCCTCGGAAAATATTTTTTCGCAGATAAGATCATCAGGGGACTGAACCAGGGCGGTAGGAACATCTTCAATTGTCCAGAACCTTTGGAGTGAATCATCTTATGATACTACATCTTCAATTTGACAAAAAAGCGAAGTTGGGTTTATGACTGACTGAGAGTGAGAGTTAACAGAACTCGAAGACACTTTACCCATAAGGATGTAACCAAACACAGTGTTAATAGCATCAGGAACACCTTCCTTTCCCAGAAGACGTCCATCCAACAAAATTTGAGAAAATATATCGGCACCTAACAAAAGGTCAATAGCGCCTGGGCTATTGAAACCAGGATCAGCAAGTTTCAAGTTGGTTAGATATGCGATATTAGCCATGTTAATGGGCGCAACAGGCATATCATTGCAATTGCGCTTTACTATAGAGCGAAGAGAAAGGGTAAGAGAGCCCTCAGCAGAGGGACTCTGCATAGAACCTAGCCCGTTGAGTTGAATCGAAGCGGGCATAGGTCGGAAGCCAAGGGTTTCACAGCCTTGCTCGCAATGAATGATGTCATGCTACCAGAATCTAGCAGACATCGCAAAGTTTGATAAGAACCTTATCTTATCTAATACCTCAACTAAAGCGGTAGATAACAACACATTTGAATTGTATGACAAAAGTGAACTATGACAAGAAGTCTGCAGTAGAGAAGTTTCGTGACTTTCAACAGTATTAATGGTACTGGATCCACCAGATGTGGAAGCCAGGTTTGCGGGGGGAGCACTAGATTCAGACCGAATGCCTGAATCACCACGATTTACAAAATGAAGCAATGTGTGATGGCGTTGTTTGCAGTTGCGGCAAGTGGATAAAGATTTACAGCGATTCGACTGACAAGAATCGCCTAAGCAATTAAAACAAAGTTTAAAATCTTTAACAAACTTAAACCGCGCGGATACTGATTTGTTCAAGAATTCAGAACATTTGTAAATCGCATGATCGGATTTAGAAACTAAACAATTTCTATTCTTAGTGACAAACAAAGATGTAGTGAACCGGGAAGAATGTTGCTTTGAATTCAATGGTAACTTTTTGTCAACACTTTGCTTTGCATTGCGGGATAATTCAACATGTTCAAAGGCATCACAATGCTTCAACAAAAAATCAACAACTTCCGAACGGATCGGAAAGTCATCTTGAGCGGTCACAGTACCATGGTAAAGTTCAAACTTAGCGGCTAAATTCTTTGGAACTCGTTTCAACATCATCTGAACGATACAAAAATCCCACTGATTTACTGGTAAACCCAAATTCTTCAGTGCTTCCAAATTATCACTGAAGTCATCCAATAACTTCCGAACCTCTGAAGGGCTATCTGAAGTTAGTTGGGGGAATTGTTCTAAAGCTGACCAATGAGACTCCGCGATTAAACGAGTTCGCTTGAATTTTTTCAAAAGTGTTTCATAAGCACTCACGTAATTGTTTTGTGTTAGTTTAAAATTCCTAATAGCCTCAAAAGCAGGCCCTTTTAAAGCTAACTGCAAATATTTGAACTTCTGCATAGCACTGAGTTTTTCATTATTGTGAATTAATGAATCAAACAAATCAATAAAAGTACCAAATTCCAATATGTCTCCACTAAATGAAGGCAAATCAATTCGCGGCAAAGGAACACTTTCCTGTTCCCGAGCTATATTTTGTGGCGTAGAATTCTGAACAGATTTCAGTTTAGCAAAAATAGACCTAATTGAATAAAACAATTTTTCACATTTATTGCGAATATCATCCTCAAAGTCAAAATCATCGTTTGCATCTGATATTAATCCAATAATGGAATTGTGATGTTTAAAAAATTCGGAATGGATTGAATCAATCATATCAATCATGCTAAAAAACAATTCAACGTCGTCACCTCTTAAGGCTTTCTTGGCAGCAAAATAACTCTTCTAATCTTTTAAACTCCGATTGTCAATGATTTTTAAATTTTCGTAAATTTTCAGCGTTTTTTGACATCTTAACAATAAATTAAAATCACTGTAACGCCACTGAACAAATCTAACACGATAGAACGAAAACAAAATACTATTCCAAAAATGTACAATTTTTTACTGTTGAAGTAGAAAATATCTGACCAAATGTCAAATAAATTCAAAACAATTTAGCAAAATAACCAAACAAACAAAACGATCTCTTGTAAGGTTTTTAACGCGACAAAAAAAGATGCGTTTTATTTCCAACGGAATGAGTGAATATCCCGAACTTGCTTTCTCTTCTAACAAATAAAGAAACGAAAATTCAATGCGGTTTTCAACAATAATTGCAACGAAAAATCAATGTTTTTTTTATCATTAAACTTTGCACGTAATTAACTCAAATGTACCCGGCCCGGAGTTGGACCAAATTATGTAATTTATTCGATAAACTTTGCACGAAATTAACTCAAATTGCATCCGGCTCGAAGTTGGACCAAATTATGGAATGTCTTCGATGGCACATTCCATAGAGAATATCCAAAAAAAATGTATGAATTAGATGTTGCGGTTTTAGTTCAATGCTGGTTCAATGCAAGTATATAATTGGCATAGGACCTTTAGCGGAACAATCAATAAACACGTGCCGTCACATAAACGAATCACCAAATAAAAGTTATCACTAACCTTTTATGTCGAAGCTCTGGTGTTTTCTTGGGTCTTCTTTCTTCGGAGGCTAGCCCCGTAACAGCAGGAACAGTTTCTTAGAGCTTCGTCTGGACAACACGTTACACAAAAAAATAGCGACGTAATGTTCATTGATTGAGCAAACAAAAATGCGGGTTTAACAACAAATGATGCGCTTTTGTAAACACAAAAGAAACAAAATGAAAGCGGTTTAGCGGTCGTTACGAACGAAGCTACTAACTCGTAAATCGCAAAAACGCAAAAAACAACAATAAGCGCCGGAATCAAAAAAATGTCCGAACAGTTCGGAGCACAATACACGACACTCCTAAGCGTCTTAACAGCAAGGGATCCGAAACACGAATGTCAATACTGTATATATTTTACACGCAAAAAACACTTACAATTAGCATTAGCGCGACTGAATGTTTTAGAAAAGGTGCAGAAGTTTAAAAATCAATGAAGTAATTCAATCAAATTGAAAACAATACACTAAACAAATTGCGGGAACGCACCATATATATATATATATATATATATATATATATATATATATTTATGTGAAAATAATGTTTTTCGTCTAAATGTCTAAATGTAAATGATACATACAATAAGAAAAAACAAAAAATATATTGTATTTGTAGCTGCAGTAATTGTTTATTAAACTGAATTTTATCTGTTCCTATTTAGTGACTATTTGTCAACTAAATACTTAATGTTCTAATATTATTAAACGATCAATCTTACTCAATTTGAAATTAATGGATACTTTAAACATGTGTTAGACAATATACCGATGTGGAGTTCCCAGGGATTGCCCAAAACTTCATAGGATTGAACTCGAATTTCATTCTTTGTTCCCACCAATTAACAAAAACCATCGACTAATATTCAAATAAACATTTTTAGATTTAATTTGTGACGTACATAATATTCCGGAATGATTTCGTTGACTAACAAGGGTTCTCACGGACTTCCCGGTCATATTTTAAAAAGATCTGCTGTTGCGGACCATCGAGCAACAGATCGATGCGACACCCGCCGGGACCTCCACAACGCTCTCTCACAAAATCGTTTTTAAAAAAGATCACACTTCAATTAGTTTATTAGGAAAAGGGAGAATTTAACAGAATTTCATGCGCGATTACTTGCGTTTAATGTCTGGTGATGGGAAATCAAGCTGGTGTTTAATTTGGAAATTGTGCTACGGTTGTACTTTTTTCAAGACAACTTAATTCGATGAACAAATTTAGTATTAAATGACATATCGTTACATTTAAGTACATTTTATATTCACTAATTACTCATGCAATAATTTTTAAAATACATTTTTAAAATAGGAATATATCCAAATAAATTTCATGTACACCTAACCATTATACATATATTTCATCCAAGAATGAACATGAATTATAATTTATATTTAAAAAAGAACCGACTTCAGCGGACTTAAAATAAAAACCGTTTAGAAACCGTGTGCAATCAATCACTATTTTAAGACATATCTTCTTTTTTATCTGATTTAAGGTACAATTCAATTGACAATTTTTTCGTATCCTTAACCCTCTCTCTTTTTCTCCCTCTCTCTTTCTTCATCTCTAGTTTTTATTCTTTTTCTATATTTTCCAAATATATTTTAACATTTTATTTCTTTTATTATTTGCACCACTTTCTATATATGTAACTAATTCACTCTATATTGCATCCACACTGTATATGCTTCTGTGTATTGGTCACCCCTATATAACTTCATCTATTATTTTGTGAATCACCCTGTACAACTATAATTCAACTCAACACACTATTACAACGGTCCTGATATCTTTTAAACCACCCTGTATAAGTATATATCCTCTCCACACTATTGACTCTATCTATTTTTCTATTGTTTAAATTATTCCTGTATACCAATGATTTTACATTGCCCCATATGTCTAGTATTCCATTTATGCAACTGCTCATAGTCTACCCTATATAACAAAATTCACCTTTTTGAATAATTTTACCATTTATTTCAACCACCTGATATATGCAACTACTTCCAATATTTTTGAACCCATGTCTATAATTATACCCCGTCCTACGTCTTATAATTCAAATATTCTAATTGCCTATGCTCATGTAAGAATTTTTTGATGCACCCTGAATAACAATAATTTTACCCCACAATTACTTACTTGTCTTAGCAACTACTTATGTTCCACCCAATACAATATTATTAGAACCACCCTGTATAACTAATTCAATTCCAACTTATATTTCAACCATCTGATGTATACTACTGCTTATGTAACACCTAATATTACTTGCACGCACGCACTCACCTACAACCGTATACGATATAGAAAAATTCGCCGACATAACAAATTTTTGTTTCGATAAAATAAGGAGATATTGTCTGACATTTCACGCCACTATAAGCCCCCTAACTTAACTTCGACTCTAAAAAAACTTATTTCAAACGAATTAAAATGAAAACCATTACCAACACCCTGTACGCTATACTTTCATACCATATCTTGACGTTTAAACCGTTGAAATTCGACCCTATTTCATCTAACTGTAAACATTATTGCGTTCTTTTATCAAAAGTATATGTCTATAAGAAATTAAGTGGAGGAGAAACCGAAAAAGAAGACGTCATGAAATCCACTCTAAATCGTTCATGTCACATTGACAAATTTATTGAAAAATATATGAGAATTTAATCAAATATAGGTATTCCAAATAATTTTTTGTTTTTGGTAAAGTTTTCGTCATTTACAGTTTCAATCGAGTTCATAAAATAATATATATATATATATATATATATATATATATATATATATATATATATATATATATGTCCAACAAACTTATAAAAACAACAATCTTTAATATATTTTTTCTGTTCTCCACTGATTGTCAATTTGTTACCCACTCCTTCGGAAGATTGTGAAAATAATGTAGTGATAAAATAATTAAATCCACAACAAAAACTTACAGTATAATTAAAAGGAACATTACTGCTACTTGTCCGAAAAATAAATGCTGATCTACTAGTTTTGACTATTTTACTACTGAAAAATAAACAATGCTTGATGCTGAACTATCACATGATTTAACAGCAGGTAACGCTTCTTCCATATATAATTACTCAATAGTGACCGTTTTCGAAGAAAAAATATGTTCAATAAAAATATATCTCATTGTAGAAAAGACGTATTATTGCTATGGTAAGTTAGGTACACTTACCATAGCAAATCAGTAAATGCATTGAATTTATTTATATTTTAAATATATATAGTTAAAATGACAATTACATATTTGTAATAAAAACTAAACTGTATATTAGACAAAATGCATGAATACAAAACAGTAACTAACTGATTTCCTACCTAAAAATATTAAATTAATATTAAAAACATTAATTAATTCCAACATTTTTCAAAAATATTTTTTGATTTGAGACTGAAAAATTTCAATAGTCTTGAAGTAAGCAATAATAAAACGAAATAAAAACCTTCACTCTGGCATTTCATAGTTAACGATTTCAGTTCGTAAGCATAAAATGAAATCAACCAACTCAAATTTAGTATGAAGTTGTTATACCTACTATTACATTCCAAATAACTACAAAACATAAGAACATATTACCAAACCTTCAACCAAAATCTTAAGATTCAATATGATTTCATTAACTTAAATGAAACACATAGTAAGCAATGACTATTTCTGTTTTGTATGGAAAATATAAATAAATATAAGCACCTGCTGTTACTTAATGATAAATAAGTAATACTCATATTTTTTAAAAACTTTTTGCAGTCAATGACGCTGAAATCTTGGACTTTACACATTGAATTTATAACTTAACTTTACCATTGTGCTATAATAATGTTAGACGAAACAATATTCTGAAATGTCAAAATTCAAATTAAGGCGCCACATCAAAGAAAGTCATGAGTTCAGGGCTGCCAGATCTAACGATTTGTCTTGAATATTACAATCAGTGCATTAATTCACTTTTTTTTCATCTTATTCAAATTATATGAAATTTATAGGGCAAAAATTAAAAGAATCTTTAAATTGCAAGTATAACATTAAAGTTAATAAAATATTTTCATGAATAAATTTATCAATTGCAAAATAATTCTTATTTTAGTTGACAAACCATATTTACAAAGCAATGAAAGTTGCAAACTTGCGAGAGCCCAATGAATGACTATTATTATGTAATACAAATTTTCGTGGGTTCTATTTCAATACCATGCATGACAATGTAGAATAACTATAGGAACAGGTCAAAATTTGTTACTATTTAGTTTAATTTAATTCGAGTCATTCCATCATACGATTTTCTCTTCAAGCAATCTGGCCACACTGTTACTGTTATCTGGTTGGCATTGACGTAAATAATGTTTATTTATTATATTTTATTTAATGAATAAACCAATATTATAAATAAATTTTAGCATTCCTCACCGAAGGACGTCAGTAGCTACTAAATAAAACAAAAAAAAAGAAAATCGGTTGACACACAGAGGAGAAAATGGTACAGATTTGTCTTTCCTATTTATATATAGATATTTATAATGAAAATTTGACATTTACCATGATGTTTACAGTTTTTTTTGCATATATTTTTCCGATTTTCAGAAAAATGGTAAGTTTTACGTTATAGAAAAATTTACGGAATCAAGCTGGAACATATCTTTTGTAGAATACAATTTATAATATTCAAATTTCTTGAGCGGTTTTAGAGAAAACAGTGAAGATCCATTGAAATTCACTGAAATATAGTCCTTTATTTACTTTTTTTTTAATTTTCTGGAAAACCGTAAATCTCAGAAACAACTATATGGGACCTATTTGTAATGTTCCTTAATATAATGCAGTTTAAATCATCAAAATTGCCCAAGCCGTTTTTGAACAATCGCTCGTCATACATAAAAGAAAATGTTGCAGACGAATTGATAACCTCCTCCTTTTTAGAAGTTGGTTAAAAATATCCTTATGTTCAGAATTTCATATCTGAGACTAATACTCATTTTTGCCATTTAGGAACTCAAAAATGCTTTTCTAGAACCTGATTGCTGCCCCGCATACCTGGTACTTGGAACTCTAAACCAGAGGTTCCCAAAATTTTTCTTAGGCTGGTCAATTTAATATTACCGAAATTTTTGGCAGCCAAAAAAGCGAATAAAATCAAAAAGATAACTACGATTTTTTTGTTATAAATATATTTAACTATTTCTGTTTTTCATTAATATACTTACTAAATTTAATATAAATTTAAATCTTTAATTAACTATAGCAACAAGTTTTACATACTAATAATCTATTATTTTATTTGTAATATTTATTATTTATGCTCCTATTTACTTATTTATCTATAAATATTTTTAATAAAAATGTAATATATCATATGTATATCGCGGGCTGCTTTCACAGGCTTTGCGGACCGCATTTGGCCACTTTGGGAATCCCTGCCCTAAATCACCCAGACGGGCACTCAAACACACACACAAAATTTTGTCTAAATCGGTCGAGCCCTGTTTTTGCGTCGGAGGTTATTGATGAACGTTGTCTAGAACTAGGGAACAATACAGAAAATTAGAAAAGCAATGCATGTGATTAAACCAGATTACACTCTACACTCTGTTCTATTCTTTATTACAGTTTAAGATTTACAACAAACACAATATTCATTGCAAATCCTACAGGTAATGAAACCTGTGGGTAGAGCCTGGACAGAATTACCTAAAACTAAACATACAACTAACATAAAGATATAGACATATAAACTAGTATACTAAAACACTATAGACTAAATTACATTCAAGTATTTTTTTATTTTTATATATTACTAATTCATGCAAAACTTAATAGTAACCCTTTAATCTGGACAACAATCATGTATTCTAAAAATATTTAAGAAACATAAAACATAATAACAGATATTGAAGAAACATACAATACAATAATAAAATTAAAAAAGTCAAATTTAGTGTACTCACACAATTTCTTTCACAAATGTATCCTTACTTGTTATTATAAATCCATTCTATTATTTTCTTTTTTTGTGTTTGCTATGTAAGATTTTTAACTCATTTGACATGCTATTAAAAAGTCGAATAGCTACAATGATGCTACTTTGATTAGTTATTGTTTCGTTGATAATAGGCATTTGTAAGTTTTTATTTCTGGTTAAACTTGTCGATTTTTTAAATTTATCCTTTAGATTATTATAATGGTACATAAGTGATTCAACGTAAAAGAGCTGTGTTATATTTAGTGGATTAGCCATAAGTACAAGTTTGTTATTATTTATTACTATTAAACTTCTGTTTTGGATGTTTTCTAACAATATTCTAAAGATCGTGTAGGCCCCTCCCCAGGCTATTATTCCACAATTAGTTATGCTATGGAACAAGGCGTAATATTGTAAGCGTTTCACAGTTTATTACTCTTGATAATTTGGCAAATATGAAAACAAGATATTTGGTTTTGTTAATAACGTATTAAATATTTTAATCCCATTTTAAATTCTAATCGACAATAATCCCTAAATATTTACAATTTTGTACTCTAATAATATTACTACCTGTTATCTGTATATCAAAATATATCAGGGACACTATCAGAATAATTCCCAAAGGTCATACATACGGTTTTCTTCCTATTTAAGGACAGTTTGTTTAACATAAGCCAGTCAGCAATGGGATCGAGATACTCGTTTATTTTCATTTGAAACTCCTTCCCAAGATTTCTCCGTTGAGATAACGGCAGTATCCTCTGCATAAGATATTATATTGAAAGGCATATTCACCAAGATGTCATTAATGTATAAAATAAAAAATAGTGCCCCCAAAAAATTACTATAATCTTCATCTATCTTAACTCTGTGTTGCCTATTTTCTAAGGAACTCGTTAAAAGTTTATTAGCTTCCCCTCTAACTCGATATCTCTCCAATTTGTCAAGTAAAATTTTATGGTTGACTGTATCGAAGGCGCTGGCTAAAACAAGAAATGTAATTGCTATTAGCTGGCTCTTATCTCAAAATCAAAATATTCAGATTTTTTTGACGATGTCAAATATTCTTCATTTAAGCAATGAAACTTGTCTAAAGATCCTTAATTTATATTTTATAAATAACCAAAGTCGTTGAATAGAGTAGATTTTCTTATATTTTCCTTGTTTTCAATTTAAGCATTTTAAATTTACAAAAATATACATTTTTATTTCTCAAAAGGCTTTTTTTTGATCTGTCACGTGATGCATGATATGAAAATATTATTTAATTTTCTAATTTAGTCCTCAAAATTAAGATTAGAATTTTCGCTTTTTTCCAATACTAGAGAGAGGCTAAATTATATTTTTCCTAAATTTGAGGTTCAGTAGTTTGGGAGTTAGAAGGCAGAATATGCGAAAATTTAAATAATAAATCGTTTAAGTTAATTATTTTAAAAATTCAAATAATATATATTAGTATTTTTTAATGCGATCCTTTTCATTTGATATATAACGGATGTGCTTTAAAAATCTTTGTTTTATTTTCCATTTAATTTTAGAATTTACAACTTAAAATAAGAATTTTCCCTTTAATTTTTTAAAAATATTGAATAAGGCTCCTAAGTTTAATCGTTTGTGCAATACCTAATTTTTTTGTAGAAACTATATCAGTAGGTTTTTTACTTATCTACTGAATTTTGTAACATTAAACAAATTAGAGTCTTAATTTGATTATGATATTAATTACTTTTATACGAAACATATCACTTAAAATTTACATATATTGTTTACGATTGTTTTATTAATTAAATTACCCTGTGGCAACTGATATTAATCACAAACATCTGTAAGCAACAAATGTGTAACAGTCAAGGCTTGTAGAAGTAAGCCCCATCTTATTTACATCTGATTACTTTCCAATGATACAGTTGAAATGATCCAAATGCAATTCGCTGAAGCATCAAATCTTTGTCGGCAAATGTGACAAAAAGCGCAGGATGGGGTGTTAGATCTTGTAAGAATAGATGTGAGACTAAATACCAACAAATTAGATGCTAATACACTTGATTGAGAAAGAATTTACCGTTCTATATGGTTGGTAGAGTAAATTCAACAGTGATTGTGGCTTTTGAAGTAACATGATTATGCTTTAGCGGTCCTTTACGTTCGCCGCTTTACCCTGGCATTCAAGACGACGCGACTTCAGAAAACATGTCTTTACATATAAAACCAGAAAATAGCTTTATATCGCATATATCACTTGTGTGAATTGCTATAGTTTCCAAATCAAAAAAAAAATGAATAAATGTATTATTTATCGGAGTCTTAGAAACTAGAAAAACTACTAGATTGTAGTGTGAAATGTAGTCTGAGAGACATTTCTTCAACACCCAGGTTTCATTGTGAAAAAAGTAACACAGAGATTTTCCTCTATATCAGAGAACAAATACTGAATTCTCAAGCTTGGCTGCAATGGGAAACGCCGTTAATAAAGTCTATAACGAAAAAAAATCTGTCGTGGTAACATTGACACTCAATACCTCAATTTGGAAGTACCGAACAATTTTCCTTATTTCATAACAGTCTGGGCAGCATGAAAGAGGAAGATAAAACCATGGAACATGTCAATGAAAAATGGAGAAACATAGAAAGATACATTATTATTGAGAGCTGGAAAGGACACCTTAACCCCAACATCAAAGATAAAAGAATGCATGACAAATGACATACTCAAAGGTAATGAAACAGAAATAAGACTTCCGGCTAAGATGGCGAGGTGATCAGTTGTGTGTGTGGATAGGTTAAAGGTTAGGTTTAGGAATCTATATAAATTTAAATAATTGTCGGTCCTGTATCATACATATTATCCCCAAAAGACGCTTTGAAAGTGAGTAGACGGTCAGGAAGTGATATTTGTGTTAGATATAGTGATAACCGGAGAAAATCTAAAAGCTAATTTTTTAAAAGACTGGAAAAGAAAATGTTTCATTTCATCATAAGATAAAGTTGTGCTTTAAAATTTATTGTTTCAAACAAAAACACTTGTAAATTGTATCAAGAGCCACCGCCTATAGCCACTCCCGTTGCAGAAACCACTTAAGAAGAAGAAGAAGAAAAAGAAACAGAATTATAAAGAAATTCAGTGATGGATTAAAAGAATTATTAAGAGAGATGGCTAATAGAAAACTATAAATAACTAGAAGAAGTTGAAAGTAGATTTAACGGTTTTAATATGAACAAAAAGATTAAGGAAATAACCGGTATCAAACAGCCAAGCAAGCTTCGGTACTAAAAGATAAGAATGGTATAATATTTACTCACATAAATGACAAGTTAAAGAGACGGACGGAATACATAGAAGAAATGTTTAAAGATGTACGGTCTGGGAACGAAATTGTAGAAAGGGGAAGACCGAAAATTCTAAAAAGTGAAGTAGACTGGGCCATTCGAAAAAAAAAAAGAAAAACGGGTAGGGCCAGGCGAGATTCCAATGGAACTGTTAAAACATAGATAATGACACAATCAATATAATGGTTGTGCTTTTTAATGCAATTCACCGACCAGGGTCATCCCAAGAGAATGGCTTAAATTAATATTTGTGATACTTCCAAATGAGTCACATTTTGAAGGTGTTTCTTAAGATAATTCATAACAAATTTTTTAATAAACTTTAGGTGGACATAAATGGCACATAGTTTGAATTTTGGTGTGTGTTTATGGAAGTATGCCTAGACGTTAATCAGACCTCAAAAGGGGAATAGAAACAGCGCTACAGGTGTTTGATAAGATGAAAAGATTTCTATGCAGCAGAGATATCGGTTTGGATCTTAGAGTGGACATGCTACGATGTTATGTTTGCTCCACATTGTTGAAATGTATAAAAGCATAGCCTTTAAGAAGACAAACATTATAAACATTTCACCATTCGCGATAAGAACAATATGGAAGATCTCTTGGGCACAAAGAGTAACTAATAGAAATGTACTTTTGAGAACGGAACAAGATTGCGAAGTGATCGAAACTATAAAAAGACAAAAGTTAGAATATCTCGACCGTTTTATGAGAGGTCAAAAATATGAGTTAATGATGTTTATTATGCAAGGTAAAATCAAACGCAAACAAAGTGTAGAATTTCCTGGCTGTGTAATATGGGGGGTATGGCTGCAGTCGAAAGGATTTGTTTAAAGCTACGGTTAACAAAGTAAAGAATTGCAATGACCTCCGATAGGAGACGGAACTGAAAGAAAAAGAAGAACAATCGTTTATGATGTATTAGTATCTTCCGATTTTCACATCATTATAAAATATCTGGAACCACCTCGAAATCTACCTTAATTTCATATATAGTTTAAAACTACCCAAATCGTTAAAGCATGTTTTCAAATTTCGTTGACCTTACTTCAAAAAATAAATATACTTTTAAGTCTATAATTAAGGACTTGCGTCATAGCAAACTAACATTTGCGGTAATAATTAGAATTGCAATCACGTCTGAGGCTATTATGTCATATATTTGAAGATCGAAAAAAACTACACCAAATGGTAAAAGGGTTTGACACAAATTAGGTCTGCATTTTTTGACTTTTCACTTTCGTGAACATAGGATTAACTGTAATTTACAATTCTCGTACTATATATTTTGTTGCAACACTATATAAGTTTATTTATTAAACTGTTATTAAATAGGCTCAACTTCAAGTAAAATTAAACTTGGTATATTTTTTCTGGTTTATGTTGAAAACTTAAATCTATCTTCTAGTTGTGTGTTGCTTTGTTTATTTGGGTATCACGTAAGAACTACTTAACTGATTTTGCTGAATATTTTTTAGTTGCAAAGCCTAAAGTTTAATTAAAATCTATTTTACATTTTATCTCCTACATTGACAGAAACAGTATATATAGCAAAAAAACTTCTACGATGTTAGTTAGGAAACACACATTTACTCTATTGGTTCCACTGCGCAAACTAAATTTTATATACTTGCATTAGCTTAGCTTGTATTCAAGATTCGGAATATTTTTTTTTAAATCAAGTGATATATTAAGCGTAATTTTACAGGGTGTGTCATATTTAGGATAGGTGAAACCTAGAGCAAATTTGAATTACATTGGTTGCAGTTGCAGTTGCATACATGGAGAACCTGAAATATGTGGCGAAATAAAGCTAAGTTACCCTTTGTGATTCAAACAAGATTAGAAAAAGTAGCATATGAAGGGTGGTTTAAATAAAGTGTGGAATGAAATTATGCTTTATACTATGGTTAAAAAAGGAATGAGGAAAAATTGTAAAATAGCGTAGCTTATAATTAATTACATGGATAAGGTAGTTGATACTTGAAAGTGGGGCAGAGTTATTGTTAAGTAAAAAATGTTATTTATGTATGGTAACCCCTAAGCAGATATAGATAGTAGTTGAAATATTTAGTATTATTTATTTATTTATTTATGATATTTATATATGACAATAGTATATATAGGATGGCTTAAATATAGAAAGAAGTAGAGTTATAGTTATACAAGGCGGTTCAATAAAAGGTTGAATAAAATGTTATATAGGGTGGCCAATAAGCACTTGCACTTTGGGTGAAATATGTTGGGGATTGGTGGATTTTATATTTATACAGTCTGGTACAAAATGTGTTATATTGGGTGGCCCATATGTGGTTCTATTTACAAGGTGAATGAAATTGAGGCGGAGCAGAATTATAGTTTTATAGGGGGATCAAAAAATGTTTAAAAAAATGTTATACAGGGTGATGCTAAAATAGGATTCCAAACTTCCGCTGTGCATAGAACGTATTAAAATAAGCCAAAAAGTCCCTATTAACATTTGTCCTAAAATAATAAATAAATAGAAAAAAATGTATGAGTCTTAGATAACTTTTTACATTAAATAACGAAAAACGGAGGAGCGTTTTTCGACATCCAAATCATAAGTGTCCTATTTAGGTTGGTGAAGGGGGTTTTGGGCCTGTATTTTTTTATTACAATTTCTTTACAATAGTTTCTACAGATATATAAAATCTTAACAGTTTTACGTAAAAAATATTGTTTGTCCAAATCGATATTTCCAATGGTTTTCGAATACATTGAGTTCTAAAATTACTGTTACTGAAAGTAGTGTTTGGAAAAAAAATGTAAGGGCATATACTTCCTAAGGGTGCGTTTTAGGGCACATGTTAATTGTGACTTTTTGGTTTATTTTAACGAGTTCAATACACACTGTGCATATTCAGGGTGGTTAAGATATAGGGTGGAGAGAAATTACAATTATCAGAAGTAATTATAGTTAGGTGTTTAAAAAATGTCTTATTGGTGGACAAATAAACAACAGCATATAAATGATGGTTGCATTATAGTGTGAAGTAGAGTTACAGTTAAACAAGGTGGTTCAAAAAAATATTGACTAAAACTGTTATGTAGGGAGACTCATAATCACTTGCAGGTTGGCTGAGATATATTTGGAATTGGTGGAATATATTTTTCTCGAAATGCGGTATATGAGTCATGACCAAGTTACAACTTGAACATGGACATCTTTGAAGTATGCGATTACGGCTCTTAATGGGAGCAGTTTCCAGACTATTACATGTTAATTCTCCAATTCCCCATATCGTGGTTTTAGGCTCACTATTTCCCGGACTGTTACATTTTAATTATTACATTTTAACTTAAATATTTATAGGTAAATATCAGTTTTACAGTACGTCGATTTTCATGAGTTTCTTTCTTTCTCATCGCAATATATCTTCTTAATAGACATCTTTTTAAATTACTGAAATTTTCAAGAAAGTGATTTATTCGCAAAAGTTTGATATTTTATGAATTACACTGATTTTTCCCATTAAAAAACGGGAAGCTGCACATCATGGAAAACTATATCCACTCCAGCACTTATTTGATAAAATAATGGGTATATCTAAAAAATCAGTTAAGCCGTTTTCGAAAAACCGATTAACTTACCTTAAAAAGTATGCATAAACCTCAAATATTTACCCGCTTTTATTAAATTGACAAAATTAGAATTTATTTAGAAAAGAATTAACATCAAAGAGATTATAACGAAACAAACACCCTTTGTGATAAATACTTATTTTCTGACATATCTTGGCATTTTATTTGGAGATTTGTCAAACAATTTTATGTGACATTTTCTTTGACCTTTACGGATTAGTGCCTTTATTTTTCCGATTTTCGGAAAACCTGCAGGTTTTACATTATATATTATAGGAAATTGACTTTTCGGAAAAATTATTGGAATTTCATTGAACCGTAATTTCTTAGAAAGTTTCCCCTATTTTCTAGAAAGCCTTTTCGCCAATTCCTCAACCAAATGCAGTTTAAATTACACAAATCGATTTAGCCATTTTGGAGTAATCGTTGGGCGAACATAATAAACATCCTCATTTTTAGAAGTCAATTAAAAACGAGTATAACCATCAACCTTCTAAATAAAATACTAATCTCAAACATGATTGTTTGTTTTGCTCAATTCTAAAATCGTATGTCCATCGTCGGCACTATTTACAAAAACGGAATTGAATAGCATATAACTTACACCTATTCTCAAATTACCTGGTCTATAATGCATAATACCTTTTCTATGTGTTGATATTGTATATTTTTGTCCGCTCCTTTGCTGAATGTATTCTGTACCCCAGCTGGTCGTTTAAATGTAACAAGATCCGTTTGTAACAGTGACAAATAGTTGCATACAACTATTGTTGGCGTGAAATTAAGATCCTATTTAATCGTGAAAAAAGAAACCGCACTTTATTTACGAATTGAAATTTAAGAACTATTTTCAGAATCTTAAAAACTGGCTATTTAGGGACAATAAATTAAACAAACCTAAATATGATTAATTTTTAATACTTTAAATATTTAATTTTGATTAATAAATGTGTGCCTCCCTTAATAATATGTTTTGCAAAAAAAAATCAGAAATCTCTGTAGCAAAATTTGAAAACTGTAATATAGGTAGCTGAGTCCAACTTTCAGCAAAAGATGAAAACACTGAAGGCAAAATCTATGAAGTTAATCAAAAGGAATGGCTAGGTATCAAATCAGATAAATATGATTCGTTCAGTAGCATTACCTAATCAGTTAATCTAGTACAGTAGTGGCAACATCCAATGAATAAAAGCGGAAAAGTAGCGAGAAAATTAATAGTGAGTGCATAATGTTCAAATTTCAACGAAATTTTCAATATTTCGTGCCGTTCTCAAAAAAACTTCATTATGAAACGAAACAATTTGAAAATTACTGAAAACATGCTGGAGGTTTGCGAACAGAATTGAAATCTCAGCATTCTTTGTTTACGAAGGTCAATACGGTCAATAAGAGGCCACAACTTGTGCCAGCTTCTGTGTGGCTCTTCAACGTGGAAAATCATTCACCGCTTGAGAAATCAATCAAAAAATGGGTAAATGCAGTATTGTGCCACCAAAAGGTAAATTTATTTAAAACTATCAGTTGGTCAGCAAACACTCTGTTTTGGACGGTAGAAGACAATATATATATATATATATATATATATATATATATATATATATATATATATTATATACTACCTCAACTGTGACAAAAATGAAACTTGAGTGATTTTCACTGACCCTGGTTGTATCATCGAAGTTGTTATATATTGCTTATGTGTTGTTTCCTATTCGAGGGGTAGATAATATCTATGAAGTGTATGCTATTAATAACAACTGATATAGGCAAAACAAATCAGTGGTGTCGAAGGCTGTATAAACCAATGCTGACTCAAAACCATTTGTCTTTCATTGTATCATTCATCAACAGTTCATGTGAGGAAATGTTTGGATATGTATGAAGTTCTATAACCAGTTATATCAGTTGTTAATTTTATCAGATTCACTAGCTTGAATCAAGGACGATTCCGCAAGTTTATTGAAGAGATTGAAGAAAATTATATACTATTTACTGTGATACGCTGACTTTTTGAACTTTAGGCAGTGGTGGATTTTTCAAAGGACAATCATCGCCCTCTTACCAAACTAAAAAATAGCGAATGGCTGTGAAAGTTAGTATATTATGTGAAATATTTAGCAAGACGACTGATACTGAGTTTGTTTGCAGTCGAAATTTTAAGTGCTTTGAAGATAAATACTCAGACATTGATATTGCATATGAAATTAAGATTTTTCAAAATCCTCTTGATACTGAGATTGATATCTAGCTCCAGAACTTCAAAAATTACAAAACTCATATTTGGAATTTTATAAATCTTCCACGGTACTATTTGATGACTTGCATCAATTTGCTCGTGGGATGTCTTCAGTTTTTGATACTACTTACTTGTCCAAGAAATCATTCTTCAAAATGAAGTATACAAAAAATGTTTACATTTAACCGATGAGTATATTTTGTAATTCGATTCAATCAATTGTTTATTAGTTGATTTTCTGGTTACTGAACCCGTCATTAAGCTTTCCCTAACCTTAGCAAGTACCGACACCGGTTCATTATGATTCTGTGTTTTTGTATCCAGCGTATCACATTAGCAACAATATCAAGAATAAGCCATTAACTGTCGGATTGATCATACTGGCGGGCCAGTTTTAACTCCTGGAGACAAAGTAACTGCGAAATTTCCTTCGATTACGTTTGAATATAGCCAATTAAAGACCCATCTTGTAATGGGAAAACTGTGAAACCTTTGGTGTGTCACAGACGCAACACACCAAAGGTTCCACAGTTTTCCCATTACAGGTTGGCTACCAAGTCAAAAAAACTAAATTTATACTGTAAGTATTCCACTATTAATTAATTGGTACAGATATTTGGTTTCTAAAATCCTGCAAACAAATCAGATTTTCGAAAATTCATTCAGATTAAAGTATCTGATAATTATAAATCATACATTTGTACATTAAACACAGTTGATTAGAAATTGATAGTTATTCATTGTATAAGAAACTTTCACATAAATTAAATAATAATGATAGGAAATAATCCTATCCTATCATTCATCTGATGACGATAGCAGATACAAAGTTATTGAAACGTTGTGAGATTAACCATTTCAAGGAAACTTCGAGGAACGAGTTACATTGTCTACCAACTTCAAACTAACATATTACCAATGATTCTTCTATTTCTGAAAATTAATAAATAGTCTTAGGAAATGATCATCTGTTGCACTAGTACAGTTTGCATCTTTCCTAACTTCAATAGAATATAAACCTGTTTCATTAAATGGCATAATCATGCGATTTCTTTATCCAGCCCTTACAGCTTCCTCCATAGATAAATTCCTTTTGTTATTTATGGTGCACTGTAAATATACTCGAACAGAATTTTCTACATACAACTCTAAGACACATATATAAATTATATATATTTAAACACAAATAAGTTTATAACACTTCGAACTTTTGAGGATAGTGAAACAGAAGAAACACACACAAACAATGCATTACCTTTATAAACCAGTAGCCTCAAAAAGTTAATACCAAATTATTAATTTGAAAACCAATCAAATCCTGCCTTAGTAAACAATCACTATTTTAAACCACTCTTAGCTACAAGTTAACTAGAGGATGCACAGCATAATTATGAGAAAAGTTTGTTTCAATTTTCAACTATCTTTCACGCCGATAAGAATGCATATTTGCGGTAAAGAAGTAAATTAAAAAAACGTAATATATTATAGCGAACATTTTTATTACACTTGGCAAAAATTAATATTATCTATTTATCAAAGACAAGAAAAAATGGTAAACGGAAAGAAAATAGGAGACAATTAAAACGAGCTCACTCAATGATCGAGTTGTAATTTCATAAAACAACAATCTGCAAATTTTTGATGAGCTAATTCCACTTACATAGTTTACATAGTTGGAAAACATTTTTTTAATTAAACATATATATATATATATATATATATATATATATATATATATATATATATATATATATATATATGGTTTCCGATAGTAAGGTTAGCGATATAAACTTTTATTCTATGAAATCGTTATAAATTCCCCTAACCAGTTTAAATATAAATATGGAAAAATTTCATAAAGAAGTCTACAATTTCTCCATATTTACCCAATGCTTATCGAATCGATGCAAACTCTAGCTACCGCTCATATTAAAAATATAAGTGGCTTGAAAACAGATCCAAACGGCAAATAAGGGCTCAACTTAAATTTGATCCTTATTAAAATGGTCTTTTGTTTTTGAATTGCTCGTAAAATACATGTTCGCATTTAGGCATATTACCATCAGAACAGAGTGAAAATCAATTAAAAACAATGGAAAGTAATCTGACTTAATTACGAGTCCGAGATTCAATTTAATTTTTGCAAAGTGGTATTAATCAGTTACTTATATTTTATTTATCTTCACTATATAAAATGTAAGATAAAATGGCAGCAGTCGTTCTAATCATTATCAAATTAATCAGACGCATTATTTTCGTAGTTTGAGCAGTGTCGTGGGAGATTAAAGATACACGTCTTAAACGTCTTATTAACGTAATCAGAATATACCCTCCTAAAAACGAAATAAATTTTTGTATTAATCGTTTTTCTATATTTGCCTTGAAAGTTTGTATTAGTGTAGAAAATAATTGGTAATTAGCTTGTAGAGAATTGAATTAAGTGGACTGTAGTTTTGAGTGGTTCTATTTTGATAAAAAACTCAATTGCCCTTCATAAGAAAACTCTTACCTTGTCTACGAGTTAGATCTAGTAAAAGCCTGGGAAAATCTGCCATCCATGTATTTGCCTGCATTCGTCGTGGGTAGCCGGCCTTAACTTTGGGTTTTTAGGCACAACTAGAGGTTATAGTGTTAGGCAATGCGAGGGGGTTTACAATAAGTGAGTAATAGCTGCACACGCACTTTGGGGTTGCACTAGCGAGTACATAGGGAAACGTTTTTTCTTGAGAGTTTCTTGGGAGGTCCGTAATGGACGAGAGACGAGCAGCGAGTCTTGTTTTCTTCTTACTGCGATTGCGCTAAGGCAGAGAATTTATTCCAAGCAATTGAGAATATACATATGTAAGTATAAAGGCTGACTCTTTTAAACCCAAAAAAGAGTGCTCTGAACATAGCTATTTTTAAAATGGAAAAAACAACAAATCCATTTGTTTCTACATTGACTTAAAATTACCAAATCTTATTGGCTTAATTTCTGAATGTAGGCCTCATAAGTTCCGAAGGTCTCATGATATCATCTATTCATGTCATCCAGGTAACCAACTTAAATGGGATCTCCACTTTATTATCGTGCTAGTTCCCCTAGTGCTTCCCCAAAATGTTTTATTTAACTTATGTTTCTCATCTATGAGTTGGTTATGTAATACTTAAGTATTATGCCCAACATTCGGCGCGCTATTGCTCTTTGTGTAACTCTTTGTTGGCTCATCAATTGTTCTTAGAGCTCCAGGTTTCACTTCCTTATGTCAGCACAGGTAGGACGTGTGGATAGAATACTCTAGAACGCAAGTACATTACTATATCTTTATATTTTTTATACTACTGTTTAACTTCTTAATGACTCTTCCAAATTTTATCGTATTGTAGTGGCTGGATTTTGGAACTTCGTTCAAATGACACTGATCTCCCATTTAATGAAAACTGGTTAACGACGATGGCAAATTCGAAATTCACAGTACACTTTAACTTATAAACACTAACTTCAGTATTTCGAAACATAATTTTAATGTAAAAGCAAACTTTTCTGTATCAGTACACTTCTTTATATATGTATTGTATTTCTATAGTGTTCACGTAAATTATTGTACTTTCTATGTTGGTTACCTACAAATGTCAGCAATTTTCTCGAAATGCGTATTCCAATTTTCTGTCAAGTAACAGTGCCAATTCCTATATACATGGATTGCCCTTGGAAACAATCATAATATAGAATTTTTCTGTTTCTCTTATAATTTGTTTTTTCTGTTTTCACCTCTAAATTTTGAAAAAAATCGCTTTCCATATTGTCTGCGTCATTTTAATCCCTTGTTGAAGCGAAAACTTCTTAATGGAGGACCACACTTACACATGAAAATAGAGTATCGGAAATACATAACTAGAAATTGCATGTCTTTCGACATATCCAGGCAACTCATTGCTCTGTGTAAGAAAGAACAGTGACCAGGTAATACATTAAGAGTCTTTTTTATAGAAAATCAATAAATTATAGGAAATGAACAAATATAATATCCAATTAGTATACAATAACTGCATAAAATTTGCTTTTCGTTCTAATATAGATTCCAATTCTCTCTTTGCCATATATTAAATTAGAGACTTGACATACGTCAGAAAGAACACCATATAAGAGGACAACGTTACTTCATAGTATGAAGTTGTTTATGAAGCTTACAATAAAAGTTTTCATGGTCACCAAGTTAAAAATTGCTTCGTTCTTAAGATATGAAAGGCCAAAATGTTGTCCGATAATACATAAACACTACCCAAACATTGAGAACAAACAAATATCGAGAGAAATAAGTTGAAATTATGTGAAAATGATGCATGAAATATAAGCTAGTTGGATTTACGATATGGCACAGACCTCATTAAGGTCAGATCAGATCGGTTCGCTATTCGGGACGATATGCTCTTATTTATTGGTTTGCCGATTGATAAATGACTTATAAGTAAGGGAGTGATACTAAATCCAAAGACTACGGTTAACACAAATGTATTATTACTGGAGTTAAAGAAGTCGGAACTTTTATGACATATTACTACTGTCGCAAAAACCGGTTTCTTTAATAATTATTTAGTTGAATTGTTATCACTCAGTTCCTAATTGTCCGTGATGTATCGTGCTATGTTACTTATAAGTCATTGATCAATTGTAAGTAAACCAAGCCAAAAAATGTTGAACTTAGTTACCATAAGAACTTTTGTTCTACATATCATAAACAACATCATACTATAGATTTAGTTAATTTCACCGAAAAATATTTCCCAAAAGGATATGACGAGGGTCCTTTGTGAACTGACTAGCTTCATATTATAAAATAGACATTTTATATTAAGATTTGTGAATAATGATTGAAATTAATTTTGAACCCCGATGTATTAAAAGGTGGAATGAAGGTAATCCCATCGTAATGGTAAAGCTAGCCAAGTAGCTATCCTTAGCCCTGGTGTCCAGTGGTCGCTTAGTATCCCCAATGTAGAGATTGCCACCTTCACAAAGTATGCTGTCTAAACAGTTTTTTGGTACTCCAGGAATATCCGGCTTTGTTTGGTGATCATACTCCTCAAGGTTTTGTTGCTTTTGAAAACCATTTTGAATCCATATCTGTGTCGAATACGTCTAAGTTTTTCCGACAAGCCTTTAGTGTTTGGTAGTAATACAGTTACGATCGGGATTACCTCTTCCTGCCTAGATGGTTCACCCAGTTCTTCAAACGCCTTGTTAATAATGGCTTCCGGATATCCATTCGTCAAAAGGTTTTCTCTAAGTTTCGTTTGTTCTTCTTTGAGGGCCTCTGGTGGGCTGCAAATATTTTTGTCTCCATGGACTAGTGTTTTGATTATGCCAGTTTTCGTTGTTGATTGGTGATTAGAGTTGTAGTGTAGATATAACCCTGTATGTGTAGCATTCCTGTAAACTGTTATTTCGATTCTGGTTCTAGTTCTTTGGCACTTCACATCATGGAATGGTATACACCCACTCCTCTATGGTGAATCTAATGGATGGTTGTGCTCGGTGATGTTAAATAATAAAGGTGTCGTCAACATACTTTAACCAGAGTTTCAGATGCTTCTCGTACCACTTCAGTATATGTTCTTCGAAACAGTCCATGTTGGCGATAACGGAGAGCCCCTTCTTAAATCTACCAAACGTTTAGACGGTTATATGTTCGTAAATGCATCCCAATTTATTAACTTTGCCAATTCTCAGTCTTAAGGACGTAAATAAGTTAAATTTGCGTCAGTCGAAAATTCTGTTGAATTTATGAAAACATCTCCTTCTCTACTTCCCTAATCAAATTCTACCGAGGACATGTAAACCCTCAAAATGCAGGACTGTGGGGACACAATGTCACTTTGTGCTCTGACAACTGGAAAACTGACAATATCTCAAACGATAATGCAATGCACAAATATCGTGACAAGACTAGAAAAAGAGGATAATAGAGAGAGCGGCATCATTCTATGTCGCTTGGAGGGTAAAAACAACTAATGAACTACATACTGGACGTAGTTCATTGGAAGCAGCTTTCAATCCAGTGCAAAAATATAGGAAACCTGTCCTGGATCTTCCTTAAAACAATACAATAATTTAAAAAAAAAAGACAAATCGGTAAGGGGTTTTGGAGTATTCGACCAATACGTATATTGTTCGATTTTCTTACACGTATGTGTTCAATCGCAAACTTAATTCTTTTACGAATACAATTCTTTTCAAAATTTTGAAATTCACCAATCCGAATGTGCAAGCTATTAAATAAAACAATAATTATTCAAATCAGTTCTCAACTGGAGAAGAAATTAGGTACCATACATACAAAAAATACACGCTGAGTAGATACCTCCTCCTTTTTGGAAGTGGGTTGAAAATTGATCTCTACTGTCTGGAAACACTTCTTTATATCAAGTATTTTCGAATTTGATTCTAATCTCCCTCTTAGTACGTTTGACATTTAGATGACAGCATCTCACCTCTATTTTTACAGCTTTTGATTAAAAGCTGCTTCTCTAAGTCGACTATCAAAACCTTCTCCACCTTTTCAACTAGTTTTCGTAATAACTTGGAAGCATATGCTTTATGTTTGTGATTCTAGGGCGTTCAAGTATCTTAGAATGGTTAGTACATTTGCCGTGAGCCGTTAAACATTCCCATAAATTTGCTGACTTGAACTCCCCCCCCCCTGGACCAAAAAATGTCTGAATTGTCCTTCGTTCTATGAAATATTTTTCCAATTTCCTTCCCTCTCGGACAATTTTTATCCAAATTTGCCCCTCCAAAAGCTGGGTACGTCCTTAGTCAAGATGAAGTGTCAATTAATTCCTATATACAGGATTTTACCTCGGATGCAGTCATAATTTTCTGTGATACTATATAAAATTGTGAGCTCCATAATATCAAATTATTGATTGTCATGTTAACTATATATAAGTAAAAAGTTAAAATTGACCAAAATTCGGTTACATAGCCAGATACAGGTAAGTTAAAAAAACGTGTTAACGGGTGAAGTTAATCAACTAATGTGGTAGGGAATACATTATTAGGAGTAATTTTCCCCATAATACAATCTCTTGCCGGTACATTTGCAACAAGTTTATTAATCTACCATGTTCAAAATTTTTATCCTATAGGTAACTTGTGGCCAACTTACCAATAACCATTAATCCAAATATAAATTGCAATTTGTGTAGAAAAGTGTAGAAAATATCTTATTATAAGCTTATATAGTCATATAATAATTTATTATAATTTTCAATGTTCAACCTTTTCTCAACATTTCATAATATTTGTCCCTACTTCATTTCTTATAGTGAGTAAGGCGTTAGCAGATGCACACCTGGGGACCCCCATTGTGAACCCTAACCACCATACCCAATGTATGCCTTATTGAATTTTCAAGTAAATGAAAGGACTATTCCCTCTATTAAAATAGAGTTATTCAAGTTAATAATTCGATTCAATAATTAATTCGAAAAAGTATAAAAATATCGCCAAGGTTACTGTTCCACAATAGAAGACAACAAATAAATTTGTTCTTCTTTTTAATTTATGTTATTAACTAACTTTTAAATTATCAACTTCTTCGAAAGTTTTAATGTAATAAAATACAAAACATGCAGGAATGAAATTGTTTTTAGTGCAAATGTTTATTAATGTGAGAAACCTATCTTTTAAAAAATTAAAGAGTTGTAGCACTACAATTATTATTGGTTTGAGTTTTTATTACCGTTGACTGATTTCCTGCTAAAAATAATGTCTCATATATACTAAGACACATAAAATTATAAGAAATATGTTCTTAGTTGAACTCGGAAAAGTGCTACTCTAGAATGAAATATGAGTTTTAATCCTTTCATTAATGTATATAGCAGACCCCTTAACGTGTCGCCTTCACTCTGCTATTTAGATTCCAAACAGACACTTGCTCCACAGTAGCCTTTCACAGAACTTCTATGATAGGTTATGACAATGATCAGCATTAAGAACGTTTTGTAAAATAGCTTCTTATTAACGAGAAAACACTATGATGTTTTTTCATTCAAACAAACACGTGCCTCAAGACCACTTAGGTTGATTTTAGGGTAAAACCGTAAAGAGATATATTAATCTCCTACAGTATTTGGCTTTGATACAAAATCATGTAAACAGTTTTGTAGAAAATTAAATTGCGTAAAACAGCATTTTGCCCTCAAATATTAACGGCCAGTCGATTGAAAATATATTGAAATATATATATTAGAAAGAAAACTAATGTGAACATTTTTGTAGAGAATTTAATTCCCTACAAAACTGTTTGTCTAATTTTTTTTCAGAGCCAAATGCTGTAAGAGATATTAATACACTATAATTTTACCCAAAGTCAACTTAAGTCGTCTTCAGGCATGTGTTGTTTTAAATAAAAACAAATTTCAAGGGTTTCCTCTCAAAGGGAAAAAAGGGTTCCTTTAAAAATGTTATTTTTAACAACTAATCTAGCGTACCTCTATCTGTACCTTCTGCACTTCATATTAGATCTTTCTGGAATCTAACCTGATAACAAATTACTCCAGTTTTTGTATTCCTATTAAACATAATGTCTATTTTGACCAAATTAAATAACTCAAAGAAGCACTGCAAGAGTATCAAACACTTATTGCAGTCGTGAGTGGCCGTATTTTAAAACGCAAACTTACATTATAAAATTGAACAACGCATTGAGAATGCCAAGTGAGACCTTGGCGAAACGTCTGCAGGATTCAAAGATGAATCAATATAACGAACGGATGTATTCCCGGATAAACATTTCTTCACATTGTTCCATCCGTGAAAGCCTACGACTAGACATATATATATATATATATATATATATATATATATATATACGAATTACGGGTAGCAGCTAAAGACTAAATAAGTGTACTCTTTTTTATATAAGAGCTTTCGGAATTATTTTATTCCTTCGTCAGTCAAATATAAAGTTGAGGTTCACAAAATAAAATTAGCATGTCTAGAGAATTAAACAACGTAACATTCAGTTTTATGGTTGTAGTTTCATGAAAATAGATCCAAATTTGGATTGCAATTGTTCTTTTTCATCTGAGTAAAGTAATTATCAATAGTGACCCTAGTATCTTACACCTAGAATTTGCCTATTAAACACATTTAAATGGAGATCAACTGTGCGTGCATTGGAACGGTGGTGTTTGAAGAATGATGGTTGAGGGTTCTTTTGTACAGTCCGCAGAATATAGAAAATGTAGTGTCCGAGGCTGTGGAAGCATCAGAGATACCACAGTCTTTTGAGTAAACTCATAAATAACGCTTAGTCGCATAATTGTTGCCATAATATCTCCACTTTCCGCATCCTCGAACATTCAATTTGTAAATCGTAAAAGGCGACCATAGAATCTCCAATATTTCGGGTATGAAATCCCATGATATAAATGCTGGCGAGAATTTTTTTGGCTCTACAACATTTGGTTGGGAAAATACTCCAATTTAATGTCTTTTAGTTGAATAACTAAAGCTATAGTTCTAAATCTCGACATTGAAATTCCGCAAACGGCCTGTTATATTCAAAGTTGTGCATCTATAGGTTAAACATTACAATTACTATTGCAAAAGAGACAAATAATTCAATCTAGGTCGCTTTGAGGCAAATAAACGAAATATCGTGAGTTACCTTTTCCGCAACATTAAACGATAGCTTCAATTCCGATACATTTTAGTTCATACTTTTATACAATGTACTTATACTAAAAATAATTTAATTATTTCATTTTTATTTTTATGTGGTGGGTAAATATGGAAATATTATTTGTTTTTATTTTCTATACAACAAAAATTTCATAAATATTAGGCCAGCGGTCGTCAAACTGTTTGTGCTGAAGAGCACATATTATGATGCCAGTGACGCACCATTATCAGAATTACCAATGGTAACATTTATGTCCACAATGTTTTTATGATAATGTACAAACACATCTGAAATGGTTTGCGGACGCCATGGTGATTGATATAAACCACAAATCCCTAGCGCTCTTCAAAAAATAGGTGTTTGTAAACTTCATTCGGAGGTATGATAAATTAAAAATTATCACTCCAATAAAAATCCAGTAAATATATAATTTCATATTCGTATATTGAATCAAATTAAAATACTTAATTTACAATGTCTAATATATATCTAAGTATATTTTACATATGTATTAATTCACGGAATAAATAATATTACTCCATGCTAGATAAATATATTTAAGTTAAAAAATATTATTCCCTTAATAATTGTTGTTACTTTTTAGGTAAATAAAATTTATCAAATACATTTAAAATACAAATAAAAAATGAGGATAAGGCTAATGTGTATACCAATAATATATATATGTGATCTATTACAGGGTTTTGTTATTTATTTGGGAATAATACTTGTATATCACGATGAAATTATTGCAGTTCACAAAAAATAACAAGATAATTCTAAATATATACAATAAAACCTCATATGCTCTTACAATGAATAGAAATCCAGAAAATTCTATTAACAGTATAGCATATAAGATATCCGAAGCAATAAACCTAATCTTCCAAAATATTTCAAGAATTCGCCTGAAGTTTTCTTGGAGAGTTAGGTGGCAACAAAATCTCCTGAGTTCGTAGCCTTAAAGCTTCCAAAGCTGCCGGTGAAAGTTGAGGTGAATGAATGGCCATCTCTGGACTTGAGCTTCTAGAAGTTTCATCTGGTACAGCAGCACCAAGAAGATTCATTTGAGGAACAGTACCGGCCAACATGTACTGCGATAAGAATGTGTGAAAATTTGGAACATGTGTTTTTGGTGGCCATGTTAAGCTCAGTGCTGGATTAAACATTGAATGAAATGGCATTGCAGGCCAAAAATGTTCGCTGGGGACAGCTGGTAGACCCAAATGTGCAGGTAAAGCAAATTCTGGCATAACTGATTGTTCGCCAGGGTGCATAAATGGTACCGCTTCTCTTCCCATTGCCTTCTCACGCTTGCGCCATTTGGCTCTGCGATTTTGAAACCATACCTGAAACAACAATTATTTTTAGTACTAGTTTCCTTAATATAATAGTGTACTTATGAATAGTTATTTTTTTTAAATGAGATAAATTAAGATTTCTTATACTAAGGAATTTTTATTTGGTAGTCATTCATTTTTGCAGAACCTGTATATATTTTTAATAAACCAGTTAGATCAGTCAAATTAGGAATAATGTTAAATTAATATCAAGAATCAGTGAGAGTACCACCAACAAATCAGTGAATCATATTTTGTCTCTCCTATTCTGACTAACGGTTAATATGTAATAAGATTTTAAAATTCTAAGTTGTATGAAGATAGATAACAATTAATCTTAATTGCTGTAATATATTCGTCCCATTCTACCAGTCTAAGCGCACCTTACAGTCAAAATTGGAATCATTAGCTGAAATGTAAACACAGCTAATCTCTCTGTAAATTATATGAGACGAAGTGTAAATATTGGTATTATAGGGCAGGTCAATCAATTAAAACATTTTTAAGTGACTTCAAAAGGGAAAAGCTTATCAATTCGTCCGAATCTGTTTGATATATGGTCATATATTACTCTGTAATGTGAGATTAGTTTTCCAAAAAATCGGAAAAATCAATCAGTTATATAAGACTGCATTGAATGAATCTCTACTGATTTCTCTGCAATGGCTTAATCAGTTTGACTATTTTAAATTGTATTCAATTAAAGTATATTTAACGTAAAACCTACCTAACCTATCGTTCTTGTCAAAAAATATAACCTCTACAAAAATTTCTAAATTTAATTGTCAAGATATGTAATAAAATATTTTTTAAATGAAAGAAATTAGTTATTTTGATTACGTATTTAAATATCGTTATTTACCGCAAACTATAGGAAAATACTAGAATATCAATAAAGGTGAAAAAATCAGCCCAATTCAAACGTAATGTCCTCAACAAGGTTGTTGTATATAGTCTACACTGTTAAAAATATTCCAAACAACATCTTGGAAAAATAAATGTGAAGATATGGGGATACCAGTTAGAAACAAACACCCATAAACCTTAAGGTTTGCAAGTGAACAAATAATTATCGCGCAAGCGAAAGAAGACCTAACAGACTGGATATCTAAATTTGAGCTAGACGATAACCCTTAAATAAAGGGAATAGATAAGTTTAAAGTAAATGTAAAATAATAATACCAAACTGAATCATGCATAAAATCATAAAATATGGGACAGAAATGTGGGTCCTAAACTAACAACATTATGGAAAGATTGCAGAAACAGATATTTAGAGTGACGATGAAGTCTACTTGGTAGAACGAAACGTACTCGACTAAAAAGATTCTACATTGTCGAAGTGTAGTGAGGAATAGAGACAAGAGAATAAATATATTTGAGGTTCGAGTGCTTCATATTGTCAATGATATAATCCAGAGGAAATGGGAAACATTTGTTACGAAAAAAATCATATAAGGTAGTATATGCCCTAAGGTATACACCACCCGAATTACATTACTTTTGTTAATGATCTAAAGTATGCAAAGGTATTCGGACATTAGAACTTTCAAATAGCATCAAATTTGTACAAATACATACAGATGTTAATTCAAATCTTATTAAAATTGTATATTATATACAAATTGAATATTAGATTAACAAAACTTTGTTGTACAGTACTCCATTTCAAGTTCTTAAAAAAAATTAAAATGCAGGAGAGCTCATTTAAATGATAGCTTAAATGATAGCAGCTTGAAACAATAATTTCACTGATGGCACTTTTTATGCTTATTATTATGTCCCATATTACATTCTAACGAAACTATCGAAGAATTCGGCAGTTAGCAACTGCTCTAAAAACCGAAAAAAACGAGTTAGCTACAAAATCTTGTACAAAAAATAAAAGCTAAATGTTCGTATTTATTACTTTATTGATGTTTACTTTAGCTCGGTTATAAAAATGCATTGATATAAAAGATATGTGCCAAGTTTCACCTGCTCTTATTAGCTAACCCTCGTACGATATTGACGCTCAACTAAGACGGTTTACAACAACAATACGAGGGTGCAGAACTCGAGAATTTGTTGAAACCTTTTGCCCATGTGTGTAGTGGAGCTTATCTAAATCGATGTTAAAAGGGCAATTATAAAAGAGACAGCTTTCCATCGTTCGATTCTCGGCATAAAACGAGGAGGCACTTTAAATGAGACATCAGAGAGAGAATCTGTGGTCCGGAACCAGTTCCGATTACCCCCATTGTGGCGAACAATGGCCAATTGCATCGCTACTTACGCCGTTACAAGCCAGATTAATTATCTAAATTGTTACCAATTAAGATGCAATTCATGTCCATCATTATCCCGATTTGCGTTATTCAATCATGCGATTCTACGTCGGATCACAACAATGGAATAGATCGTAATACGCACTCTCTACGACGCCATCATGCTAATTTCAGAAGATAATTTTTAGAGGTTCATTATTCTTACCCTACGCGATTTCTGTGCTCCATGGAAAAGCACTTTTCACTAACATAATTGCTTAAATGTGATTGTAATTTGGTAGTGAATTGAAATGGAAAGCAATTATATATTACAAATCTTTTTTAAGTAATTAGAAAATTGCAGTGTTTTTAGGAAATTTACCGCCGAAGTTTTTCACTCACTTCCTTAAAAAATATATCTACAGCCAATAGCCCAGAATTGCCACACAACTTCAGGATGGTATTGCATAATATGATAAACCGTGGAAGACAGGTAATATATATATATATATATATATATATATATATATATATATATATATATATATATATATATGTTGTATATATAGGCGAGGTCCGGGTGAAAACCGCGTCTGAATTTATTAAATGCTCGAAGTTTCGACTCCTGCTTTGGAGCCATTATCAAGAGACAAAAGTGAAAAATAGTAACTGAACTTATATGCTTTCCAATATGTGTCCCACACTTCGTCTCTCTACAACCTTCTTGGTGGACCACGAGTTTCCTTCTACCATGTGGACTTCCACTCTTTGCTCAGATGCCCATCTGCTTTCATGTCATCTTCTGAGGTAACTTGTTCTCTTACATACATTTTTTCCTTATTTTTGTACGACCATCCCGGTTGGGATTTCAATATTTCGTATTCCATCTTTCCTACTAATTCCACAACTTTTTTCTGCTTTGTTTAGATAGATAATATAGTAATTCACAAAGCCATTATTACACCTGCTTACCAGTTACTTCAAAGATATATTGGATTTCAAGTAGAAATAACTCATAATGGACACATTTATTGGCAATTTCTCAAGAGTTAGGTTATTTGAAAATTTCAGTTTTGAGCTTCCCATCAGGAAGAAGATATTTATAAATAAAGATCTATAACAGAATGAAAATTATTCTAACCTGTCGGTTAATGCACCAGCCAAGGAATAAGAAATATCTAACACTTTTCATAATGGGGCTATAATCACACACCGAGATCCTTTTGGCATTACAAATGTCAATTGAAACAATTCCTCTGCGGGCCTATGACAGGACTATTGCTTTTATAACAATCAACAAAGAAATTATACGTGATTTTGGAAAAAGAATGCCAACTGCATTCTTTCTTTTAATGGTTTTCTTGAGACGTAACACCATATTGAGGTAAAAGAGCTATATATATATATATATATATATATATATATATATATATATATATATATATATATATATATAATTATAATGGTAATACCTGTTAAAATTAGTATGCAAACAAATTACGGGTAGCAGCCAAAGACTAAATAAGTGTACTCTTTTTTATATGAGAGCTTTCGGAATTCTTTTATTCCTTCGTCAGTCAAATACTGAAAAAGTTACAAATATTGTTGTTATTATAAGTACTATAAATGAAATTAAATGGTAACTTACTAAAGTTGAGGTTCACAAAATAAAATTAGCATGTCTAGAGGATTAAACAACGTAACATTCAGTTTTTTGGTTGTAGTTTCATGAAATTAGATCCAAATTTGAATTTTTTTTATGACAAATATAAATGAGAAACCATAGAAATGTCGGAGGTAATATTATAAGGGATGATAGTTTTTTTTTATAAGTTTAAGAAAATTTGAATGTATTATAAATGGTTCACAACAAGCCATAAGAGGTATATATTACCAGATTTAATCAACCCATACGGGTTTATTTTTGTGATATATATGTACATATATTACTTTATTTTAGAAGTTGTCTGGAAATTTATTTATTTTCTTAAACTTATAAAAAAAACTATCATCCCTTATAATATTACCTCCGACATTTCTATGGTTTCTCATTTATATTTGTCATAAAAAAAATCAAATTTGGATCTAATTTCATGAAACTACAACCAAAAAACTGAATGTTACGTTGTTTAATCCTCTAGACATGCTAATTTTATTTTGTGAACCTCAACTTTAGTAAGTTACCATTTAATTTCATTTATAGTACTTATAATAACAACAATATTTGTAACTTTTTCAGTATTTGACTGACGAAGGAATAAAAGAATTCCGAAAGCTCTCATATAAAAAAGAGTACACTTGTTTAGTCTTTGGCTGCTACCCGTAATTTGTTTGCATTTGGATATATATATATATATATATATATATATATATATATATATATATATATATATATCCAAACGTTTCAAAGTCTTATTATAATTTCGTTATCAATGGAACTCAAATTTGAATAAAATAAGGTCATTGACGACGAAGTCACTAGGGCCTTGAAAGTTTTGATTTGTTGAATATACAATATTTTTTTCCTTTATAAAGCTTTTCCCAAGAAAACTAAGGAAACAAGAAGATGCTACACCTACGCTTCAGACAACAACCAACAGATTTAGACCGGCATTTTTCTATGGCGGTCAACTACTTTTGATCTATTGGATGAGTTCTAAAATGTATCAGTTCTAGATGTTACAATTCTTGTTGAATACACACAACGTCAATCATTACCTACATATATGTTTATTATTAATGATATCCACTATTTTCTAATTGTCTCTATATTTTTTACTACAGATTGGAACTTCTAAATGTTATTTTACAAAACAATCGGGTTTATCTAATACAAGCCTATACCTAAGTAACTTCACGATATATATCTTTTAAACGAAACAAGCAGTTAATAAACTTTTGTTTGTTATGAAATGTTTCACCATTAGAGTAACATTATTTTCAGTTATTTTTTGAAAAACACGATTGGTAATAAAAATTTACAAAATCATCTGGGAAACCTCGCAAAAGTCAAAGAATTTTTTTACAATTTGTAGTTAACCTAATTTTAAATGGCTTTTAAGTTCTTTTACTTCTTCTAACCTAACCTGGTTGACGAACGAACAATGTTAATTAGAATAGTCATATTATAGCATTGTAGGATATCGGAAAAGTAGAAAAAATGGTAAATGAAAGCAAAAAGTTTAACTTAAAATATTGGAAGAAAAAATGTAAAGGTATGAAATAGATTAAAATAGGTTATAGTAAGCTAACTGTAACTGTATCTGCATATTTTATAGTTGAATATCGACCCACTCAATATTACATTTTGTATTAAAAATTAAAAATGGTCACCCACAATTATCGGCTTCTTCTTCCCACATGAATTATTTGAAATGATATTGTATCCCAGTCCAAAAGTTTCTTCAAGGATGAACAACGTTAACTATATCATACCTGATTATCTTAAGCTCATATTTAATCTCATGAATAAAATACTTGAAATAAAAAAAGAAACATATAGTAATATGTCATTACTTCTGGCAAACAATGCGTATACCACCATCCATCAATTCTCCATTCAAAGCTCACATTCATATTGCACATATACTACTTGTTAATAATTGCATCTTAATTTACAGTCAAAGAGATCCCGCTAAACAGAACAATAAGTTAATCACTTCTTTTTGTTGATCAGTGAGTGGCGCCATTATACACTCAAACGTATTGTTCGTCGGGAAAAAAGGCAAATCTCTTAATTTCACAATTAGCTGTATGTAGTTCATAATGACTTTCATGTTGCTCTGTCGCCCCTTAATTAATAAGAAATTACTGAGCAATTTGTCAAATTATTTTTAAGATCATTTAAGAAATTAACTTTCACATTTTACTCATTTTGAAATTTAAAAACACACCTTTGGAATACTATTGCTTGTATTTAACTGCTGCTACTTATAGATGCAAGCAAACATTCTTTTATGAAAAAGTCTTATTAAACAGTAAATAAATTCAAATAAAACTAAAATTTTACCTGTACTCTGGCTTCGCTTAGGTCTAACCTCATTGCTAATTCTTCTCGTGTGAAAACATCTGGGTATTGGGTTTTTTCAAAAGCCCTTTCTAGTTGATGCAATTGGTATGTAGTAAAAGTTGTTCTTGATCTCCTAATTTTTCTTGGCCTTGAATCTCCAGACTCCTCAGGTCCTTCATCAACCATCTCTCCTTCACTAACCACATCGCCTTTAATTGCATCTTGTTCTGCTTTGGGAATAAATAAAAAATTGTAAAGCTCTAATAAAAATTATGAAAACCTCAAAAAATCACATGTTGAATTACAAACGGAGAATTAAATAAAAATAATATTAAATAGAAATTTAGACGGACTCGTACAGTTCTCATTAACAACTAGCGCCAAGCCGTATGCTGCACGAAAAATAAATAAATAAATTTTAAAATTTTAATTAGTTCTTTTAATTAAAAGTAATAAAAGCTTGTTTTTAAAGAGTTTTTTTACTTTAATTTTATTTAATTTTACTTATTAAATAATTTTTAAAGATATATTCTAAATGTTAGCTGTCTTGAAGTGTTTCATTTTCTTTGGGAATAATTTTAGAGGGTTTAAAGCATGACTATTTTAATATGGTCATTGTATTTTATTTTCTTCTGAAAAAAAGATTTAAATGGAAATTACCTCACTGCCAGACATCTTTTGAAATAATTCACATGTTGAATTGACAGCATGCGGGAACGGAGGCGGGCCCCTGTCGTCCAAAGAGCTTCGCAACAACGTTTACAAATAATCACAGCAACCACGTAACCATATCAAACAAGAACGAGAACTCCACCCGCAGAAATGGGCAGGATCAACAGCCAGCGCTCACCCAAACTGATAAGACAGCGCATATGGACATGAATAAATTTATATTGGACGTTCTACAGAGTGACTAACCTTACTGGATGTCGTACTGCATCAAGAGTTCTGTCGTGAGTTCCCAGAGCTTCAAGTTACCGAACGTCGCCAAGTCATCTTGAGAAATGGCCTTATGCTGCACGAAAAATAAAGAGCGAAATAAATAAATTTAGAGCCTAAAATTTTAAGTTAGTTCTTACCTGCTTAATTAAAAGTAATAAAAGCTTGACCAACTCTTCCCAAACTAAGATCTTTAAACTGGGTAGTCTTGCAGGCTTTGTATCTTGCTACACTATGTTTTAGGTGCTAATACGTTAGAGTTATCATCTACTTTACTTGCAGAACAATTTTAAGACGAAAGCAAGAAATAGACAAAATCGAATTTGACAAAGAAGGCTAAAGATATATTCTAGAATAATAGAAAGACCGTGAATCATGGACAATAATTTACACTAGTGGGATGTTCACAGCAGTGTCTTGGACACTCTAGCTTTCCGTACACCAGTTTTCATCCCAGTACAACGGCTTTAGCAGTTCTGGGACTCCATAATTTGTAGAATTGTGATAAGGTTTAATAATGAAACATTTGGAAAGCACCAGGAGCAGACGAATTATGGATTTAACATATATATCATAATTATTCCACACAAGATGCCTATCCATCATGGGCTACATACCTCTTACCAAAGGACATCGCAGTACCGACCAATAACTTCCCTCCCAACCTTATACAAACTAACGTCGTGCATTTATCAGCCTTTTCAGAAATTGTGAGCTGAACAACATTTTGGGATGCAAAGAACAACTAATAATTGATTCTTCTGAGGCTATACATAAAGCTATTGATCCACAATTCAGGTGAGTAAATAATAATTCTTTTTCAATGTCAATTGGCAAACCAATCAACTGTTGGCATATACTATCTAGCCCGCTGTGGTTCTGCCTTGGCACTCGAAATAGTCTCAAGCACAACAACGTCAATAAACCATTTGTCTCATGGACGACTTAAGGTTAATGGCAGCTACGAAACAACATGATATGCTTAAAATATTAGAAAGGTTCCAGACATCATATGCAATTTTTGAATATACAAAATACAGCAAGGCCCTACGAAATGGGAGATGTATTAGAACATGGAGGAAGGCCATAGTTATAGAAGGCTCAACGAAGTAAAATAATAATAAAAGACCAAACTTTACAGTAAAAATTTGTTTCAGGCTGCTTTCCTTAGGGGACTGGTCGACCGACATAGGGGCATGTCTGGAGCCGGCGCTGGACATGACAGCATGCGGGACGTCGGTGGCAGGGTGGTGAGGAGGCGGGCCCCTGTCGTCCAAAGAGCTACAGCCCAAGAACCAGAAGAATCGCAACAACGTTTACAAATACAGTCACAGCAACCACGTAACCATCACCAACGGAGTCAAACAAGAACGAGAACTCCACCCGCAGAAAGTGTTGGGCAGGATCAACAGCCAGCGCTCACCCAAGGGGGACTGATAAGACAGCGCATGAAATGGACTAGCGCCATGAATAAATTTATATTGTGCACGTTCTACAGAGTGACTAACCTTCGCCAGGACAAGACTGGATGTCGCCAAATACTGCATCAAGAGTTCTGTCGTGAGTTCCCAGAGCTTCAAGTTACCGAACAGAGAGTCGCAGATCAATATCGGGTCATCTTGAGAAATGGCCTTATTTCGCCTGATCAACTGAACGAAATAAAGAGCGAAATTGAGCGCGAATTATTTGGTCGAAATACAACAGATCTAGAGCCTGAAACACCTTTGGCGCAAAAAGCGGATAAGCTTCAAGAACTCCAACAAGAACAGCCTGCCAACGCTAACCTGCTTGAGAAAATCCAAGCAGAAATGGAAAGAGCTCTTATAGACTATAGTGGAACAGATCCATTGATTAGACCAACTCTTCCCAAACTAAGATCTTCTAAGAAACTGGGTATCGTCTTGCAGGCTATGAACAAATGTATCTTGCTACACTATGTTTTAGGTGCTAATACGTTAGAGTCGCTACACACAATCATCTACTGTGCTGCAATTTCCATCTGCAGAACAATTGGGGTCGCAATAAGACGAAAGCAAGACCCTCCCCAATTTAGACAAACACCTCGAATACCACCTTGACAAAGAAGGCTAGAAGGGAAGATTAATTCTCTTCGGAAAGACATTAGAAGACTGACCGAGTACCAAAGAGGGGTCAGGAACAACAGAATAGAAAGACCTGTCAAGACTATCATGGACAATAATTGAATACACTCCCAGTGGGATGGAGAAAACATCACATCACAGCAGTGTCTGGACACTCTACGACAAAAGCTTTCCGTATACACCAGTAACCAACATCAATGATAATGAAACCCCTAGTTATCCCAGTACAACGGCTATCTAGCAGTTCTGGAAAACACAACTTTCCACAACAGTTTCCCATAACTCCAGAGCGAGCTGTATTAAGGAGGAGGAGGCTGTATTTCAGAATTGTGATAAGATGTAACACCAACCATTTACAACGGAAGACACGTCCAACATAATGAAACACCTCCATAACTGGAAAGCACCAGGAGCAGATGGTGTGCAGAATTACTGGATAAAGAAACCCACGAGAAATTAACAGTACTCATTAATGACATAATTATCCATCCACACAAGATGCCTAGTTTCCTTAATCATGGTGCTACATACCTCTTACCAAAGGACAACCTCTGTACACAGGACCCAGCAAAGTACCGACCAATAACTTCCCTCCCAACCTTATACAAACTTATAACGTCGTGCATTTATCATCGCCTTTTCAGAAATTGTGAGCTGAACAACATAATTACCGAACAACAAAAGGGATGCGCGAAAAACTCGATGGGATGCAAAGAACAACTAATAATTGATTCCGTTGTCTGCAATCAAGGCTATGCCAAACGACGAAATCTCTACATGGCATATGTGAACTACAAAAAGGCCTTTGATTCAGTTCCACATGTTTGGCTCATTCAGGTGCTCAAACTCTATAAAGTAAATAATCATATTGTTAACTTTTTAGAATATGTCATGACTACCTGGCAAACCAACATCTTTCTAAATGAAGCCGACTGTTCGATACAAACCGACTCTATCCCTATCAGAAGGGGTATACTCCAGGGAGAGACTCTTAGCCCGCTGTGGTTCTGCCTTGCCATGAACCCACTCTCACACAAACTGAACTCGACTAACTTTGGGTTCAGTCTCAAGCACAACAACGTACAAGCATTAAAGATAAACCATTTGTCATACATGGACGACTTAAGGTTAATGGCAGCTACGAAACAACAGCTGCATGATATGCTTAAAATATTAGAAAGGTTCTCTAGTGACATTCATATGCAATTTGGCCTAGACAAATGCCGAATTATTAATATAGTTAAAGGCAAAATACAGCAAGGGCCCTACGAAATGGGAGATGGCAACTCAATTAAATCCATGAATCAATGGAGGAAGGCCATAGTTACAAATACTTTGGAATAAAGCAGGCTCAACGAATTGATCACACCGCCAAGAAAAAGGACCTAAGAACAGAGTTTTATAGAAGGATAAGACGACTCCTGAAGACCAAACTTTACAGTAAAAATTTGTTTCAGGCTATTAATACCTACGCGCTTTCAGTGCTTAGTTACTATTTAGGTATAGTTAACTGGTGCAAGACCGACATAGAACAATTACAACGGAAAGTTCAAGTACTACTAACAAAAGCTCAAAATCACTATCCAAAGAGCTGTGTCGAACGTACAACATTGCCCCGGTGTGAAGGAGCCCCTTCATGGAAGACATATAAATGACGTCAACCAAGATTATGTCGACAGTTCAGCGTCGATCTACTGGTTGATCTCTGGTCATATGTTTCCTGAAACGGAAGGCTTTATATTGGCAATCCAAGATCAAGTAATTCCAACTAAGAACTATGTAAAGTACGTCGTCAAAGACCCTTCTATCAACAACGACAGATGCAGAAATGGTTGCCAAACATCTGAATCTATTCAGCATATCACAGGAGGTTGCCAACCGTTCGCCTCAACTGAATACAAAGAACGACACGAAGCTGTGGCAAAAATACTGCACCAAGAACTAGCGCTGAAACTTGAGCTATCCCAGTCGGTAAGAACACCTTACTATATATACAAACCAGAATCTATTTAAGAAAATAACAACTACAAACTGTACCTGGACCGGACGATATTGACCTATCGGACTGTTGCTCACAACAGACCAGATATAGTTTTGGTAGATACAGTCTCTAGAAAAACAACCTTAATTGACATAGCAATCCCTAACAACAATAATTTAAATATTAAGCAGGCTGAAAAAATAGCCATATATAGGGATTTAGAATTTCAAATACAGAGACAATGAGACATGAACAACACTCGAACGGTTATGTCAACAACAGGATTAGTCCCAAAACATCTATTAAAGAATTTGAAATACCTCGGTCTGGACGAACATCTTTACCAACTGATGCAAAAAGCCGTCCTATTAAGAACAGCCCGGACGGTCAGAAAATTCATGGGGAACTGCAGCCACGACGCCAACCACGGGCCAGATAACCTGGCAAGGGCTCCCACAGAGCGATACCCTTTTGATATGTAGTATATCTGGAGTTTAGTGAATTTTCCCCTTTTTAGAGGGAGTGTGATGCCATACATTGTATGGTCAAGTCGGCTCATAAAAGTAATAAAGAACGAGATATTTTAAAGAAATAAGGTTTGTTTAGTTTGAATTTTGTTTGTACACAATCTTAATACATAATTACTTCCTAAGTACATAATGAAGGTAAATGCAGCTGACAAAAAGTCATTTTGAAAATGAAATAATATTTGAAACGACACAGGTCATTCAGTCCTTATGAAAACCTAAATCCTACAACGGTCAGAATAATAAGAAATAAGTAACGGCTAAAACCCATCAGTAGTTACATCGGTTGCAACTGAAAATCATAAAAGTATTGAGTTTGTTTGAGCAACCAAAAAAATGAAAGCACGTATTGGTTTTCTTAAATGTACAAATCAATACTACTATTTATCAATGATACTCGAGGTTAGCAGATTATCAAAGTCTTCATTGGAAACAATAGCCTCTAAAATACGATGAAGAACCCAAGGAAGAGAAAAGTTGATTACAAATTCTTGTTCACATCTAATTTGTTGACATATACCACCGTAAGTTATTTTGAAGACTTATACTACATAAATCTCTGGAAAACTAAACACTATCTTAGGTATAACCGACAGTAAGGCACTTAGCATTTTAAATTCGCCATTAGGAATTATTCATTACTGTGGCGCTTCTGCTGTATTCTTCAAAATTCTATCTACTAACATTTTATTGTAGAAGCCAGTGATAGGTGATTATCATATAGCTTTTGTGTCCTATCTCTTGGTTTAAACAGAAATAAGATAAAATAATTATTCTTATTGGTTTATTTGTTCTTCAATAATTTAATTATCTTGTCCTCAGTGGCTGTTTTACCTGATTTTGTACAGTTTGTTACATCATCAAGCTCTATCATTGTTTTACTGAGTAGCCTTCAGGGGCACGAGGTGGATGCCATCAGTGAAGCCTCATTTCCGACCCTTAGAGTTATGGATAGTAGTTAGTATCTTTACTTAAACCTTTTTACCACTTTCGAAACGATTCTGTTGCTAGCTCCTTAGAAAAGATTATGCCCATCTTATATGAGTGAGGTTTCTTAGTCTCTTGGAACGCTTGAGATGTTTGACACTGACAGATTAATTTGTGAGGTATAAAACATGAAGGTTCGTTGTAATTGATCAATTTAGATATATATATATTTAAATTAAGCAAGTTCAAAACATGTTAATCCAATATTTTTCGTCTTTGTAGAAGATTAGCTCATGATATCACCGTCAATAAAGAAGATTTTGAATTTTCGGATTCAAACTCATCTATAGATTAGTTTACAATCCACCACTATGCATTTTCGTAATCCCAAAACCCTAGTCAAATAAACTATTACTAAAAATTAGTGTTTTATTTTGAAAGGCAAATAAAACGCAATGTTTGGGTGTTTATTGCTTGTAGAATTATCAACATATTGTGCAAAGAGAGTGAATAAATCCTAACAGCATTTGGTTTAGTATTCAGTTTTCGTCCTCCCAACGTTAATTCGCAGCAAATAAAATGACGCCTAACGATGGTCAGATCAATCCATTTCATTTAACATTGCGGTCAGTTATGAGCCGAAATGAGACATTTGCAAATGAGGTGGAACAATTAAGGCGTGCACGTTAGAGTTGTAGTGGATTAACATTCAATCTACATTCATAAGCCCTTCGCTCTGCTTGTATCAAAGCATTTAACTACACAGGGCAAGTCTATGAATACCAAAACATGTTGTAAAGCTGACTCCGCTTATGGCCGCACAAAAGAGAACCAACGATACATACGTTAAATTACTAGCGTTAATATCATTTGAGTGTGTCTGATATATATATGCTGGGTAATATGTGAACGATATATGATTTTAAAACCATTTCATGTAAAAAACAACTAATTTGAAAGAGCTCGCATTAAATCTGCTGAAAATTTAAATTCCGAAAGCACTTTAGAGCTGGTATTTTATTATTCAAATTTACTCAAATTACAAATACAACCAAATAAGCTTTCGATAATCCGGTTCGCGAATGAACAATAGAAATACATATATGAAGAACTGAACAAATTAAAAATGTTCAGGAAAAACTTTAATTTCAACAACATATCTGACTACTTATACAATAAATTTTCATCAAATAAAATTTTTGGGTAAAATATCAAATCCAAAAAAATGATGTTATAATGTTTATAACACGAAATGGCCTTTTTGCCGTACAGACAATTTGAGGAGAAAAAATGTGATTTCACAAAGTTCTAAATATATTAAAAAAAACTGGTTTTCAATTCGTTAGTATTGATGTTCCTTTCTTTATGTGTCTTCAAAAACTGCTAAACTATAGTTTAAACTGACCCCAAAGTGGTGGCATATTTTGACAAATATGGAATATACATTTTTCAGAAAATCATAATATTTTTTTTATTTTACCATAAAATTTGGCGAAGGCCAGACTACTAACTTATGCACTTAACGATATTCGAAATCTAGGATCAAAATCAATGAAAATGGGATCTAATTTAGTGAAATTAATTATTAATTAACCTACTTCAAAAAAGATTGAGGTTCTCACAGAAAATTATATTATTATTATTATTAAGAAAAAAGTTGTTGTTTAAAACAAGATCTGGATGATCTGACTCCTAAAATGGAATTATCACAGTTCGCTTTTTTCTATTATATAAGAGGTTTGTCAGAAAATGTGAGTTTTGCTTGAATATTATTTTTTGCAATATCGAAAATTGTTATGAAAGAAAGTTAGGTAATATTTAAGCTCCAAATGAATACTGAAATCCAGGATTTTTACATTAAAATATATTCAGTTGTATATACGAAATACTTAAATTGTACAAAATGTCAGTCAGTTAAGAGAAGTGCAACTGATGGCTAGAAACAATATGTCTTTTAATTACATGTTGTATCTTGATGACAGAACTGTGGTGGTTGGAAACGTAAGAGCACCACAAAAAGTAATACTGTACATATACTCAAATACTGAACATATATTTAAAAATTAAGGTAATAAATCATACAATTGTTCAAAACGTATTTAAGGATCTTATCATGTAAATGGATGAACAAGTTAGAAAGAGATATATCACAAATTCATTAGATGAACTCGAAAACTGAATAGATCTAAACCATGGTCATTAAGTTCTAGATAATAACACTATCTGAATCCTACATGCTTTTGCAAATTAGTTGCAAAGCTAACCACTATACTTTTACATTTTATTTGTATTATTAATAGTGTTGTTGGTAGCAGATACTAAACAGGTTCGTTATCAACTCTCTAGGGCTATAACAATTTACCAAATTGAGAAAAAACACAGAAACCAACAAACTACACAAACAACACAAGGTAGTTCAAGTTTAAATAACAACGCACAAACTGATATTACCTCTGCAATTATAAACCCTAAATTTCCGGTCTATCCAAAAAGTTAAACGTATTGATGATAAATACCAAGTAAAAACGATTTTTAAAACAAATAATACACTCAATAATACTCAAATTTGACAAAAACACGCTACCCCAAGTTCCAAACATTGTGTGTACAGCGTACTTGGTGCCTGCGGAAGAACATATACGAGTGAAAGATAAGATCTTCCAAATTAGAAAATAAGAACACCAATACAACGTCTCAAGAAGACATACAGATAGATCAAAATCGGCGGACCGTATTCTTACGGATAATGGTATAGACAATATAGACTTGAATTAGACAAAAATATTACTTAAATAACACACCAAAAATAGGAAAATCAAACAGTGTCTGCAAATTGTTAAATAATGGAGAAATTGGGACACCGGTATCATGGCAACAGCTCCTGGCAAAGGAACGCCAAAAAAACTTCGATGTCAATCAATCAATTGAAACTGCGAGAAAAATCAAGCTAACGAATTAGAAATTGCTTTAAAAAACACTGTTCGAAACGTCACAGGAAAACTAGTAGACCTACTTTCTCTCAGTTAATCCTGCGAGAGAGTTTTTCTATAACTCATCCGTATTTTTCAGAAATCATTGTGAGGAGTCAAAACCCAAATGAACATCCAAAATCACTATTTGCCTCCCCAATTAATCAGAAACACCTTCTGTAAGACAGATTTAACCAGAATCCTGAACTTTTGTTCATTTGTGATAATGTATGAAACTTTTTATGGTTTCTAATGGTATGCCTTTATATTTAGTAAAAATTGTGACAAATTCCGTGATATTGTGGCAAAGCTCGGAGAAATAGACCACTTCAATATTTTCGTATTATTGTTCTTCCCAGTAGTTTCAGCTCCATAATTCTTATCATAGAGAAACCTTTTAAGGTTTTCTGTTCTGCTCAAACTTACGTCCTTGAAATCAGCTCTACTCGCACTGTTCATGTGTCTTCTTCTCATCTTTAGTTGTTCACAGTTTTTAGTTCAAGTTAAGATCAACTTCCAAAATAGGTTACTTGAATCGAATCTTCGAGTAACCAGAACTGTGAGCAGACTGATACGCGAACAATGCAAATTGGTAAAATTTATTCTTAAATAGTAACATTTGGCGAAGGCGATAGATTAAAAACCAAATGTCTGTGTTCGAAACCTGGGACCTGGGGTGTAAGAAATTGAAAATAGTTTGGAATTAAATTAAAATAAATATATGTTAACCAACTTCAACATGGAGGTGCTCTATATACAGCGTGTCTTCACAGTTTTCATTAGTGGGAATCAAATGGAGAAACTCCTTATGAATAATATTTAGAAAAAAGTTATTCTTCATACAAAGATTTACATGATCTGGAATCAGTACTGCAATTAATACAGGTCACTTTTTCAACTATATACGAGGTTGGTCAGCCAATGTAAATTTTCCTTAAAGTTGGAGTATGGTTATTTTTGATAATATCTAAAGTTGTTATCAAACAGATTGTATAATAAAAGTACCTACAAGTTAATTCTTCAACTGTCACAACATTTGTCACAAAAACTGAATTTTGCTTTAAAGTGGAAAAAAAAGAATAAAATATTTATTTCATAAATAAACTGATATTGGAATTAAATCAGAATTTCTGATAATTAACAAACTTAAAAAAGGTGAAGATTCTCAGTTCGATTGCAATACAGTGGGTCAACCTAAGTGGGAATCAAAACTTTCTTCTTAATACTTATAAGAATTTAAATAAGCTATTCTATTCAGCAGTAAACAATACTATTTTTCGGCAATAATTAAATACTTTTTCTAAAGTCTTTGCCAAGTTGAAGTGAAATTCATTTGGGGTTTACATTTATGAGTTGCACTTTGCAACTCTGCTGCACAACTTGGCACCGAATTCAGAAAAAATATTAAATTGTTGCAGAAAATTATTACTATTGAGTTTTAGATAAGTTACTTTTTTGTTTATTGTGTTTTTTTTATTTTAAAAATGTTTTTATGTGGGGCATTCTTGCTATATGTCCTAATCATCTAGCGATTTGTATTTTCACCTCCTGAACAATACTTGGTCTGTAGTTTTATAATTTCTTGGAAATAACACCATAATTACTGGAAAGTCTGAACAATTAGACATTAAAATGTGTGACAATATAAACTGATATAACTAAGAGCATTTACGATTTGGTATGTAGGGTTAGCACATAAAAGATCATATGTAGTTTTCTGGATCTCGGAACAAATTGTAAGTGTCGTCTATATATTAAAGATAGGCTGATTTGATGTTGATTCATATCCTTTAAAATGTATCTTAATTTATTTAAAGAATTTGTCTATTATTTCTTTAATTATAGTTTATTCTTTGCTTCAGTACTATACTGACTGTAGTGATTTTCTCCTTTATTTTTTAAATTTCAACTTATGGTTTCCTAAGTTTTAGCTAAGTTCCGAAAAATATACTAATTATGGAATATTTTAACGGATCACAATGCCGTTCTACATACCCAATTTAATGTTTGCCATTCGCATTTTAAAAACTAATATAAAAAAGTAAATTAAGTTATAATTCCATTCAAGTAGAACGTCAGCTTTTAACTTTTCATACGGTACAATAGTACTAAACATTTAGACTGCCAAACAATAGATATTTAAATTATCAGGTAAAAGAGTAGCTTTTTTGAATGCTTCCCCTCTTGTAATACTTTGTTTCGCCAATATAAATCCACCCCTATTTTCGAGTTGGAACACTTAAAGCCCTCTTCGAAATCCATGTAAAGAATGTGAAGTAAAAATCTGTTAAGCCATTCTAAATGGGGATTATCATTAGTTGCTAGTTCAAATAATAATAGAAACATTATTAATAATCCTCAGCATTGAAAATGTGCATGCAACCCGACTGTTAACGTTAAGAATTTGTTTAGTTGCGACAATTGCGTAGTTTTGATAAATCCAAAAGTAACATGTTACTAAAAAATAGTTCTAAAATGTACAATGAAATAGTGTATACATACAACTTTACTATAAATCATACAACCCTGAAAATGGTAGAATACGATATGTAGATACGTGTGTAAGTTACTTTACTTATGAGTTTCTCTACTGTCAGAAATGGACAAAAGAATCAACCTGGTGTAACATTCCAAAGAAACTCGAAAAAGTAGATTCTGGAAAACGAAATTGCACGAAATTTCCAAATTGAACAAATGCATATAAATAGCTGAGTCATTGAAATTATAAAGAGAAATCAAAACAAAACAAAGATCACTCAATAATGGTATCCAAGGGAAAACAAAAAGCTAACCACAGAGCCGCATAGAAAAAAAAATCAAAATGAACATGAAGTAAAGCTTGACCGTGAAATATGGTAAAATATAGCTCAACGCATGATGACAGATACCTTAATATACATTTCTCGCTGTCGTTTTCCCAGATTCCTTCTCTACATATAGTTTGATCACATATCCCTTTCAAAGAAGATATTTATATATTTTCGCTATCATTGTTTCGTTTGGACTGATTATTTTGGCTTATTTTACATTTCTTCAAAACTTTTGTGCTTATTTGAAATAACAATTTATTGAGACAGGTCAAAATAAAACTTATGTTTCAATGAATATTGTATTTAATTTTATTAGATTCTCTGCCATTATTTTAAATTCTAGTTCTCATTTCCTGCACAACCAAACACGTGTTCTGACTTATTCATTACAACTATTGTACATATTTTAGCTACAGTCTGTTGAATATAACTTCAACATCAATCTAATACAAGCTGCATAAGTTTGAGTTATGTCTTCAAAAATCAAAAGTTTCCCGTATTATATGAAATTGTTTTCTAGACCGTTATGCTTGTTTGATACACTTCGAGTTTTCTTCCTTACAATCTACAGAGTGTGCCAGTAATCAAATGCTAATCTCAAATGTATGAAACAAGGTGATTTTTAAGGAAATAAGGTGGAATCGGAACGTCTTCAGAATTGAGACAGATTTTATTGTTTTATGAAAGATATTACAAAGGTTTTATAAATATGTGACCAAGCTATTTGAACAATTTAGTAATCTGAGCAAGTCTAAATGATAATGTACAAATTCGACTTCATAATTTTTTTCTGAAATAACGATTGACCAATACAATCAGCAAACACAATATAAATATTATTGCAGTTAACAAATTCAGCAATAGCAGCGTATTAGAAAACACTTACACAGGATTTGTTTAGTGTTATATCTATTTATACATGCAATGTGGTCTATTTTGCAAAATTGAGAGCGTTAAAAATAAAAGTTACAAATGAGTAGCAGTAGAGTCAAATGTAAACACAACAGGAAACTACTGGAGCAATTTACTACCAAAATGAAAAAAAAAACTAAAGAACACTGAAGCATATTTCGTGGCATATAATTAAATGCAGTCATAATGAAACACAAAACAAATATTTGCATCTATAGTAACATAGGTTTGGAGAGTGGCTTCTCTAATATAAAGAAAAAACAATTATAAACAAAAAAACAGAAAAATGAAATAGAACTTGTTAAGAAACTAAATATGCATTGACAGATTTCGTCAAAAGTTGTCATTATATCAACCCATAAGATTCTATATAGTAGGTTATAAAAAGCTTTCTTTACTTAACATTGTTTGTTTAAGACAAATCGTCTTTCCTTTCGATAGAACAAAATTAGAATAATAACTATAATATATAATTTAAAATTTTAATGTCTTCAAATATCTTTGCCTTAAACAATTAAAATGTTCAGTTCTGACAAATTTCTTCAGAGTGGAAACTAATTTTCTTTTAAAAATTATTTTGCCTGTTTAACTTAAGACGATAATGTGTTCAAAGTTATACAAAAAAAGCAAAAATCAAAGGCTGCGAACAAAAGAGATGTTATTTAAAGGTAAGATTAAAATGTGTCCCTATCATATGTTGTAGTTATGGGCTGCTTCTCTTGTTTCTATAATTCCTACAGACCAATTATTAATAATATAAAATCAAACTTATAAATAGAAGTATTTAAGTTATTATCCTTTACCAATTTTAGTCAAATAATATATGACAGTAGGGTAAAATGTTTGTTACGAAGATGTATTGTTTTCAGAAATGTGCAAAAATATCATAACTTCTTACCTTCAATAATCGGTTTAGATGATGATGCTGAAGTATTACTAACTCCTAAAATTTGGTCAATGCTGTACATGGTTCTCGGTCTGATTTCTTCAGGAATGGAATTAGACTGAACGTTAGATTGGGCCATCCTGTATATCACGAAATAACAATTTCAAATGACAAATCACAACTAATAAACTTTTATACACTTCAAAAGCTGATATCCTAACTCAATAAGCTGTGAGTTTCAACTGACAACTTCACACACTTGCTTACATTAATTTGAGGGGTTCAGATGGTCTGCCTCCTATAGGCATAAACCAATCGAAAGCTGGCTATGAAACCGCGTATGCGCAGCAAACATAAAACCACGCCGACTGAAATTCAGGAGATAGTTTTCATTACATTAAATAACTTAATAAAATAGATTATAGCTATTTATCAATATCGCTGTTAATACAAGTCGTAATCAGGTGTTTCATTAGGACATTATCAAAACGTTACATGCGTTATTACGACTTTGATATTTGGTCCGTTTATGGCACAAAGTTTTATTAATGAGAATATAGGGAAATGTAATTTTATGGAAATTGTTTCTCACGTGATTGCTTTTTTATTATTTATTAGGCTTAATATCAGTTAATTAATTCATGTATAAATGAGTTTGAACCGTTATCAGTCGAGTGTTGATTAACACGAGTTACACTTTATGAGGGAGCTGTTTCATATATTACACTCGCAACTCTTTATTTCTGTTTGACAACAAATGTAATTATGTAAAGGCGTCAAGAGTATATAAATAATTGTAGACTTTTGATAAGATTTGCTTACAACAGACACCTGTGCGCTTAAAAAAAAGTTCGAAATTATTTATCTTTATTTGAAAGAATTACTAAAATATTAAATTACCTTGCTTTTGATAAATATGAAATTGTAATATTTAATAAAGCCAGAATGAATTATTTAATCTTTTTTTTACTCATTTTGAGTCCACAAGATCTTAGTTGATTTCCACTGGTAGAAACTTTTCAAAGTATTTTTTTCATTTTCATTTTTTTCTAGTGTTACAATACGGAAAGAAATTTATTTATTTGACACATTTAATCATTATTATTGTAATTTTTCTGCCTATTTTTAGTGCTGTTGTTACTACAAGACGTTCATGAAATTTTAGTCAAAACCAGCTAGATTACCAAAAGTACTGAACTTATCTGGAACTTTGGGTTCATGATATAGTTCAAATTAACTAAAAGACAGGACGTATTGAGTGACCAAATCTTGAACTTTGGGTTCATGATAATCCTAGTTCAAAAAGTAGTAGTTTGTGTTCCAAAACATATTAATATAAGTTTATTGTGTATTGAGAATACAATTCGAATACTGATGTACTTTTCAGTTGTTTTTCTTATATTTTTTTAAAATATTACATTTATCTTGTGCTACACTGTAATTTGAGAATCGTAAGATTCATCAACGTGTCCCTTTTGATATTTCTATTTTATTCTTTCGTAATCTATCCTATTTCGGTTTGCTATATTTTTTTATGTTAAAATGCATATTAATGGGTCAGTAATAATGTCATACCCTGATGTTAATTATTCTCGCTAGTTTTAGTTTCATACATACTACCCAATACATATTCTGATGGCTGTCGGATACCTTCCTCAACCAATTTCTTTGTTGTTACCTTCACATCCTGGCCTTGTACATGTAGCACTTCACTTTTTTATATCTTGTATATTCACTTTATAGTCAAATTATATGTGTTAAATAATTTATTAGTCCGTAGCCCGACTGGAATCTGCACGTCATTTATATTCTAAAATGTATTTTTATAACCAATACAGAAGAAAATTCAGCTCAATAATGCATATCTTAAACAAATGGAATAACGGAAAAGATTACCACTACTTAAATGAAATACTGGAGAAGAACAGGATATAGAAATATGAAAAGGATAGAAAAGACGTTTTAACATGGTACAAAAACATCAGAAGAAACTACAAAAGACCATCTATATCTGGAATGAGACGAAAACTTGTTGAACCAAGAAGATCCTAGAAATCACTGGAGAACAAATATTGTAGACAGAAACAGATGTGGAAACAATGCACGATAAATTCCGTTTTTTTAATGACAACTTCAATGCATAATAACTAATGACACTAAAGAATAAAAAATAATTCAATTATATATTTTAAACGAAAAATATTATATGTACCTACTATAAAACTGTATTTGAAGTTAATGCCAAGCCTAAGAAATATTTTATACTGAAATATAAGCTACTTTATAGATTCTGTTATTAACTAAAAAAGCTATTTATACGATATGTTAAACTTATATTTTGAAGGCTTGACACCAACTTCAAACACAGATTCATAGAACATATAATGTTTTTCGTTATTATGCATCGAAATCAAGTTTTTTCAATTGTTATTAACTTTGTTTCATACCAATTTCCATTGTTGACAAAAACTGGATGTTATACTATTACAAAAAACATATTTTATGATGAATCACGTATACAATAGAAAAAACTGACGTGTGACGAAGTTATTTTAGGTTTCCGACCACACAGGCGATTCTACGAAGACTTGAAGAATATATATTTTTAAATACTAATACGTTAATATAGGGGTTACAGGTACATATATACAAAAAAAAACGTTCATTAGTTATGCAAACAAATTTTTACCAAAAAGAAATGCTTCAGTTTAATTTCAATTATCTAACATTCATTGAGATATTTCAACCTCTCTCTCTCACTCTCTCTCTCTCTCTCTCTCTCTCTCTCTCTCTTTCTATGCCTATAGAGCCATTATAACATTTTTTTCTAATTTTTTTTAACCACCTGCCATAACTATAAATCTATTCCGACCTATATTTCAACCTTCATAAACATGCAACTCAAATCATTTCTATCTGTAATTTTTTTTAATCACCTTGTATAATTTATCTCCGCACTATATTACAACGATTCTATATACACAACGGCTTATGGGCTAACAAATAAAGCATTTTGGTCCAACATTTTTGAAAACAAGCTGTACAGCAGCCAGTGGCCACCAACGTAACATTTTATGAACCACCCTGTTTAACTATATTACCACTCTACCGTCTATTCCAACCAGCCTGCAATTGTTACTCCTAAGAGGCTACCCTTGAAGTATAACATTCTTTTAACATTTTTTAAACCACCCTATATAATAATTGTTTTACTCATATCTTCCAGTTATCATCTGTAATCAACTGTTTAATTAACCTTACTTCACAACCAGTTTCGATATTGGTGGGTGCTTCACTATTCCGGAAAATTAATCTTTTTTGACAACATCGAATGCTTTCATTGCTAAGAGTAACATGATTATTTCATTTTTGGTTTCAATCCATGCAGATTTTTTATGAAGAATAAGTTATTATCTAAATATTGTTAATAAGTAAGTTTTCCATATGATTCTAACTTAAGTGCACACTATATATATGCAACAAATTGAAAACATTCATAATAAAAGCGGTTCATTAACATAAATTTTGATGAAACTCCAATCTATTGTCAATTAATTTCATACTAGAATTCGAATAAGGCTAATTTTTATCTGTTAATACCGCCGCATTCACCAAATTTTATAATTCATGACAATTTGTTCGATTTTTGCAAAATGATATTTCATGTGATTGAAAAAAACTGAAGAACACATCCAATCAATCTATCAAAATAAATTAAGATTGTGATATTTTTTATTTTTATACTGCGCAGTAAAATACTATTATTCCATATTTATTCTCGTCTATGAATATCTAAGACTATCAAAAACACAGGAAATTCCTTCTTGTCATAAAGATGGCGGTTAAACCCTACAGCCTTGAAATATACACTTGAGCATTACATAACTATGTGAAACAAATGGGACAGATGATATTTCTGATGCCTTGCTTATATCTAATAATCTAATATAGATTCAGTTTGTTTTAGTTAATAATAATAAAAGTGCAAAAATGGTCTTTTTAATTTTTTAAAGAATTCAAAGTTTTTATTAACCACTTTATTATTACTTTGAAAACTGAATGCAGATTAGTATTTATACTAAAATCACAATGCATATTTAAAACATTTTAAAAATTTTAAATATATTTTCCTAAGCTCATACAGATTGACAAACTATAGTGATGCAAGTACTAGCAAGTCTCAAAATGAAGAGCCCATATAATAGATTAATGCATGAACTGTTACTGTCACGATAGTATAACATATATAACAAAAACAGCATAGTAAAAGCAATTTTTTTAAAAATATGCTGACATCACATTTTAATTTTAATTTTGTTGTGATGAATTCGATCCTGGAACTATGTAATATAATTGAATTAAAGAAGATCGTAATTATCTTTTCGAAACACCATTCTTTTAGTTAAAATTCTAGAAATAATGCACAGTATGTTAAAATATAAAAGAATATGAAATAAAAAAGTCATAAAACCTACTAAAACTAATCTCCTATTCATTCATTGTAAAGAAAAGCTTTGTTCGAAACAAAGGAAATTAAATGGTAAGTAGGTACTTGGTCCTTTAATAAGTTCTGGCCACTATTGTACTGAAGAGTAATTTTAAAATATATAATAGTCGTTTTAAACTTATCTGGAATTTCCCACAATTTTCTATTCTTTGCTGATATGATGGGGTTACAAACCTTTGTATCAATTCCCAGATTTTATTATTTCTCTTTTATCAGGATAACCTTCCATTAGAAAGTAGCTTTGTGTAACAACAAATGAAATATAATGTGATATTTACCTCTATTGTATGATATGGTTAATTATTGACTTTCAGTATTGACTTTCACTATTGAAATATTCTAAGAACCTATAATACCACTTGTAAAGGTTCCTCGGTAAAATAAATAATTTTAAATTTTGATTTTTTACTTAACAAAAAATTAAGAAAACTTTAATAAATTGTATCTTTTTTATTATCATTAAAAATCTTAACTATTTGTATTTGTATAAAGAAGTGTAAATGTAAATAAGAAGAACAAATGAAGAGGGGCAACATTTCAACAACAAAATTATTACCACATTAAATAAACTTTATTGAGGATGACTAGCCTCATCAATTGGTAGACAAAAGATGCTCAGATTTTTCAGCCACATTTCGATATTTTTTAATACTAAAATATTGATTATATTAACCCGTTTGGTCTAAGATGAAGATACAATTTCATTTTTATTTATCAAAACTACACTACAAAATAGAATTAAAAAGTGGTTTCTAAAATTTACATCAAATTTTAACATAATTTCTCAACACGCGTGAGTAATTTTGTATTTTTTACGCATCTACCTTATTCTTAATTAGGACGCTCAACAGAGTCCAATGATTTTTTATGTTTCTGGGAATATTATCTAAACGAACACTATCAGGTAAAAAACGATAAACGTTTTGTTGGAGCTATTTTGTTTTAAAAATAACAAATCAGTTCTCCTGGATGATGAAAATATAGATATAAATTCCCTAATTTGGTTATAACAGCAAAGTAAATGCCTATTTGATAATAATTTGGGCAAGTGGGAATTGGACTCGCATTTGAGATTTGTTATAATTTATAATGCAGGTAAGTAAATCATATTAAATATTTGTCTAATTTTCCACAATCAGATAAGCAAGGAATGAGTGGATTTTCTTATAGTTTCCTTAATGTCTCTTAAACAAAACGTTTTAATTTAAATTTATATAAAATATACAAAAATTAAGATTCGGATTTTCCCTTTATTTTACCAATGAACTTTCAGTGAAGCGCTATATAATCTTTTGTCTGAATTTTAGGATCACAAGTTTGGAAGATAAAGATTAAAATGGGACAAATTTAAAATCATCAATTATTAAATCTTTTAAACAAATTATTTAAAAATACAAATAAAACTTATTTGTATTTAACATTACGTTGCGGCTGCACTTTATTTTACATTTAAATGTATAAATTTATGTTAGAATGTGTGTTTTACTTTTCTATGTAAGGCTCTATATTCTCATTTTCTCCAAAGTTCGCAGATTTATGAAGTAATGCGTCGCTTATTGTCTGTTTTTTAATAACTTTTTAACAAATTATTTTAATAATATGAAAAAAGTATACTTGTATTCCTCATAATGAGCCCTCTCAATTGATATATTACATGATGAGTTAAAAACATTCTGTAATGTGGCCCCCACACTTAATATCATTTGATACATTACATAATGCGTTTCAAAGAAGTTTAATTCTTTATTTTCCATTTAATACTATAATTTGTCCTCCAAAATTAATATTATGGATTTCTTCTTACTTTTGCCGTAAATCCTATCCTCTATTTTTTCAAAATTTTAGGTATTACGGTTTCGAAAATAAAGAAGGGGAATCGGTAAATTTTTGTTAATATCTCTTAAACATTTATGTTAAAAATATGAATAAACTAGATTTGTAGTCCTCATAATCAGCCGCTTCATTTGACAAATTACATGAACCGTTTGAAAAAAAAATAGTATTTTATTTTCCATTCAAATCTGTAATTTGCCCCCAAAATTAATACTAGGGTTTTCTGTTTATTTTTCAAGTAAGGCCCTATACCTCCATTTTTTGTCCAAAGATTTAGGTCTTATAATTTCGAAAGTAAAAGGGGCTAAATGGGTAAAAAATTTCATATTTTTGTTAATATCTTTTAGAGAATATTTATTTTTAAAAGGTGCTACTATTTACTTGTATTCCTCATAACGAGCCATTTCATTTGATATATCACGATGCGTTTGAAACAATATTAATGTTGAATTTTCTAATTAATTCTGTAATTTGCCCCCCCCCCCAATCAATATTTCTCCTTATTTTCCAGTGAAATTCAGGTGAGGTCGTATATTCCTATTTCTATTTCTCAAATTTTTACGTCTTATAGTTTCGGAGATAAAGGGGGATGGGTAATTTTTTAAATATTTTTGTTAATTTCTTTTAATTAATTTATTTTAAAAATATGAAAAAATATATTTGTATTTGTCATATTGAGCCCTTTGAATTGATATATTACAGATATTACGTGATGCGTTAGAAAAAAAATTTTATTTTATATTTTTCATTTAATTCTGTAAATTCCCCCCCCCCTAAATTAATATAAGGGGTTTCTCCTTATTTTTCCTGTAAAGTTCAGGTAAGGCCCTATATCTCGAATTTTTTCTTATAGTTTCGGAGGTAAAGGGTTGGAATTATTATATTTTTGTATATTATAATATATTTTAAACAATTTATTTTTTAAATACGATAAAAAAATTCGTTGTCCTCAATATGAGCCCTTTCGTTTGATTTTTTTATTTTTCATTTAAATCAATAATTTGCCCCCCAAAATTAACATTTAGGGTTTTTCCTTATTTTTCCTGTAAACTTTGAACAACGTTCTATATTTCCTATTTTTGTCAACATTTTTGGCAGATGATGCAAAAGTACCCCAAAAATCAGAATTTCTTCATATACGATATGCTCTTTTGCTCTTTTGCTCGAGTTACCAAACTATAAACTGATAACAAATTTCAACCTTTTCCGTTCAGTAGGTTCAGTGAAAATTGCTGCGATATGAAAGGCGAAGAAATAAGGAGTGATTCTGTAAGGGTTTCCGTATATTGGATGTACGAAACCCTTAAAAAATGTACTGACAACAACAAAAATATTAGTTTTGAATTATGGAAGATCGCCTTATTATTAAATTATAGAAGAACGCAGCTCTCCTTTCGAAAAACCATTTCTTTTCATAAATCCTAAAAATCATGCACCTTATGTTAAAAGATAAAAAAATAATAAATGAAATACGCATAAGTTAACATATCTGCATTTCTCTTACAAATACTGATAATCTTCTATTCATTCGATTTTGTCAAGAAAAGCTTTGTTAGAAAACAAAGGGAATTAACTGCAAGTAAGTACTGTGTCCCTTAATGAATTATGAATTATCTTCATTTATGACTATTATTGTATTGAAAAGCAATTTTATAATTATCTGGAATTTCCACAATTTTCAACTCTTTGTGTGATAAGTTAAGACTACATTCTTTTGTATCAATTCCCCAAATTTTATTATCCCCCTTTTGACATGATAACCGTCTATTATGAAATAGCTTTGCCTAAAAATAAACGGAATAGCCATGATATTTACCTCTATTGTATGCTATTGGTAATTACTGACTTTTTAGAAATATTCCAGGAACATGTATTGTCACTTGTAAAGCTATTAGACAACAATTGTACCCAGGTATAATAAATAATTTTACATTTTGTTTTATTTATTTACTATAAAGAAAATATCCAAAATCTTAACTTGATTTATTATAATTGTAAACTTGCCAATGGCAATTGGACAGAATATCTGCCAAATAAAAAAACGTGTAGTATTTGTATAAAGAGAAGTAAACTATCTATTAAATAGGAAAACAAAGGATGAATAATAACTGTTCAACGGCAAAGATAATATAAAGATAAATATTACTTAACATATACCTTAAATATGTGTTTTCAGTACAGAAATGATGTAAAAACTTCTAGAGATCAGACCACGGCTTGCTGAAGTTACTGAGTTAGTTAATTTATAAACTATTAAAATAAAAGAAGCAGAATAAAAATACAACTTGAAAGAAGAATATCAAATATATATAAATATAGGCGTGGCCACGGTGGATGTCATAGTTAACTTTCAGAGGGGCGCCCAAATTAAGATAAAAACTAACCTTGTTTCATTTTTATCATTTTTCTTGTCATTTCATTTTTGTATTATTTATAACGTTCAAGAAATGAAAGAAAATTACAGAAAGAGTTTGAGGGAGGATTTTTAGACATCTGTACCCACACTAGTCGGTTTCTGGCTACGTCGGTGTATATAACAGAAGACTTTTTAACAATTACTTTAGATGAAAATCTTATTACTTTTAAACTAGATATTTGAATGCGCTAGTTTTAGTATTGGCGAGTGCGCCATTTTGCTTCCCTAATAACGCACATTACACAGTGTGAAACAGCCAAATGGAATAAATTCGGTAACGAATAAAGAATGGCTTGTAGGGAAAAACGCTTGGTTTATATTTTTAAATGCGCATTTTTTCAATATATATATATATATATATATATAGGGTGTCATGTGCCAATACCAACTTTCTTGTTTTAAATGCAAGCCCCTGTATGCTATTTATTTTATGGATTCTCTAGAAAATCCTAGACATAATTCATGTACAATGTCCTACATTAATCATCAACTGTTTCGGAAATATTAAGTCTTTTCAGATTTGTTACAAAAATTAACATTAAAAAAAAGAAAATTATTTTATTTCACAAATTCGCTACATTACACTCAATACTTAATTCCCATTTAGCTCTTGATATTAAGATAATAAGCAAAAACAATTAGTGCGTTCCTTTTTACTGATCTTAAAAAAACAGTTTTGTTTATTTTCGTCAAAACTCATAGGCTTAGCATCTTGTTGTCTGCCTGCATCATCAGTGTCAGTGCTATTGTCATTTAAATTTCATTAATTGTACGTAATAATATCAAAATAATGGTTCATTTAACAGAAATTTACAAAATAACCATTCTACAAATGATTGGTTATGGAGATAACACACGGCCACAAATGGAAGTTTCTCGCTTATTTTACGAAAATTTTCCAAATTTGAGCCTGTATCCCAAGGATCAATTAGCAAAATAGAAAAGCAGTTTCGCGAGCTTGGTCATGTAAGACAGATAAAAAAGTAGCAGCCAATGCTGAAGTGATAATACGAAATTGGATATTATGCTTGAGTTTCAACAAAACACACATAATTTTGATCGAAAAAGCAACCCCACTGTTCAACGTTAGCCACACATTAATTTTTCGCGTACTAAAGGAATGTAAAATGCATCCCTATAAATTGATGCCAACTCAGGAGCTCATGGAAGACGATTTCGATAGGAGAACGTATTTCTGTGAACAAATGATGGTAAAGTTAGATAACAATGTGATCCAATTAGATGTTTTGCTTTCTGATGCGAGCACAATTAGACTTCACGGTCATGTTAATCGTCAAAATTGCCGCTATTGGTCTAATGAGAATCCTCACTGGATGACAGAGAAACATACGCAATATCCTTAAAAAGTTAATGTTTGGGCAGAAATTGTTGGAAGTCAAATCGTAGGTCCCTTTTTCATTGATAGCAACTTGAATGGAGATAAATATTTAGAATTGCTCCAAAATAATGTCGTGCCAACTTTGACAAACTTATATCCTTATCCAGTAAACCCACAAGTTCCTGCCAATACAATAAGGTTTCAGCAAGATGGAGCACCGCCGCATTAAAAAATTAATGTCCGGCAGTAGTTGAATCAAATTTTTCAGAATCGATGGATTGGGAGGCGCGGATCGATAGAATGGCCAGCACGCTCTCCTGATTTGACGCTATTGGACCAATTTTTATGGGGATATATCAAAAGTACTATATACGAACCTAAACCCTCAACTCAGATTATATAAAAAGACGAGTCACGCTTGCCATTACATCAGTCACGCCTGAAATGTTGAGTAACGTTAGAAGACATATCTAGACCAGATTAACTTGTTGCTAAGACGTTTCCTACATTGACATTGATGTTTTTTTTGTTTTTTTTTTATATTATGAAGAAATAATCAGTAGTAGGTTTTTAGTGTAATGTAGCGAATTTATGACATAAAATGATTTTCTTTTTTTAATATTAATTTTTGTAATAAATCTGAAAACATTTAATATTTCTGAAACACTTGAAGATAGGTGTAGGACATTGTAGATGAATATGTCTAGAATTTTCTGGAGAATCCAAAAACAAATATATATACAGGGGCTTGCATTTACAATAAGAAAGTTGGTATTGGCCAGTGCCACATGACAGGTCCTAAATAATATTTTTTTATTGAAAAAATGCGCATTTAAAAATACAAATCGACGTGTCCAAGCGTTTTTCCCAACACGCCCTCCTTTATTCGTCATCGAATTTATTCCATTCGGCTGTTCCACACTGTATGTATCGGGTGATCAACCTGAAGTGATCTGATTTGACAATAAGTAAGTTTTTGTGGCAACAATGAGCAGTTGGTATTGAAAATAAAGACACAGCATAATGAGTTGGCACAATTGATAATTTGTTAATTATGAGATTTGAATGATTTGAAAACTTCTTGTCAGTTCGTGTTGACACAAGTCATAACCTCAAAAATGCTAGCAAAGAAATGACTTTGGCTCTTAATTAAGAAGTTATTTAAAGAAAATAAAGTTTTATTATGTAAAAATAAAGGGTATGAACTCCGTGTAAATCAACAGATTGACTTTGATACCAGAGAACCTCTAGGAATCCTAATATTGAACAACTAACAATAATCTACTATTAAAAAAACTATTGTTAAATGACAAATTAGCAAACCATATTTGTAAAAGAAATTTATCCCAAGTGGTACATTATAAGTCTAATGGACACATTCATACTATTATATTATGCAAAACTATACATAAGATGATCCAAATAAATAAACGTTGAATTTGAAGAATTAAAAAACCCTAGAATTACAGTTACCAGCATTGAGTATGATATATGTAAGTATAGTCTTGCAGGTTTAATAAATGACATTAAGGATAGGAATCGTCTTGATAAGAATCATGAAGTTAGAAGCATTTATGGTCACAGTCCTTAAAAGTGTAGAAACAGCACTGTCTGCCTTTCTCGTTTTGGAGGGCAGACAATGTTGCAAATAATAAACATCAAATCAAGAGGGATGCAAGATAGAACTAAAAGAGTGTGTTTCTATATATTTGTGATTAAGAATAAATTCTAATATGCAGCGTGGCCCACCGAGACTGATATCGATCGATAATGGGAAAATGGTATTTACGAGTTCAATGAAAATTGACCGGTATCACTTTTCGATTGGGGGCAGTCCAGTTCAGCATATTTTTGTATATTATAATATATTATAGCATCCTTAATAAAAGTAACTAAGTTGGCTGTGACGGTTGCTAAGGACTCAAGTGAAAGGTCAGTGTGAGTTGATTACATATCATATATCATTTAATATTGAATTAAACGATATTTGTGTTAAATCTGGAAAAAATGCCAGCACGTCTAAATTATACAAACGAAGATTATTTAAATTTACTTATTATTTATGCAGAATGCAACACCAAATATCAATCAACTCACACTGACATTTCAGTTGAGTCGTTAACAACCATGATACAACAAATATAAAGGTATGATACTAACCCATGTTAATATCGCGCATGACGTCACGTGGCGAGTTCGTACAGCGATTGCCCATAAGAAATACATTGCATTGGACATAATTTTATGTTTGAAAGTGGTTATTGTTTGACTGTAGTAGATTTCGGTAAATGTTTATAGTTTATTAAATAGTTAAAAGCACTAAAAACCGTATTTAAAACGCAGAACTACGGTTATATAATTATTTTGGTTGATATTTTGTATTGTCGATTGTGAGTATTCCGAAAAAAGCACCTATTACACAGTCATTTTAAAGAAGTTATAAAATTAACCTCAAAAATGAGTTGTACATCGTGTAAACAAATTAAAGTGAAAACACACATTTTTTCGTGGCAAGGATGTTATAAAACCATACGAAAATGTAGAAAACTCAACAGCTTCAGCGATATATGTAGTACAACTATCAATAGCGAAAGTGTTATGCCCTCAAAATTCATTGAAAAGTTCTTTCTTTGCTGGAAATGAATAATAGAAGATAAAATGCCCATTATTTGTCTACTTAAGAAGAAATAGTAACACTTAAAAAGTAACTTTATGCAGCAGTAAAGATAGGTATAAAAAGGGCAATTGAAGACACTCAAGAAAAGAGATGTGTGTGTGTGTGATATTAAAGATCTAAAGATAAAGTATCCACTCTACTATAATTTGTTGATCTAAAGTTATGATGTAGATTCCGAAGAAAGAATTCCATGAATTGAATAGATTTAGAGAGAATATACAGAATTTTGAAATTGATTCAAAAACTCATGAGCATGTTGAAAATAAATTAATTTCATTTCAACTGAAGATATTACAAATGCAGTGTTAACATCAAAAGGTATTCTAACAGCTGGAAATGCGGGTGTTTTGCAAGAGATTGAAGGAAGGAATTATCAGCATGTCAAAAATGTGTAGGAGGTGTGACTGCCAATCAGTTGAACTGTATTGTGTAAATTGTAAATATGATTTACAAATGTGTTTTGTCACCTGCTTTGTAAACAGGAACAACTTCATTTTGTTAGAGTTTTGAACCAAACACTCACATTACTTCAACTATAAAATATCTTAATATTGGACCAATATCTCAGCTAATTCACTTTAACAACCTTTAATGAATGTTATCAATACACCACCACCCTATAAGTAAGGCTATAGATGTGCCAGTGTTTTTATTAACTTATTATTTGTTATAATTTTAATAATAAAAAATTCCTTTAGCTTTATTCAAGATATTTTTCAACATGATAACATTTTTAAGGGATACTTATATAACACCATTAGTCATCCAAGATGCTGAGTCTATTAATAATTTATTGTCAGTAATTAATCTATCAGTTGATAGATCAGCACAGGAGATTGTATTGTATTTATTCAAATTCATTTAACAATACAATTTTAAATTTTGTCATATGTAATTGTGTGTATATTTAAATGCATTAATGTTCAGTGTACACACATCTCTACACGTGCCTCTGCTTTCATTAGGCTTAGTAACTGCCTGGAACAGAAGTGCATAAAACCTCATATAGTTCAATTTTTACCAATTATATGCCAGTACATTTTAACTGCATCATTTTGAATAGGTATATTTACTAGTTTAACTGGTACCACCTCACATAAACACAATAAGCGACTGAAATACAAAAAAGAACAGCATTTACAATACCTACAGAATATTTTAATAGACTTCCAAGTGAGCTGAAAGTTTGACAAGACTTTGTAAAAAATATATTAAGAAAAAAATGATTTGATATATAAAATAAACTTTATAATCACTTGAACATGTTTTCTTCAAAATTCGCTAAGTTTTACTCTACCAGTCACAGATACATAGTTAAATTAGACTATACCACTTGTTTAGTTGTTTACTTAAGCTATCTTTTATGAATGATTTTCTAAATAATTTATGTAAGTATATATATATATATATATATATATATATATATATATATATATATATATATATATATATATACATACATATATATATATAATGTTATTTTTGTAATATATTTATAATATTTAGAAAAGTTTAAGGTTTATTTTAAACCTGATATTTAAAAGAATGTATAACTTCAATTTTTTTATTAACATTTATATTAAAATTTAAATTGTTACATAATAGTTCTTATTTCTAATAAATATAGCTTTAGTTTTATTTACATTTAGATGAAGAGCATTATTGTTGAACTCTGATAAAGGTTATTAAGTTCCAAATTTATAGCAAGTAATATTTTTACGAAGGAACTATTCCAGTTCTTTTTTATGTGTACCCAATCCCTCTTTAAATACTAGATATGCATTTTTTCCCTGAACTTGATCCATCACACCTTTGTAAGTTTCACAGTTTCAGTCACGGGCATCTATAGTACAGTATTCTTAAAATTTTTAAATCATATTTACAATTTACACAACACAGGTCAACTGATTGGCTGTCAGAACTCCTAGGTACACATTTTTGACATGTTGATAATTCCTTCCTGCAATCTCTTGCAAAAACACCCATATTTCCAGCTGTTAGAATACCTTTTGATGTTAACACTGCATTTGTAATAATCTCCAGTTGAAATGAAATTAATTTATTTTCAACATGGTCATAAGTTTTTGAATCCATTTCATTTATGACATTCACAAAATTCTGTTTATTCACACTCTAAATCTATTCAATTCATGGAATTCTTTCTTCGGAATGTACATCATAACTTTAGATCCACAAATTATAGTAGAGGGGATACTTTATGTTTAGATCTTTAATATCACACATACATACATCTCTTTTCTTGAGTGACTTCAATTGCCCTTTTTATACCTATCTTTACTGCTGCATAAAGTTACTTTTTTAAGTATTACTATTTCTTCTTAAGTAGACAAATAATGGGCATTTTATCTTCTATTATTCATTCCCAGCCAAGAAAGAAGTTTTCAATGAATTTTGAGGATTAATCATTGATACTGCGAGGGCATAACACTTCGACTATTAATAGTAGTATAACATATATCGTTGAAGCTGTTGAGTTTTCCACATTTTCGTATGGTTTTATAACATCCTTGCCACGAAAAAATGTGTGTGTTTTCACTTTAATTTGTTTACACGATGTACAACTCATTTTTGAGGTTAATTTTATAACTTCTTTAAAATGACTGTGTATAAGTGCTTTTTTCGGAATACTCACAATCGACAATACTAAATATCATCCAAAATAATTATATAACCGTAGTTCTGCGTTTTAAATACGGTTTTTACTGCTTTTAACTATTTAATAAACTATAAACATTTACCGAAATCTACTACAGTCAAACAATAATCAATTTCAAACATAAAATTATGTCCACTGCAATGCATTTCTTATGGGCAATCGCTGTACGAACTCGCCACGTGACGTCATGCGCGAAATTAACAAGGGTTAATATCATACCTTTATTAATTATATCATGGTTAACAACCGTCACAGTCAACTTAGTTACTTTTATTGCGGGTGCTGAATATTTTTTTTATCCAATAAGTCGAAATCTATCAGATTTTCGTATATGTAACTTTCAACAATGTATCTCTTATTTTCGATGCTAAATCTGATAACGATATAAAAAATGGTGGTTTCCATTTGAAAAAAATTGACTTTTTCATGATTTCGCATTTCAATTTTCGGGATTTTTTAAACACTCTGTACTCAATTTTCTTACTATTCTATAACGTTCCCGAAAAAAATCTCTTGATTCCGCAGCGTTACTACATAGTTGGCTATGATCTGAAGGCCTTAAAATGTCAATTTTAATAATCATTTTGGAATATCTCGAAAAGGGCTGAAATTAAGTATAGTGTATTATGCATGAATTAGTCTTAGAGTTACTCTCAGAATTACAATAATTTACAGGTTGTTCCATTTGAAATGAGCAAGTTGGTATCAACTTTCGATATAACCGGAAGTGGCACATGCTTGAAAATATTTTAGCTGGACTGCACCCAGTCGAAAAGTGATACCAGTAAATTTTCATCGAATTCGTAAATACCTGATTCCCATTATCGATCGTTATCATTCCCGGTGGGCCACCTTGTATAAATAAATTAGTACAGTAACAAGATTTTTAACTTAGGTTAAAATGTAACCAGTCTTACATACAGGTAAACCTATCAGTTTGAGTAGTATGAACAATTTAATTAATCTGCTGGTTAAAAATAAAAAAAGATGAATGTGCGAAAATATTTGTTTAAACGTCAGTATACTCCGTGTCATGTTTTATTAATAGAAGCATCAATAAAGAAAAGAAGACAACAGATTAAAAAATATTTGTTAAGAAATAATAATAATTTATTTAGCACACATTAATTTTAGTATAAACTATATTTTATATTTTACAACAAATGCTCGATGTGGCCTCCATTGTTTTCTATGCATAAATTGACACGTCTTCTCAAATTAGTAAAGAAACATTACTGCAGATATATTATTTATTTCTTCATTAATTGCTGCTTTCATTTCATTTACATTTTGTAAGCGGCTTTGAAAACTCTGATTTTAAATATCACCTAAGGAAAAAAATCTTAAGGGCGTTAAATCTGGTCAATTATCTGGCCAAGAATTTGTGGATATAAGCCAGTTAGCATAATATTGTTCCAAAAAACTTATTGTGGCACGTGCTGTATGCGCTGGAGCTCCATCTTGTTAGAAATACCCATCTGTTAATTCATCATCTTTTAAAATATTAATAAACACTTCCAATATTTGTTCTCTATATGTAACTGCATTTACCGTGTTATAAAAAAATATTGGCCCTGTAATCCGTCTCTTTGAAATTGCTACCCATACATACCCCTACCTTGATAAGATGAACGCCAGTTTCAATAAACGTATGGGGATATTCAGTAGACCATGTTCGAAAATTTTGATACATAAGTAATTTCTTTTTCAATGCTGTTTGTGCACTTCCATAAGAACGACCTACAATTAGATAAGTTATATATAAAACATTAATTGAAGAAACAAGTACTATTCTTAAGGTACGATTCCGATCCACACGGCAGACGGCAATACCAGACGATAAAAGCATATGATGCAGCAGCAGAGTTCAATACTTTGCAGTAATAACTTGTATGAGACCGATTCCGACATATGACTGCAACTGCCGTGCGACAGGACGTCACCTATTTTGCTGCGAAGCGGTAGACTGCACCACCGCACAATCACAGTACTGCCGTTAGATATTATAGACGTGTTGTCAGACCAAGAAAGATAACTCTTTCAGATTTTTCCAATTTGAAAGAAGCTTTGTTATTTCACATGATCTTTAGATTTTTAGTGATACCCTGTATATATCAAATTTGCAGTAAATTCCATAGGTACATCAGTTTGACTGTCAAACATTAATGTCAAATTGTCATTACTAAATTTTTTATTAGTAATCCTTTTAATTTTTTAATTTCTTGTTCATTTGTGTTAATAGCATTGAAAACGGGGTCTGATTTAGACCTTGAAACGTTTGGATTTTTTTAAATATACAGACATTCAAGTTTATGTGGTGGTATTCCCAAAGAACACAGAAAAAAATCCTTGTTTATATTATAGCAAAAATCATAATTATAAAGATGCACGTATTAAAGAAAATATTTGGAAAGAGATCTCTCAATAACTCAATAAAACCACTAAGTATATGTATTGTTACGAGAATTCATCCGACAGCTGGTGCAATCGACCATCAACCAGTTCATGGAAGGGACATTATTCCGATAAATTCTGGGAACCCAAAATGTTTGTCTCTCAACCGGCGGACCGCTGCCGTTACTGGGAATTCCCTTAAAGCTTCCAGAACATGATGGAGTTTCCCGATGGTTCGTGGAGGTACCAGACAATTCCAAGATTAATATATAAAACGAACAGCTGGCGATAGGAGGCATTCGGTTTTCGACGGTCGTATGTACAGTTAAGAGAAAATGTAAATAGTAGTTTCTGTGAATATAAATTTGTAGTGGAAATAAAAAGTAGTTGGTGGAAATAAATGAACTAGAGTGAGTTGGACGATACTGTGTTTTTAAACTAAACCCCCGACATTAGCAAAACCACTAGGCTTCTTCTTCCAAGAACTGAACTGAACCCGAGTGTCTATACGACGAAAATAAAAACATTACAGTATATTTTATATATGAATATCGTACAAAATTAAAAGCATTGAAATACTTATTTGCTTATTCGTTACAAACTTTGTAACGCGACGCTATGTTTACGATACAAATTGAATGCATTACCTACTTGGTGTACATAATAATTCAATAGGAATAATTTGGTCTCACGAATCAGAATTAGTTGACAGGTTAAAAATATATTAGGTTTAAAAAACCCCCAAATTATTTGTAGCTAACCTTTAAAAAAACATTAGCAAAACCACTAGGCAAATATTTTCGAATATGAAAAGCCTCTTGTTCTTACCCAGACAATAAACTTGCATGCTTGTTGTTCTGCCATTTTGCATTTGTTTACTATTATTTATTTGTGTTGGTGTGTGCTGTTTGTTGATTTAAACTCATCTACATCATTTTGAAGAAAAGTAAAATAAAAACCACCTAAAGTATAATGTTGACAACAGTATTCAATAGTATCAGAAGATTGCAACATCACCCACTTTTAGGATATACAACTGCAGTGCCTGCTTCGGAATCAATATTTTTATTTTTAGATTAAATGGTATCACGAACTTGTTTATTAGCTATCATTTTACTTTGTAGGTAATTAATTTTAATATCAAATTTTTTATATCAACGATCTCTTGAATAATACGATATATCGAATGCTAAAGATCGACATGATTTTTTAAAAATAGTGGGATATGTAAATAAAGTTGATTCATTTCTTAAACCCACGTTCCTTATTTTTTGCAACTCTACTTTTTCTTTATTACATACTAGTTAATACAAATTCATACGGCGAAAATATCGCGTCTCGGAAATATCGATACAGTTGCGATATATTATATCGAAAAAAATCGCTCTGCCGCACAGATCGGATCGTACCTTTACCTCTTTGAGCTGCTAATTTTCTTGTAGACTTATTGGGACTATTTTCAATTCAGGCTCGTACATCATCGACGACATCTTGTGTTAATACCATTGCCGCCTTTTCTTGTGACAATTCTATTTCGGTGTTTTAGAAACGTTTCAATAGAAATTTCTACATAAGGATATTTGGTAATAAACTGTTCAAAGCACAACTGTAGCGAATACGTCCATGACCCATCGTCATTTAGTACAGCACTACGAAAATGTGCAATTACAATGAAAGTATCCGTTTCCACCGAAAATGGCATTGTGTTTTCTTGAAAAAGACATCTTTATATACAATAAAACAGGCGTATAGAAAACAATTAATAATTATGAATAAATAAAGCAGTAGTCAAAAGCCCGCCAAATATCAAAATATCGTGTTGACACTTGACATCTCGAACTCCTTAGTCGTAAATTCAAGGGTCTACAATAGACGAACTGAAAAATACCCAAAATTCTGTACTTGATTAGAGCAAAATTTAGCATAGATGTCTACCGAAAACTTGAGTGATTATTTTACGTACAAATTTTAACAAGGGTGATGTTATATCTAGTAAAGCATCACGTAAAGGTTTTATCAATACTTGAAACGCTGTAAAATTTATAATCCAAGAAATTTGACGATATAAAATGTCTTCCTTATACCTGAGTACTTCTCTTGTTATTTACTGAAGTAATGAATTAGCTCCAGAAGTCTATATATATTTTCTCAGCTTACTGAAAACTATTAATCTCTGACATATTTTTAGATGTTCGGTATTTAATGAATTACTTTTTTCCGCATGAGCAATTTTCAGTACTGCATCCCTGGTTTATATTTTTCTGATTTTTTAGGGAATGATACCACAATGTCTTGAAAGTCTGTATATTTCAAATAGACCAAACGTTTCAGGGTTTAAATCAGACCTCATTTTTAATGGTAATAAAACACAACTGAACAAATTAAAAATTAAAATGTTGGCAATGACAAATTTTGGAAATGTCAAGTTGTGAAATTATGTGATCATTCAATGCTATAGAATAATATAAAAAAGTAACCCAGTTATTTTCAAATTCTTTCACTAATGATAATAATATCACTACCTAACCTTCCTGCGTGTCCCACAACCCGCACGGAATGGTCTGGTTTAAACCATTTTATCAGGGAAGTGACAAGCCCACGAATCTGAGTTACCCGCGTCATCAGAGTCAATTGGTGACACCACCCGTGAAAATGGAATTGCCGAGTAGATGCATTGGAGAAAAGCCGCTGTCTGGGGATTGCTAGGGCATATCTAGTCTGGAGCAGCAGCTGGACATGAAAACATCCAGAACGTCGGTGTTATGGTGCTGAGGAGCTGGGCCCCAGTCGTCCAAAGCTCACGAACCACAACAACTTGCAACAACACTCACAAATACAGTAACAACAATAACGTGACCACAACCAACAGAACCACCTTAGGCACAAAGAGCGAAAGAAATTCAAGAACCTCAACAAGGGCAGCTAGCTAACGCTGACCTGCTTTAGAAAATGGAACAGATCCACTGATCAGACCAACTCTACATTATCTAAGATCTTTAAAGGAACTGGGTATCGTCTTGTAGGCAATGAACAAATGTATCTTACCCAACTATGTTTCTGATACTAGTACATTAAATTCGCAGCACACAATCATCTACGGTTCAATAGCCATATGCATAACTGTTGGGAATACTGTCTTTCTTGGCAAAGAAGACTTGAAGAGAAAATCAATTCTCTTCAAAAAGACATTGGAAAACGAATTAAACACCATTGAGGTGTCAGAAATAATAGAATAGAGAGACTTGTCAGTACTATTGTACCAAATAACCTAATGCACTCAAGATGAGATGGACAAAACATCAATGTCTTGACGGTATACGACAAAAGCTCTCCGTCTACACAAGTCGATTAAGAATCTATAAAAATAATATTCAACAGAAACTAGACAACATATTCCTCCGGCAATCATAAAAAGGGTTTATTGAAAACTTAACAATAATAATAATTAAGCCCATATCTATTCCAGTAAAACGGTCCCCGAGCAATTCTCGAAAACACAGCTTTCCACAAGAATTTCCCATAACTCCAGAACCAGCTAGATTAATAAGGGTGAGGTTGAACTTCGGAATTGTGATAAGATGCAACACCAACTATTTACAACCGAAGAAACGTTCAATATAATGAAGAATCTCCATAACTGGAAACCAACAGGGCCAAATGGTGTGCAAAATTAGTGGATAAAGAAGCTGTACGCCACCCACAAAACATTAACAACCCTTATAACTGACCTAATTATCCATCACACAATATGCCTAGTTTCCTTATTCTTGATGTTACATACCTCATATCAAATGATAGTGTATTTACGCAGAACCCAGTAAAGTACCGACCAATCACTTGCCTCCCAACGTCATACAAACTTGTAACCTCATGGATGCGTTAATGGTCACTTTTTCATACTTTGGAAACTGAACAATATCAATACTGAAAAGCAAAAGGGTTGCGCGAAAAATTCGATGTGGTGCAAAGAATAACTAATAATTGATTCTGCTGTTTACAATCAAGGCCATGCCAAAGGACGAAATCTCTACATGGCAAATGTGACCTATAAAAGGCATTTGATTCAGTTCCACATGATTGGTTTATTCAGGTACTGAATCGCTGTAAATTAAATAACTATTTTTATTCTCCCATAAGAGAATCGGACGCGAAATCAACTAACATTCTGGCGCGGCTAACCAGAACGAACGAATGTTAATCGGGGACTCAAATAAAACGACTCTAAAATTATTTTAGTGTTTTAATTTTTACTTTAAACTAATTATTGAAATGGTATTATAATAAACGTCTTTTACAATATTTATTCTTTATAACAGATTTATTGATTTAACTTTAAGTTTTATATATACACATGTTTGTTCTATGTAACGTCCGTTGATTTATTAATTCTATGGTGACAGTACTAAATTCGACGGTAATAAAATACTACTTTTATCTAGTTCCCATTGATGCTCAGCGTTCAGTATTGGCACAAGATGAATTCGATAATGCGGCAGTCCAAAAGACCTTATATTTCGGTAAACCGTTCGGACATTTACAAGATGGCCTTGTTCTCCTAACCACTCATTAGTAAAATTTCCAGTTGTCGAAAATCGGTCTCTTCGTCCGTTGCCTACTCTTCTCCGGTTTTGGGTATTATCAAATAACGCCTGACAACATCACATAACAGTAGTTGGATTTCTGTTCGTGCGGTTAGCTATTTCTCGAAATGAAAAACCCGCCTCTCATAAACCAATAATTCGAACTCTTTCAAATTCACTTAGCTGGCGATATATTCGACGTGCAAGTACTCTAGGCATTTCAACATTACTAAACATCGCTTTTGGATCACATCAAACGGTTTGGTTTTAGTAAATTTAAAAAAATGCAAATACTACTACAATATTAACTGATAAAAAAGCTTACATTAAAAAACTTTACCAAATTTTAATTATAGCACCATGTTTTACCAAAACAGCGAAAACTTGTTCGAAAATTGGGAATTCAAGATGGCGCACAAGTTTTTGAAAAATCAACCAACCTACGCCAAACCAATTTATGGTACTCGATGATCTGACTGTCAAGTTCAAGGTCCAATTCCGACAAAAATTCTCTGCTCTTACCGAATCGGTAATAAATAATTTGGTCAAGTTTGAGTTGAACTCGCATACTTAGGGTTCTGTACCACCTTCAAGATTCTAATATTTCAGTTTCAGACAAGCAGGGAATGAGTGCATTTTCTTATATTTACCCTTATATCTTTTAAAGGAAGCGTTTTAAATTTATAAAATATATATACTTTGATTTTCCACACATAGACTTTCTATTTTATCTGCTTCAGGATTCCCTTGATTTTAATCAGAGTACATATGTACTTAATTATCTAATTTGCCCCCCAAAAATTAACATTAGAGTTTTATTTTACTAATAAACTTTCAGAGAAGTCTTTTATAATCTACTGTCTGAGTTTTGAGGCTCTGTAGATTGGAAGATACAGGGCAAAATAGGTCAAGTTTTAAATTATAAATTATTAAATCTGTTATTCAAATTATTAAAAAATACAAATAAAATATATTTTTCAAAATTTACATAGTGTAGTTTCTAAAGTAGGAATTAAGTCGATGTTTAATATTTTTGTTAAAACCTTTTAAACAAATGATTTAACAATATGATATATTTGAAATTCATTCCAAACCAATTTATGGTAGTCGATGGTCTGAAGGTCAAGTTCAAGGTCCAATTCGGACATAAAATTGTCCGCTCTTACGGAATCGGTAATAAATAATTTGGTCAAGTGCGAGTTGGACTCGCATACTTAGGGTTCCGTACCACCTTCAAGATTTCATCTAATATTTCAGTTTCAGACAAGCAGGGAATGAGTGCATTTTCTTATATTTACCCTTATATCTTTCAAAGGAAGCGTTTTAAATTTATAAAAAATATACACTTTGGTTTTCCACACATAGACTTTTTATTTTATCTGCTTCAGGATTCGCTTGATTTTATCAGAATAAATATGTATTTAATTATCTAATTTGGCCTCCAAAAATTAACATTAGAGTTTTATTTTACTAATAATCTTTCAGAGAAGTCTGTTATAATCTACTGTCTGAGTTTTGAGGCTCTGTAGATTAGAAGATAAAAGGCAAAATAGGTCAAGTTTTAAATTATAAATTATTAAATCTGTTCTTCAAATTATTAAAAAATACAAATAAAATTTATTTTTCAACATTTAAATAGTTTAGTTTCTAAAGTGGGAATCAAGTCGATGTTTAATATTTTTGTTAAAATCTTTTAAACAAATGATTTAAAAATATGATATATTTTATTGATTTATCTGATATATTACATGATGTGTTTGAAAATTGAATCTTTATTTTCCATTTAATTGTATAATTTGTCCCTAAAATTACTATGGGGGTTTTCTAGTAATTTATTTTCCGTTTTTGGGGGCCAAATAATAGAATTAGGGATTCATATTTTTCCTACAAACAAAAAAAATTAGGTCTTATAGTTTGGGAAATAACGGGGAAATGGGTAATTTTTTTAAATATTTTTTTAATATATTTTAAATTATTCATTTTAAAAAAATTAAAAAAACATATTTGTATTCAGCATAATGAGCCCTGTGATTTGATATATTACATGACCCGTTAGAAACAATTATATTTTTTTTATTTTCTATTCTACTAGCTTTCGCCCAGTGCTCGAAATTCGACCAATTGTGTCAATATCTCTGGCAGGTTAAGTAACCTGAAAATTTTATCGTGACATTCTATCCTAGGATAGATGTCAGTCTTACAACTCACTTCTACAAATAAGTAACCCTACCCTAAATATTTTTTTCTAACCTCCCGGTATAACTATAATTGCACTCAATTCTCTAACATTTATTAAAATCCTCATTATATATTTCCACCATGCATTGACCATGCATAATATTTTTTAACATTTTCGAACCATTCGGTAAACCATTCTGTATATGCCACTGCCTATGAGCCACCGTATTTACTCTCTTTGTTTATGAAATTTTTAATTATCTTCTGTAACTATAATTCTACTCCAATCTATATTTCAATCATCATATATACGGAACTCTTCGTGGGCTACTCTATAAATCATTTCGTTTTCTAAAATTTTTTTCTTCATCCTGTATATCTATAATTCCTCTCACCCTATATTTCATTTTCCCTATATATACAACTGCTTATGGGTAACGAAATGTTGCATTTTAATTTCCGCCACCCTGTATATGCATCTCTGTGTAATATTTTTTGCACCACCCTGTATAACTGTAATTCTACTGCACCTTCTATTCCAAGATCCCTGTAAATTCAACCGCTAATGGGCTTCCATATATAATTATGTTATTAGTTATAATTGCACTCTACTCTATATTTTAAACACCCTATATATATGCAACTGCTTATGTGCCACCCACGAAAAAAATGATTTCTAACATATCTGGAATTGCCCTGTATAATTATAATATACAACGATTACTTTACCACTAAACAATAACAACGCTTGCATGCCACTTCCAGAAGTACATGCTCTAAGTATATAACAGCATTGGTCTCTCTATGTATAATTATTCAATATTTTGAATCTGGCGGCGGCGGCGGCACATTCAGTTGTTTGGCGTTGACATTATGGACGTAAATAATGAATTTTTATTATATTTTATTTAATGAATGAATCAATATTATAAATTAATATTAGCATTCTGCACTGAAGGCCGTCAGTAGCTACTAAACAGAACAAAAATGAAGAAAATCGGTTGAGAGACATAGGAGAAAATGGTACCTAATCGTTTTGTCTTTGCCTATTTATATATAGATAATTTGCCCCCCAAAATGAATATTAGGGGTTTCTCCTTATTTTTCCAGTTAAGTTCAGGTGAGGGGCTATACTTCCATTTTTTTCAAAATTTTTCAGCTTATGGTTTCGGAGATAAGGTGGGGGGGAATGAGTAATTTTTTTATATTTTTGTTACTATCTTTTAAATAATTTATTTTAAAAATATGAAAAAAATATATTTGTTTTCTTCATCACGACAATGTTAATTTTATATTTTCCATTTAATTCTATAATTTGCCCCCCAAAATGAATATTAGGGCTTTCCTTATTTTTCCAGTAAAGTTCAGGTGAGGGGCTATACCTCCATTTTTTTTTCAAATTTTCCAGCTTATGGTTTCGGAGATAGGGTGGGATGGGTAATTTTTTTAATATTTTTGTTAATATCTTTTAATTAATTTATTTTAAAAATATGAAAAAAGTATATTTGTTTTCGTCATAATGAGCCCTTTCATTTGATATATAACATGATGGGTTAGAAACAATTTTAATTTTGTATTTTCCATTTAATTATACAATTTGCCGCCCAAAATGAATATTAGGGGTTTTTCCTTATTTTTCCAGTAAAGTTCAGGTGAGGGGCTATACCTCCATTTTTTTCAACATTTTCCAGTTTATGGTTTCGGAGATAGGGGGGGGAATTGGAATTTTTTTATATTTTTGTTAATATCTTTTAATTTATTTATTTTAAAAATATGAAAAAAATATATTTATTTTCGTCGTAATGAGCCCTTTCATTTGGTATATAACATGATGGGTTAGAAACAATTATAATTTTATATTTTCCGTTTAATTCTGTAATTTGCCCCCCAAAATTAAAAGTAGAGGACTATTTTTCCAGTAAACTTCAGGTCAGAACCTATATCTCTTTTTTTTTGTCAAAACTTTACGTTTTATAGATTCGGTAAAAGGGGGGGGGTAAATTTTGGTATATTTTCGTTAATATCTTTTTAAATAATTTTTTTTAAATATGAAAAAAATATATTTGTGTTCCTCAGAATGAGACCTTTTATTTGATATATAACATGATGAGTTAGAAACAATTTTAATTTTATATTTTCCATTTAATTCTGTAATTTGCCCCCAAAATTAAAAGTAGAGGATACTCCTTATTCTTTCAGTAAACTTCAGGTCAGAACCTATACCTCTATTATTATTTTTTTTTCAAAACTTTACGTTTCATAGTTTCGGAGATAAGGGGGGGGAATAGGTAAATTTTGGTATATTTTCGTTAATATCTTTTTAAATATTTTTTTAATATGAAAAAAATATATTTGTGTTCCTCAGAATGAGATCTTTCATTTGATATATTACATGATGCATTTGACTTTTTTTATTTTTAAATTTTTATTTAATTCTATAATTTGCCCCCCAAAATTAATATTATAGATTTCTCCTATATTTCCTATTTTTTTCAAAATTTTAGGATCAGTAGTTTCGGAGATCAGGGGAGGAACCGTCGATTTTTTTAGTTTTTCCCGCCAGAAGTACCCCTAAAATCAAATTTTTTTCTTTTGCTATATGTACTCCTGATCGGGTCACCGAACTATACCTTGATATCAAATTTCAACCTCTGCCGTCCAGTAGTTTAGAGAAAATTGCTGTGATGTGACAGAGGCAGAAAGCCGGAGTAATATTATAAGTGTATCCGTATATTGTATATACGGAACCCTAAAAAAGAGGGTTCCAATTAAAAAAAATTAAGTTGACCTTGATTTGACCTTCAAAGTCATTGCCACTGGAAATAGTGTTACAGTGATACAGGGTGGTCTAAAAATTTTAGTAAAATAGCTATAATGACTGGTCCATAAGCACATACAGATGATTAAAATATATAATGTAGTGGAATTAAGATAAAGAGTGTTTCAATAATTGTTAGAGAATTGAAATGAAACTGGTTCCTTTCGTCTTGGGAAAAATTTGTTTGCAATGTCTGTTTATTCGAATATGTGTACCCACATTTTCTACGAAACCTTGAATTAACGATTGAAGTTATGTAACATTCTGGAACATAAACAAACACAAACTGGTCACATGTGACATTTTTTTATTGTATATGAGGTTCGTCGAAAAATATAAATTTTGTCTAACAGTAAGATAGCCTTCTTTGGTCAATACCGGAAATTGTTATGAAACGAAGTTAGTAAGAATTGAAAAATGCATCCAATTGTGCTATTATGTCATTAAAAAGCAACAAATAAATTTATTTTATAAAAAAAATTACCGACTTAAGGCATTATTACAACAGTAAGACTAAAATGTAAAAAATAATTCTATTGTATATTTTAAAAGAAAAATATTATATGTTACAACTGTATTTGATGTTGGTAAGTACCAAGCCTGCAAAGTATTAGAAACAGACATTTATCAAGCTGTTTATAGGTGGAGAGCTAGTGACCCATTTTTCATGAAGTGTTTGATTCACGTAAATATTTTACATAAAGGTGTAGATAGTATAGATGAGTGGGTAATGGAAGTGTGCCTTACCTACGTGGGGACAGTAGGTACTGAGCAGTGTGCATGCAAGGAAGGTGTACAGGGTATACCACGATGATATGTTTATGGGAAACTTGGTACATGGTTTTTTTTCGAGGAGCTGGTTTCAATTAAGATATTTTCAGTAATCTACGACTTCCGGTTCTACCGGAAGTGGACCCCAACTTTCTTTTTGATAGCATTTTAAAGATCTGCAATGAATTTCAATAGGACATTATTGAAAACATCATGTGACTGAAGGGTTCCAGTTGAAAATTATTTAATTTTTTTGAAAATTTTGACAGCCTTTAACAAAAAAATATTTTTTTTGGAAACAAAGAGGTCCAGGTCAAAAATATCCAGAATTTGCCTGAATAAAACTTGACGCGTCCTAAATCTTTGGAAACTGTTCAAAAAAATTATACTGCGTATTCAGAAATTGTCACCGAATTTGGCTACCTTGAAAATCGTATACCTAACTAATTTTTTCACATCGCTACCCCTTTTTTCTCAACGCCAGTGAATTCGTCGCTAAAAAATAGGGGAAGGGTGGATTCTGCTTACAACAACATACCTAAATTAAACAATTTTTGTATAAACCTGGAAAAACTACAATTTCCATATGGCTATTAAAGATATCTGAATTATCATTAGGCTTTTTTGAGACAATCGACAAAAAACAAATGCTGAAGTGTCAACAAAAAAATATTTGCTCTCAAAAATTTAAGAAAATTCAAATTAGATTTCATCTGGACCCCTTCAGACATATGATATTTCCAATAACATCGTAGACTCTAAAAATGCCATAAAAATAGGGTATTCCATTTTATAACCAAAGTTAAGGACCACTTCCGGTAAAACCGGAAGTTATAGACAGCAGAACATATTTTATCTGAAACCAGCTCCTCGAAAAAAACCCGTATACCCATTTTCAGATAAATACTCCTAGTAGTTTTGCATATTCATATCTTAATACATACCTTTCCTGCATGCGCAGTGTCTACCGCCCCCAGGTAATTAAGGCAGACTACAAATTAACCACTCATCTATCCTATCTATACCGCTATGTAAAACATTTACGAGAACCAAATACTTCATGAAAAATGGCTAGCGATCCATTTTTCATGGAGCGCTTTTAGTCTATTAGATTCATATGTAAAATATGTGCACTTCTCAGGCTTGGCAGCAACTCCAAACGCAATTTTATAGAACATATGATATTTTTCGTGTAAAATATCAATTGGTAGGTAGCGGGGGAATCCCTAAGAAAGTATTGACTATAAATATAGCGGTGGCAAGAAGTATTGGTAGACCAAGAAAAAGATGGGTGCCATAACAAGCTCCTACTACCTGAAATGGAGAAGAAGAAGAAATATCCAAATGAATTATTTTTTACTTTTTAGTGTCACTATTACTATGCCTTGAAGATGGTATTTTTTTGTAAAAAGGCAATTTATCTTTGTAACAACTCGATTTTTTTAAAGTGATTTAAACGGTTCAATATTTTGGTTTATAAATGTCATACACAAAATAGAGGGCCGTACAAAGAAAATATTTTTTAATTTCCCGATGGTGAAGTTTTCAATTAGAAACGTCACTAAATATATCCTGTAATAAATGTTGTTGTGTAACAAATTAAATTTCCTCTCAAAATATCGAATGAAAATTACAAGTTTGTATTTAAAAAATTTAAGTCGACAGTAATAGCTAGAATACGAAACATCGTAAAGAAAATTTGGAGAGACCATTCTGTGGTGGAAAGAATTACTAAAATTTTAAATTTTAAATGTATCTTGAAACTCAATAGTGTTCAAAATATTCAACATAATTAAGTAAGGCATGTTTAACAAACAATAGGAATTTTCCAACACGGCAATAAGACCTTGAACTTTCCAAAACGACAACTTCTGTCTAATATAACCGACCTTGTAGTACTTAGCCTTTAGTGGCACACGGCCTCAGTGCACGTCGTCAGTGCATAAAGTTTTGATTCCTTCATTTTTGCAATTTTCAACTTGCAGAGAAGAAACGTAAAATAATATAGTAAGATGTAAATAAATCTCACTTATCAATTACGGAAAATATTTTATATTATTTGAACCAAAGTAACTAATTCATATTCTAATTCGGTCAAAGAGTCTTATCTTATATACAAAACGGCATTTACCATTAAACTTAAGCCTGTATATTATTTTCCAAAGGCATGCTAAATGACAGCAATTTTCAGGTTTTCTGCGTCGTTAGTATTCATTATATAATCACTATCCCTCACGTATGTGCAATTTTCCATAAAATCATCGAGGAAACGTTACAAATTTAGGAATATTTTTGAGCCCTTACTTTTATTTTGTTATTACCTTTCGCAGCTACGCAATACATTAAATTAAGAACCCTTTGGGCACTTGCAATATTTAAGCATTATATTTCATTCATTACACATGGCTAAGCCGAGAAATTCTTTGCGGAAAATTGAAATTGGATACAGCAATAACAAAAGTGTCAAAGCATCTTCATGTGTTTAAATGGATTTTGTGTTTGATCATCATTCATCAAAGTTTTTCAATGACATTTAAAAATATTAAATGTCTATTGAAATATATTAGGGTTAATTGCTTCGGTGTTATGCCAATGAACAAGAGTGTCCAATACTTTTAATATTTCCTACTTTTCCTAATGAAGGTTAATTCTTATTATAGTTGCTTATAATATACAAAAGAATTTCAAGAAATACCCAGTTTATATAACAAAAGAAAAATGAATTATTGTAAGAGATTTCGGAAGTAAATTACTCAAGATCAAACATTTCTTTTGTCAGTCCCATTCACAATTCAAACTTTAAATCTGTGGGTTTCATTCATAAACTCTTCCATTCTAATTTCTGCATTGTTACTACCAGAAATTTGAACCATTAAGCTTTATTGCCATAAAGTCAAACCACAGATTTAAGCGGTAATAGGGGGTCTGGGTTAAGATGCTTAATTCCAAGAAATTATACAAATTGAGGTTTATTATAATCAAAAGAAACTGTATTAAATTACACAATACAATCAAGCAAATACTTGAAATCGTTTATTTTTTGTCTCAGAATTACTATTTCAATTAATATACAGACCATGATAAATAAAACTTACTTATTTATTATATTAAATATTGACTGACAATGTACAAGGTAATTCAAATTCGATCCTCACCAGTAGGGTCTCGGAAACTACAGGAGATACAAAAATGTTTAAATGGATGCAAAATTGCCTAATTTAGTGCTTATAGAAATGTCGTTTATTAAATTTAAATTTTCAGAATAGTTCAGAAGATATCCAAAAAAAAATAGAAAATCGAAGATTTGGTTTTTATTTATTTGTAGCGTTAATTGATGAGGAAACGCAAAACCAAAAACAATTTTCATTAACACTTTTTTCAGATATCCGTTGACATTTTCAAATTTGCCATTCGACATTTCGTTTTTCCTCTACCATCATCCACTTTTTTCCTATAGTCACCACATTACATTTTCCCACATAAAATAGTGCATTTCATTCTAATTTCATTGATATGCAACTTGTTATAATTTACTTTCTTAAAAGTACAAAGATTTTAATAAAAAAATATCTGAATTACCCTTGACTCCACCGAAGAATTTTCTTTTATAAACAGGGCAGTAGTTATCAGACGAAATTAGAGAACATATAATTTCAAATACAATGAGACTCGCAAATAAGGAAAAACTAGTTATGTTAAGAGTTTATTGCAAATTTGAAGAAACAATATGAAAACAGCTCAAGTGTATTTTGATTTACATCTGGAAAGGCAGCGGCAGCATAGAATATTATTTAAAATTTATGGTGAACACTTTGCTGAGCTTGGAACTACTCAGTAACAAAAGATATAGTATGAAAAAAGAATGGAAGAAGGTACTAGAAATAAATTATTGGCAGAGATAAAACTAAATTTAATAAATTTACCATTAAAAAAGTGAAATTTGCTTGCTATGGTTTTCAGATAAATACGAACCCTTCAAAACCAACTTTCATCAGAGATGGATGTTCCACAGACTAGCGTCTGAAGGGAGTTTCTAAAATGTTGTAAAGTACACTTTTCCCAAAAACTATATCCTAATCCTAATCCTGATCAAATAGGGATGACACTCGAGATTTTTTGAAAAACTTTATTTAGACTGATCAAAGTACTTCATTAAACTGTAGCGTCTTCAATAGAAAAAATAAACATATTGGGGGTCAAAGTAACCCTAGGCGCATTAGGGAACTTAGGCCGGATGTTTTCGTTTAAATGTATGGACTGGAATTTGTATACTAACTTTTCAAGATTTTTCAATTCATTGAACGCAAGACAATATATTGTTTCTAGTCGAGAACCTTCATCAGTTGCACTCCCCTCAACTGATTGAATTCTCGAATAATTATTTAGGTATATAGTACATATAATATTTTATCGCAAAATGAATTCCGGCATCCAGGAGTTTCAGAAAAAAAATAGTATCGTAATTTCTTTGACAGGTTTTAGCAAACCTCCGAATTTTGTCGTATGATTTCTATCCTAGGAATCACAGGGAAACGGAGTTGCATACAGTACGACTCCCGATTTGGAGTCTCTGTGAGTTAGATTTTCCCGAAACTGCTGGGTGTCGGAATTTATTTCGCGATAAAATATCGAATTTGTAATAATCATATATTCAGAACATATTTTTTCAAGGGAACTTTAAATAGTGAAACAGCTTAATTTCTTGAGAACTCAATTTGAAGAAAACGTGGATGCCTCGCCCCTTGTCAATTATAATAGGTACTAGTTTCAGCATGAAGAGTGCTCTCCAAATAATATCACAGCTGATTGTGACTATTTAGTTCCACATAGTTGAATAGGAAATTCGGGCCCCGACCTTAAAATTGTGGATATTTTTAGGTTAGGCATTTAAAAAGTATATAGTATATGGAGAACGAAAGTATAACACGATAGAGGAATTTATAGAAAACATCATTACACAATTCAGATCTATTAGAATAAGAGATTTATTAGGGCTTTCACTAATTTAAATCCACAAGCTCGTTTATGTGTCCCAGAAGAAAGTCTTCAATTCGAGCACTTGTTATAATATTTTTTATTCATATTTTACTTTAAATACTATTCTTAATGTTCGGACAAAATTTTAAATAATATTCCATACACTTTCAGGATATACCTCAAAAAGATATCTCATTTTTCTTCATTTGTCAAAGTCATTGTGTTTGAAATTATGTATACTCCAATTTTGTCGTTAGACAAGTACTTCGGTGGATTTTGACCCCAATTGCTTTTATAGATCTATGTGCTTTCATGTCTAGGTGCTTCTTGGGAAATAACACCACAGTTTAAAGAAAATTGCTGTATATTCCAAACGTTTCGGGGTCTAGATCAGACCCCGTTGTCAATGGTTAAGAAACTACGGATTAAAAAGGCACAATTGTAAGATGTAAATTAAAATATTTGACAATTTGATTTTTGACGTAACTAAGAGAATTTTATTTGTAATATACAGGGTAGCACAGAAATTTCTAAAGATCATATAATCATAAAGTTCCTTTCAAATTGGAAGAATTTGAAAGGGAGATCTTCAGAATTTTATGTGGCGCTCCTAGGTGCGACTTTGTTATAAGATAGTGCATTCGCCAAAAATGTGACCAAAAAACTTTGTTGATTCAGAAGAAGCACTTAGACATTGAAAAATATGCCCAAGTATCATTCAGAAAACAGCTATGTGCTTTGTTTACGGTGACAAAAAATGTGTATTATGTAAAAGGACCTACATGTTTGACAATACTGTCTCAAAGAACTATTGAAAGCTCAATAATTTCTAAAACTCTGATGAAGGAAAAAATAGTTTCAGAAAGTTTGGTGAGGAAATAAAGAGAATACCAAAGCATTTGTGGTCAATATCCCTTAAGATACCCAACTAATTTAGTGACCGTTAGGCAAATAGTAGTTATATATATATATATATATATATATATATATATATATATATATATATATATATATATGTCTAGTCGTAGGCTTTCACGGATGAAACAATATGAAGAAATATTTATCCGGGAATGCTTTCGTTACTATGGTCACAATTGGCATTGTCACGGTGAACTGAGAGGTATTTATTGAAATTTTCTTATGTTACCACGCAGTTTCTCCTGAATTAAATCAACAATAATATACTTGTTAGTCCCCTCAGAAGCATAACAGAGAAAAAAATTATTTGGAAATAGTCAAGCAATAACAAAAATATCAAAGCTTCTCCATATGTTTAAATAAATTTAACTTGATTTTTTATCATAATTAAATACAAAATTATTATCATGATAGAAAGCAAAGTAAGTAATTTTGTGTTTGATTATCATGATTGACAATCAAAAGTTTACGACTTTCATCGTCGAATTTTTTCAATTGCATTTATAAAACCTTAATTGTTTACTGAAATTTATTAGCGTTATTTACTTTAGTGTTACACCAATGAAGAATAGTGGCAATACCCTTAATATTGCCTCCTTATTCTATTGAAGCTTTACTCTTATTATAGTTAGTTATACTATACAAAAGAATTTCAAGAAATACCTATTTCATACAACAAAAGCAAAATGAATTACTGCAAGATATTTCGGGAGTAAATTACTTAGATATTCTCAAGATCAAATGATTTCTTTTGTCAGTTCTATTCAAAATTCAAACTTTAAATCTCTGGGTTTCATTCATAAACTCTTCCATTCAAATTTCTGCATTGTTACTACGATAAATTGAACCATTAAGCTTTATTGCCATAAAGTCAAACCACAGACTTAAGGAGTAATAATGGGTCTGGGTTAAGAAGCTTAAATCCAAGAAATTATAGAAATTGAGTTTTCTCATCATCACACAAAACAATCAAGCAAACACATTTAATCGCTTTTTTATGTCTCAAAATAACTACTTGAATCAATACACAGACCCTTATAAAAATCGTATATATTTATAATATTAAATATTCAGTAGCAATGTACAGGGTAATTCAAATTCGACCCTCACTATTGGTATCTCGGGAAGTCGAAGATTTGGTTTTTAATTTTTTGTGTAGCTTTAATTGGTGAGGAAATTTTGGGTCACTTTTTTCCAGATATACAATGTCCTTTTTAGATTTGCCATTCGACGTTTGGTTTTTCGGCTACCATCATCAACTTTTTTTCTTATTGACGCCACATTAGATTTTTCCACATAAAAATAGTACATATTATTCTGATTTCATTGATATACAACTTATTATATTTTGCTTTCTTAAAAGTGCTAATATTTTAATAAAAAGAAATATCATCTTAGTTCGCCTTGACTCCACCGAAGAATTTTCATTTATAAACATGCCAGAACTTGTCAAACGAAATTAGAATATATATAGTTTCAATCGCAATGAGTTTCACAAATAAAAAAATTAAGTATATTAAGAGTTTATTGCAAATTTGAAAGAAACAGTACGAAAATAGCTCGAATGTATTTTGAGTTATATCCGGAAAGACATAAAACTAAATTCCATACATTTAAAATTAAAAAAGGAACATTTTTTTTCTATGGATTCTGATAAATGGGAACCCTTTAAAATCAACTTATCAAGTTTCGTCAGAGATGGATGTGCACAAACTAGCGTCTGATGGGAGTTTAAAAAAAGTGTTTAAACATTTTGCAAAATTTACTTTTTCGAAACACTATAACCTGATCATTATAAAAGGGCAGAGTTTTGCAATTTGGACTGACGAAAGTACTTTATGAAACTGTGACGTCTTCAATAGAAATAACTACAATATTTGGAGCCAGAGTACCCTAGACGCTTTAGGGAAGTTAGACGGAAGCTTTGTTTAATATGACAGTTACCCCTTGTCAATTATAATAGGTAGTGGTTTCAGCATGAGGGGTGCCCCCCACACAACTCTAGAACTGTTTGTGACTATTTAGATCAAAGATTTTCACATAGGTAAATATGAAATTCGGAGCCCCGACCATACAGTTCTGGATAGTTTTTTGTGAGGCACTTTGAAAAATAGAATATATGGGGAACGAGAGTATAACACGATGTAAGAACTTAGGAACTTAGGGCAAACATCATTACACAGACATTCAGATCTATTTCACCAATTTAAATCGACGTGCTCGATTTTGTGTCCCAGAAAAAGGTCGTCATTTCGAACATTTGTTATATTTTTTTATTTATTCATATTTTATTATAAATATTATTCTTAATATTCCACCAACATTTTAAATAATGTTCTATTTACTTTCAGGATATAGCTCAAAAACTTTTAGCATATCTCATTTTTATTCGTTTGTGAAATTATTGTTTGAAGATATATTTACTCTAATTTAGTTAGACAAATATTTAGGTAATCTTTCTTTTTATTTAAGTATTTGTGATTTTAAGATAAGTAAATTATAACAAGTTGTATATCAATGATATGCACTATTTTTCCATATTCTATGGAAAAATCTAATGTGATATCCCTAAAAAAAAGTTAACGACGGTAGCGGAAATACGAAACGTTGCATGGCAAGTCTGATAAGGTTGTCGCATAGCTGAAAAAAGTAGAAATGAAAATGTGTTTTTGGTTTGCGTTTCCGGGTCAAACAACGCGACAAAGAAAATAAAAACGAAGACTCTATTTTTTTTGTATATTTATCATCGGAAGTTTAAATTGAAAAACAGCATTTCTTGAAGCACTATATTACGCAATTTTCTCCTCATTTAAACTTCTTCGTATCTCCTGTAGTTTCCGGGGTCCCTATGGTGAGGGTCGAATTTGAATTACCATGTATAAATACAATATCATTCATAGTTTTATTAAGACCTGAAAATACCTAAGATGGAATAAAAATATATCTTAGGTTAAAGTTACAGTATTATTTTTCTGAACATCAGATAGTTATAATTTTTTGTGCGATTAACAATAATTCATCGAATTCAGTATCCGTATTTCATGACACAACTTTGCAAACCGATTAAATATTAAATTTGCAAATATACTTTAAAAATGCTCATTCACATATTTTTATAATTTTCAACTTTATTAAATGAGGTGAATTGTATATTTAATACTTAAGAAATATTCAAAACATGTCTTTTCAGAGTACATTAAAAATGTACTGAACTAATTTCAAAAAAATTTTACGTATGCATAAAAATGCAGTCTTTACAGTATTATGTCTCTTCTACAAGACAAGAACTCTGAAATCTGTATTGCCAAAATATACAATTTTGTTGAAGCTTTTTCTTTACTTGTGTTTCTGTATAAGAGATTTCGTTGCCTATAATACGAACACTTGAAATAGAAATTCGCTCAAACCATTCATTCGGTTTAGGTTCAAAGCTGTATTGTTTCTCTAATTACAAATTATTTTTATGGCGTAGCTGCCTTGATTGGGCTGATTTAGCGGATAGGGGTTTCGAAGCTTGCAGTTTTTTAATAGGAGTATTTTTGAAGCGACGGCTTCTCAAGGGAGACCCACACTTACACATACAAAAATAAATGAGTATTGTAGTGAAATGCAAAAATTGCATTTGTTTCGAGACTTCGGTTCGACACCATACTGGCTTGATTTTGAAATACCCATACAACTTAGTTTTCTGTGTAAGAAAGAGGGATCACTTTATATATTAAGAGTCTGTTTGTTTATAGAAAATCTATAAATTATAGTAAATAAACAACTATAACATCCAGTTAATATACAATAACAGCATAAAATTTGCTTTACGTTCTAATAAACATTCCAATTTTCTGTTTGAAATATTTTAATTAGAGATTTGACGTACATCAATCATACTTCACAAAAAATGTCGAGTTTATGGATGGTAGACAAAGATGACAAAGCATAACTTCACTACAATGGTCTACGTTATCAAGTTTATAGATGGTACAGATATGGAAGATAAATTTATATGGAGATTACACTGAAAGCATTAAATAACAAGTTCAGAGGTGACCAGAATGGCGCTATTGTAAAAAAAGTGTATGATGTGAATGGCTAAATATATAATAATATTAAAGTTAAGCCACCGGTTTTGTCGTCTGTCGTACATGTATGTATGAAATATTCTAAAAATTTCATTCATTTGTTTCTTTGCAATTATATTTAAATTAAGAACCAAATTACACATTAGGATTAATACTCGAATCGTAATAAAATAGTGAAAATTATTTTAATTTCCCTGAAATATATGTTCATGACTGAGAATGACACAAAGGAAGAGAAACAGAAACAAGGAGATAACGAGAGACCGGGAGTATATTGTTACGAAATGTACCCAAAGCCGACCCTGTTTCATTTCAGTACGACAACAATCGCTTTGAGATAAAAAAATGGTTCTCGAAATGACTCGACAGCTGTAGGAGTGATGACTGATTTTACTGGCGACTTCGATGCTGGTTTTATAAAGGAAGCAGGCCACGATCGCGAGTTCAGTTGATGGAGCGAAGAGCTTATATGTAAAATTGTTATTGTCATATTTGAATCAGCTCTTGTATATTCGATGTAAATAAAAGTTTCTAGAAAAGTGAAAGTGAATATTAGTTTTATAATTTTGAATTGAACCCACGGACTTTACAACAATATTATTTCGTAACAAGCTTTCGCTTTCATGGTTTAGTCTTGAATGACTGCCCTGTTTCTTTTGCTTAAGATATAACAACAACAAATAATGCTACTACTGCTGATACAAAACAATTTTATTGTACATAAATAGGCCAAAACTACTCAATACCTTTGTCTCCTATGTTTGCCAGCCGATTTTTTTGTAGCCACTGACAAGTTTTAGTGATATCAATTAAAAAATTTGGCAGTTATGGGACATACTCACCCAATTACCTCACGTTACCTGACACTCTTTAATGTGGATCCTTATATGAACCGAGTATTGTTTGCCCTATCGCCCTATCAAGGTCACAAACCAAGTATTGTCTCTAGCTTTGATCCACACTTTTGTATGTTTTGTAAAAAACTGTACATTTCTTAGTTAAAACAAACATGAAACATTTTTGTCTATATTATAGTTGTTATAATTAATGGGTTGTCTGAAAGCTACTGATCATCATAATCGACACTTTTTAACCGACTTCCAAAAAGAAGGAGGATATGAATTCGGCGTCACTTTTTTTATGTATGCTCAGTGATTATTCATAAACGGCTTAGGCAAATTTGATGACTTAAACGGCATTGTATTAAGGAATATTACAGAAAGGTACTATATAATTTTCTATAACGTGAGATTTACGGTTTTCGAGAACATCAGAAAAAACAGTTAGGAAACTACATTTCAGTCAATTTGAATAAATCTGCACTATTTTCTCTAACACGGCTCAACCAATTTGAATATTTTAAATTGTACTTTACAAAGAAATTTTCCAACTTGATTACATATAATTATCTATAACGTAAAACATACCGTTTATCCGAAAATCGTAAAACTATTTGCAAGAACACGGTAAACATCAATGTAAATGTAAAATTTTCATCATAAATATCTATATTAAATGTCAAGATATACCACGAAAATATATCATACAGGGTGTTTGTAACGGTTTTCATCGCAGTCAAGTGAAATGACACAAAATATTTCATTAGTGTATCGAAAAGAAAATGTTTTAGGTGAGCGATGTTTTCTACATGATACACGGTGGTAGGTGTGTGCATGCATCAAAATTCAAGCAGCAATCAATGTGCCAGTTGAAATATTGGGCGAAGTAAATTTACATTTAGACACGTGGGTTCAAAAAACCCTACAAATAAATGTGATATTGGGAGGTACATAAGCAGTTCCATATATAGGATGGTTGAAATATAAGGTGAAATAGAATTAAAGTTATACAAGGTGGTTTAAAAAATGTTGTATTGAATGGCACATAAATAGTTGCGTATACAATGTGGTTGAAATAAGAGTGAAGTAAAACTATAGTTATACGAGTGAATAAAAAACTTAAAAAATGTTTAAATAAGCATATGCAGTAAGGATATTCGAGTTATAGGGCGGGGGCTTCAAAAAATGTTAGAAGCAGCTGCATATACATAATGATTGAAATATAAGGTGGAGTGGAATTATAGTTATACAGGGTGGTTAAAAAAATGTTATATAGTGTGGAACATAAGTCGTTGCTTATACTTGGCATATTGGGCGAAGTAAAATTATAGGTATACAGGGTGATTTAAACAATCGAACAATAAAAACAGTCAATGGGGTGGAGAGGATTAATACTTATACAGGGTGGTTTCAACATCGTGTAGAATTGAATTATAGTTGTACAGGGTGATTCAAAAAATGAGTTACACGTGTAGAAAGTGGGCCAAATAATAAAACAAATAAAAAAACTTAAAAACTATGTGGATAATATAAAAAAATACAAATTAGAGAGAGAGGGAGAGATAAGACTACGCTAAAATGTACCTTAAATCAGATAAAAAATATATATCAGAAAATAGTTATTAATTACACACGGTTTCTAAACGGTTTTTATTTTAAGCCAGTTGAAGTCGGTTCTTTTTTAAATATAAATGATCATATATTGATTGTAAATATTATCGGGTTTCACTATTATGACTTTGATTTTTCCATATAATACAACACTTTCTAATACTTAGGATCACTAAATTTATAACCAGTGAAATATTATGTCGAAAATATTTGAAATTTATAACCAGTGTTATATCAGTACCTATAAGAAATAACTAAAGGAATAAGTTCTAATTTTTTAAATTAATTTTAAGTTTTACATAATTTATTTGAGGGTAAATGTCAAATTTGAAACAGAAATAAACAAAACAAACGACTATTCGTAAACAAAAGTGAAATGAAGAATTAATGCGTCAACGAGGTTATCGTTAATGAGAACTAAACAACTTATAGATATGCCAATAACTACTAAAATTTGAAAATAAAGACTCACTAATACGTCAGCGGCAAGCAATATCGATTGTTTTTATTGTTTTTGGCACGTTTTGACTTTCAGCAATTCATTACCTAATTTAATAATTATAGCCAAATGGTTTATTTGTAGTAAATTTTACAACAATTAGTCTTCACATGTGATAAAACAACGTACGAGATCTTAGAAGACAGTGCAAAATATGACCAGCAAGCTAAATAAACAGAAGGCCTTATAATTGCGTCCTATTAAATGGAGTTGGGATAGATTTATCAATCTGATTTGATATAACATATGATGACATGTAGAGGACTATATATATATATATATATATATATATATATATATATATATATATAACTTTATACTGTAGACGATTTTACATAGTCATAATTATGTGTTTATTAAACAGACACCAAATTTCAAGATAGAAAACATTTTTTTTGATAATAACATTTTATTAGAAAAAAATAAAAAGTGTAGAAAATGACTACCTCCAAGAGGGTGCAAGCATCCAATCCTGACTAGCTAACTTTTACTAACTGACTGAAGCTAGGAGCGATACGATACAAAGTGGTTTTTCAAAAATCATCGATATCAAAATATTCTTTGACATCTGTATAATAAACTCCCTAATATCTCCACATTAAATGTTGATGTAATTCTTTTTAATCGTCTCCCAAAAAGGAGGAGGGTATGAATTATCGGCTGTTTTTTTAAGTTTGCTCAGTGATTATTCAAAAACAGCATGGGCAATTTTGATGATTAAGCAGCATTGTATTAAGAAATGTTACAGAAAGGTATCATATAATTTTCTATAATCTGAGATTTACGGTTTTCCAGAAAATCAGAAAAAACAGCAATCAAGTGACTAAACTTCAGAAAATTTCAATGAATCTACACAGTTTCCTCTAAAACGGCTCAATGAATTTGAATATTTTAAATTGTATTCTATAAAGAGATGTTCCAACTTGGTTCCTTATAATTTTCTATAACGTAAAACAAAATATTTTTCTGAAAATCGGAGAAATATGTGCAAAAAACGGTTAATATCAATGTAAATGTCAAATTTTCATTACAAATATCTAGCTTAAATGTCATTATATGGCATGAAAGTATATCGTACAGAGTGTTTGCAAAGGTTTTCTTTTTACGGAGCTTAGAGTCGAGTAAAGGTCTTCTAGATTTTTTACAACCATAGGCAACTTTCTTATTTCTTTAGTCCTTCATATGGGATTTATACGTCATTGAATAGCACATAAAAAGAGCTTTTCAACCATGTATAACAGTGTCTAAGCACTTTTCGGGAAATATCACCACAAGTCACGAAATTGCTGTATATTTCCAAACGTTTTGGGGTCTAGGTCAGAACCCGTTGTAAATCGCAAGGAAACCACGAAAAAGGCACAATTTTATTAAAACGTTGACAACTGGATCTGACTTAGACCCCAAAACATTTGGAAATATACCGCAATTTCGTGACTTGTGTTGTTATTTCCCAAAAAGTGCTTACACATTGAAAAAAATGCAACAAATATCCTTCAGACAACAACATGTATAACATGCCTACCTTTGAGTGACAGGAAATGTAAATTATTTAAAAAACAGTTTTTACTTGGCTGTGAAACAAAATATCCCGTAATACTGTTTTCTTAAATTTTCCCTAAAAAATAAACAAATAAAAATACTCTTTTCAATATGATACTAAAGTAAATACCTAAAAAACAAGGCCGTAGCCAGCGGGGGGTATGGGGGTTCAACCCCCCCCCCCGAAATTTTGGAATATTGGGTTTCAAGATTCAGTTTTAACCAAATAATCATCTTTTTCATGAGAATAAATTTTATATCTATACATTTTTATATATCCTGGATATATATGAATACAAATACAGATTTTGCAGTACCAATCAATCCACCACCAATCAAAAAAGTATCCCCCCCCGAAAATATTGTCCAACCCACCCCGAAAAAATTTTCTGGCTACGACCTTACTAAAAAATTACATATTAGTTATTTAAAAAACTACACATCGATGAGAAAGTCATGAATTGAATCAAATTAAATTAAATGTTCAATAATTTCACGATGATTATAAATGTACGTCCTGCATCGATGAATTAGAGACATACATGCATTTGTAACTATTTGTCTGTACCGTATAATAAGTAATACAATAAAATGTATCCCAAATGCAAAAATGAAGAGGCGTAAGGTCCGGAAAGTAAGCAGGCCAGACAACCGGAGCTCGATTATTTCCTATCCCCTTATTTTGATCGGCCCAATATACGTTGTTGTGTCTGTTAAATACCCCGCAGTTTGTAAATCAGCTTTCATCAGAGCACAGAAACTTAAGCGAATAAATTGCAATTTTTCGAAAACCACAATTTTCTTTTTTTCTCTCGATATTTTGAAAACCCCTGTCGATATTTTTAATTTCGATACATCATCTGATTGGACTTGGAATAGCACAATTTTTTCTCATTTAAGCCACCGTCTATCTCTTGCCGTCTCAGAAATCCCCATTACGTTGTTTTTATCTGAGACACATTGTATATGGTATATAGATGCATACGTAAAATATAGCATTGACAGTGCCTATTGGCATTTGTAAAATGCCTCTGATCATTATTAAAAACTACTTAAGTTCTTAGTAATTGTATATTAAAGCTAAACTATTTTGAGGCAGCAATAATATCAAATCTTCTTATTGTTTTGTTTTTTTTTTTTTCAAATAAAACTTAATACTTTTTAATATTTAAGCACAAAAGAAATGTCCTATTGTACAATAAATGGTAAATGTAGATGCAGTTACTTAATTTCCGTCCGATCTTTTGTCAATCGGTAATACTTTAGCCATCACAGGTCAAAATTGCTAACCAAGTATCCCTATTGTGTCATAAACTCTCCAGTAGAAATTCCCCAATTGTTTACAGCAATAAAGATGAGTGATTAGGATTTACACCCATAAAGTCAAACCCCAGGATTAAGGAATTATTATAAAGTTCGATTAAGGTGATTCAAATATTGGGGGCTATTAGAGAAAAGAGGTGTTGATTCTTAAATATAAAAAATACTTTATGTTTTTGTATAGATCAACAACTATATTTATAGTTATATCTTAGTAGGCAGCCTATGAACAGAAAAATAAATGTCGGCCAACTATTAATAAATTTTAATGCATATCACATTGCTGAGTTTTCAGTTTTTGCTTTTTAAAATTACTTTTAAAATAAGCTTGAATAAGCAACCGATAATATTTTACCTTATTTCTTGTCTTAATTAAATCATAAAAATATACGGCAAAAATAAAGTATTATTTGGACTATTTTACCCGACTTCAAAGAAGGGGGAGGTACTCAATCAATCGGTGTATGTGTTTTTCATATGGGCTTGGTTATTACTCGAAAGATTTGTTCCTATTTAGTAACCTTTAGCGAAGGCAAATGTCGCTATTCGAATCTTAGGATGTAGTAAATACAAATGAGATTGGAAATAAATCAAAATGAATGTCAGTTAACCAACTTCACGATGGGGGTTCTCAGTTCGTCTCTATATACAGTCTTAAATTCGAATCAAATGGAAAACTTTCTTATGAATAATATCGAGAGACAAAGTTATTCTTCATAAAAAGAATACTAAAATCATTACATGCTAATTTTTGCATAAAAGTGAAATGTCTTTATTTTTGAGAATATTATCCGGAAAGATATAAAAGCGGCCGAAGGAAGACCCTGGACAAACTAGATGTCACTATCAGTCAAATGTTAATTGACAGTTCGGGAAGGACCTACAGATTTCTACATTACTCACAATATCTAAAACTGCTCCCTCACTAAAAATCGTACAATAAATATTACTTAAAATTGAAAAAACTGATTTGATTATAAAATAAAAAAAGATTCTGAATTCGTCTAAATTACAGTGGTCCACCTAAGTTGAAATGAAATGCACAACAAAAGCTAATTATTTTTTTAAAACTGCACCCAATTAAGTAATTATATCAGTGCAAATTGTAAACTACATTAAACAAAACAAAGCCGAATTCAAAAAACACAAAAACTTAACTAAAAAGCAAAAAATTACATATTTTTGCACCCTTAAATACTTTTTTTGAATAGGTGGCCAGTTAAAGTGAAAATAATTTAGTGAGTGCATTTATAAATTTTACTTTTCAACTTTGCTAATCAACTTGGCACCGACTTCTGAATAACTATTTAATTGTTTCAAAAAAATATTATTTTATGCTCTTAAATTAATTCATATATATATATATATATATATATATATATATATATATATATATATATATTACATGCAGATTTAGTACACAATTAAAATTTATTCATATGAGGATGAATATAGTTTTTGTAGAAATTTTTAAATTTATGTCTCACGTTTAATTTATAAAGACTTATTTGTCGTCGTATCTTATTCCAAATAACCTTTTTTGTTTCTTTTGCGATATAATATTCAAACAATCTATGAAATTTTGTGCAGGGTACTTCATCAGATTGATTAGATTATTCTTGACCGAATATTATTTTTCTGATTAAGGAATCACTTTGAATCCACCTCTAGTAACTTCTAGAAATTAAGAGCAAGTAATTAATTGGAATTGTTTTCTAAGCTTTCCACATTTCTAGAAATATGTATTGTTTGTGTTCAAATACTTAGGTTATTGTACAAAATGATTCGTTAAAATATTTTGAAAATAAAAACTAAAGAACTGAAAACCTTACATCTAAAATTATTCTTATAACATCTTTTTACGCTGCCAAAAAAGGGACCGTTCTAGAAAATAATCATTCTCAATAAAAAATAATGTTGCGAATAAATAAACGTATGAAAAAAACATTACAATAAACATGCCGACAAAAAGATGTATTTTTCGAGAGTGCGATTCTTGGATTCAATTATTCAACTTAATGTTCTGATTATCTTTCAAATTAGTATACATATAGACCACGAGTCAAGAGAATTTCCATCTTAAGAAGAAATCATACACATTATCAGACCTGAACCAGACGGAATCAACTAGGATAGTACAAAAATGCTAAAGTACAGTAAGAACATCTGATCAAGTGTGAGTTATCGTTGTGAATATTTTTGTAGTGGGACGTATTGCGTTTTTTTTTTTTTTCGGTGAGAATAAAGACGTTTATATTTGGTGTAAAAAATTGTTTAGAACCTACATAAAATGTACCTGCACTAAAGAAAATTTACCTATTTAGTAAGTTCCTTCTTTTTACTAAGCAGATCAGTTTTTCTCAACTTACGTATTACAACGAATGTAAATATGGCAGGAAAACTGAGAAGGTTCAACCTATATAAATATATAATGGGTAGTAGTCGGTATTCACAGAGCGGGTACATAAAATCAGTATTATATTCCATAGACTAGCTTTAACTGTACATTCCAAAAATGTATAGTAGATAAATAAACAAAGAACTAGTGGTCTTCGTTTAGTTTTATTAATGTAATGTATTACGAGTGCTATTAAAATTTATACGTGATGTAATTGTGCTACTTCGGTAATTAACTTATCGTAGAAAATATTCTTTCCGGATACACACAAATTACTAAGTAATTGAAAATTAATATTTACTCTTTAACTAATAATTAGTGTTATAATTGTTAAATATGTGGTATGTAAAGTGATTAACAAATAATTTTTCCCATATTACATATACTAATGTAAATTATGAAGAATTATATATAATCACTGACAGAAAAATCGCAGAAGGAGATGTTTAAATTTAATATCGTTTTGTTTTAGTACAATATAGATGCTATAGTAACGAGGAAATGATTAAAATCTGGTAAAGTTTGGTGAATGTTTTTCTTTTTATCAATTAATATTGTAATCGTTTTTTGCATTTTTGATGGGATCCAAAATCGATGTTTAGTAATGTTAGAATGCCTAGAGTAGTGTACGCCGAATTTATCGCCAGCTAAGTGAATTTCAAAGAGGTCGAATTGTTGGTTTTCGAGAAATCGCTAACAGAAATCCAAATACTGTTATGAGATGTTGTCAAGCGTGGTTTGATAATACCCAAAATCGGAGAAGAATAGGCACCGGACGCCGAACGGGCTTAAATGAAGTTCAAGATGGACGTCTAAGAGTTATAGTCTTTAGAAACCGATTTTCGGCAATTGGAAATTTGGCTGATGAATGATTAGGAGATCAAGTGTCCCAATGGTTTACCGCCGTTCTTTTGGACTGCAGCATTATCGACCACATCTTGTTCTACCTCTCACCACTGAGCATCGACGGCAACTGCAGTGGTGTAGAGAACGACAACATTGGAATGTGGAATGGCATCAGGTCGTCTGCTCTATTGAATCTAGATTCTGTATGGATAGACACGATGGTCGAAGAAGGGTGAAACGACGTCGAAGAGAAAGATGTCAACCTCAATTTGATATTGAGCGACATGTACACCGAACGGTTATGGTATGGCGTGCTATTGCACATGGAAGTGATTCACCTTATTTTTGCGGCAACATGACAGCGTTCAGGAAATACTGGAGCCGTCTGTACTCCCTTACCTTATTCGGCTCATGAATCCCATATGTCAACAAGATAATGCTCGGCCTCATGTTCCTCGAGTTAGTTTAAACTTTTTTGAAGAGACCCATATGAATCTTTCTCCCATAGAACATGTTTGGGATATGATGGGTAAAGGCTCGGAAATTTACCCCCAGCCTCCACGGACTTCGCAGGTTCGAAGAGATAAAATACAGATAGCTTGAAATAATATTCCTCAACAAGAAATTGACCACCTTATTGAGTCAATGCCAAAACATGTTGGAGAGTGTATAGATAACCGTGGTGGACAAACACATTATTAACAAACTTAATAAAAAAATGTGAACTCCTTAGTATTTTTTTTCAAATTTATCATTTACTCCTTACTATAAATATCATGTAGTAGGAGAAACCCACTTTTATAGGAATATTGTTTATCATACCCTATCTATGGAGTGTTATAAGTTTATATTATAATGTTTTTATTTTCACACTCGAGTCCAGTTCATTTCTTGGATATATTTAAAAACACAGTCCAACTCGCTATAATTTATTTCCACTACTTCTATTTATATTCACAGAACTATTTACAATTTATCTTTAACACCTGATCTTTACTATACGGCAATCCAAAACAGAATTAATCCTTCCGTCATCTCTCCGTATGTATATATTTCTTCTCGGAATATTCCAGGGGTCGACGCCGGTAGTTCTACAACAGACAGCCCCTTTTTCTTCAGCTCGATGGTCTCCTGGATAAGGCATCAGCATTCCTACGGCTTGTTCCAGCGCGATGTTCAGTATCGAAGTCGAATTCTTCCAACCGCTCAATCCACTTTGCCACTTGTCCACCGGGGTTTTTAACCTGCAGGCTGCGTGGTCAGTCCTCAGTAGGAATCTTTTACCATAGAGGTACTTACAGAAATGTTCCACCCTCTTTACCACAGCTAAGACTTCACAGTAATATCGTTCTGGCTTGCTCATGGTCTTGCTGAAATAACAGACAACTTTCTCCTGACCGACTTGGATCTGCGAAAGCACCGAGCCAATTCCGACATTGCTTGCGTCGTTATCCAAGACGAAGTTCCCACCTGGTAATGTATGACTTAAAATAGGGGCACTGATCAACGCACTTTTCTGTGTATCGAATGATCGCTGGCACTCCTCGTTCCTCTGGCACCGCATGTTCCCCTCTGTGAGTCTAGTGACTGGCCTACATACCGACGATAGTAAGTGCATTATCCCTGGAAACTTATTAGCTGTTGTATATCCTTAGGTATCGGCCATTCTTGGACGACTTTGATTTTCTGTTTATCCACAGATATTTCTTCTGCGGAAACCTCATGGCCAAGATATTGCACTTCTTCTTGGAACAGTTAACACTTCTTCGGTCTTAACTTAAATCCAGAACTTCGAAGTCGCAGAAATATCTTTCCAGGTCCTCGAATAATTATCCAACAACGATAATATTGTTATAAATGTAGTCACTACGGTCCTGGCGAAAGCACCGTAACACAGTATTCATTCTAAAGAGCATACTAAACATCAATTCTGGAATCCTCAAAAGCAGCAAGAAGTAATAATGGAGTCGCTGCGCACCAAAACTCTAGAACAAGCAGGAAACTCAAGTATACTATGTAAGACGATTGAATTTGAGTAGAGTTGAGTTGACTTTGTACGTTCAATTTAGTTTGTCGTTATGATTTCGGTGTCATTGTACTCAAATCAGCTGTTTACCTGGAAATAAATGTTCTAGAAAGTGAATATCCGTTATGGATTAATTGATTAAATCAAATTGAACCCACGGAGTTTATAACAATATCATTAAGATACACTCGATATGTTTTCCATGAAAGCCCTTTCAACACTGTTTCCATTAATCTATCAAACGTCGCTGGAGCATTATACAATCCAAATGGCATCACCATGAATTGGTAAAGTCCTGAGCCGTTGGTAAAAGCAGTCTTTTCTCGGTCTTCCTTAGCTAGTTCCACCTGCCAATAACCGCTCTTCAAGTCAAGGGTGAAAAACATCTTCGATCCAGCCAATGTGTCTAGGGTATCGTCTATTCTTAGAAGAGGGTAGCTGTCTTTTTTTGTATCGTGGTTTGATTGCGAACAGTCCACGCAAAATCGGGTCGAACCACCTTTCGAGAACAGGAGAAGCCCAAATACTATTGGATGGTTCAATAACAGCTTCTTCATTCTTTTCGCGGACTATCCTGTCGGCTTCTTCTGTTTTAGTTACCGGTAGTCTTCTCGTCGACTTGCGAATTGGCTGAGCGTCCCCGGTATTAATTTTATGTTTCTCCAGGTCAGTCCGTAATCTTTTTCCTTTCTCTACGTCGAAGATATCCTGTTAGTTTTTAACGATTTTGCTTTCTGGATTGATTTCAAGTTCTTGGAAGAATCAGTGATGAGTATGTCCAATTAGAGAGTTTCCTTGGTGGTATTGTTGTATGTTGTTCCTTTCTTTAATGCAACCGAGTAATGATTCAGGTTAATTACCCTTACAATTAAACATCATTATTATTCCAGCTTTAGCTTTGCCCTCTAGGCAAGCATCTACAATAATTTCAGCTCTTTCCGGAACATTTACATCCTCTGCTAAGATGGCTCGAAGCATTATGTCGTCTTTCCCATGGAGCACCACTTCTTCGTCATTCACTCGTAGAATTCCATCTTAAAAGTTTAACTTGAATCCCTTGGAGCTCATGACATCCATTCCGATGATGACTTGGCCTTCGATGTCCGCCACTAATGCGATGTCGGAATCTTGTATTTCCCAAAACCATTTCAACCTCTATTTCACCATGGACTTTAGCTGCTTCTCACATCGTTGTTCGTAGTTGCCATTTTCTTTTTTTGTAACACCTGTATCCAACTGCATTGCACATTGCTTTTTATTTATAAGGCTATCTAAAAAGACACTGTTAACTTGGATGCGTAGTGAAGCGATATTTGCCATTGATATTTGGGGCTAGTTGGCTACAGGTCGACGATGGTCCCTTCACATCGACCTTCTTTAGTTTTCCGACGATGAAGTCGGTACTCCGTTGTTCTCCTTGCAACGACTCCGGATGTGTCCTATCTTACCACACTTCCAACATTTCAGTTGTCTTTTTTCGGTAAGGACTTTCTCTACTATCTTTCTTACAGAGGCTTCCTCATTTCCGCCATCATCTGATTCTACGTCATTGATTCGGACTCTGGCTTGACCTCTGCAGGAATTTTTCGCCGCCTGGATTTCCTGAGTTTGGCAATTACCCATACGCAACGTGAGCGGTGACGTCATTGTTAATGGTAACTCGTTACCGCGTACGTGGATTCCCGGTTGTGTATCAGTTATTCGTCGAGTTGGAACACCCCTTATAATACCTCAGACATTTTTCTGATTTAGCAATAGAAACGATTCAAATGAATCAAAAACGGATTGGAAAAAATGCTTATTCGTGCTTGAGGTTTTTTAAATTTAGTATTTTTTTTGGAACGCCCTATCTAAATAAATAAATTTTAGTATCGTATGAACCTCAAGTCTCAACTACAGCTGAAAAAATCTCAAAATTATTACATTAATGTTAGTAAATATGAGCTATATACCTGTTCTTTTAAAATTGGTCATAATATAATGAAGTCAAAATACCTAAGTTCATAGTTGTGCTACTGTATATTCATATAGCAATGGTTTTTGATGAATATTTTGTCAAACAAAATTTACTGGGAATAACAAAAATTCATATCACCGGCTTAATAAAAATCTTGAAGTATAACAATGCGTATCCATAAAAATAGATGGTATGCAAAAAATAAATTGTGGTAAAGGTAAATATTTATTCAATTCCTTTTATTAAAAAAAATCCTCAGAAATTTTGTATGAAGTAATTTTGAGGAAGCAAACATTTACCTTAACATTAGGTATTTTTAAATGTAGAAACTGTTAACAATAGAATTATTAGACAGAACAGGAAACCAAGACTTAACTTTTATTCATAACAGATTAGTGGATTATATTCAATTTGCATACAGTTTGGGAAATCCCAGGTATGATTTTATAATTATATCTGACTTCTGTTCCCCATCAGGTAGTTGCCTATTAGGGTTTCCAAATTCTTAATCATATTTGATTTCAATCCTAAGTGCATTTAAAAAAGGAAATAATACTCTTCAAAAAATTGTATAATTTTGTATAATTTTTAAAAGCATCTCAAATAAATCATTTTCATATGTCGATTAATTTATAGTTTTTGCAAATATTTTTAAATAATTATTGCAAGAATTCAGAAATTGTACGAAAACGAAACTGAAACTAAATGTAATAAATTAAGAAAAACCTTAGATTTGCAAATATTTGCCTATAAGTCGAAACTACAAATCCCAAAACCAATTCCTATATAAGAAATACATTGCTTATAAACATTATAGACATTTATTTGACTATTATTTTAAACTACTGTGTAAAAAATATTTTATCTATATTCCAGAGAATAGCGGAGCATTCGTTTTGCAAAATTGTTTTAATTTTTTTTTAATTCTTGATTATAAAATTGTAAGATGACACTTGATATCTTTTGAAGGTATTGTTTCTATATAGCTTAGGAAAAATGCATTTTTGCAATTAATTATTTCGAATGTTTAAACAACGAAATCCCTAATTTTCTTGAATTAAATAATAACTATATAATAATATATAAAATGAAATGCTATAATTTTTAATTTTTTATCACAAATTTCAACTAAACAAAATAGCTTAAATAGATTTTAAAAATGTTTACTTCTGTGTTTTTTTACATTATAACAATGTTTTACGCGTATGCACTTTTAAGAGAGGAGTATCTTTATCTCACTCTCATCTATGTATTGAGTAAGAGAAAGACAATTCAGCGGTAATACGTTAAAAAAATAGCATTACTGTTTCTCATATAATTTAATGTAAAAATTTTAAATTAATGAATGAGAAACAGTAATGTTATTTTTTTAACGTATTACCGCTGAAAAACCGGGAAAAAATTTTACAAGTGCGTCGTCTGCCTTTCTCTTACTCATCTCAGAAACTAACGGAGATAGAGGAATGGTTAAATTGGGAAATATTTGCAGTTTTACTGGCCCAATTTAAGACACTTTCGGATTTTTGTAAAAAGTCTTGGCTTACTAGATATTTTGAAAAAACGAAATTCTGTCGATTTAGTCAAATCCCTCTAGCTCGAAAGGAGATTTTATAAAATAAGTGTAAATATCAAAATTGAACGGAATTGTATCCCGAATATGATTGTCATGTCCTCGTTTGCGTGACAGCTCTCGTTTTCGAGATATGACACAAACTTATCTTTTTTTGAATGGAAACCATAGTTGGCTATGACCTCAAAAATCGGACATTTTTAGAGCTTTTCAACGATAAAATACTCGATATAATTATTCATAAAAATAGCGAAGTTATGGATGCTTTTCTCTCTTATTTTCACTTTTAACGTAGTTAGCCATGAAATAGATTGATTTATTAATAACTATTCCAAAAAACCTTGAACGATTTTTTTATTATGTATATCAGATATAACGAAAAAACTAAATAAGTAGGTACTTACAAAAAACTTTAAAAAAAGTCCACCATTGTTATTTAGACAAAAATTGCATCTTTTTAAGATTGACATTACCGCTTTCCTCACAGACCACCTATCAATTTCTTCAATTGCTTGTGATACCGCCTCCTTTAGGTCACCAACTGTCTCATAATTTCTTTGGTATACTTTTTTTTAGCGCACCCCATAAATAGAAATCTATAACTGCCAAATCGGGAGACCGGGGTGGGCATTCGCGCAGGCCATTTCTTCCTATCCAAGATTTTGGATAGATATTATCTAAGTGTTGTCTTACTAATAACGAGTTATGAGCAGGTGCTCCATCATGTTGGAACCACTCAATTTCTAAACGAGTTCTCAAATTCAAATTATGCAACATGCCTTTAAAAGCGTATTGCAAGAAATGCAAATAACGCTCCCCAGTAAGTGATTCGTCAGAGATAAAAGGTCCCAGAGTAGTAGACCCTATGTTACCACACCAAACATTAAAACCAAATTTTATCTGGGGTCGTCTTTGTTCTACATGGAAAGGGTTATCTTTAACCCAGATATGCTCATTGTGTCGAACATACCGCAGTTAGTAAATCTAGTTTCATCTGACCATAACACCTTTAATGGAAACTGAGGATTGTCAAGGCACATGACTCGAAACAAAAAAAAAAAGGTCGATGTTCGTCACCAGCATGCAAAGTTTGAGAAACTGAAAGTTTGTACGGGTGGAAGTTGTGCGCTTTCAATACCTTAACTACAGTTCGTTGAGATGTGCCAGCGTCTGCCGCAATGTCACGAGCTGATGTAGATGGATTTTGCTTTACCATTGCCAAAACATTTATTTGTGCTGCTTCGTTAATTTGATTAAGTAAAATATCCATATCTGCGTAAACTATCGTAAAGTCTCTTAAATGTACATAGAGCAGGTTGACGACGATTAAAATATCTATGAAAATATTCCTCAGCTGCAGGAACTGAATTTTTATGACATATGATTTAACATTCCACCATATTCAGTTTTTCTGTGTTAGAATATTCCATTTTATTACGAAAACTTGTCAATATCGACTATCAGTTCAGCACTACTAATGGAATTACTCTCAAATGAGGAAACGTCAAAGTGAAAACTATCTTCTTCATGGCTACCTACGTTAAAAGTGAAAATAAGAGAGAAAAGCATCCATAACTCCGTTATTTTTATGAATAACTATATCGAGTATTATATCGTTGAAAAGCTCTAAAAATGACCGATTTTTTGAGGTCATAGCCAACTATGGTTTCCATCTAAAAAAAGATAAGTTTGTGTCATATCTCGAAAACGAGAGCTGTCACGCAAACGAGGACACGACAATCATATTCGGGATACAATTCCCTTCAATTTTGATATTTACACTACAAAGGAGCTAGAGGGATTTGACTAAATCGACAGAATTTCGTTTTTTCAAAATATCAAGTAAGCCATGACTTTTTACAAAAATCGGAAAGTGTCATTAAATTGGGCCAGTAAAACTGCAAATCTTTCCCATTGCTCTATCTCCGCTAGTTTCCGAGATCCCCATACTGGTCATCAAAAAAAACTCCCACTGTATACATCGAGATGAGACTTTAATATATCTTTATTTTCAGAGCTAAAATTACATAAATTTCCTTACTCCTATCCTCTAATTCTATATTAATTTCCTACGTTCTTTTTCCTATTTGATATAATACTAATTCCCTAAGATATTCATTACCTAATATATCATATATCCTATTCCCTAATTTTTTATCCTATTCCCAGTCTTCTTCTCTTTCTTCTTTTCACCACTGTTTCGTCCTCTTGTAGTAGCGCTTGCCGTGGTCTTTTCATCCTGTGTCTCTCATGTTCATCATAGTTAGTTGCCTCTCTCATCAGTGAGTTCCTAGGCTGTTCCATCCTGGCTATGGTTTTCTTCATTCTCTTCGTTATTTCTCCCTTGATTGAAGTCATCTCTAGGTCTCTTCTTACTTGGTTGTTTCTCAAGTACCATGGGGCGTGCGTCATCGTCCTTAGTGCGTTGTTCTGTACTGCCTCTAATTTCTTGATGTGCTTTGTGCTGCAGCTTGTCCCCAGATGCTGGCTCCATATGTGACGATTGGCTTCACTGATGCTTCGTAGATGTTTCTCTTCGTCCTCAGTTATAGTCTTCTTCCTATCATCGGGTTGAGTTGGCTGATCCTTGATTTGGCTTTCTTCACTGTCTCTCCTATATGTTTCTTCCACGTAAGTTTCATGTCTATGTGTATTCCCAGATATTTGACGTCTTGGCTCCATTCGATGTGATTTCCTCCTACCGTGAGTCTTCTAGTTCCGGCTTCCCCGTCCTTCCTATGGCGATTGCCTGCCTTTTTCCCGCGTTGATCTTGATTTTACATTTCTTCGGCCATTGCTCCATGTCCTCGATTTCTTCTTGCAGGTAGTTTACCGCTTGGTCCGCCTTCCATGATGTTGCCGCCTTTGCTGTGTCGTCAGCGTAAATGTATGTCCTTGTGTGCCTTGGTCTTCTTGGTATGTCGCTGGTATAGATGCTGTACAGTGTCGGTGATAGTGCTGATCCCTGGGGCGTTCCTCCCCGTATCCTCCTTTCCGTCGATGTGGTGTCGTTGATCCTGATGCTGAATGTTCGTCCGGTCAGGTAGTCCTATATTAACCTGATAATCTTTCTGCTGAATCCCTATCCTTCCATTTTTGCTAATAGTCCGCTTTGCCATATCTTATCGAAAGCTCGCTCCACGTCGAATAATATGATGCACCTTGTCTTCTTGTTCTCGATGTTGGTCATTGCGTCCTCTACCATCCTCATTACCTGGTCCTCTGTAGAATGTCATTCTCTGAATCCGCTTTGTTTGTCTGGAATGATGTTTAGCTGTTCCTCTTGCTCCTTAAGTCTTCTGAGAATGATCCTGTCCATTATCTTGGTGGTGTGGCTTAGTAGACTAATCGGTCTGTAGTTTCCTGGTAGTTTCTTGCTCTTTCCTGGTTTTGGGATCATTTTCCATTCTTCTTCTTGTTTTTTGCTGAAACAGAATATGATTATATAATGTTTTTAGCCTCTTATCTATGTACACGTTTGATATTTTATCCCATCCTGGTGCTTTTCTGACTTTCAGCTTTCCTATGATGTTCTTTATCTCTTCCATTGTCGTCTCATTAATTGGGTCCTAGTTGGGGCGTCGTGTTCTAATCTCTTGGGCTTTTACTTCTATTTCTTCCTCGAATTGCCTGTCGTCTCCTTGATCTGGGTTGAACTGTTCCTCCATTGCGTCTGCGGATATTTCTACCTTGTCCTTTGTTCTGTACTTTAGTCCGTCTCTCCGATGTAGTGGATCGAGATGAGACTGAGATAAAGATATTCCTCTCTCAAAAGTGCATGCGCGTAGGAAGCGTATTGTTATAATGTAAAAAAAAACATAAAACTAAACAAAATTTTTAAAATCTATTATATGCTATTTTGTTTAATATAGTTGAAATGTTTATAAAAAAAATTAAAATTATAGCGTTTCAATTTTTAAGGTATATTATTTAATTCAAGAAAATTAGTAATTTCGGCGATTTCCAATTTAAAAAAAAATCATAACAATTGATGGGTTGGAGATACGATGATGGGTGTGAGAAATTTTTTCGTTCGAAATATTGTAAAGAATATTAAAAAAATAGTTAACTGCAAAAAATGCATTTTTTCTAAGCTATATAGATTTTCGTTGTTTAAACAATACCGTCAAAAGATATCAAGTCTCACTTTTATAATTAAGAAGAGCTCCCGGACATTTTAAAAATATATATGAATTTAAACAATTTTGCAAACGAATGCGCCACTATGCCCTGCACTACTATCCTATGCAGAAAATATCACCATAAAGTTTTGTATATATAAATGTTTACTTATTACGACGAGGAGAAGCCTGCAAAACATTTAAATACTTTTCAAGTAGCCGTTCGTATAAAACGTATTTGGACATGGAGTTCACCATCTATAAATACAATAATAACCATGTTCCATTTTATTGAATTCCAGTTTGATGTTACTGAAAATTATGATCAAGGTTACATTTGATTCATAATTGTATGAAGAAAAATCCCATGTCCCCCAAAAATTGCAAAGTTATAAACAATTGAGTGAAAAAAAAGATTTGGGATTCTCGCAAATATTCATAAGGAGCAAACAATTTATCAGAAGAAACTGTTAAACAAAAAATTTCAGTCTCAAATGGCGACTGCTCTTTTTTGATAGTCCGATTATGCGGGTTTTTCATTAAATTCTATATCAAAATATTCTTTTATATTTTTGTACAAGGTGTTTTGTAGAATATTCGCCAAACTTGGAGGTCGTATAGGTGGGCTCTTGTGCTATATTATGTAGCCCATATAACATCTAAATAGCTTACGGTTATTGTTTTTTTTTTAATTTAATTTTTTTTTCTTAATTCCCAGATTTTTTCATATATACAATTTTTATTTTTCACTATATCTTTACCAAATAAACTTAAATCTAGTCTATGATATTTCTTTGCTCATGTGCTCGATATTTGATGCAAATAATTGGTTGAAAAAACGCGTGGATTAAGAGAGCTTGGCCTCCAAGGACCCGTTTGATTTTTTTGTAAGGGGACGGGCCAAGCAACTCGTTTATGATAGAGAAATAGAAACCAAGGAGCAGCTTTTGAAACAATGTGGAATGAGATGCGACTAGAGACTACGACTGTAAAGGCGGCACTTCACTTGGTATTAGCGTATTTTTGTTTTGTATCACTATATTCGTCCAAATATTTGATGTATTCGCAAATATTCCAAACGTGCTATTCACACATATCGCAAAACACTCAAACATGCCAAATGTGTTTGAATACCAGTCAATGTGACACATGCCTCACCGTAAAGATAAATAAAAAAAATTAATGTTTTTTGTTTATTTTTTACCTGCCTCAGTATTCGTAGATGGGTTGCATTTATGGATGGCTCCCAGAAAACTATTCATGTATTTGTATGCAAACCATGTGGGTTTGTATACTCTAGACGTGCCTGCTCCTGATGTTTCTGAATTCTTAATTTTTGTGTTATTACCCCTGAACGCAACAAACAAGGATGCATTTGGTACAACTCGAGAAACTTCATGATGTTATTGTTCGACCACTCCATTTTGCCACACACACTACTTTGCCATTAAAATCAACACTACTTGGTCACGGTCGAAGCGCCGCGTGTAACTGTATGACTCCTTTGATGTGTATGAAAACCGACAAGTGGACGGTAAGGCGTATTTGTTCTTAACGGTATTCGAAGTATTTGTTCAAATAAAGCAAAAATAGCGAATAACCTCTCCACACATCGCCTTTTTTGGACAAATATAGCAAATATACGAATACGCTACACCAAGTGAAGTGACGCCATAACAGTCAGAAAAAGGTCTCGGGATGGCATCAGTTGCAGTGGAACCCAGGTTGAACAAATTTCATAACAAATTATTGCAACTTGATGTATGTTTTATTTTTGGTAGTTCTTTGTAAGTTACAGTCTCAAATTTTATTATAATACTAATTACTTTACAATATGTGTTATATATTGTTGGAAAGGGGTTGAAGTAGAGAAGTTTTTGTAAGAATTCGAAGTTCTCGATGTGCTTTTTGTTTATTTATTTTTTTGTAATGTGATAAAGTGTTTAACTTAATGACTTTTTTATGGAACCTCGCCATTCAACCAATTATTTATGACAAATATCTAACATCATAGATTAGAATTTAAGTTTATTTAGAGAAAATACAGTGAAAAATAAAAAAGTTACAAAAGATTATTTGAAAAAATCGGGGAATTAAGAAAAAATATATTAGATTTAAAAAAAAAAAAACAGTACGCTATCTAGATGTTATATGGGCTCTCATTTCTTCATGTCTTACCACACATAGTAGGTATATTTTATTAATAGTATACCGTGTTACTTCGGGAATGGTTTTCCAATTTTTTTAAGTTTTGTATGCATTTTGATATTTGCTTGTGTAATATTTATTTTTTGTTAGTTTAATCAAGTTATTAAAATTATTTCCATATTGTATAAGTTTTTGTAGGTAGTTTCTAAATAATTGCTATAGCTTATATATAGAACATAATCCACGGTTTTATTTTTCTTTAATTGCATTTTTTTATAGCTTTATAAGTTTTTGTATTTACTTGGTAGTCTAATGAACTTTTAGGATTTACTTCGTTTAAAACATTTAGCCAGTTTTCAATGTTTATCCGCTTCCAACAAAATTTCTCAGTCAAACCTTCAAACTAATCATTTGTTAAATAAATAAACCGTATTTGGCTCAAACAAAGTCTTCTATCAGTATACATTATAATAATAGATACCCAATTTTGATATAGTTAAATCCTTTTGAGCCGGCTCAAACTCGTTATTATCAAATAACACGTTATTGATAATTTGAGCGGATTCACTTGGAATCGCAAACGAATACCTAACAGTTAAAAAGGGAAATACCGGGAATAAACTGTGAATAGAGTGTTACAGTTCGAAAGGCGCCAAGGGCTATCCATCGCACGTTGTCGCTCTGTGCATGTGGCATAGAGCAGTCTGATCACGGAGGCAACACTCTAGAAGCCTGTTATTGCTTTTTACGAGATAAACATGGCCGAAATTAAATCCGCAGGCGAACACACTCCACAGAAAAACATTTCGATATTTAATTCTCAGTTAATTTCGTCCAGATTCGACTTGATAACAATAGAGTTCGTTTTTCGTGGCCTCAAAGGACATTTGTTTAACCGGATTTCAATTTATTTTGAAAAAATAATTGCATTGGCTCGTAACGATATAAGCATTACATAAAAATATATTTAATTAAATTTGGAAACTAACGAACTTAATAGTTAGGATTGATCAAAAATACCTTGAAAAATATAGAACATAACTAATTAAACAGATTTTGAGTTTGACATATATATTATATTATATAAATAGCTGTTATTAAGAAGTATTATATATATATATATATATATATATATATATATATTTGTTTTTAAGTTTTCGCGGGCACTAAATGTTTTAGGTGGTTTCCGGGAATTCATCCGCGTAATTGATAACTGATCCCTGCCGGGATCGATGGTAAAATGACGACGTTTCGGCAGAGTCACATCTGCCTTCTTCAGGTCGGTTTGCATAATTCCGGCAGGGATCAGTTATCAACTACGCGGATGAATTCCCGGAAACCACCTAAAACATATATATAAAAATATATATATATATATATATATATATATATATATATATATATATATGCTCAAAATTAACCCATTAATTTAATTATATCATTTGTTTGTTGTTAACATCTAACATTTAATATTTTATTCTATTACAATATATATATATATATATATATATATATATATATATATATATATATAATGTTAGATGTTAACAACAAACAAATGATATAATTAAATTAATGGGTTAATTTTGAGCAAGTTTTAAAAATGAAAGTCAGATACAAAGATAATTGAAGTAAAATAGAAATTGCAGAAATCTTATATGAAATGTAATGTTAGTAAACTGTAAATAAAATATAAAGCTAATGGAACTAATGAATGTAACTAGTTTACACACAAAACTAAGGAAATGTATAACCAAATAATTGTAAACCAGAAATATTACTTACATAAAAAAAAGACAAGTTGTCAAGACCACTAGAAAAGGTTAAATAGTCAAATAATAAATTCCGTTATAAACATTGGTAGAGTTTGGAAATCAAGCAAACACACAAATTTAGGCATCAAAAACACGAAATTACACACGTTTAGAACAATAACACTTTTAAATTATATAAATTCATTCTAAACAATTTTGAGAAATGTCAAACATTTAGAATTCTTAAAAACAAAGACATCAAGACCGAGGATGGAACGTTCAGAGAATAGAGGTTCATAGAGAATCAGGAACAGTACAAGATAAATAACTGTTTTAAAGTGTACGAAATCGAAATTTTAAAATAACTACATAATTTAGAAAGTACCTGCTAAACAGCTGGTGGTGAAATGTCAAATTAGTGATTAAAAATATATAAAATTGAAAGATTTAGAATAATAAAAGAAATCAAAAGGGTATCAAAAGTTAAAAGGGGATTTGTTAAAATGTTCATAATACTCTCTCCGAGTCGTCATTCCTAGATGTCGGTCTTACATCTCGCGTCTTCAAATGTTCATAATAATTCAATGTGGGAAATTTTGGAAATTAAAGAAAATTATTGTAAAAGGAAATATCAACAGCAGGTGGCAAGTTTCTCTTTCATAATTTGGCTTTGCAAGAGTAAACATCGAAAGCATTCCAATACCAATATGTTTCCATAGTAACGAAGTTAATGTTCTGTGACAACATTATTAAAACGTTGTTCCATGTCAAAGTAAATTTTAACCTAAATAATTGAAAGCAGTTTTTTGACAATTCATTCAAAATTATTATTTGAAACTCAAAGAAGATAAACAAATAGAAATTAAAAAGAAAGTAAGCAGTTTTCAAAAGCTATCAGAAGATTTATAATATAACTATAACTGGGAAAATAAAGAAGATAAAGAGATTCTTTTGATTGTTGTTTAATAATTTAGGAAAATAGAATCATTTGGAAGTTTATTTTCAGCAATTATAATTTGTTCTGGAAGAGAAATAATAAAGTGTAAATAAGTTTGAAGGTCATTAATACATAATAAAATAATTCATTCATATTTGACATAATTTTAAAAGACAAAGTGAAAAGAGGAACAGTGATTTTCAAGAAAGGAATAGCTGGCAAAGAATAAGATAATAAGCAAATAAGTACATGCCGTTATTACAGTTTGACGATTCTGAACCCAAGTAAAAAAGACCCTGAGAAATAGAATTATTCAATATTTTACATTATTTTACAAATTCAAAATTAAAAAAAAAACAAATTCATTCAAATATAATATATACGAGCCACTTAGCACCTTTTGAAAATGCGAAGTGTGATTTGGGCGTAACGTCAACTGTTTTTCATCAGAATACAACTGTTGAAAGGGTAGAGACCGAAAAAAGCAATGAACGACATTGCAAATTGACCGAGTAAAAATAATATACATATATGTAAAATGAATAACATATTTTTGAAAAAAGAACCACTATATTGAATTATTTACAATTTATATTCCATCTCGTGCGATTAACTACATAATTATAATAGTAGTAGATTATTTATATTTCAATACAATTCCATGTATTTTTTTTGTCATTTTACAAATATGCAAAAAATCTACATTAATTAAACTGTATAAGACCCACAGAATCTTTAAACACAATATACTTCGAGAAACGGAAATCCCTGCGACAGATTTAACAGTGAGACGAAATGGAAACTTAATTTAAACTTCACAATGTGGTTGACTAAATTTCCTAGACTACCTTAGAGACTAAATTGAAGTAAATCCTGATGAATTGTTTTCGTTTCGTCGATTGTGAGTTAAGTGACTTTGAAGCTAGTTCTTATGAGAATGCAATCATAGAACGACGAAGAACCCCGACGAAAGTTTGGCATTCGAATTTGTTTGGAATTTAGCAAAGCAATCTGCTTGCGTAAACAAAAACTTCATTTAGTTGAAGCTAGGTGGGAATCAAAAAGCACTTAATGAATCTTATTTACATAAAAATGCATAATTTTAGCCGTTGAAAATGAACTATAGAATAAAATAATACAAACAATTTAATTTAGTTTAGAGATATCCAAAAAAAATTAAAGATTAGTAAGTAATATTTTAGAAAAAAAAATTGAGCAAACTGCCTATAATCGAATTTCAAATAACATATTTAAAAGTAAATTGCTACTGCATTGAAAAAAACGATATAGGCCAATCAATAGAGCAAAAATTAACTAATTACCTGCAAAAAATACTCTCAGGATACCAATTGTGCCATCACATTAAGTAAGTACGATTCGTAGTAATGTTTTGTTATGTTTTCCACTATGGTCCTTTACTTTGTTATAAATAATTAAATCAAGAAAATTTTCTTTGCTTATAAAATCAAAAACAATTTACTAATAATCTCTCTATGGTGTCAACAGATAAATTGTAGATCATGAAATGAACTATAACATGAGTACAGGATCGATCTTATTGGATCATTTGTTACAGTGAAAAAGAAGAAGTACTGTAAAATGTAGTATTTTTCTAACAAAACATTATGTCTTGACAAAGTTTATGCTTGGCAAAACCAGGCGTTATGGGTTAATTAGTTTTTGAACAATTGCAATATGAAACTTTTAGTCCATTATTTTTTCAGTCTGGCTCCATGCGCAATTTAATTTTTGAAAATAGTTATTGAAAGTAGAGGTATTATTCTATTTTTGTTTTCCACAAATGTCTGTGAAATGTACGACAAATTCTAGAAGTATGGCAACACGGTTGTTGGGGACAACTTGCAGGAACTGCTGACAATAATTATCGATAGCAATTGTCAGACTCTGACAAATGGTGCAAGAATCTAACCTCTAAAAAAGATTCAGTATACTGCGATTTTACAATGTTAGGTATTAGGTATTATATCAAATGAGAACTGTTTGTATCCATTTGTATGTAATCTGTTTCTTGGAAACGTTTTTTGCCTATATTTTTGGGGTTTGGGTTTTCGGAACATCGAAATAAATCCATACAAGCATATGTATTTTTACCGTCAGTGATTGCTGTGTGATAAATTCTAAATACCTGTTCCTAATAAAATTAAAATTTTCAGGATCCTTTACGAACGAATTGCCAAATTTTATAGTTTCAGAACATAAGTACAGAGGCTAGTATTATGTAAAAAATTTGGTGTGCACCATAGACGAATGTCCTAATAAAATGGGCGATGAAAAAGACCTTTGTTAAATTGTGAGCTGTGGTCATTATTCAGATATCTCATTTACTCCAAGAGCCATTTTTAACCGACTTCAAAATAGGAGGAGGTTATCGATTCGTGTTTGATTAGTCAAAAACGGCTTAGGCAATTTTGATGATTTAAACGGCATTGCATTAAGGAATCTTGCAGAAAGGTAGCATATAATTTTCTATAACGTGAGATTTAGGGTTTTCCAGAAAATCAGAAAAAAACAGTAATTAAGGGACTATATATCAATGAATTTCAGTGAATCTACACTGTTTTCTCTAAATCAATTTGAATATTTTAAATTGTATTCTACAAAGAGATGTTCCAGCTTGATTCCGTATAATTTTCTACAACGTAAAATATACATTTTTCCTGTATATGTATGTTTCCGAGTTTCGGTAAAAATCAATGTAAATCTCAAATTTTCATCATAAATATCTAGCTTAAATGTCACTGTTATTTCCCAAAAAGTACTTAAACAGTAAAGAAGAAGAGTAACTACAGTTATAAAGGGTGGGTGAAAAAACAATAAAAAAATCATTAAATAAGCAAATGCACTAAGGACATTTGAGTTATAGGGTTCAAAAAATGTTTGAAGCAGTTGCATAAACAGGATGATTGAAATATAAGGTGAAGTGGAATTATAGTTATACGGGGTGGTTATAAATATTGTTAGGAAATTTACCCAAAGCCGACCCTGTTTCATTTCAGTACGACAACAAACGCTTTGAGATAAAAAATGGTTCTCGAAAAGACTCGGCCCCTGTAAGAGTGATGATGATTTTTCTAGAAAACTGATAGTGAATATTAGTTTTATAATTTTAAATTGAACCCACGGACTTTACAATATATACAATATATTAGATAGTGTGGAATATAAGTAGTTGCTTATACTTGGCATATGGGGAGAAGTACAATTATAGGTATACTCATACTTGTTTAGGTTGGTTCAAAAAACGATAGACAAATAATTTAATTGGGTGTACAATGCACACGAACATATACAGGGTGGCTCAATATAGGGTGAATTAGAGTTACATATAGACTGTGGTCCAAATAATAAAACGAATAAAAAAGTTAAATAATATGTGGAAATTATACAAAAAATGCAAATTAGAGAGATGAAGAAAGAGAGAGAGAGAGATAAGAATACGCTAAAATAATCAATAGAATTGTACCTTAAATCCGATAAAAAAATATATGTCAGAAAATAGTGATTGATTCCACAGGGTTTCTAAACGGTTTTTATTTTAATCCAGTTGAAGTCGGTTCTTTTTTAAATATAAATTATTTGGCATATGTTTATGTGTTTTTTGTCAATGTCATAAGAAATAAATTCAATGTTTCTGGTATGTCCTTGATATTGCTTAAAAATTCCGAATGCAAGTTGTAATTTTCATCTGGCATTGACAAATATCTTGTAGTACAATGTGACTTGCCAATTCGACTATCCTCAGTCTTTCATCTAGTTCATTACGCTTCCTATTTGAATACTAAAATACCAACTCTCTTGTGTACATTTACCTAAAGTCAGTTCAAAACTAATAAACCTATCTCTGACACTTGCATATTTCTGTCATCGAAAACTTTTACTCGAAGCCATTCTTTAGTATATAATTTATAATAAAAGGTGACATATCAGACATATTCTCACTAATCGGTCATCTTATAATAGTATTTGGACATTAAAGGTAAAACTTACATAAATATCTTTGTTTGATAATGTAAGTAAACGCGACGCTATCAATTTGTTAGTATCATTGTTCGGATAACTTCTAATTGCCCCATGATATTATCTATTATAATTTGTTGCTTAATACGTTTACAGTTTAGAGCCAAAAAAAAACAATGTTCAAAACATCTATTAATTATTATTCAGGCTTCCCCTGAAGAGCCCCACTACTAGGCTATATTCACGCTCCCGCTCTTTTTTGGGCATGTTTGCTACAATTTCTCATATACTTCACACATGTTTAATGAAAAAGGAAAATATATAGTTTGTAGAATGATCTCTAATCTACTCAATAACTATTTTCAAAATTTAAATCTAACCATCCATGAAGCATGGACGCACACGGAAAAAATAGTGCCTAGCTCTACTTCTAAATTACACTTAATGCAAAATTTTTCAGTATTTTGTTTTCCTCTGTTTCTACTGATCCGAACGGATCGATCCTGAGCTAATGTTCTTGATATTTTCATGCTCTATAATTCACCTGTTGACATCACAGAGATAAGGTTATTATTTTTGATTTTTTAAACATGTAATTTTCTTGCTTCAATTGTTTGTAATAAAGTACAGGACCATAGTTGCGAGTGGAAAACAGGATAAAATATCACTACGAATCGTTCTTAATGTGATGACAGTCGGTATCCTAATAGTATTTTTTCTAAGAAAATAATTCTATTGATTGACTTAATATTGATTTAAAATTCGAAATGATTCAGTTCTAATGTGTAGCTTTACTTTAAATTTGTCCGATAGAAAATAAGTCAGTAAGTACCAGTAACTATAGCTACTTTCTGATATGATTTACTTATTACAAAATATTACATATGATGTAAACATTAAGTACACCTCTGCATACAAGGAGTAATAGTAAACACATACATCATCTTTGGCGTCACTAACAGAAATAGGAGATAGAGTAAGAACATCTCAACAATGTTAAATAATTTTAAGACTGTTTGTTCCTGGCGCATGCACCAAATGTTATATCACTGGAATACTTTTTATGTGTTTGGTAGTTTGGAGTTGTCACATTGACGCAGCGCACCGCCCCCACTGCGCATATCACGTTCACGTTAGACTGTTGGACATAGCTTTAGAACAGGGCAGTCCAACATACGCCCCCCCGCCACCATGCGACCCGTGGAAATTCTTCATCAGCCCGCGACCTACTTCAAACTTCAGAAGACATTAATATCTACCTACTTACACCCTTACCTTAACTGCGGTTATATAAATATGCGACCTGGCCCTTCACAAAATTATGTTGGGCATCTATGCCTTAGTAGACAATGAAGAACCTGTGAATCTGGAAAAACAGCATGCAGTGTCCTCATGTATACATATACATAAATATGTACTTCAGGAAACAACAAATATTCAAATATGAATGGAAACGATATAATAGTGACATCTAAAATAGACAATTCTTTTAACTTGACTGTGGCAGACTAAACGGGAGTTCAGGAGACATCCGCCCGGGCCTTTGCTCCTGAAGAGCATCCAAGTCTTACAAGGCAGTTTATAGATGGAGGCTCGTTATATGTGCAAAATATAGACGTAGATAAATCTCTAACTTGCCAAGCATCAGACAAATGTCAACGGTCGTGTTCAACTTTTTTTTAAATCTTAGAGTCAGTAGTTCCTACGGTTGCCAACCGTACTTTAAAATAGAGTATTGTTTTATTTCATATATGGTTATACTTTACAATGTAGAACTCTAATAGAGTACAATAAAATACTCTTTTGTTAATATGTCAATATTAACCAAGACCAACCAAATAAGTATCTGTAGTCATTCTAGAGTGCACAATGGAAGCGAAAGCTTCTTACAAAATACTTCCCATCTCTCGTTATCTCCCAGTCTCTGTTTCTCTTCCTTTGTGTCATTCTTAGTAATGGACATACATTTAGAAAAAATTAAAGTAATTGTTACTTACTATTTTGTTATGATTCGAATTTTAAACCTAATGTGTAATTTAGTTCTTAATGTAAATATTATTGCAAAGGAACTTATGACTTAAGTTTTTAGAATATTTCTTTGGTCAAAAAAAACAAAACCGATGGCTTAACATTCATATTATTTTTGCATTTTTTTTTTCTACGAAAGCGCCATTCTTGCCATTTCTTGAACGTGTTATTTACTACTTTCTGGACACTCTTTGGTTTAATCCGCATTTGAGCTTGTCATTCTTGTATCTACCACCCATGAACTTGGTAAAGTTGCCATTTATGTTGTGTTTTACGTTGTCAATATCGCAAAATGGGAAAGCAAATTTTGTGCAGGTTTTGTATATCAATTGTATGTTATGTTTTTAAATAAATAAATAAATTTATTGGTGAATTATACAAGTATTTTCACAGGCAATACAAAGGTAAAATGAAACGCAAAAAGTGCATTATATTTAAATAAAAATGTCTAAAAACACACTGAAATAAAAAAGTAACTTACTAGGAAATAGACGGTACTACATCTTAACCACCAAGTCTACAAAATTGTTAATTTACTATATTTTATTGATTTTTCATAAACGCAGAGTTTCTTTATACCGATATAAACTGATCCGTGTTTCTTACACAAAAAACTAATTTATGCGTATTCCAAGATCAAGGTAGTGTGGTGTCTGTCTGAAGTCTCGAAACAAATACAATTTTAGTTTTTGCATTTCATTAATATACTCATCTATTTTCATATTATGGGCATCCATTAAGAAGCTTTCACTCAAAAAAAATCACTTACCTGTTTTATATTATATCCAGTTAATACCTCTTAAAAAATTACTCATGCAATCACGTCCAGATTCAAATACGGATAGATTCTGCAATCGAACTCGAAAATACAACGCACAATGAAAACTTTTTGTGTTTGATACAACTTGTAGACAAATTTGATCCAGTGATTCAAGACGAATTTTTACATCTGATCACTGTAAAGGTGAAATTTGAATTTATATCATGCCTTCAATTAGCCAATATTATGCTGTTTAGCTGACTGTGTTCTAGACATTAGCCGCGTACAACTTTCATTCACAATACGATTTTTAACCTATTATCAGATGACTATAAATATTTCTAAATCAGCATTTCTTAGAAGTTCTACCACTCAATAAATTGAAAAATATTTTAATTAAACATGGATTTAGTTTTGATAATTGAACGGGTCTGAAGTATGACATCGAGGAGAATATGAAGACAAAAATATACGGTGTACTTCAGTGGCTGTTCACGTTGTTTTCAGCTTCTGTTAATAAATAAAAACAAATGAAAAATTCTCAGAAGTCACTTAGATACATTTTAAAGAATATAAGTGGCACAGCACAGAAAGCATAATAAGCACTGCCAAAGCAGGATTAGTGCCATTTCATTTCATTGGTGATTTGGTATGAGAAACTTTTTCAGATAAATATGACCGAAAAATTTGAAAGTACACCTGCTTTTACAATAAACTGGAGAGTCAACTACCAAGTTGGTGAAACTGCTTGCGACGAGTTTGCAACTTCCTCAGGAAAGAAATTTGATATTGATTTTTGAGCACCACATTAATCAAATTATAATCTGTTGAATAAGTACTCCAAAAACTTGTCATTTTTGCGTAATACAAAAAATCAGACAACTGGGAGGGAATCTCTACAACATTCTTACGTTACCTAAGTGATGAGGTGAGGCCCCATCTTGCTGGAAGTAGGTGTTGTCGTGAAACCAAGTTGAGACCGTCTACTGCCTCAAAAATCATCAGGTCAAGATATTTCGTTCCTGTCAATAAAAACCGTGAATGTGTTATTTTTCTGACACAAGAAAACCTTCAGAGCGGTAACTATCATTTATATCGCAAAGCAGCCAATCTGTTGCTTTTACTTTGGAAGTGCACAGCCAACTTTACGGGGAGAAAAATTTGTGTTTTTATTCTTATCTTTAAAAAATGTATTAACTCAATTTGTCCCAACACGTTATTGCTGCTACTTCTAATGTAACCAACTTCTTACCTCTACTATTGATATAAATAGTACTAGTGCCGACTTAATTACTTTTAAAATCGGTTGTTCAGTGCTATTACAATGTCAGAATAAAAGAAAACAGAATATACATCCAACAATATTTGGAACATATATTTTGTAGTAGTGATAATAAACAATTTTTGTTATATTAACACTTTAACATTTTTTGTTTTCAAATCTCACAAAATAAGATATAATAGTGACAATTGTTTTTCTTTTCAGTTATATTTTGAGTGCGAGAGGCCAGTCCACAATTTTGTTTCCGTATATCCTCGTATACAAGGGACGCCAGACTTGGTCGTCGGCAAATTTTCAAGCTCACGAGATAAGGATTAACCGCAAGGCGATAAATAAGGCCTAACCACAAGACGATGGTAAGAGAAACCACAGAAGTAAACAAGCGCTTATCATCTGAAAAGGGTGACGCCTGCTTTTGATAAGGTGGTGACTGCGGTTTATCAGGTGGCGCCTGTTATCTTGTGGTTACGTAATTAGCCGTCAGAAGAGCTTGTTTACGTCTGTGATTTCTCTTATCACATTGCGGTTAGACCTTTTTTCCCGAGTCAGGTTAGGAAGGATAGGAATTAGCAGTCTTGGTTGGCGATAATAGCGGGGCACGTGTGCTGTTAACGCCTTCGTGGTGTGTTACGATTGCGCGCGATAGTTGGGCGCTATCTTGGGGCGGCAGTGATAATTAAGTAGAAACAAAGCCGTGGCTGGGGACCTTGACTTGGAAGGTATTGTTGCGAGTACATCCGGTGGTCCCCGAGTTTTGTATTTAGATTTGAACTATGCATGTTGAATTCGGTTTGCTGGAGGCTGAAACAGGGGCGGTGAGTGGATATTCGATTCGTGGATATCCGTGTATTTCCATAGTGGATCAAGGTACAGATGTTGGATTCGAACGGAATAGCGAGAACAACGATGGCTGCTGGGTCTCGGGCCTGTTGAAAGTTGGGTTGGAGATTCTGGATGTGGCGTTCGACGAGTTGACTCAGAATTGAAGCGGAAGAAGTTGATGACTGGAATTGAGGTTGGAAATCGAATGGAGATACAGCATGCTGAAGATGAAACGGAACGCTCGAGGACCTAACGGCAAGATGATATGAGAAACCACAGACTTAATCAAGCTCTTCTTAACGCTAATTCTGAAACCACAAGGTAACCGACGCTACCTTATCAACCGCAGGCGGCACCTTATCAGCTGATAAGAGCTTGTTTAGATCTGCGGTTTGTCTTATCGTCTTATTGCCTTACGGTTAGTTCATATCTCGTGACCTTCAGATTTTCCCAGGACCAAGTCCTGAATCCCTGCTATGGTATAAACACCCCGAAATAATTAAGAATAAATTTGATTTTGTATATTTGTTTTTTTTTTAATGTGGATCTTGAGTTAATTCTGTACCATCATATTAAAAAATATTTTAGAGATTCTAAAATTAAATAAAAATCTGAAAAAGGGTAAAAGCCTGGCTTTGTTACAAAAATAGTATTAGCTACGCACTTATCTGATTCTGATTTAACTGAACATAAGCATGAGCAAAATTTAAAAAAATAGTGCATTTTTAAATGGACATATATTTTGATTGTAAACAACTTTTTTATAGCATTTGTTTGCATTCTTTTAAATAAAGATTATTTAAACTTGAACTAATCATATTCATATTTGTTGGCCTATCCTGCAAGTTGTTTGACTATTCTAAGTATATCTAATATGCATTAACTTTTGACAGTATGTCTATTTCGATAAGTCTACGAATAAAAATAATCCGCATCCTTAGTGAACCACATTGTGTATTAGTTTAACATACACGGAATTTTTCTGAGAATTTTCTCTTTTATTCTCTGCCAAAAAAAATAAATAAACGATAACAAAAAACACGAGTTCTCATAACTCACGTTGTGATTGAGTGCTCCATAAATACTACCAAATATGTGTAATTGTCTTCTAAATGTTATTTGTGGTATATTCTTGATTATTTTTATGTTTACTGAGGAAATAACACCACAATCAAAATAAAAACCTGTATATTGAAAGAAAAACCAAACGCTTCAAAGTCGATTCTGACTTCGTGGTGAATGACTTTAAAATATGTATTGAAAATGTAAATTGCAAATTGAAACTTTGATTTATGACATTTAAATTGACATAAGAAAAATTTGTAGTCTGTAGATATACAGGTAGCTCAAAGAATTCTAAAGATCATGTATTATAGTTAAACAGCTTTCAAGTTGAAAGAATTTGAAAGAGTTGTCTTTACAATTTATAAGTGGCGTTCCTAGGTACGACTTTGTTATAAGATAGCGCATTCGCCAAAATGCGATCAAAGAATTCTGCTGTTTCAGTTATCCCATTAACGTCATAAAGGAAAACCTAGGAAAAACATTTTGAACTATCCCGATACTACAGATGTAGAAACGATACAATCATCTTCATTCAAAAGAATTAAGGCAGACTCTTTTTTTTCGTTTTGTGTTATGTTGTTCTTTGTGAAGTATAGTTGAATTCTCAAATTTTATTTTATGGCCTAGGTCCCATGCATGTTCACAAATTTTCGATTTTTCAAATTGTCGTTTCTTTATGTATTTCTTGTGTTCATTTAATCCTACGTTTAATGGTCTCGATGTTTCTCCGATATAAAATTTATTGCATTCTCAAGGAATCTTGTATATGCAGTTTTTGAGTGCTGAGTTTTGTTGGTTGGTTTTGTTTTCGATATTAGTGATTTCAGTGTATTTCTTGTTTGGAATGTTGTTTTAACATTAAATCTGTGGCCCACTCTTTTCAATCTTTCTGACAGACCCGTATATATGGTATAGTTGTAGCTGTAATGCGGTTGTCCTGAGTAGCAGTGTTAATAAGAGAAGTTCTGAGTTGATTCAGAAAGTTTGGTCGCTGTTCAAGTCTGTTTAACTCTTTGTTGATAAATTTTGTGGGGTAATTGCTTCCAGTGAGAACATTTTTTATATATTTTTTTCTTTGTTGAATTTATTATCATCAGATCAGTTGGCCTTTGCGCTCTTATACTGACTTAATATCACCTCTCTTTACTGTATTCGGATGATTTAAATTGAAATTTAAGTATCTGTTGGTATGAGTTGGTTTTCTATAAACTTCTCTTTCTAATGAAGATTCTGTTTTTGTTATTATTATGTCTAGGAAAGTTTGTTATTTTATTCAATTACTTTTGATAGTTGGTTCTTTGTTATTTATGTCATTTAATAATTTATTCTTCAAGATTGTGTTCCCAAATTACGAAAGTGTCGTCAACGTATCGCCACCAAACTAAAGGTTCAAATTTTTCCATAAATATGTTACTTAAGTCCAATGAGGTGCGAACCCATGGCTATGTCAAATTCTTGTTGGTAAAAGTCATCGTTTAATTGAAAGTATTTAATTTTGGTACAATATGTTAGTAGTTCCATTATTGTTTCAACTGAGAAACTGAGTTCGTTGAATTAATGAAGAGCCCCGTTCTAATAGTTGTTTTACTATAGGAAGTGTTTGGAAACAGGAACATTGTTATAAAGATTTACTATATCCAAACTTGCTATTGTAGGGGTATTTTTATAGTCTATACGAGACAGTTTTCCAGGGAATGTGCACTATTTTTTAGATGAAAAACAGAACTTCTTGTAAGAGGATGAATAATGTTTAAAAGTTCACTACACGGAGAATTTATAGAATTGACAATTGGTCTTAAAGAAATATTAGGTTTATGAATCTTTGGTAACCCTTAGAAATGTGGTGGTTTAGTGTAGTACGGAGTGAGTGCTTTCGTTCTTGTTCTGTGAATTCATGTATGTGGTTGTACAGTAAACGGTACATTTTGTTTTCTATTGAGATTGTTGGATCTTTTGTTAGTTATTTGTGGCATATTATAATAACATTTAGAAGAAAATTAGAAACTAGCTAAGGGACTGGAACCAAGAATAGCCTGACATTCTTGCGCAGATGTCGAGAGATGAGGATTATTCCTAAAGGTTTAAGATTTCGACAATCCTACATCGGTGGAAGAATACAGAGCATATTGGAGCGAGCAAGCTTCGCAGCCATTAGAGACACGATAAATTTTCATCGTAATAATAAATTTAAGTCAGAACGTGATATTGAGTATGTACACAGCTTCCTTTCTTGTCAAATATTAGAGAATGAGTTTAATAGAATTAAAAACAGTACTCTTAATAGCTACAATAAACAATTATTTTCACAAAAACAAAGACATAACCAAAAATAACACAAATGAAAAAAAAATTTACCGTGACAAAAACTCTGATAAATCTTTTAGATAAACAGCTAAATGCTACTGAATCTTCAGTATTACAAAAAGGACTTTACTTTGCAGATACTCCAAAAATACCTTTACAATGGCAAGTTTGAATATAGTGAATCTTTATAACAATGTTCCTGTTTCCAAAACACTTCCTATAGTAAAATAACTTCTAGAACAGGACTCTTCATTAAGGCAACGAACTCAGTTATCAGTTGAAACAATAATGGAACTACTAACATATTACTTTTATGTTATTTTTGGGCAATAACACCACAATGGAAATAAAACGACGTATATTGAAGGAAAACCAAAACGTTTCAAAGTCTATTCTGACTTCGTTGTCAATGGCTTTATGTTTATTGATGCAAATTGTCTCTCATCGGCATTAAGTAACATATTTATGGAAAAATTTGAACAAAGAGTAATTTTATCAAAAGAAAATAAACCTTTAGTTTGGTGGCGTTACGTTGACATTTTCGTAATTTGGGAACACAATCATGAAGAACTAGATAAATTATTAAATGACATAAATAACAAAGAGCCAACTATCAAATTTACCCTAGAAATTGAAGAAAATAACAAAGTTTCTTTCCTAGACATATTAATAACAAAAACAGAATCTTCATTCGAAACAAAAATTTATAGAAAATCAACTCATACAAACAGATACCTAAATTTTAATTCAAATCATCCGAATACAGTAAAGGAAGGTGTTATTAAGTCATTATATGATAGTGCTAGACCAACTGTTCTAATGATAACAAATTCAACAAAGAAAAAACAATTATAAAAAAGGTTCTTACTGGAAATAATTACCCTACAAAATTTATCAACAAAGAATTAAACAGACTTGAACAGAAAACAAACCATCGGAATAAACCCGGAACTTTTCTTAGTAACACTACAGTAGTGGGGACAACCACATTGTAGTTACAATTACCATATATACAGGGTATGTCAGAAATAATGAAAAGAGTGGCAACAGATTTAATGTTAAAACAACATTCCAAACAAAAAATACACTAAAATCACTAATATCGAAAACAAAACCAACCAAGAAAACTCAAAAAACTGCATATACAAGATTCCTTGCGAATGCAAGAAATTTTATATTGAAGAAACATCCATTAAACGTACGAGCTAATGAACACAAGAATTACATAAAGAAACGACAATTTGAAAAATCGAAAATTTGTGAACATGCATCGGACCTAGGCCATAAAATACAATTTGACAAATGAATTATACTTCACAAAGAAAAGCATAACACAAAACGAAAAATAAAAGAATATGCCTTAATTCTTATACTTCTGTAGAATTGAATCATATCTGGTTACCGACAATTAAGGAAGAAATTATTAATGGTCATCTCCTTTGGACAACCCAGTATCGGGATAGTTCATAAGGTTTTTCCTAGGTTTTCCCTTATGACGTCAATGGGATCACTGAAACAGCAGAATTCTTTGATCGCATTTTTGGCGAATGCGCTATCTTACAACAAAATCATACCTAGGAACGCCAAATTCTTCCAACTTGAAAGCTATTTAATTATAATACATGATCTTTATAATTGTTTGTGCTACCTATATATCTAAAAACAACAAAATTTTCTTGTCAACTTAAATGTCATAAATCAAACTTTCAATTTGCAATTTACATTTTCAATACATCTTTGAAAGCCATTGACAACTAATTCAGAATCGACGTTTTCTTTCTATATACAGTTTTTTATTTCGATTGTGGTGTTATTTCCCAAGAAAACATAAAAATAATCATATATGTGTAATTATATCTCATATAATTTTGAAAATTATTTTTTGAACGAAAATCTCCAAACGACATGAATTGGTAAATGGAATGACGAGAACAGTGTAGTGACAGTTATATAAATCACATTTATCATATTCAATAAGAAGAATGTCACCGTTACCAAATAGTACAAGCATCACTGAAGATGAACAAATGACTAAAGGAAGAAACAATTATCGACCATGGGAGGACGTTATTATACAGGAAAATGTGCCATAGAGGACCAATTTTACTTCCGGTATCAAAACTGAAAGGTCACCAATTCCTACAGATTTTTAAACATTTCTTTTCTGATGAACTATTCAAAAAAGTAGGGCAAGTGCACAACAACAGCTGAAGCTAAATATTCACCTAACAAGAACAACGCAAACCAGAAAATCTTTATCCAAAAATCAATCAAAAAATCTCAAGTTTTCTCAAAATACTACTACTACTATTGATCACAAATTTAGCTATTAAAAATAGAAAAACAATTACAACAAATATATCTTAGGTGTAGATCGAGCTGACCCCTATTTTTGGGAACTATGGTATGATGAAAAAAACCACATATATTTTTAAAAACGGATATTACTGTCACAAATCCACTAGAAATGACAGAAATGCAAAACGCATTGAGAAGGCTAAAGAAAATAACTAACTAACTGAAATGTACAACTGTCATTTTATAATTGGCATAGAATTCTCTCGTTTTTTTCGATGGTTACCTCGTTATTGGCGTAGCCTTTTGCCGGAATCTTATCAATATTTTCAGGCGACCTTGCGTTGGGTCCTCGCTTTTTTATTACTTCAGTCGGCTTAAATGTTTACGTTGTTTTAGTCGGAATGTAGCCCAAATCATTTAGGAAAATACGTGACAGAATTAATAGTAGAACAAAACCAACAATTGACATAAAATTCAACATTTTTTAACGATGCGTTTTTGTTTTTTTTACAAAAAACCTCAAAAAATTGGTAACAATTTACTTTTTTACCTTTTACACAAAAGCCACCTTTGAAACCGTGTTTGCTACTATGGGCAATGTTAAAGAGAAATGAAAAACCTACAAAATGAGCTACTATAAGCTCAATTTCGTTAATTGGTTTCTTAGATAGTGGCACCTTTACCCAAAATTCCAAAAATATGAATAATCGCTTATATATTTTTTTATTTTATAGCTAAAACATTCTTATTAACAGAAACGTTAGATCTTCTCATACCCAATTCATTCTCTAAAAATAAATACTGTAGCCCCGGTAGTTTTTGCAAAATTTCAGTCAAACCTATGGAAGACATATTTTTTAAGAGACCATATTACTTCACCGGATGACTCTATCATTATGCAGAAACCACCGATGGAAAGTAGAAGTGTTGATCTCGACACCTCTCATCTTACTTTTTCAAAATGTAAAGTATAAATAAATATAAATACTGACAATATTTGGCCATTTTCTATAATTTTTCAGGACGAGTCCATTCGAAAAATTGCTAAGGGGTGGTACCTGTGTAACTACCTCCTTATAATAAATAATCTTGATACAAATTTTTAATTGTAAGCAGACACATATTTATATTTATATATGGATGTATATAATAAATTTAGCAAAATAGAATACCTAAACTTCATTTAGCCACAAATGATAATGACGGTGCAATCATAATATGCAAAATGCGAAGGCTGTTGGAAGCGATTTTTCCATTTGTATGTTTCAATAAAAGATCAAAACATAGACATCTACGGTAATTTGGCTTGTCATTAATTAGTATTTATTAATAAAAATTTCTTAACAGGAATCTGAATTGAACAACATAAAAATTGCATTGTTAACTAATTGAAGAATACCATTTTTTTCTATTATTAATGATTATCAATTTGTATCAGCATTTCATTTCTATATAATAATAAAATATAAAATGTACTGAAAGTGTAAACAAAGGAACCTACTATTATTTACTTATGTTTTACAAAATCAGTGAATAGAGAATGCAAATTTCCATTTTTTATTTAAACTTAAAATAAGTAGGTATGTCTTTTGCATATTAAAAATTATTCTGCTATCATTATCATCAGTTTCTATATAAATGGAGTTTAGGTAGTCCATTTTGTTAAATTTATTATATAAATCCATCTTATGCTAGAAATATTAATATGTGTCCGCTTAAAATTAAAAATTTGCATCAAGATTATTTACTATAAGGATGTAGTTACACATGTACCACCCCTTAGCAATTTTTCGAATGAACTCGTCCACAAAAATTATAGAAAATGCCCAAATATTGTCTTGAGATCAACTCTTATACTTTTCTTCGGTGGTTTCTTTATAATGAAAGGGTCATCCGGTGAGGTGATATGGCCTTTCAAAAAAATATGGCTTCCATAGGTTTTGCGGAAATTTTGCAAAAACCACCGGGGCTACAGTATTTATTTTTAGAACATGAATTGAGTATGAGAAGGTCTACCCTTTCAGTTATAAAATAAAAAAGATATAAGCGATTATTAATTTTTTTGGAATTTCGGGTAAAGATTTCATTATCTAAGAAAACCAATTAACAAAATTGAGCGTATAGTAGCTCATTTTGTAGATTTTTTATATCCACATTTTCCATAGTAGCAAACACGATTCCTTAGGTGGATTTTGTGTAAAAGGTAAAAAACTAAATTGTTACCGATTGATTGAGGTTTTTTGGAAAAAAACAAAAAGGCATCGATAAAAATATTGAATTTTATGTCAATTAGTCATGTTTTATCATTAGAACACATTGATGTTAGATTTGTTCTACTATTAATTTTGTCACCAAAAGGACTTTTTCTCCGTTAATGACGTGAACTAATGATGAATTTAGAAAGTGTTTCCATGGGCGGCGTAAAATAAATTTTATAACATTATATGTTTAATGCACAACCTCCAAAGATAGAAATAAGTTTTATAACTTCACTAAAGTGAAAATAATTTGGGAACTACATTTATAAGTTGCACCTTCGCTGTTCAACTTGGCATCGACTTTAGAAAAAGTATTTAATTGTTGCAGTAATAAATTATTTCATGCTTTTTAGTTAATTTACTTTTTTGAAGTTGGTTTTGGTTTTTTTTAATGTATTTTGCATTCTCAGTCTCTATTCCCGTCAGTATGTGGCCTACGACATCCTTAACTCCAGATATTCTACGCACTTCTTCATTTCTCATCCTGTCTCTTAAACTGACGCCAAGCATGAACCTCTAAGTTTTGCATTGTGTTATAGCAATTAAGTATTGACTCGCTAGTGACAAGATTTCCATAGGTCAGAACTTGGAGGCCGCATTGATTTCAGACTTTTCTCTTTAGATTGATTGGTACATCACTCTTAAACGCATCTCGCAGTTTACCAAAAGAAGCCCATCCTAATGCCCTGCTTCGAGACAAATCCGTTGTTTGGTTGTCTCTACCAATTTTTATTTCCTATCCCAGGTTTATGTAGCAATGGTTAATAAAGGTCAAACTTTCTCTCCAGTGTATTTGAGTGTGAGTATATATAGCTTATAGAAATGGTTAGTCTTTTAGACTAATTGGTGTGCAATTTTGAGGTTTATTTTGTCTCAACTTTTGTTAAATTAGATTTTGGTTATTCAGACTCAAAATATCTTGAATTCTTTTGGTAGGCATACGTCCCCTGTCCATTTTTATGACCTTTATGACCACTCTGTGATTTTTCATTTTAATTAAGTCCAGGAATATTATCCTACATTTTATAGTTTTTGTGTGTTGTCAGGTTCTGAAGGTCGTGACAGGCTTCACTACGCGTAATAATTATTCTCTACTATTTAATTGTAATATTGTAAAATTGTAAAAAATGCATATACCCATATAAGAATTTTCACTTTTCGAAGGGTTGAGATGCAGATAAAATTTGTCTATATTGTTGTTTATTTTAAATCGACACGTGCAGATGTAATAGCTTCTCAGAAAAAGTTCATTTTGATGGAATTTGAAAAATATTTCCGAGTTTATGGGTATATTTGCCAGATATAAATAAGAATGCAGTGTAGTCTTCTTAAATATAAACAAGAATACAAATAGTTAATAGGGTTTAAATTTGTCCAACTGAAAGATATAACACAATAAATCTTAGATTGGTCACCAGATTTTTCTTCTCACTCACTTATGTAATTAATATTAATATTAGGTATAGGATGTTTTTCTTTGAATTTCCTACCTATTTTTCTCTTGTTTATTCTTGTCTGTTTTTGTCTTTAACTTTTTTCGCAATAGGTATATCTAATTCTTTTGTGGGACAATATAAATTTAACTATAATTAAAACTAATAAAAATAAGATAAGGAAAATATATTCTTTTGAAAATATTACAAATTATTCAACTAAACTTTGGTCTATTAGCCTGCCCTATAAGCCTTTTCAAGTGGATATACTGCGAAAAAAAAGAATACAAATATCAGAGACAAAACGTTCATTGCAAACAAGCCAACCAATATCATATTCAATTCTAAGCACAAACTAAACCTTCTGAAATAAATAGGTAAAGCAATAATTACAAACTAAGTTCGGGAATATCCAGTGGTTACTTGAAGTATTACCATTGTCCGTCTAATTTAAGCAGATTTGCAAGTAGACAGGAACAGTGTTGTCGAGAAAATCTTAATCCAGCTCAGAGCTATAATTCCTTCTAATGATTATTTCAAGTACAAACTTTGTTATTGTGTAGGTAAATAACCCAACAACTTTTTCTAAACCCTACAGAATATAAATCTGAGACTGCTCACGTATAATATTTGAAGATTTTTTAACAATTAGCGTAGTAGATAACATTAACGACTTAAATTTTTCCAAGTACTTTGAATTGCTTTATAATTACGAAGTTTGCATTAGACGTTAGTTCAAAATTTACCATTTAAATAATTGTAAATTTCCAAAATTTCTTGTTTCTAGAGGTGATGTCAAAAGATTATCAAAATTTCTGTATTGGGGGCGGAAACTACGAATAGTTGTGAAAAAGAAAAATAGAAGATTCAACATTAAAACAAAGCAAATGAAAATAATATCGACGTTTCTTAATATTGTTAAAACTAAGCTATAAATATACTGTTATAAACTCCGTGGGTTCAATTAAGTAATTTAAAAAAGTAATATTCACTGTCACTTTCTAGAAACTTTTATTTACACGTAAAACATCAAATATTTCCAACAGCTGGTTCTAATATTATTTACATCGAAATCATAACAACAAAATAAGCTGAACGCACGCAAACTAACTCACTGCTGAAATTAATGTCTGTGTATACAGGTTAAGTTGTCGTTCTCAATGGTACTAATTCCAGTCTAACTTTCCATTAACCCAGCGATTGTTGTCTAATCGGAATGAAGCCAGGGCCGGCGTAGGTAAATTTCGTAACACTGCCCCCCTTTAATTCTGAGCGTCCCGGTCAGAAACATCCTCTCCATGGTAGGGAGCGAGTCGATCTAAATGAACCACCTTCAACTTAGCTCTGGACTAGGATCTGTCTGATGAAGATACCCTCTCGCTGTTCCGTCTTCAGAAAATGTCCGCATTCTGCTCTACAGGGTCTTCTGGATAGGGCATCGGCATTATTGTGCAAACGGCCGGCACGGTGTTCCACCTTGAAATCGTATTGCTGTAATTTCTCCATCCACCTGGCCAGTTGTCCTACCGGTGTCTTTATCTCCAGCAGCCATTTGAGGGCGGCATAATCTGTTCGGATTAGAAAATGTTATTGCCAAAGTTCTTTTCTGGTGACGTCATAATTTCTTTCCGCCCTCGAGAATCAACGGCTGTAGAACTCGATCACCCTCTCTTCACCATCTTGCACCTGGGATAGGATGGCCCCAAACCTGTGTTGCTGGCATCGGTGTCTAAGATGAACTTGCCGGAAAGCGTAGGAAATGCTAGGATTGGGCTGGAACAGAGTGCCGTCTTCACTCGTCTGAATGATTTGTCTCTTGGGACTGGCCAATCACGAATTGCTTTTATCTCGTCCTCGTTAGTGCGGATTCCTGATGACTCGGAAACGACCTGGCCCAAAAACTCTACTTCTTTTTGGAACATGGAACACTTCTTCGGGTTGAGTCACAGGTTGGCGTTCTTAATTCTGGAGAATACTTCACCCAGGTTCTTCAGATGGTCGTCGAATGTCTGACCCATAACCAGAATGTCGTCGAGGTATACTAAGCACGTCCTCCATGTTAACCCGCTCAGAACATACTCCATTAGCTTCTCGAATGTTGCGGGAGCATTACATAACACAAAGGGCATGACCGTGAACGGAAACAGCCCTTTACTGGTGGAGAACGCTGTCTTCTCTGTCGTTTTCGTGTAAACCAACCTGCCAGTATCCACTCTTTAGGTCTAGTGTCGAGAACCAATGGGAGCCTGCTAGTGTGGTCAGAGTGTCATCAATTCGAGGTAGTGGATAGCTGTCTTTCTTCGTGACGTCATTAAGCTTTCTGTAATCCACGCAAGATCGGGTGGTTTCATCCTTTTTTTTAACTAGCACGACGGGAGTGGACCATGGGCTGATGGATGGCTCTATAACTCCATTTCGCAACATGGACTCGATGTTTTCGGCGAATGCCTGTTGTTGCCCCAAGGGAAGTCGCCTGGGTTCTGATGGGTTGAGCCTTTCCGGTATCTATTCGGTGCTGGATGATGTTGGTGCGACCGGTAGTTCCATCTTGGCTGTTAAAGATTTGCCAGTGATTTGCAATAAATTGCTTGGGTTTCTTCTGTTCCTCTGGTGTCAGGTGTTTCAAATGGTCGGCAAACTGTGGTAGAAACTCTTTACCGGGACCTGTCTCCTTCCCCGATGTCTGGTACTCTTCTTCGCAATTGATGATGGTCTCGACTGGCTCGAAACAAGCTCTCTCTTAACCATTGGCAATTCTGATGTCGTTGTTGGACAAATTCAGGACTTAAATTGGTATATCTCGTCCGGTTTTAACTATAGCCCGTCCAAATAAGTAGTCATGAGGTGAGTGTACGGGCTCCACCATTCCAACGCAGCTCCCAGGATTGCTTTCTAGCTACCTATGAATAATCTGTTCCGTTCGACTGGGAATTCTGGCTGAGGATTTTGCCACAATTTTTATGGAGTTGTCTGAACTGTTGACGGCCCGTGTCAGTACAAATTCCTAATTTAAGAACCGAAGTACATCATATCTCGGGTCGAACATAAATCCATGCTGGCTGATTAGGTCCATACCCAATATGAAATCGTCCTCTATATTCGCTACCAGGACCCTATGCCGGATTCGGTTGTCCCCTATCTGCAGTACTATATCTGCTTCTCCTTGTATTGACATGAACTCGCCGGTGACTGTTCTGAGCTGGACGTTGTTGTTAGCTGGCCGGATTTCCGATGACCTCAATACCCTGGACTTGGCAATGGAGACATCGGCGCGGGTGTCGATGGTGATGGTAATTGCTCGGCCATTGATGGTGCCCCTGATGAGTAGGGTGCCCTTGATGAGTAGGGTGCTGCTATCTCGGCAAAATCAGTTCTTTGTTATCGTTCTAGAAGTTTATGGATTCCGGACAACATTGCATGGAGGGGTGGTTCTGGTTCGTCCTGGCTGAAGAAAACTGCTCGCACTCTCGGTTTGGACATGTTCATGACTGCCTCTACTTCCAAAGCCCGAAGTAAAGTTTCATTACTTTTCTTGATGCTACTAAGTCTTAGATATCTTTGTACTTCCACATCTCTGATGCCGTTTATGAAACTCTGTGTTGCCAACTGGTCTTTTGTTTCCTCTGGCAGGTCTGGGTAGAACAAGTGTACTAACCGTCTGATCTCTGCTTCGAATTCTTGAAGGCTCTCTCCGGATTTTTGCGTTTTCCCACTTAATTGCACCTAGTATACTTGGCTCAGGTATTGATTGTCGTATGTCTTGTCCAGGATGGCGATGATCTTGTCGAAATTGGCTTGTTCATCGACTGGAATGCTTTGGAGGAGTTCTAAGGCCGGACCTCTAAGAAAATTACAAGAGACGTAGATTTTTTTTGGTTATCCCATCCATTACCTGTAGCCACGGCTTCAAATTGCCATTTATACATGGGCCAAGATAAACTGCCATACAATGTGGGTGGTTTGCTAACGGAACCTATGGTACTCATGGTGTTCTGGTATTTTCCCCGCTGTAAGTCCTGTTGCATTTTTTTAATTGCTGTTTCTACCTTGTTTTGGATGGCACTGATTTTATCTTGTACTTCACTAACCTCGCTTTGTACTGTGTTTTTAATGGAACTGATTTCGAATTTTACTTGGCTTTAGATGGAATCGAGATCATTTACTTTGGTTTCAAGAGTATCCACGGTATTTTTTATGGTCTTAATGTCATCATTTATCGCTTTTATGTCTGACTCAACTATTTGCATTCTTTTATTAAGTGTTTGATTAACTTGCGATACTATTTGCATTAATTGTTCAAATTGGATTTGTCTTTTTTCTTCAGTTTGGCCTTGTACTTCTTCAAATGTCGAGAACAATCCTTCCAATAAATTTTGTTGTTTTTCTTCCATCGTGGAAAAAAGATTTGTTGTTTCTTCATGAAAAGATTTCACTAACCTTTGCTGGATTTCTTTTTGATGTGGTTTCGCCTTCTTATCACGTTTTTCCAGAATATGGGTTATTTTTTCATCTAGTCCATCCGTAACCTCTTTGACTATTGTTTTGGTAGTTTCGTCCGTTTTTTTCATGCCTCCATAAATGAAATTACGATTTTTACTCCACTTAATCCTTTACTTCTGATCACCAAATTGTTATAAACTACGTGGGTTCAGTTAATTAATTTTAAAAACTAATATTCACTGTCCCTTTCTAAAAACTTTTATTTACACGTAAAACATCAAATATTACCTACAGATAATTCTAATATTATTTACATCGAAATTATAACAACAAAATAAGCTCATCGCACGAAAACTAACTAACTGTTGAAATTAATCATTCTCCATGGTACTACCATTTCCAAAATTCCAGTCTAACTTTTTTTTAACCAAGCGATTGATGTCTCATCGGAATGAAGCCAGGGCCGGCTTAGATAAATTTCGTAACAATACAAAATAGTGAATAATTCATATTTAAAAAAGAATCGACTTCAACTCGCTTAAACTAAAAACTGTTTAGAAACTGTGTGCAATCAACTATTTTCTGACATATATTCTATTTTACCTGATGTAAGATACAATTTTATAAGTGCAACTCTAATTCACCCTATATTGCAACCACCCTGTGTATGTTTCTGTGTATTGGTCACCAAATATAAATAATTTGTCTATCATTTTCTGAATTACCTGTACAATTTTATTTCAACTCTAGACGATGTTGCCACCGCCCTGTATAAATATTAATTCTCTCTACCCTATTGACTGTTCTTATTCTTCTACTGTTTAAATCACCCTGTACACCTTGAATTCTACCTCGCTTCATATGTCTACTATCTACTTATGTTCCACACGATAAAACATTTTTTTAACCACCCTGTATAACATTAATTCTATTACACCCTATATTTCAACCATCCTATATATGGAACTGCTTCTGTACCACCCAATATCACATTTATTTGTAATAATTTTTGAACCCACCTGTCTAACTGTAATTTTAGTTCGACCTATATTTCAACCGCGCACATTGCTTGTTGCTTGAATTTCATGCACACACACACCTAGCACTATATGCCGTATAGAAAAAGATCGCTCACCTAACATTTTTTTCTTTTCGATACACTAATAGAATATGCCATTTCACTCGACTGCAAGCCCTATAAAATGAAAACGGTTACAAACACCCTGTACGATATACTTTCATATCTTGACATTTAAACTAGATATTTATGACGAAAATTTGACATTTACATTGATGTTTAGCGTTTTTGCAGATATTTTTACAATTTGCAGAAAAACGGTATGTTTTACGTTATAGAAAATTATACGATTTGAAGCTGGAACATCTTGAAATTCACCCTTAATTACTGCTTTTTCAAATTTTCTGGAATACCGTAAATCTCACGTACTAGAAAATTATAACCTTTGTGTAAGATTCCTTAATACAATGCCGTTTAAATCATCAAAATTTTTGAGCACTGAGCATACATAAAAAACGTGCCAACGAATTGAGAACCACCTCCTTTTTGGAAGTCGCTTAAAATATGTATTCGACAGTTGTTTTTCAATAATGGTCGTTAAATTTTTTTACAGTTTAGTGCAATGTCAGAAAAGGTTATGCATATTAATTCTTATTGTTACATAAAAACGACACACCGGTTAATGTGGTTCATCAATACTTAATATCAAAGTTAATTAATACCAACATTATATGTGTACGCTGTACTATATTATAATGAAAAAGATATATGATTTAATGATTGGAAATCAAGAGTGGAATTGTTTTCTAAATACACAGATTCAACAAAATTATATATAAAAAAATATGAAACATTTACCCATTCCCCTTAACCTAAATTTTACCGGAAAATATGGAGAAACCCCTAATATTAATTTTGGCGGGAAATTACAGAATTAAATGGGAAATATAAAATTAAAATTGTTCCTAGCGCATCATGTTATATATCAGATTAAAGGACTTATTATTACGAATACAAATATGTTTTTACAATAAATTATTTAAATTTAAAAAAATATATAAAATATCCAAAAAAACTTTCTCCTCATTTTTTTCCTGCAACAGATTAGTATTTCAAAATTGTATATGGAGAACAGAGTATAGTAAGGCAATTTCGTAAAATTGTCTGGATTACTGACTGACTCTACAGAAATTCTTCCTCACAATTATTCTGAGAGAAAGAGATGTCTACAAAATGAGCAACCGGTCCTCCTGTATATAAGTAATGTATTGTATATTGTGTTATACTTATCTGTGTTTGGAGACGTGTCAACTCCGACTCTGGAGTCGTTGTCAATCTTTTAGTATTGTATTTCGCATTTGATGTTGATTTTATTAGGGTACCACTTTTCTGCTGTCTTTCATATGGCTGCCGGTGCTAGCTAGTACATGATTGGCCAAATTTGATTTATCCACATGTCTTCTGAAAATGTTGTATTGATGTTCTTTTTTCCTTACTTCTAAAGTTTCACCGGTATAAGAATGGCCACAGTCACATAAAACATTATACACACAATTTTTGGAATTTTAATTGCATTAAATGGTTTGGTATGTGTGAGGATAGAGCGCAATGTATTATTTGTTTTAAAAAACAGTTTTAACACCGTATTTATTTCCTAACCGCTTAATATTTCCGATACACCTGGGACGTATGGAATTATGTTCATAATTAGGTTATCTGTTTGGTTGGTATTAGTTGTGTGTTGGTTATTTGTGCTTGTTTGTTGTTGCGGTTTTCTTTCTAGCTGATTTATAAAGCCTTAGTGATATCCATTTTGAAGTAGATGTTCTTTGATGATATTGACTTCGTTGTTAAATATTTGTGTGGCTGAAGATACGTTTTTGCATATAAGCACTTTACAACACCTTTGTTAACATTCAAGGGATGGTAAGAGTTAAGATTCAAATATCTATTAGTATTCGTAGGTTTCCGATAAGTGCTTGTACTTATTGTGTTGTTTGTTCTATCTGTAAGTACATCAAGATAAGTAAGTTTATGCAAAATTTCCATCTCCATGATAGATGTTTGAATTTTAACTCCAACCATCCCTTGAATGTTTTGGTTTACTCCTTGCTGATGAGAGCTTCGCTGTTGAAACGTGCGTTGACTGAAAAAGGAAAGGTTTGGTGTTAGAGTACAAACAAACACATATTAAGGTATATATAAAAAACGCGTCTCATTATCTACTTGTCTGAAAATGGAATATTACAAAAATATATACTTTGATTCACCTACATTATATAAAATCTCAAAAGTGGTACGGATCCCTTAGCATGCGAGTCCAACTCGCATTTGACGAAATTATTTAAGTTATGCCAGATTGCCTTTTGTATCCCTTTTAGTTTATTCGGTGCTTGTGCAATCAGCGTCGTCGTACCTGAAGTTTGGTTGCCGGTGATGCGTAGCGGCAAAGGCCGAAGAAGAGCTCTTCAAATATTTTTAATTTGGACTCTGGGCTCGCTAATTATATTTTCGTTCGAGACTATATATGCTGTCTCTATGAATTTTCTTTTGTACCAATGCTCTTCCTTGTGAATTGCTCTAGCCTGATCCCAGTTGATATTATGGTGTTCGGTCCATGCGTGATTCGCTAGCCCAGACTTCGTTACCTCTGCCTTTTGTGTAGCTGTGCGGTGTTCCTTAATCCTGGTGTCCAGCGGTCGCTTTGTCTCTCCAATGTAAAGATTACCACATTCACACGGCATGCTGTATATACAGTTATTTGGTATTGCTGGTGCGTTGGGCCTCGTTCTTGTTATCATGCTCCTCAAGGTCTTGTTGCTTTTGAAAATCATTCTGATCCCATAGCTGTGTGCAATTCTTCTAAGTTTCTCCGACAAGCCTTTAGTATACGGTAATAGTAGAGTTTCTACCGTGGTGTTCTCTTCCTGCCTAGGTGGTTTGTCCAGCTCTTCAAACGCCTTGGTAATGATCGTTTCCGGATATCCGTTCTCCAAAAGGTCTTCTCTAAGTTTCACTTGTTCTTCTTTGAGGGCTTCTGGTGTGCTGCAAATATTTTTGGCTCTATGGATTAGTGTTTTGATGATGCCAGTTTTCGTTGCTAATGGGTGGTTGGAATTGTAGTGAAGGTATAATCCTGTATGCGTAGCCTTCCTGTAGACTGTTGTTTGGATTCCGGTCCTAGTCCTTTGACACTTTACATCAAGGAATGGTAGGCACCCACTCTCTTTCATCTCCATGGTGAATCTAATGGATGGTTGGGATTGGTTCAGGTGCTCCAAGAATGCCTGTAGTTCTCTCCATGTTGCCAAATAATAAAAGTGTCATCGACATACCTGAACCATAGCTTAGGCTGCTTCTCGAAACTCCTCAGTGCATGTTCTTCGAACCATTCCATGTAGATGTTGGCAATGGTTGGTGATAACGCGGAACCCATAGGCAATCCATCTTCTTGCATGAAGAACCGGTCCTTCTCTTGAAAGTAGCAGTTCTTGAGGCAACATCCAAGCAAGTCCATGATTGAGTCTATTGGCAGCTCCGTCCTCTCCATCAGGGTTTCGTCTTCAGTAAGTTTCTTTCTCACTATGTTGAGAGATTCGTCTAGTGATACGTTCGTGAAAAGGTTTTCAACGTCGAAACTTACTAAGCGATGTTCTGGCCCAAGTTCCATGGATCCGATGATTTCGACAAAGTACTTTGGGTCCTTGACGTGCGATGATGTTTTGCCCTCCAAAGGTTGGATGATTGGTAGAAGGAATTTTGATAGTGCTGCTGTTGGTGAGTTGCGCGAACTTGTAATCGGTCTGAGAGGCACTCCAGCCTTTTGTATCTTGGGTAGTCCATAAAGATGTGGTGGTTTGCTGTGGTATGGCGTCAATTTTCTTCTTGTCTCGGGTAGAATGTATTCAACATAATCTTTGAGAGTGTTGTAAGTTTTCCGTTCTATTTTGGATGTTGGATCTGTAGGCAGTTGCTTGTATTTTCCCTTCGACAGTATTTTGTCGATTTTCTTGTTGTATTCCGTTCTGTCCATCAGGATGGTGGCATTTCCTTTGTTACCTGGTAAAATGATGATAGATTTGTCGTCCTTAAGTGTTTTTATGATTCTCCTTTCGGATTCGTTGATGTTTTGTTTGATGTGTTGTGTTTTCTCAATTGCGGTTCTGACTTTCCATCGGAATTCGTCCAGTTCTGGTGTCTCTTTGTTGTTGTTGTTGCTTTGTTGTTGTACTCACAGCAGTCGAGGAAACATTGCTCTCTAAGGGGCTAAACTACGCTGTAGCTCCAAAAAAGATGCCAGTACTAGATCAGTTCCGTGGAGTCAGCAATAGGCAACAAAGAGACACCAGAACTAGAGGAATTCCGATAGAAAGTCAGAGCCGCAATTGAGAAAACACAACACATCAAACAAAACATCAACGAATCCGAAAGGAGAATCATAAAAACACTTAAGGACGACAAATCTATCATCATTTTACCAGGTAACAAAGGAAATGCCACCATCCTGATGGACAGAACGGAATACAACAAGAAAATCGACAAAATACTGTCGAAGGGAAAATACAAGCAACTGCCTACAGATCCAACATCCAAAATAGAACGGAAAACTTACAACACTCTCAGAGATTATGCTAAATACATTCTACCCGAGACAAGGAGAAAATTGACGCCATACCACAGCAAACCACCACATCTTTATGGACTACCCAAGATACACAAGGCTGGAGTGCCTCTCAGACCGATTACAAGTTCGCGCAACTCACCAACAGCAGCACTATCGAAATTCCTTCTACCAATCATCCAACCTTTGGAGGGCAAAACATCATGGCACGTCAAGGACTCAAAGCACTTTGTCGAAATCATCGGATCCATGGAACTTGGGCCAGAACATCGCTTAGTAAGTTTCGACGTTGAAAACCTTTTCACGAACGTATCACTAGACGAATCTCTCAACATAGTGAGAAAGAAACTTACTGAAGACGAAACCCTGATGGAGAGGACGGAGCTGCCAATAGACTCAATCATGGACTTGCTTGGATGTTGCCTCAAGAACTGCTACTTTCAAGAGAAGGACCGGTTCTTCATGCAAGAAGATGGATTGCCTATGGGTTCCCCGTTATCACCAACCATTGCCAACATCGAAGAACATGCACTAAGGGGTTTCGAGAAGCAGCCTAAGGTATAGTTGAGGTATGTCGATGACACCTTTATTATTTGGCAACATGGAGAGACAGAACTACAGGCATTCTTGGAGCACCTGAACCAATCCCAACCATCCATTAGATTCACCATGGAGATGGAAGAGAGTGGGTGCCTACCATTCCTTGATGTAAAGTGTCAAAGGACTAGGACCGGAGTCCAAACAACAGTCTGTAGGAAGGCTACGCATACAGGATTATATCTTCACTACAATTCCAACCACCTATCAGCAACGAAAACTGGCATCATCAAAACACTAATCCATAGAGCCAAAAATATCTGCAGCACACCAGAAGCCCTCAAAGAAGAACAAGTGAAACTTAGAGAAGACCTTTTGGCGAACGGATATCCGGAAACGATCATTACCAAGACGTTTGAAGAGCTGAACAAACCACCTAGCCAGGAAGAGGACACCACGGTAGCAACTCTACTATTACCGTATACTAAAGGCTTGTCGGAGAAACTTAGAAGAATTGCACACAGCTATGGGATCAGAATGATCTTCAAAAGCAACGACACCTTAAGGAGCATGATAACAAGAACGAAGCCCGACGCACCAGCAATACCAAATAACTGTATATACAGCATACCGTGTGAATGTGGCAATCTTTACATTGGAGAGACAAAGCGACCGCTGGACACCAGGATTAAGGAACACCGCACAGCTACACAAAGGGCAGAGGTAACGAAGTCTGGGCTAGCGAATCACGCATGGACCGAACACCATAATATCAACTGGGACCAGGCTAGAGCAATTCACAAGAAAGAGCATTGGTACAAAAGAAAATTCATAGAGACAGCATATATAGTCTCGAACGGAAATATAATTAGCGAGCCCAGAGTCCAAATTAAAAATATTTGAAGAGCTCTTCTTTGGCCTTTGCCGCTACGCATCACCGGCAACCAACCTCCAGGTACGACGACGCTGATTGGACTAGATAAGACCCAATGACCATGACCGGCGACGCATGACCGGTTAAGGGTATAATATAAATACGACCGATACTCTGAATTTCCTATCATTCACCTGATGACGATAGCAGATACACAGCTATTGAAACGTTGTGAGATCAACCACTTCAAGATGATGGAAGTCCAAGGAAACTTCGAGGAACGAGTTACATTGTCTGTCAACTTCAGACTAACATTTTCTGTAGATGTTCTGGGTAGCTTTGCAATACGTTTTCTAGCTGATCCAGGGTGCTTCGCAATGATCTGATATTTTTAAATTGTTCAGCTGTTTTTTGGGGTTTCTTTACTGTTTCATTTTAAAACACCCCGGTATTACATTGTCAATGATATTTGGTAAAATATTTTATAAAAGATTTTATCAAATATATTATATGAATGTCAGAATAAATTTTATTAAATGACATATTACGCTATATCAAATATTTTAACAAATATTTTCTATTAATTCAAAATGGGGAATATACTGTAATTTTATGCTTGTGTGTCTTTTGTGTATTTTGATAGTTACAGCTTAAGTCATTTTAAAAAAGAAAAAGTAATGGGCGCCTCCACAGGTATATTGAACCAGTAGTCGGCCTGATAACCAAAACTTCTTATTAGCATTTTAAGCAAAATGTTAATTCTACGATTGTTGTTGGATCAACTGTTAGAATTTTTCCAAATGTTTTATTTGCAAACTGCGGCAGACATCAAGGGCACGGGCATATATGATACTTCGTAGAAGAATAGAAAAGGGGCCAATAACTACAACTGGCGAGCAAACCGACACAAGTAACTACCCAAAAGCTGTATTTATTAAAATAGCCGACATTTTTGGATGAATTACACAGTACAGATGTTGACACTAACTTTGTTATTTTAATTGGTAAAAATAAGTGAATTTTTTTATTAGTATAGATGGTCCACCTACATACATACAACTACACTTTATCATCTATATAGATCTGCGATTGATTTATAGCTCACTGTTTAATGACACACAATATTGCTTTAATTTTTGCTGCATATTTATTAACTTTTCAATCCGTCGAGTTTTCTTTAACAGCCTTTGAACATCAACACAATGGTACTAACAATTTAATTGTAGGCAAATAATCTTTTACTTCAGTTTTATATACAACATTATACAAAATCAACATTCTTCATATTATAAAAATAAAAAGTTTACAGTATAATTCTACACGCACTCGCAATTTTTTTATTTTCTGACAATTAACGTCAAAAATCCTTTATAAAAGATAGAACGCCTGTAATTGTGATCAATGAAAGAAATATTTTATAAAAGATCTTTGTCAAAGATATTTTATCAGTGATATTTTATAAAACATTTGACAATTTAATAGCGACCTTAGAGCAAATAACACAAAAAAAAATCAAATGGGTAATATAGATAAGATTAAAAATTTGAAAAGTTTGTATGTTTGTGAGTTTGAATGTATGTTACTCACTCACCCTGAATGCATTTTTTGTGGAACATGAGCGTCGGAAAAAGCGCATAGTCGAAAAAAGCACGCCTATTCTTTGCCGGTGGTATTGGTGCAGAAGTCCAATATACAATGTATTATTACACTGAGTGTTAAGAAATAGAGCAGCATCGCGGATGTAGTGTTTACAAATTCTGAGTTTACAAAGCGTAAATATACAGGTGGTCGTATATATGCAGTAGTGCATATAAGGTGTAAATGTACAGAAGTAAGTGTATAAGGTGGAAGTATATAGAGTAAGTGTATAGGGTATATCTAAGCAAAGTGTAACTGTACAGGGGTACATATATAAGCTCAAGAATATGGAGTAGTATACGCAGTGTAAATGAACATGATTTGAGTACACAGAATTATAATAAATAGGATTGGCGAATAGATGATGTTTGTAAACAGTGTGAAGCTTCTGTAGAATTATAGAAGGTGCAAGAATACACGACGTTAATATATAAGGAATACGCATACGGGGGTGGCGTATAGTGTGAAGCATTTGTAATATACAGAAAATATACGCACCGTACCACTGTCAGAATCCACCTAATTGCATCACTATGTTATTCCTTGTATATATAAAACATTTTTAAAAAATATATAACCGACTTCTACCTATAACTAAAAAGCTAAAAATAATTATAACAAAATACAACTCTAGCAAATAAATAACACATTCAATGTTGTGAGGTACCTACCCAGGAAGTAAAAAATGTAAACATTAAAAGGTGTTCATTCTGTACAAATTAATTACCTACAAATCTAGTATATTTTTGAAGTCGGTGCCAAGCAAATCTAAAATCCTTCATTGCGTACTTATCTACTAATTCATCAAACTTGATTGTTGCTTGGCACCGACTTCAAAAATATACTAGATCGGTATGTAATTAATTTGTACAGAATGAGCACCTTATAATGTTTCCATTTTTAACTTCCTGGGTAGGTACCTTACAACATTGAATGTGTTATTTATTTACTAGAGTTGTATTTGTTATAATTATTTTTAGCTTTTTAGTTATAGGTAGAAGTCGGTTATATATATTTTTTTAATGTTTTATTTTCAACTTTTTAGTTTTTTTGAACTCAGGTAGTTTTCATTATTTATTTTTTATTTTGTATGTATAACATTAATAGACAGAATCAGGTAACATCGAAAGCCTCAACATTACATAATGATAATTTCTCATTTAAATTGACAGGTAAATCTTTACGAACAAAATGTACTAGTACGCGTTGACTTAATAAGCCCAAAATATATTTATGCCTTATGTACTACGCCATGTAACCTTTTTTCAACTTTGTATAACTATAGATAATTCCACTCCAACCTATATACCAACCATCCTGTACATACGACTGCCTACGGACAAGCATAAATTTGTTAGCTGCCTTCTATAGGACGGAGTAGAATCCATCCCATATTTAGGGAATCAAATCCGTCCTATATTTCAACCATAGTATATAACTATGGGCTAGCCCATAAATTAGTTCATTTTTTACATTTTACATTATCGCCCTGTGTAACATTAATTCCTCTCCACACTTTATGCCACTTCTTATGGGCTATAAAAGAAATAATTTTTTAATCACACTGTATAAATATAATTCAACTCCAGCATATATTTCAACCATCCTGTATATGATTTGCTTATGTCCACATCATATAACAGATTTTAATCACACTATATAATTTTAATTTCACATTTTTTCCAATATTTTTATACCACCAAACGTCCAGTGCACCCTATATTCCAAACATCCTACCTATAACTAAAAAGCTAAAAATAATTACAACAAAATACAACTCTAGCAAATAAATAACATATTCAATGTTGTTAGGTACCTACCCAGGAAGTAAAAAATGTAAATATTAAAAGGTGCTTATTCTGTACAAATTAATTACCTACCAATCTAGTATATTTTTGAAGTCGGTGCCAAGCAACAATCAAGTTTGATGAATTAGTAGATAAGTACGCAATGAAGGATTTTAGATTTGCTTGGTACCTGCCTCAAAATATACTATATATATATATATATATATATATATATATATATATATATATATATCAGTGTGTGTTGGCTCCCTGTATGCGGTGTAGGCCAGTGACCCGTTCTGTGTACTAATCATACAAATCGTGGAGGAGGGCAACTGGTTGTTCTCCAACGACGAAACAAGCGTCGGACCTTAGGTAGACCCATCAGACAGGATGAATCACCTCAACCAAACCTCGGCCAACATGAGATGAAAGTAAACTCCACCTCCGTAATGAACACCATAAACTGAAAGGCTAAAATGATGTAACTCCCCGATAATGACTCAAGTTCATCCTCCAGCGAAGCAACCACCTATCTAGAGAAAACAGCGAAATTCAAAATTAATGATACGCCTGTAAAAAAACTCATCAAGAAAAAGCTGTTCCTCAGAGAAAAATGAAGCCCAAAGTTCTACGGTCTGTCCAAAATGTATGTCTGTTTATCAATATTTAATTATATTTCGTTTCATAAGTATTAATTAAAGTATTGTGGGTGTATTTAGTAAGTAAATTAGTTTTTAATAATACCAATTAATTTTAAATGATTATATTTACACATTAAAGCATTTATCTGAGAAAGTATATTACAACGATATTACGTCGACATTTTAGAAAATCACATTTATTAAAAAATTTGAATAAAACATTTCAGTTTTGGACATAGTGAATACTTTTTCACGTAACTAAAGATGTATTAACGCGAATGTTCAACCTGACTTTTCAAACACATTAAAGAGTCATTTCATTAACTCGAATCGTACTAGGCTTTATTGACTTCTACAACCCACCGAATTGAAAGCTACACCGACTAATATCAAGCTCGATGAGAGTTAAGAATCCCTAAATCACTGCCCTGCCATCAGTCGTGAATGAATAGGAATTAGGCAATTTTTATCAAATTAAATGAGCATTAAGGTATACTTCTGAATAACGGGTGTACTCCAACTTTATTTGATTTCACTGAATTAGTATCTATTAACTCTCACTGTAAACAGCAAATGTTTATCAAGCAAAAAGAAATTAATGATTGACTTTTTTAATAACGAAGGGCTAAGAAATTGATAGAGAATCATAATTATTATAATTATTAAGTCATCTTCTTCTTGTTCGGTTGTTCCTGTTTTGGTTTGCACATATATAGTATCGTCCACTACAGAGTGCTAACTGGTGAGGTTCTTAATAGGTAAATTTCATTACACAATAATCCAATTTATTGTTTTAAGCCACTTGGTTCCACCTAGAAGTAAGATATGGTAAATATTTTTTTAGAATAGAATATTGATACACTCAAGTAATCTTTCGAATATACCATTTATAAATTATTTAGTAAAAATTTTTATAAAAAATTTTCTCTACCCCAAGTAATGCCGAAATATGCCTCACTAAAAGAATCTATTTTGTAGCTAATACATAAACTTATTTATACCCCAACTCTTATTTATCTTGGTTTCTAAACATCTTCTATTAATTTATTATGAAAACTCATAGAAATGAATTCTTGCTACTACTTTACAGTCTTTTAAAGGCAAGAAAATAAATCTTTTCTAATGGGGTACTAGTACAGCTATTCTCAAAGACCAAATTCTCCAAAAACTATTTATGTACTTTGAACATACGAACAAGTTCCGGTGTTCCTTTTGGAGCTGATGTCAAATCTAGGTTTTTAAAACAAACGAGAATCATTCACAGCATCAAGTTCGAGAGCCATCTGGTCAAGAATCAACCAGAACTTAATGGAAGGTATAAGGGTTTTGGCCAGAATGCTAGAAATAAGCTTGGGGTGATTCTGTGAATGTGGAATCCGCCAGAAAACTCCTACATTCAGACCATTGTGTGCTCGATACAAGAAAAGCGACGAGAATTCCAGCAGAATTCAGCCTCATCAACATCGACATTATATCGAGGCTATAACCCCATAAACAAAAATTTCCGGAATTACCAATCAAAAAGATCCCCTTTCTCTTCGTAGATGTCGAAATTCGATCAAGTCCTGTTTGAAGGCAGAAAGACAAATAGGCTGGAGAAGTCACGCAAGATTTTCGACGCCAACGTCAACTTCAGCAGCTTATCGATCATTCCCGTCCTCAACAAATGGAGAATGTGCAGGCATTCATCCTGGTAATGTTCACCGGCAGGCGGCCGGATTCCAAGAAACCTCTGTACCACCACTTCCCCACGGCGGTGGACACGAAGAACATCAGAGTGGTTTTTAATTTGGTCAAAGACACTACTGTGCATAGAAACCTTCACATACTGATCTTGCAGAGAGAAAAGGTATTTCTTTAATTTTACGGAAAAAGACGATTTACCTGCAACTATTGAGGATCATTTTTTAGTATCAAGATTGAAAAATGTAAATTTATCGTAAACTGATTTTAATATTTAAACGCGAATTGCACAGCAACATTTGCAACTTGCAAAAAATTTAGCAACTACACTAGAGATTCTCAAATCTGGTGTGGGGCTAAGTCAAAAGCCACTCGTTACAAATTTGAAGGTTAACTGAACCTTTCCAAGTAATTATGTTACTAAACCTTCTTTCAGAAGCTTTTGAAAACAATATACCGTTTTGTAAGTGGGAACCGTCATCAGTGGTGCTACGCTCAAGACTGAAATCTAGAAAAAAGATGAAGAATCCCCCTAGAAATTCTATAAACTCTGGAAATGTAAATAATACAATACTAAATGGTACAGTTAACCTTCGAATTTGTAGCGCCCCGTTTCTAAACTTGGAATCACAGAGGAAAAGCGCTAGCAGCACGAGGCCCAATTTAAGAAAGTCCAGTGACTCGTTTCGAAGAAAATTTGAGTTGTCGCTATTCAAGTCGTTTTTATTTTTTTTATTAGAGAAGGCGTCCATCCAACAACAATTGAGAGAATATATTCGCACATAACAAAAGATCAATAGCGCCTGAGATAATCAGGAGCAGCAATTTTCAAATTGATTAGAAATGCCATATGAGTCGTGTTAATAGACGCAACAGGCATACCATGCGGGGTAAAACAATAGTATCAACAACAACAAAATTGCACTAGCGCTTTACTGTAGACCGAAAAGAAAGGGTAAGAAACCCCTCAGTAGAGTGACTCTGCATAGAACTTAGTCCGTTGAAATGAATGGAACCTACCAGAATCTAGCAGACATCATAAAGTTTAATCTAATACGTCAACTAAAGCGGTAGACAACAACACATTTAAATTGTATGACAAAAGTGAGCTATGACAAGAAGTTTACGGTAGAGAAGTTTGTGTACGATCAACAGCATTAATGGTTGTGGACCCACCAGATGTGGAAGCTAGGTTTGCGGGTGCATATTTAGATTCAGACCGAATGCCTGAATCACGATTTCCAAAATGAAGCAATGTGTGATGGCGTTGTTAGCAGTTGCGACAAGTGGATAAAGATTTACAGCGATTCGACTGATGAGAATCGCCTAAGCAATTAAAACAAAGTTTAAAATCTTCAACAAACTTAAACCGCGCAGATACTGATTTGTTCAATAATTCAGTACATTTGTAAATCGCATGATCGGATTTACAAACTATACAATTTCTATTGTTAGTAATAAACAATGATGTAATGAAACGGGAAGAATGTTGCTTTGAGTTCGATGGTAACTTTTTGTTAACAACTCGCTCTTAGAAAATTCAACATGTTCAACAGTATCGTTTCGATAAAAAGTCAACAATTTCCGGGCGAATCGTGAAGTCATCTTGAGCAGAGATAGTGCCATGCTAAAGTTCAAAATTAGCGGCTAAATAAACCTGATAATTTACTGGTAAACCCAAACTCTTCACTGAAGACATCCAATAGCTAACTAAATATATTTGAACTTCTGCATAGCGCTGAGGTTTTCATTATTGTAAATTAATTGTACAAATAAATCAATAAATGTACCAAATTCCAAAATACGCCACTAAATTAAGGCACATCTATTCAAGGCAAATTCTGCACTTTCCTGTTCCCGAAACATATTTTGTGGGCAAAGTTTTCAGTTTAGCCAAATTAGTCTTAATTGAATAAAACAATTTTTCAAATTTATTACGAAGGTCAACCTCAATATCAAAATTATCGTTCACATCTTAAATCAAATCTACAACCGTATTGTGATGTTTAAAAATTCAGAATGAATTGAATAAATTATATCAATCATGCAAAAAGACAATTCAACTTTATCACCTCGTAAGGCTTTCTGAAATAAATAAATATCTTCTTATCTTTTAAACTCTTTTTGACGTTAATTTTTCAATCTACGTAGATTTTTAGCTTAGGTTGACATATTACAATTAATTAAGAATCAATTTCAAGCCACTGATCAACTCTAACACGAAGGAAAGCACCACAAAAATATAAGGCGTGTTCCAACACGACGTGACACCGATAAGCAACCGGTAATCGTATTGCGCCTTAACATCATTGTAAACGGTAACTCGTCACAGCGCGCTAAGATTTTCCGTTGTGTATCGGTGATTCGTTCTGTTGGAACGAACCTATAACAAACGATTAAAACTGTGGAAAATTTTTATAGTACCCAATATTCGGCGATTTTTATTGATGACAGTAGACATTATGAATTATATCTGATCAGATTTCAAATGAATTCAAAATGTACAAATTTTGCAAAAAAAGTGAAACAATCGAAATGTTCTCTTGTAAACAATTTTTTAAACGACAAAAAATATGCAAAATTATTTCCGACGTGAATGAATGAATATCCCGAAATTCTGTTATTCCTTAAACACTAAAGAAACGAAAAATCCATGATGTTTTATCAATGAACTTGTCCACAAAAATTACACAAATGCATCCGGCGTTCTTCCTTCTTTAAATAGTCGAATAGACTCGAAAATACAAAACTATTTTTCCATTTAATAGTTTTTGTATGTCTTACTGCTATATTTTTTAATAATCAATTCTGCTTGACCATTCAACCCGTTGACTACTATTCAGTTAACAGCTGTTAGTTTGTTTTACAACGTCAACCACGAACAGAAACTATGAGTATAAAAGGCTATTTGTTTTAGCCGTTGAAATAGAACAACTGCTATTTTGTCTGCCGTTTGGTTGCCGCTTCGCTATCATTGAAACTGAGGTTAGATGCTAAATCTATTGCACTCTGGGCTATTAACGTGATTGTTCGATAAACGCTAAGTTGCAGCATTATTTTGAGCAGACAATAAGAGTTGTTATTGTTATCGAGTAAATAATAGCTGTTAGTAAGCATATATGTTAATAATACCACATCACTAACTGCTACACACAAATTCACCCCGAAAGGAAATGCTTTAATACGCCAGCCGTATTTCTTGAGTTATTTAATAATTTTAATTATTAATTAAATATACAATTAATGTTATTTGAAACGAACTTCCTCATATCGTTAAACTGCTACTATCATTCGTTTTAACAAAATAAATGTACACATAAAGTAGGTTGACAATGTTGATGAAATACCATGTGGTATACTCACTGACCTAGAAGTAGATGTTTAAATTTAATATTTATGTGGTAAAGCAGAATTTTTTTTTTCTATTTAATTTGTTAATAATGTGTTTGTCCACCCTGGTTATCTATACACTCCCCAACACATCTTGGAATTGATTTTGATGAGACCGAGCATTATCCGGTTGAAATTTGGGCCGATTAAAGATAAGAGAATACATACGGCTCCACTACTTCCTGAAGATAACATTGCGCTTTCATGTTGCCTCGACCTACTTCCGTGTGCAAAAGCACCCCAACTTGAGGTTGATGTCTTTCTCCTAGACGTCATCTAACCCTTCTCCGGCCATCATGTCCACCCAAGCAGAATCGAGTGTCATCAGAGAAGACGACTTGATGAAATTCCACATTCTAATGTTGCTCTCTGCACCACTGTAATCGTTGCCGTCAATGTTCAGCGCTCAGAGGTAGCACAAGATGGGGTCGATAATGTTGCAGTTCGAAAGACCTTATACGGGGTAAACCGTTCAGACACTTACAAGGTGGCCTTGTAAGTCATCAGCCAAAATTCAAGTTGACAAATCTCGGTCTCTAAAGGCCATAAATGTTAGACATCGATCTTGAACTTCAGTTGTGCCCCTTCGATGTCCGGTGCCTACTCTTCTCCAATTTTGGATATTATCAAATCACGCTTAACAACATCTCATAACAGTACTTGCAGTTCTATTCGTGCAGTAAGCGATTTTTCGCTTCCCGTAAACTAATAATTCGACCTCTTTCAAATTCATTTAGCTGGCGATACATTGGGCGTACACGTGCTCTAGCCATTCTAACATTACTAAACATCGATTTTTGGATCCCATCAAACAGTTTGTTTTTTGTAAAATTTTAAAAAATGTAAAAAACGGCTATAATATTGATTTGATAAAAAAAGTTTGCATGAAAAAACATTCACCAAACTTTACCAAATTTTAATAATTTACTCCGTACTTTAGCATCTATGTTTTACCAAAACAAGATTAAATTTAAACATCTCTTTCTGAGTGTTGCGATGTGTTTCTTTGTCAGTGAATATATTAATAACGTAAATTCACTCAATTGAAATTGTTTTCAAATCTTCACTTTAGTAATTACTACTATACAGTATTATTATCAAAAACCAAAGATGACCAAAATGTCCAAAATAAGGTAAAATTACTTTTCTAATAGAATTTTGGACAGAAAAGTAATGGAAAAAAGGTATTTGTATAATGCCATCTCAATAATGAACGTCATACAGGTCAATCGGTGGCCGTGCAGAAGTCTTCTAGCTGAGCTCAAAGAAGTTTTTGATCAAGTTCGAAGGCACTTTATCCCTGGGACTAGAAAGACTCTTTAAGGGCACGTGGTGAAAGGCGGATTGACGGAGATTCCAGACTACTTAAACAGGCGAATTTTGCAAAAAAAACCTATAGGGTTGCATATATTCTAAATGTTTACAAGTAGTAATCGCGGAAGATGTGAGTATCGTAAGAAACGCTAACAGGAATATTGCATTAGCTAGCGCCGTGTATTTTTTTTGTCGGCACCGTGTTTAGATACCGTGGGTAGTTATTTATAATTATACTAATCAGGTTCATAAGTTTTAAACAACCTGTGCGGATATTTTTTGTTGTATTATCGGTTTCAACCGAGGTTCCAGAATGATAAATGGTCGTGAGAAACCTTGATCAGGAACTAAATTTGCGCACTTCCCACGGAGTATTTACATCTAGCTAGAACATGCATGTCCATGGAAGTACGAGAGGGGATATATTTTCTTTGTTCTGTTCTGACTCCATGGTTTTATGCTTTGATTTTTGTTGATTATGTGTTTTTTGTAGTTTCGTAGTGTTTTCCCAGTTTTTGAATATAGTTTCATCTTTTGACGTAGATTTCTATCAAGAGTTCTTTCTCTTTCATACAACCTACCAGTATTTGTGAAGCCTGGGGGCTTGTCCTCTCAGAGCAGCTGTTTAATAAGAATCAGAGACTGACAAATAGTGAGAGAAAGAGAATGACTATTTTTTATTTCATCATACACAGAGACGTTTCTGAATGTACCTCTCGAATCTATAAAAGCAGGTACTGTGATGGCAGCGTACCAATTTTCTTAAGTTTCAGAGTTGTAGCTAAGTAACACTTAAGGGATTGAGGAGTTCTTCTAATGAAATAGTGTACCAAGGGGCACAATACAGAGGAGTAGTAGGGAAACTTGCTAAAGAATTAAGCACAGTGATGGCAGCGTACCTATTCCCTTAAGTTTCAGGGCTGTTGCTAAGCAGCACTCAAGGGATTATAGAGTTCTTCTAGTAACATGGTGTACCAAAGAACAAAATAAAAAGGAATAGTACGGAAATTTGCTAAAAAACAGACTGACAGGAGTAGTGATAGATGCCCAGCACCTTTGCAATTATCTCTTCAAAAACATCTCAAAAAATACTTTCCCCTAGAACGCAACTTAAAAACTAGATACTACAAACTAACTATAACCAAGAAAAGGTTTTCATCTGAATAAACTGGATCCACACCAGTTTTCTGGATCATTTCTAAAGGTACATTTAAAGGGCATAATAATATTTTATTTGATGAAATAATGTTATAATGTGTTACCCACTTGGTCAATTTAACAGAAACGGAAGAATTTATATTCTGTTCTATATTTTATCTTCAAAATACCAAAAATTGTTTTCTCCATGATCATCCAATTTATAATTTTTGGCTAATGTAATTAAAACACTTTGTTATTTAGCTTCTTTTATACATGTGTATTTTCAGTAATTTTAAATTTAATATTGAACACAACTAGATTCAATATCAAAATTCCAAATCACACATTATTGTTGCTTCTTAATGGAATAATGGTCTTTCAACGTCAAACAGCCGATGCTATTTCAGTAATAAAATTTAATATTAACAGTTAGCTTTTGTATAACTCATTAATCGTTCCAAAATGAAGACAAAATAAAGGCAATTGAACTGAATATTCCTTCCGTAACGTTGTAAGGTGAGATAAACTCGTCAGCAGCGGATTATAAGAGAAATAGTTATGTAATTTAATAAAATCTTGTGATAATTCCCTAACAATAAATTGTGTTTACTATTACTACAGTTTTATTCAAGAAAGTTAATAAATTAAAAACGTACAATATGTAAGTGAAGCCAACGTCTTTTAATTACCAATTTGCAAAAACATTTAATTCGTTTTCTTTCATTTAATTGAATAGTCATCATAATCCACATTCTTTTATTACCTGGATACTTGTGCAGTATTTATTAGTTAAACATCAAAAGATGATCAAAAATTTGTAAAGTAAATTAACTGTAGCTTTATTGGTTTGCAAACATAAGTATTGTTGCAAACTAGGATAGGGAGATAAATGCAATAATGCAATTGCATATACAAGTGCGTAACACATTACTGAAAATAAAATTATATTAATATTAATTTTGTTCGGAGAGAGTAAACAGTTTTACATATATTGATAAAATCAAGTTTGTGAACATATTGAAAACGAAGATTCTTCTTGACTAGATTTATTAATTATTTCCCTCTCATTTGTTAGACCTTCTTAGTTCTGAATTTCATTAAAGCCATTCTTCATGCTTTAAAACAGCCAGGTTTTGTCTTGATACTTGATTAATTGTACAAACACACACTTATGTACCCAAATACTAATGGTTGTTTTTACACTCAAGGCCATTTCATTAACCAAACTGTCATCTTCTTGGAGTAAACCAAAACAGTTTGTGTTTACATGTCTGTTATACACCAAACGTCTCACAGCTTTTCCTGTACCCACCTTTAAACATCTTCGACAAAATTGTTTTACTGAGGTTTTTGCAGTCGGAAAAAATATTAATTTACCTTATGTTAAAAAAAATTATAACCTAGCATATTATTATCGAAAAACAACTTCCGAAAAATACCGAAAGTGGTCATACACGCAGGCCACATCACTATCAGAGATTTTGAGAGTGCATTTCTGTACTTCATAAAGAATAATCATATAAGAACGAAATTTAAAAAAGTAGGATTGCACGACTATTTTTTTTAGAGTAGAAACAACTTGGCCAACTTACCTTTTAGAAAAACATTTTATTGACCATAAATGGGAAAAACTCAACTCTATTTTTTTGAAAAAATATCAGTGTTGTCACATAAGAAAAGTAAGTTGCTGAGAGTTGTCCTCTACAATTCTAAGCACATACGGGTGAGCAAGACAATTTTTACCTAGGACTATTAATATAAAAGTAGCCCTTATGACATTGTATATGTATAACCTAGCAATTAATAACTTAACAAAGTGGAAGGGTAAATAATGTTATAACGTCATAATAGAGAATTTTAATAAAATTAGTATGAGAATGCAAAACAATCATGCTTAACCCTTTGAGGACCTGACCAGATTCATTTGGTACTATTCGTGGGCCCTGATTCTCGAAACGATTCGAACGCTCTACCACTCGAATTTGACATAATTCGTATAAAAATTGACATAAATGAATTTTTAACCGACTTCCAAAAAGGAAAAGGTTATTTTGATGATTTAAAAAGCATTATATTAAGGAACATTACAGAAAGGTCCCATATAATTGTTTATAACATGAGATTTACGGTTTTCCACAAAATTAGAAAAAAAATGTAAATAAGGGACTAGATTTCAGTTAATTTCAATGAATATTCACTGTTTTGTCTAAAACCGCTCAAGAAATTTGAATATTATAAATTGTATTCTACAAAGATATGTTCCAGCTTGATTTCACATATTTTTCTATAACGAAAAAATTACCCTTTTTCTGAAAATCGGAAAAATATATTCAAAATAACTGTTAACATCATGGTAAATGTCAATGTTTCATCTAGTTTAAATGTCAAGATATGCCATGAAAGTATATCGTACAGGGTGTTTGTAATCGTTTTCATTTTAATTTGTTAGAAGTAATTTTTTTTAGAGACGAAGTTAAGTTAGGGAGCTTATAGTCGCGTCAAATGGCAGAAAATATTCCGTTAGTTTATCGAAACGAAAATTTGTTATGCCGGCTAACTCTTCTATATGGTATACGGTTGTACGGTAGTGCGTGCGTGCATGTAATATTAGGTGGTACATAACCACTTGTGTACATAATATGATTGAAATATAAGTTGGAATTGAATTAGTTATACAGGGTGGTTCTAAAAATATTGTATTGGGTGGTACATTAGTAGTTGCGTATACAAGGTGGTGGAAATAAGAGTGGAGCAAAACTACAGTTTACACAGTGGATATTTGCGTTATAGGACGAAAAATAATTAAAGTTATACAAAAGGCTTTAAAAATTGTCAGAAGCAGTTGAATATACAGGATGGTTGAAATATAAGGTGGAGTATAATTACAGTTATACAGGATGGTTTAAAAAAGTTATAGTTTGGAACATAAGTAGTTGCTTAGACAAGGTGTTTGAAGAGTGGGGTAAAATTATTGTTATTCAGGGTGCATCAAAAATTTTTTATATAAGCATATGCAGTTAGGATATTTGAATTATAGGACGCAGGACGGGGTATAATTATAGACATGGGTTCAAAAAAATTTAGAAGCAGTTGCATATACCGGGTGGTTGAAATAAATGGTAGGATAAATTAATAGTCATAAAATGTGGTTCAAAAAAAGGGAATTTTGTTATATCGGGTAGACCATGAGTAGTTGCATAAATGAAATACTAGACATATGGTGCGAAGTAAAATCATTGGTATACAGAAATAATTTTAACAATAGAAAAATAGTAAGAGTCAATGGTGTGGAGAGGATTTACACTTATACAGGGTGGTTTTAAAGATATCAGGACCGTTGTAATATTGTGTTGAGTTGAATTATAGTTATACAGGGTGATTCAGAAAATGATAGGCCAATAAGTTATATAGGGGTGACCAATACATAGAAGCATGCATCTACAGTGTGGAGCCAATATATAGTGAAATAGTTACATATATAGAAAGTGGCCCAAATAATAAAACAAATAAAAAAGTTAAAATGTACCTGGAACATATAGACAAGAATAAAAATTAGAAAGGGAGAAAGAGAGAGGGAGAAAAAAAGTGAGATAAGAATACGCTAAAATTGTCAATTGAATTGTACCATAAATCAGATAATCAGATCCCATATGTCTGAAAATACTGATTGATTCCAGAGGATTTCTAAACGGTTTTTACTTTAAGTCAGCTAAAGTCGGTTCTTTTTTAAATATAAATTATAACCCGTTTATTAGAGTTTTGTCAGTTTTCGTACGACATTCATTCCCTGTGGAGTGGTAGAGCGGTCGAATGGTTTCAAGAATCGGGGCCCAGTTAACTTACTGCAGAATCTAAAAAACAAATGACAACATTTTGAACATGAAATACTTTTCCACAAACATAAAACAATTTAAAAATTCGTTTAACAATTTTCTTAGTAGACGTCTGAAAATGTCTTGCATAAGTGTAGCAGTGTATTTTGCCGGTAAACTTGTGATTATTGAACCTATAGCTAAACGGTCGGAATGTAATAATTGCGAATATACGGCGATAAATGGCATAATGAAAAGCATCTATAGTGTCTGATTTAATAATTCTGCAGAAATTATTAATAATTGTATAGAATTGTGAGAGGGAGGCACTTTGATGTTGAGCATTTCTGAACAATTGTTAGAGTTACTGCTCGCTTTTCCTTGCTTGTGTTACAAAATCGTCAACTGTCGATGTTCACTCTGTAATTCATTTACCCTCATTCCACCCATTCTTGACGTTTAGTGGAGGGAAGTTTTTGTATAATAATGGGAACATATTAAAAGGGTTGCTATAGGAGGATATATGAAACGAAGATTCTTTTATGAATTGAAATTTATAAAAAGATAGATAGCAATAATAAACGTACCTTTGGAAAACTCACAAGTAATTCATGAAATTGCAAATGACTAAATCCATGATTCGTTAAATATTCATCACATTAACAGGACTATTTATAATTAACCCAATTACAATATCTTTTTAAATAGCAAACTAGTAGCGCTAGTTCTAGTTGTTATATATGTGTTTGTTTGTTTTAAGAAACTCCAAAATTAATTTAAAGACAGTAGTCCGAATCTGCTATTCTGAATATTTTTCTGCTAACACCTTATGTTTACAATCTTTTATGAAACTTTCAATTTGGATTTTCCGTAAGGTTCAAAATTTTTATTTCATTTTTAAAGTACTTCGTGGCATATAATTAAACGGAAAATTTTCATATCAAATAAGAATGTGCTTATATACTGATCCAAGATATTAACGTACCATATAGTAATTTTAAAAATTCTAATTACATTTGTTTATACATGGTACTAACATATTACAAGCACAAATAAAACGGACACAATGCAGCGTGTTGGAAATTTATTATTACGCATGTTCTAGAGTTCGTTCAAATTATTTTTTTACAACCTTTATTTTTAAGTTGATATGTTAAACTACAACCCAAGAAATCACAAGTCACAAACTAAATGCTTGAAATCAGAACCCTCATCACCCTTTTATATCCCCTTCTCCCTTCGGAAATAAAATCTATGTATTCACTTTCTTTCTCTCAAGAGCAACCCAGTACTAGTGGCTTGTTCGAATCTAACTGTTTTGTGCTGGTTTTTATGCTGTATAACTTTCGAGAATTTCAGCTGTTTTCGAATAAGTTCAATAGCGTTGGGCAGTAGCACTTTTTTAATCATAAGTTGGCTCCCCTTTTTCAAGAATCGGCGTTAAAATATGGAAAGATGGAAATAATTAAAGAAATACTGCATACAAATGAGGTGAAAGAAGATTTCTTAATTAACAAAGAACACAACTAAAAGTAGAAGAAGCAGAGAAAATAAGCTCCAGTGAATTGGTCTCTTTATGAAAGAATTTAAACATGCAACAGCAAATGGATCTGACAAGGTGCGCATGACTCCAAAAACAGATACCAAAAGATACAAGAAGGGTCACAGAAGAAGCCTCTGCCTCGATTTTGAAAAAATCTTGCTAGGAGTGAGAATAATAATAATAAAATAATAAATGGTTATTTATGTGTGATTTCTAAAATATAAATTGAAACACAATAAAATTTTAGTCTATGATTACATCTGTTCAACGGTAGTGTTTAAATGAATCTGCTGCTCCATCAGAAAGCCCGGGGCTGCCTGGACCCCATGGTTAACAATCATTAACTTATTTTACAAGGATAACCTCTGTAATATTGTAATACCAAAAATTAAGTTTCCAGTGGATTTACTAATAAACATTCTTTCTATAAGTAGCTAAAGTAAACGATTTAGAAGAAAGACAAATATTTAGGTTTTTAAATCGGGTTTTCATGCAGACCGGAGCATTCGTCATAAAAAAATATTATTAGTGAATTTCATTAAAATCAATTTAACAAATAAATTGGATTATTTGTTCCTCAAACTTATAATTTTTTCAAAGAATAGAAAAATTGGTACAGCAAATGGTCAGTGTGAGCACCTTGCACTTCTACACACTTTCACAAGCTTTTGCATTGAACAGCACTATCAAATTCTGTCACAATGACCCCTGAAGATGTCCATCATTTCATTCCTTGTGTTTATCGATGTTGAATACACCGAGCTCTTTAGACATTTCCAAAAACTGAACCAGGGTGTTTAATTCTGGGGAATGTCCTGGGCATCGACATTGACCTCATCGACCAATCCACCTATAATCAAAAATATTTCTCAGATGACTTTGTAGATTTTGAAAGTGGGGAGAAGCTTATCGTACATTTACCACCATTCTCGTCAAATTTGTAAATGAAAGTAATTTAAAAGAGGGGATAGTCAATTTGGAGAAATTCCAAGTATTCCTGCTCAAACACTAACACTAAATCGACGTTGATTCTTGGTTTAAATTTCACAGTGTGGATTTTTATTGGCCTATAAATGTAAATTATGGAAATTAATAACAATGTAAACATAGACCCTAACAAAAGCTCCACTATTGCTTCTGACTCGTTACCAGAAGCCAAACCATATAATTGAAATGTATATCTGAATATTTACTAAAGTAAAAAATCTGACAACTCCATATTCCAATGCAGTGTTAAAAACTCTCAAGACGTAGGTTATTTGACAGTTGCCCCGCAATTAAAGAAATTATTGTTTTAATTTTCCCTATAGTATAATTAGAGTTTTAATCAAATTTATCTATTAATTTTATTATCAAGCAAACTCATTAACAGTGTTTCATGAGCTCCTAATACAAGTTTCAAATATTTTCAATAAATAATAACCATTCATGAAACTTTTCTCACTGGAAAATTTATTTTTGGTGTTTAGATATTATGCAGGATGTCCTAGTAAAAATTACTGATTGTTAACCATCGGGCACAAGCTTCTTCTAACTTTCTGAGGTTGGTGTACATTAATTTATACTGTGAAAAACTGGTATTGGACATACTAGTCCACCACTAAAATTTTACGATGTTCCAATTTAGACTTTAGAAAATATAGTTTATTTCGAAACTTTAGACCCAAAAACGAGGGCTCCTGTAACAAAAAGTTATGACGTCATTACATTTTACACCTCACTACTCGGTCCGAATTTTTTTAAGCGATTTCAAAAATTGAGGAGGTTCTTAATTCCGTTTTTTTAGGCTATGAACCGATTTTGATCATTCATTTTTCATCTGATAGATCCAGATTGTTCCCACATTTTGTTCAGTTTTGTTCAATGACATGGAATGGTCCACTTTGCAAAAAATCGGAAAATTTTTGTAACCCAGTTCTTAATGTATCCTAATATATGACGAACGCGCAGGCCTAAAACGACTTATACGAAATCTAGGGTGAAATTAATCTGTATATATAAATATTATGAGTCACGTTGTTTGTCCGCGATGGACTCCTAAACTACTGAACCGATTTTAAATTTGATTTGCACACCGTGTGCAATTTGATCCAACTTGAAAGATAAGATAACTTACATCTCAATTTATAGTCGCAATATTATTGCATTGTAAATTATTTGCCTATTATTTGACAGCCACAATTATCTGTTAGCTTCAAACGATTCTAACAGATGGCGATATCTGTTGACTGGATTGACTATGTTAAAAATGCAAACGTTTCTTATAAGCTACAATTTAATAGCATAACCAACACGTTTTGCTGAGGCTAAGGTGTAACCTAAATTTATTTTTTAATAAACGAAATACAATAAAATTCAATTGTTCTTACTTTTTCAATTTTTTGTGTTAGCATAGCCGGCCACCTGTTATTTAGACAGAAGTATAAATTAAATTTAAATGTTTTTCTCATGGGCGACTATATGTTGCATGTTCACATGTACGAAAACCGTCGAAATTGTCAACCGACTTTAAAAAGAAGGAGGAGGAGATCTGTATCTATGTTTTTTTATGTTTGTTCACCGATTACTCGCAAATGGCTCAAGGTATTTCGACCGTTTATACTGGATCCTGTTCCGGGGGATTGCGAAGTCATCCCATATTTTTTTCATTAACATAGCTTGTACTGTTTCTTAGAAAATGGGGGAAAACTATTTTATACCTATTCTCTTATACTCTATGCCTAGGTGTAATCGCCGGTATTACAAATATGGAAAAAAAATATTCGGAATATGGGACAAATTGAAAAGAAATTTAATTAGATCTCAATAGCATAATAATGTAGAAGAACTTTCGGAACTGATCAAAATTTGTTAGTTTTTCGTTATATTAGTTTGTTCTTTTCATTCGAGTTAATCCATCCTACGTTTTCTCTCCAGTCTCACAGTGTGGACGTAAATTATGAATTTTTAATTTAATTTATTTAATGAATGAACCAACTTTATAAATAAATTTTAATCATGTATAATAAATTCGAAGTCTACAGCGCTGAAAGGTGATAAAAAGTTTGTCAGGAAGAACTCAAAGTTCAAAATATAGAAATGAAAAAGGACTGCAGATTTAGTTGTGTTCATTCTACTTCTTCGTAGACTGAGAGTTGTTGTGTCCGCGCTCAGTATTTATATGTCTTTGTCGGAGGTTATAGCGATGCTGATTGGTTGTAGTTGGCTCCTTCCCCTTCGCTGTCGTATGGGTCACATGACCAGTCGTCAGTTTCAGTGTGTGTGTTGGGATCGGTTTTGCGGTGTGTGTGTTGGGATCGGTTTTGCAATATTTGAGTAGTGTTTTCGAAGTATTGGAAAGGTGCTGGGCGTCATCTCTTTGGTTCGGCTTTTTAACCGACTTCAAAAAGAAGGAGGTTCTCAAATCCTCTGTATCTATATTTTTGTTTTGCTTTTTTTATGTTTGTTCACCGAATACTCGGAAACGGCTTAACGAATTTCGACCGTTTTTCTCTGTCCTGGTTAAGTGGTTCCATATTTTTAGGGTTCCGTATATACAATATACGGATACCCTTATAATATCACTCAGGATTTCTGCCTCTGTCACATCACAGCCATTTTCTCCTAAACTACTGGACGGAAGAGGTTGAAATTTGGTATCAATGTATAGTTTGGTGACCCGATCAGGACTACATATCGTAAAAAAAAAATTTTTATTTTAGGGGTACTTCTGGGGGGAAAAACTAAAAAAATCGACCGTTCCCCCCCTAATCTCCGAAACTACTGAGCCTAAAATTTTGAAAAAAATAAGAAATATAGAGCATTGCCCGAACTTTACAGGAAAATTAAGGAGAAATAATTAATATTAATTTTGGGGGGCAAATTATAGAATTAAATAAAAATTTAAAAATAAAAAATTTTTCAAACGCATCATGTAATATATCAAAAGAAAGGTCTTATTCTGAGGAACACAAATATATTTAAAAAAAAATTATTTAAAAAGATATTAACGAAAATATACCAAAATTTACCCATCCCCCCCCCTTATCTCCGAAACTATAAAACGTAAAGTTTTGAAAAAATATAGATATATAGGTTCTGACCTTAAGTTTACTGGAAAAATAAGGAGAAACCTCTACTTTTAATTTTGGGGAGCCAGTTACAGAATTAAACGGAAAATATAAAATTAAAATTGTTTCTAACCCATCATGTTATATATCAAATGAGAGGGCTCATTATGATGAAAACAAATATATTTTTTTCAAAATTTTAAAATAAATAAATTAAAAGATATTAACAAAAATATAAAAAAATCGACCGTCTCCCCCCCTGATCTCCGAAACTACTGAGCCTAAAATTTTGAAAAAAATAGGAAATATAGAGCGTTGCCTGAACTTTACAGGAAAATTAAGGAGAAACCATTAATATTAATTTTGGGGGCAAATTATAGGATTAAATAAAAATTTAAAAATAAAAAAAATTTCAAACGCATCATGTAATATATCAAATGAAAGGTCTCATTCTGAGGAACACAAATATATTTTTCTCATATTTAAAAAAATATATATTTAAAAAGATATTAACGAAAATATACCAAAATTTACCCATTCCCCCACCCTTATCTCCGAAACTATAAAACGTAAAATTTTGAAAAAAAATAGATTTATAGGTTCTGACCTGAAGTTTACTGGAAAAATAAGGAGAAACTTCTACTTTTAATTTTGGGGGCAAATTATAGAATTAAATGGAAAATAAATTACTAGAAAACCCCCATAGTAATTTTAGGGACAAATTATACAATTAAATGGAAAATAAAGATTCAATTTTCAAACGCATCATGTAATATATCAGATAAAAGGCTCATTATGTGAATTACAAGTGTAACATATTTTTAAATCATTTGTATAAAAAATATTTAAAATATTAAACATCGACTTAATTCCCACTTTAGAAACTACACTATTTAAAATTTGAAAAATATATTTTATTTATATTTTTAAATAATTTGAATAACAGATTTAATAATTTATAATTTAAACTTGGACCTATTTTGCCGTTTTTCTTCCAATCTACAGAGCCTCAAAACTCAGACAGTAGATTATAAAAGGCATTTCTGAAAGTTTATTAGTAAAATAAAACTCTGATGTTACTTTTTGGGGGCCAAATTAGAAAATTTAATACATATGTATTGTGATAAAAATCAAGCGAATTCTAAAGCAGATAAAATAAAAAGTCTATTTTAGAAAATCAAAGTGTATATTTTTTATAAATTTAAAACGCTTCCTTTCAAAGATATAAGGGTAAGTATAAGAAAATGCACTCATTCCCTGCTTGTCTGAAACTGGAATATTCGAATCTTGAAGGTGGTACGGAACCCTAAGTATGCGAGTCCAACACGCACTTGACCAAATTATTTTCATTAACATAGCTTGTACCGTTTCTTAGAAAATGGGGAAAAACTATTTTTACTTATTCTCATATACTCTATGTCTTGGTGGAGGCGCAGGTCTTATTAAATTTGGCAAATTTTATTCGGAACGTGGGACAAATTGAAAAGAAATTGGATTAGTTCCGGGATATTCCCAAGTGGTCAGGTATTTTTTCAATAACATAGCTTGTATAGTTTCTTAGAGAATGGGGAAAAACTTTTTACCTATTTACTTATACTCTATGTTTTGGTGGATTCGCCAGTATTACCAGCTTTGATTCAGTTGCTGGTATTGACTGTTCGGAACTTGTAAATTGTGAATAAGATGAATTAATCAAAATAAATGTCAGCCAATATATATAGAGTATATTCATAAATCAAACGATTTCTTTTTTAATTTCAGTAATCATTCCATGTTAAGTTTTTAACTTGAATACAAATTATAGTATTTTCAGTTCTCTTAAGATGTAATTTAAAGGTTGATTGGAAATAAATCCCAATAAATGTCAGTTAATCAACTTCAAGGTGGAGATTTTCATTTAGTTTCTATAACAGCGTGTCTTCATAAGTTGAACTCTAACGGAAAACGTTCTTATGAATATTATCTAGAGAAAAAAATATTATTCATAATCTTTTTTAATTGCAAAGCTTATAGTTGGACGGAACAAACTTAAATGATAAAATGTATGCCAATGTAACATGTTTCGCTTTAAAAAATTCAACTGATATTTAAAGTGGAATTTTAAAGGGTGTTCCATATATAGGATAGGTAAAACTTAGAACGCAGTTGAATTACATGTATTTAAGAAATCGTGAAAAAAGGTATATCGGGGGTCCGTAAGTAAGTAATAAAGGGGAAGTCATACGGGGTGGTTCGAAAAAGATATATTAAGTGGACCATAAAGAGTTATATATATCAGGAAAAACGGGTAAAGTTGAATTATATGTATTCAGGGTGAATAACAAAATGTTATATTGTTAGAGTCATAAGAAGTAGCATATACTATGTGGGTGAAATAAGGATAAAAAGGAATTATATTTATACAGGGTGGATAAAAATGAATGTTATGTAAGCAGTTAGAATGTTTGAATTATCTTGAGCTATTATTAAAGTAATGAAATGGTTTGAAAAAAAAAAGTTTATAAAGCAGTTCACAAGTTTTCAAGTAACATATTATAGGATGGTTGAAATATGTAGCAGTGTATGATTGTATGATAACAGCTATACGGGAAAGTTTAAAAAATATTAAAAAGGAATGTTATGATCCACAAGCAGTTTCACATACCGGATAGATGAATATAGGGTGGGCTAGAATTCTATGTATACAGAGTGGCGAAAAAATGTTATATTGGGTGGCCCATAAGTATGCAAGATTGTTGAAATATAGCGTGGAGTAGAATAATAATTATACAATGTGGGTAAAAAAAATTGAAGAATTTTGTTACATAGGGTAGAGCATGAGCTGTTAAATATATGGAGTAGCTGAAATATGGGGCGAAGGCAAGTTATAGTTGCAGAGTGTGATTCAAACAAGGTTAAAGCAATTTGAAAATTAAGGATACTTTTAATGAAGAGAAAATATATTTTATACTGAGCTTTAAAATATATGGTGAAAAAAATGTTAAATAGCGTAACTCATAATCAGTTGCACAGATAGGATACTGGAAATATAGAGAGGAGCAGAGGTAAGTAGTTTAACCTTAAAAAATGGTACATAGGATGCTCCATAAGCAGTTGCAGTTTTGATGAAATTTCTTGGAAATTAATGGATTTATATTTATACAGGGTGGTACAAAAATGTCAAACTTGTTGGTCGAAAAGTAGGTGCACGTACAAGGTGGTTGATATAGAGGATAGAGTTGAAATATTAAATAGTGTTGATAAAAAAATTGTTCTACATTATTTTTAAGATATAATATGACCTGTTGAATATATGCAATATCTAAAACATGGGGCAAAGTAAAATTACAGTTATACAGTATGATTAAAACATGTTAGAAAAAATTGCATATACGGGATAGCTAACATATAAGGTGGAAACAAATTATATTTTCCAGAATGGTTACAAAATATCTCTAAAAAGGTTAGCGTAGTTATACAGGATGGTTAAAAAACTGATAGACCAGTAAGTTTAAATGGGTGACTAATTGGCAGCAATATATACAAGATAGTTTAAATATAGATCGAAATTTTAGCTACAGAAGGCAGTTCTTAAAAATAATGATTAAAATTGTTATGTAGGGTGGCCATCAATAGTTGCGATTTGAGTAAAGGCAATATCGAAAAAGTTAATTATATTTGAAAACTGCATCCAATTAAGCCATTGCATCACTAAAAATTGTGAAATAAATAAATTTAAAAAAAAACAAAAACCGGCTTCAAAAAAAAATTAACTAAAAATCACTAAATAATTTATGCTATAATTAAATACTTTTTATGAAGTCGGTGCCAATTTGAACAGCGAAGTTGCGAAGTACAACTCATCGATGTACTTCCCAAAATATTTTCACTTTTGATTGGCACCGACTTATTATTATTAAATTGTTGTAGCATAAATTATTTCGTGCTTTTTTGTTAATTTTATTTTGAAGTCGGTTTTTCTTTTTTTAAATATTTATTTATTCGATTTCAATTGCCTCTCGAACAATTCTTGCTTTATAATTTGTTTTATTGGCTATTTGTTTGCAGCTGTCAAAATTTATTTTGTGGCCCGTCGGTAGTTGGTGTTGAAATAGGGCAGACGTCGTTTGTTTGTTTCTGACAGATAATTTGTGCTCTTCTAATCTAGCAGAGATCCTTCTGTTCGTTTGGCCGACGTACCTTTTGTCACAGCTTTCACTCGCAATACTGTATACACCCTGATGTTCTAATTTGATTTTTGGTTTTGGATTTTTCAAAGTTGTTCCTATGGTTTGATGTGGTTTGTACCCTGTAGTTATGTTATGTTTTCGTAGAATTCGACCGATTCTGTCGGTTGTTCCCTTGATGTACGGTAGGGTGGTTCTTCTCTTTTCAACAACATCTTTCTTTTGTTTTAGTCGTGTATCCTGTATCGAGTTGTGTTCTATTGCTTGTTTAATTGTATGGTGAGTATATCCGTTTCGTTGAAGAGAACTAGTAATCTGCTTTAGTTCTTGAGCTTTGTTCTTGTCATCGGTGAGCTTTAGTGATCTCGAAATTAGTGTATTGGCAACTCCCTGTATTTTCGGGTGGTGGTGATGAAAATCTGCATTCAGGTATCTATTAGTATGTGTAGGTTTCCTGTAAATAGTGTCCTAGAAGTCTGGTCTCAGGAGTAGACGTCAAGGAAAGGCAACTGCTTGTTTTCTTCGATCTCTAACGTGAATTGAATCCTGGGATGGATGGAATTTAAATGATCCAAGAACTTGAGTAGCTCTTCTTCCTACAACCGATAGTAAAAAAGCCGATTCACATGTAAAGAATTCCCACCACTTCACACATCCTCAACAGCTTAACAATAGATGCAGACGATATCATAGCCAGTTTTGATGTCAAGTCGCTGTACCCAAGTATACCAATAGAAGAAGCACTGCATCAGATCTCGGAGAATGAAAATCTTCCAAGCCGCATAATCGACCTCTCACGGCATTGCCTTAAAAACGCTTATTTTATGTTCAATAATCAAATATACAAACAAACAGACGGAGCAGCAATGGGGTCACCACTATCTCGAGCAGTGGCAAACCTGTTTATGACATACTTTGAACAAAAAGCTTTAGAGTCAGCAACGCTTAAGCCAAAAACATGGATTAGATACGTCGATGACGTATTTGTCTGGGGCTTTTTCCTTACGAGGACGTCAAGGAAAGGCAGCTAGTTGTGTTTTTTAAGTTCTGTTGTAAACTGAATCCTGGTGTGTATTGAGTTTAGAGCTTTGGGCATCGGTCTTGATCAATATGTGTTTATTTTACTTGAACGTTTCGGACCTACATGTATCCTTTCTCAACAAATATTGTCATCAACAACTAGACATTCATGTGTATATCACAAAACTATTGTTCTAAATTGTCACCTTTACGGTACGTCACCGTTCACATTACAACATTTTGTTGTAACAAAACAATATATTTAAATTCTTATCTAAGAAAATATCAAATGCGAGTTTGGCGAAACGTCAGGTGATGAAATGTTCCATCCGGAACTTAAACCAAGAAACGGATATACATCGAAAACAAGGAGAAAAATCATTATTGCAATGCCGGGGATTCGTTCAGCATATTTTACATTTATCAATGTAACGTAACAGAAAGAAGAGTTTTAAAGTTTTAATACCAGATTATTCCATGTGATATTACTGATATGGCGAATCAGATGAGAGATCAACATTTCATAAAAAAGGATTAAACACACAGGATGCCCCTTCAAAAGGGTATACTTTGACGATATCGATTACCATCGAGTGTAATATTGAATCTGAGATAAAAATTTCATTTAGCTTGAATGTAATTTCGTGTTATACTAATACTTTATTAATAAAGAGAAATATTAAATGGCACTTTTACGTTTTGAATTACGAAATATGTCATTAATATGACAATTTTGTCCTATTAATGACATAAGTATTTTTTGTTTAGAAATACATCTAAAATACATTATTTTTTAATTACATAATGCACCATTACCTTTTTGGACGTCTTCCACGAGTCGTGTATTCATTTAGTACTGTTTTCAAGAATTTCAATCCATTGTAGGGCATATATATATATATATCTTGATATAGAGTTTCATGGATGGAATAGTATGAAAAATTATTTATCCGGGAGTACATTCGTTAGTTATTTTCATTCATGTTTAAATCTGGCAGACGTTTTGTGGAATTATCAATGGGTAGTCAAGTAGTAGACTGAGAGTTGTTGTATCTGTGCTATGTATTAATAGCTCTTATGTTGTCGCGAAGCTGATTGGTTGGAGTTGGCTTCTCCCCCTCCGCTGTCGTTTGGGTCACATGTCCATTTTTCGTCAGGCCGCGGTGTGTTGTTTGGGTTCATATTTACGAATTACAGATTTCCGAGTGTTGGGGAGGGGCGGTGTCAACTCTCTGATTTAGTTCTGCGGTATTTTCTTTGTTTGTTTCTGACAGCCAGTTTATGCTGTTCCAATCTAGCAGAGACTCTCCTGTTATTTTGGCCGATATACCTTTTGCCACATATTTCACACGCACTTTTATCAGTCAATTTTGACAGCTGCAAATATATAACCAACATCGGCTTTTTGGATGATATTCTGAGAAATTACGTGTTCTAAGTCATAAAACTATATATATAAGACGATTTCGGGATCTTTTTTAATAGAACGCAATTTATAACACTATACAAATCGACCAATATACCTAAAAGCATGTAGGTATGTGTTCAAACGCAAATTTCATCCCTTTACCAATGGAATGCTCTTCTCATATTTGAAATTTCACCAATCAGAATGTATACTATTAAACAGAAAAATATATTCAAATCGGTTCACAATCGAAGAAGAAATCAAGTAATATACAGGGTGATTTTTTTTTGATGATCAGTATGTGGATCTCGGAAACTAGCGGAAATAGAGCAATGATTAAATTGGGAAAGGGAAATTTAATGACACTTTCGGATTTATGTAAAAAGTCATGGCTTACTAGATATTTTGAAAAAACGAAATTCTGTCGATTTGGTCAAATCCCTCTAGCAACTTTGTTTTTGATTTTATAAAAAAAGTGTTAATATCAAAATTGAAGAGAATTGTATCTCGAATATGAATGTTATGTCCTCGTTTTCGTGACAGCTCTCGTTTTCGAGATATGGCACTAATTTATCTTTTTTTGAATGGAAACCATAGTTGGCTATGACCTCAAAAAATCGGACTTTTTGAGAGCTTTTCAACGATATAATACTGGATATAGTTATACATCAAAATAACGGAGTTATGGATGCTTTTATCTCTTATTTTCACTTTTAACGTAGTTAGCCATGAAATAGATTGATGTATTAATAACTATTCCAAAAAACATTGAACGATTTTTTTTATTAGGTATATCAGATATAACGAAAAAACTAAATAAGTAGGTACTTACTAAAAACTTAAGAAATTAAAGTACATAATAATGGTTACAATGTATGTTCGAAAAGTCCACCATTGTTATTTAGACAAAAATTGCATCGTTTTAAGATTGACATTACCACTTTCCTCACAGACCGCCTATAAATTTTTTCAATTGCTTGTAATACCGCCTCCCTTAGGTCACCAACTGCCTCATACTTTCTTTTGTATATTTTGTTTTTTAGCGCACCCCATAAATTGAAGTCTATAGACTTCAATATAACTGCTAAATCGGGAGACCGGGGTGGCCATTTGCGTGGGCCATTTCTTCCTATCCAAGAGTTTGGATGGATAGATATTATCTAAGTGTTGTCTTACTAATAACGAGTTATGAGCAGGTGCTTCATCATGTTGGGCCCACTCAATTTCTAAACAAGTTCTCAAATTTAAATTATACAACATGTCTTGAAAAGTATATTGCAAGTAGCGCTCCCCAGTAAGTGATTCGTCATAGATAAAACGCCCCAGAATAGTAGACCTTATGATACCACACCAAACTTTAAAACCAAGTTTTATCTGGGGTCGTGTTTGTTCTACATGGAAAGAGTTTTCTTTAGCCCAGATATGCTCATTGTGTATATTGAACATATCGCAGTTAGTAAATCTAGTTTCATCTGACCATAACACCTTTAATGGAAACTGTGGATTGTCAAGGCACATGTCTCTAAACCATGAACAAAACAAAATACGTCGATGTTCGTCACCAGCATGCAAAGTTTGAGAAACTGAAAGTTTGTACGGGTGGAACTTGTGCGCTTTCAGTACCTTAACTACAGTTCGATGAGATGTGCCAGCTTCTGCCGCATTCTCACGAGCTGATGTAGATGGATTTTGATTTACCATTGCCAAAACATTTATTTGTGCTGCTTCGTTAATTTTATTACGTTCCTTTGGTGGTTTAGTAAAAGGTCCATATCTGCGTAAACTATCGAAAATCGTCTTAAATGTACATAGAGCAGGTTGACGACGATTAAAATATCTATGAAAGTATTCCTCAGCTGCACGAACTGAATTTTTATGGCATATGATATAACATTCCACCATATTCAATTTTTGTTCGTTAGAATATTTCATTTTATCACGAAAACTTGTCAATATCGACTGTCAGTTCACCACTACTAATGGAATTACTCTCAAATGAGGAACTGTCGAAGTAAAAACAATCTTTTTCATGGCTACCTACGTTAAAAGTGAAAATAACAGAGAAAAGCATCCATAACTCCGTTATTTTTATGAATAACTATATCGAATATTATATCGTTGAAACGCTCTAAAATGTCCGATTTTTTGAGATCATAGCTAAGATTTGACTAAATCGACAGAATTTCATTTATTAAAAATATCTAGTAAGCCATGACTTTTTACAAAAATCCGAAAGTGTCATTTAACTGGGCCAGTAAAACTGCAAATCAATCCTAATTTAACCATTGCTCTATCTCCGCTAGTTTCCGAGATCCCCATATTGATCATCAAGAAAAACCCTGTATATAAAAAAAATCCCGCCGAATTGATAACCTCCTCCTTGGAAGTCGTTTCTTGGTAGCTTACGTGTCAAGTGGAGTCCATTTCATTAAAATATATATCCAGCAACTTTTACTACACCTTCCCACCACATTTTCCAACGTCTCCGTATCATTTGAGTATTTTTGTTTTTTAAATGTTCTTTTTAAGTTCCAGCCGTTCTTTCTTATTCCAGCTAAGAGCTGACTTTATAAAGTCTTCCCCAAAATTTGTATTTATTTTAATATCGGTGATCACAAGGGAAAATCATTTCTTCTTCTCAATTTATACACAGAAATATCTGTATCACACCAAACGTTTGTCAAATATGGAAATACAAATTCAAACAAAATAGCAATATTTTGTCCAATTTGCTATTATTATACATTTACATCAAAAAGTCTAAACCACATGAGCAAATTGCTTCCTCTAACTGATTGTAACCCACTTGTAAAATAACCCTTAACAATACAAAACATACAACTTCGGATTACTTACGAATAATCACACTGAACAGATTATTTCGTGATACAGCAAAGCTTTTCAACGTAAAAAGTATTAAATTTCATTCCAGCTCTCGTATTGGTAACACTTAAATCACTTAAATATAATTTGTATCGTAATCGAGTCGTTGAAGTGAAATGCAAATCCGAAGCATAAAGGAAAGAGAGAGGAAAAGGTAGAAGTGGTAAAGAACGTAAAGAGCTTATTTCGCTCGGGGAACGATTGAAGTATTGGAGGACAATGTGCACCATTAGAGACATTAGCGCTTCTTTGAACGTTTGCAACCTAATAGCGGAGTAATGGATTCCGGTCGCTCTCGACAATCAGCGTGATTCAATTTTTAACTCCCTTCGAGTACTTTGGTCCTTCGAGCCGGATTACACGGTGTGCTGAGATATTTCCTGATGTGATATTATTTTCTTATCGAGTTATCGAATGAATAACGCAATATGAACAGGCAACAAAATATCGGAATTAAACTATGGTCCTGAGGGATGTGCACAAAATCTGAGTTGATTGTGCTTTCCATGATGACGACTTGTAATACTAGATCCACAGTAAAACGAAATGAAAATAGGTGTAATTCAAACTGACGGACATCAACAACTTGTAATTTAGTGATGTAATAAAATAATATATAAACAAAGGAGATAATTTATTAAAAAACAAATTGCTGTAGAACACGAAAAAAATAAAGAAGACTACAGAGAAGGTGGAACGATCACGTTCCAAGTTTACCCTATTCCGTTAAAAATAGCTGATTTCGGGTTTAAATCTATAGAAAGTATATCTTAGTTTCTTCCAGCCTTTTGGAGTTAAACTTCCCTCGTTTTGTTTCTAAAGCCATTAAATTTGGGTAGGGAGACACCATCCCCATCCTCCCTTCCACGACCCTCTTGGAACTACCCCTGCAATGATAGCAACAGGGATTAGCAGTGAATTAAACAAAACAATGCTAAACTAATTGTGTGACAAGCACAATCATGGTACTGAGTTCTAAGCATATAGTGACAGACACGGTAGACAATCACTTTAATATAAGATAACGAAAACCCAAAATAAAGAATAAAACTATAAAGCAGGTATTAACCACATAAAAGGTACAGCAATATCAATATATATGATTTAAGAAAGGGATAGAACAATATAAGGTCAACTAAAAGCATACTGAAGACTTGGAAAAAATTGATTTAGAACTATACATGCACCTACAAAAAACAGGAACTACTGGTAAATTGAAATTTTCTAAAAGTCCTATTCATAGAATATTGAAAAAGCACAAATTTCATCCGTCCTCCTTTTCTTTAGTGCAAAATTTTAAACAAACAGATTTTCCGAGACGCGTAAAAGTCTGTGAATTAATTTTAACTTGGTTTCAAGCAAACCACTTTTTTCTGGACAATATGATTTGGACAGGTGAGACAAAATTCACCAAAAATGAGCTATTTAATAGGCTCAATTCCCATTACTGGAATGGCTCTAATCCTCATGAGTTCCGATTTAGAAATGTATATATATATATATATATATATATATATATATATATATATATGCGCTGTTATATTTCATAAATCAAGCAACAGCTAACAGAGTACCATGTATTTTACTGGATGAAAATCTCCCGTATAATCTGATTTATTTAAAAGACGTTAGTTAGAGTTAACAACTAATGGATTCAACTTTTTTATTTTAAGTTGTGTGATATAGTAATTTGCTCAGTAATATTTGTAATAAGGGTCAACTACACATTGATGTTAGTAAATTATATTAGTAAACCCTGAAAATAGTAAAAGTATAACAAAATGTCATTAATAGTAACAAAAATAGTTACGAAAAATCAGAATAACTAAGTGAATTAAGCCCAGTAATTAAAATAATTATTAATAACATAAATTTAGGTTTGACTACCTAAACATTTTAAACACAAAACTATTGAAAACTTGCGTAGAAATACTAATTATTTTTCAGGTATTGGTACCGAAAATTCATGTAGTGCATGCTTTTCTTTACATTAAATATAAGTTAAGGGAATATTTCATCCTCCACTAATCAATGTTTGATTAAGCAAATTCTAAATCATCCAGTTCATTATATTGTAACTTTCTTTTACACAGATTTCCTAATTTCCATGTTTAAGGTATACGAAGTAAAGGAATAAAGATAATTAGAATGATATTTATTGAAGCAAACTGATCTCAGCGGGGTCCAAAATCAACGCTGTCACCAACATCTGGTTGCTTAATAACCCTCTCATTACCGATTCCCATGTTCTGGTTTGACATCTGCATATTCGGCTTTTATGTGGTCTTTAACTCACTAAAAACTCAGATTAATTAACCTGTATAAACCACTAACTAGCTGCCTCTGATAGGTTCATTACATCCTCTAAATCCGGAGCTTAGTTAAATTTTGATCTGAGACAATATATCAAGAGACTGCAATTTTCGAAGGTATTACGGATTGAATTAAATCGCATATTACAAAGTTCAGAACAAATAACAAGAGATTATAAAACGCCTTGAAACACATTGTTTTATAAACAAATTAATAGAAATATATTTATACTGAAAATGCTAAGCAGTTTTATAAACTACCAGAAAAATACTCTTAAAATTAGGAACTGCAATTGTTCGAGGAATATTAATACTATAAAGTAGTAGTTGAATATATGACAAATCATTTCCGTAGTTCGGAATGTAAAAGATTTAATTAAGACTCATACTGAATTCTGTACAATATAATCAAGGATCTACTTTACTATTGCACTAATTAATGTTCACTTAAAAGATCAAATTTGTTCGAAAAAACATTTAAAAGTATTACGTTTCTTGCAGAACAAATTACGGTAGGTTCTCAGCTCTTGTATACTAATGCTGCTGTGCATAATATATTTCATCAAATATTGTGTCAACGTGAGACGTTATGTTTGCAGTATAATAGTTTTCAATGAAAAAAACACACAAAAGTCCCGTTTCTTGAGCAGATCCACGTCATTCCTAGGTTAAAATTCACTTTAGCTTCACCCAAAACTTTTCAAAATTCTGAAAAATTGATAATATACTAATATGGGCCATACGGCCAAAATATTTTCGAGATGGTAGCGCGTCCGTTTATTTGGGGTTTTCTCTCCTCACTTCTTTTCTGTAACATATAAGTAATTATAAATTGTAATGGAACAAAGAGTAGTAGCGGTAATTTCGTAATATTGCCCGGTTTTGTCTCTTACAGAAAGTATTCCTCACAGATAACTGTTGAGGAGACATTTCATATCCAAGTCTGGAGTCGTTGTCAATCCCTGTATGTTTCTATTAAGCATTGTTTCTTATATTTTCACTGAGAATAACAATTTTTGTGTCTGTGAAATAAATAAATATAACCAAATTTAAGACAATATTCTGCTGAGAACTTCATGGTTCCATTAATTCACTCCAAAATAAATAATTATTTCTGCAACTCAAAGTAACAAATAAATACATATACCCTTTCTCGAAAGGGACTGTAATTCGCGGTACTTCTTTTTATCGTCAATTGTATGTTGAAAATAATTGTTTATTTTTAAAGTAGTTTTTATTATGGGTGACTAATTTTGAACAGGATTTCTTGATAATAACGTAACAGTTAAAAGTTGTAACACTGCTTCCCTTTAATTCCGATCGCCCCGATCGGAGTCATCTTCACTCTTCATCTTAGCTCTCAGATTCCGGCGAATGCGATAGACAACCTCGTTGTTCGTGTTGACTCCTTCGTATAACCCATCCCAAGCTGGTGTGAGCTTTGAACACTTGCATTTGCTCCACTGAGAGTTGTATAACCAGACTTTATCTCTTTGTGTGAACTCGAATAAGTTTGCATTGAGATTTGCATAGTCATTAAGAACGTAGAACTGCTGTTCTAGTGAGTTAAAGGTCAAATCACACGATATTCTTAATTCCCTCCCGAAAAGTACTGCGGCTGAAGTCAGTCCTGTGCTATTGTAGGCGGCTGAGCAATAGGTCAACAGGAATAAGGAAATATGCTTACCTCAATCACTTGTTACTATCGACCTTGAATAGATGATGTTCCAAGGTCCTGTTGAACTTTTCCACCATTCCATTAAATTGTGAATACAAGAGGGTGATTCTCGTTTTTTTGATGCCCAAAATCGTACAGACTTACTGGAATATATTACACTCAGAGTTCCGCCCAGGGTCCGAATAAAAAAATTCTACGGTATTGTGACACTGACCTGATATTTATAAAATCAGAAAACCTAAAATTTAACATATAACCTATCTTCGCCTGCTCACAATTGCTAGGCGGCTGCTAATAAGGAGTGTGAGTAAGATATTAAAACACAAAATTTATTTAATAGTGAACATACCTTAAAAACCAAAAAATAGTATGAGGTTGTGATATTATTTCATACCAGTTATGTTGATATACTTAACCTATATGTTCCTTCTGAATGAACTGTTTTGTTTTCTCAAAGAGAATAATATCTGTGTTCAAAATATTCACTTGTGCTCACTTTAAAAAAATCTTTAACAAATCGATTGGCTCAAGTATGATAAAAAATGTGCAAAATATAAAAAATACAGATGGTGTACAAAAAAATGATCAAAACACCATTATTTATAATGATTAAAGTATGAAAATCTATTACACCTGCAATAGTGAAAAATAGATATATATTGAGATACAAATGTTACAAAAATGAAATTGAAAACAAAATGTGCTCAACTATGATTCTATAATCAAAATGATCTGGTTGTTTTCTGAAAGATATTTGTGGCATATTTTTTCAATGTTTAAGCAGTTTCTGGGAAATAACACCAGAATTCACGAAATTTATGTATATTTCCAAGCGTTTCGGAGAAACTATGAAAAAAGGCACTGTTCTAAAATGTAAAATTAAAATGTTTGGTAATATCATAAGTAAAATAATAGGTATTCCATTCCATTGTAGGGAAACGGTTCCAATATAAAGGCAAAATCCCAAACGTAAAACGTAAAAGAAAAATCCCATCGGGAAAGAAGGATCCCAAAGTTAAACACTAAAATATAATAGTGCACATGACGACTTTAGTTCGACACAAGATGGCCGTGCTTACCTTTTCGTGAAAGGGGTTGACTTTTAATCTAAAAATTCCTGACCCATCGGCATATCTTCCAAATTACTATAAACCCCATGGAATATATAACTCTACAATCTTCTTCACCATACCTTTCAAAATATTGTAGGGCAGCTTCTCTCTAGCAAAACGCCATTATTACCAAAAAAATTCGCACACCGCGTTAAGGTAACTGCGTTTGCTTAAAGACATCAAAAGGAAAAGAAAGAACGGTCTATGACGTATTCAACTCGAATCTGAAAAATTCTCCCCACTAAGACGATAATAAAAGGGCGACACCATGACTTGCATTAAAGAAGCTAAGGCGGCGAACAGGTCCGACTTCAATTTCTTCTAGATGTTACAGTATACCAATCTGCTGAATAGCTGTTCCACCATCACCATCGCGACCGTGGTTGCCTCGTGATTGGGTATAGCATATGCTTCCAGAAACTTACTAAAATTATCTACTGCGATCAGAATGTATTTGTTACCCCTTTGGAATTCATGGAATGGACCAGCGAGATCAATTGCAATTCTTTAAAATGGGACGCCTACATTGTATCATTCCATTCTGCCTTTGGTACGGTTTTTCAGGCCCTTACTGGTACATCTTCGGCACCAGGCTCTGATAACTTCGAAGAACTCTAGATATATCCGGCATGTCAAGCCTGTCAATAAATGCCTACTCCATTAATCTTTTGCAAATAGCGGGAGACTTGCATAACACAAACGCGATGACAGTGTATTGAAACAATTCTTTACTTCGGAAAACATTGTCTTTCTCTATCGTTTTGGTGAAGCCCAACCTGCCAATATCCATTCTTTAGGACTAAGGTGGAGAACCAAGGGGACCTTGCTAGGGATCCATACAAAACCGGTTGCTTTCATCTTTCTTTTACACTAGAACGACGGGGGCAGGCAATAGGTTGATGGATGTTTGACATATTTAGTACTCTAATAGGTATGTCTCGTCCGGTTTTAACTATAATCCGTCCAACCAAGTAATCATCAGCTAACTCTTCGGGCCCCACAACTCCCAAGATTTGTTTCTTGCAGCACTTGAATAAGTTGTTCCGCTCGACCGCGAATTCTAGTTAAGGATTTTACCACAATTTTTATGGAAGCTGATAAGGTGTTTGCGGGCCGGGTCAATGCTAATTCCTCATTTAAAAATATGGAAGTCGTATCGTGGGTCGAACCGATTTTGGCTAATTTGGTCCATTCCTAGTATAGTATAACATCATTCTCAATTCGTTACCAGAACCTGGACTGAATGGACTCATCTGTGACTGTTCTGAGCTGGATCTCATTGTTAATTGACCGATTTTCAGCTGATCTTTGATTGACAAACCAACTGAAATTGAGACCGAGAATAACTGCGAAATTTTTAATGTTGTTTATATTTGTCTTAATTGAGAACTCAGAAAAGTTTATAAAACAATGCATAATTATCCCGTTTTGATAATTTCGCATAATAAAGGTATCTTTATTATCACAAAAAATAACTATTCTTTTATTCCGTTTTGGCAGATGATACAATTTGCAGCTTTTGTAAATGATTTATTCTTACCTGGACTAACAAGTGTAAAAAAATCTATCTTTTTCAACAATTGGATACGATTGGAGTACATTTTCTACAAATAAACATAAACAAAATTAAAATTATAAAAAATAAATTACAACAAGATATTACCTTCCCCAAAAAACAAAATTAAACATTGACACAATTATGGAACTAACCGAACTTTGCTTAAACACTACATATTTTCAATTTGAAGGAGATTTCTATAAACAAGAATTTGGTATGGCCATGCGTTCTTTTTATCTCCTATAATCAGTAATAAATTCATGAAAATTTTTTGACAAACAACAAATTCAAGATCAAACCGAAATTTTTTTAGAAAAAAAAACCTCCAAAACAACACTAAACGATTGACAACGACTCCAGACTCGGAGTTGAAACGTCTCCATACACAGATAAGTATTACACAATATACAATACATTACTTATATACAGGAATACTGGTTGATCATTTTATAGACATCTCTTTCTCTCAGAATAACTGTGAGGAAGAATCTCTGTACAGACAACCAGTAATCCAGGCAATTTTACGAAATTGCCTTACTACACTTTGTTCTACATATACAATTTTTAAATAGTTATCTGTTACAGGAAAAAAAAATTGGAGGGGAGAAAACCCAATGAATAGACAAAATAAACATAAACAATTTCAAATATTTTCGACATTACAGAGAAATGTGAGAATTTCGAAAATCACATGACTGAAGAAAATTTGATGCTAAACAACAAGTTACAACAACGAAGTTATAGGAGAAGAACAAAAAAGTTACAATCATATACTCGTATTAAAAAATATAATATTATTTTTAGAAACTAATCGAGAAACTGTACTGTGACGAAATTGTATATTTAAATATTATTCAATGTATATAAAATTTGAAATCTCGACATAGAATTTGTTAAAAGCAAGGGAGCATCACTTCTTCCATTTAGACGACACCAGGCAATTATCTATCAATAATGTCACATGAAAAGCAGCACATTGCGGAACGACGCAGTGTTGCAGAGGAGTTGAAAAGCAAGTCAGCCAATCCGTCCAATTCTCTCCTCGTTCGCTTGTGAGATCGAAAAGTTTCCTTCCTCGCGCCATTCCGAGCCATTTCCCCACAATCACTTCTTTACTGGGTCTTTCAGACACTTAGAGCGCAATGAGCCGATTACTCGGCCCATTATACCCATTGAGAAACAGAGAACAACTCCAAATCACGGTGAAAGTAACACAATGAATCAATTGTGTTCCAATTTGGCTCAAAGGCACTTCCTATGTCTAAATCATTTTCGAAATAAGTTCGTATAGAACTCTTATTGGGAATATAGCAAGTGAGACAATTTTATAGATTCATTCAAATGTTCATCAATAATATTTGTTGTTACTAGAAACTGAAGGGAAACAAACTATCTACTATAAATTAGATTATATATAAAACATTTTAAAAAAATATATAACCGACTTCTACCTATAACTAAAAAGGTAAAAATAATTATAACAAAATACAACTCTAGCAAATAAATAACACATTCAATGTTGTTAGGTACCTACACAGGAAGTAAAAAATGTAAAACCTAAAAGGTGCTCATTCTGTACAAATTAATTACCTACCAATCTAGTATATTTTGAAGCCGGTGCCAAGCAAATCTAAAATCATTCATTGCATACTTTTCTACTAATTCATCAAACTTGATTGTTGCTTGGCACCGACTTCAAAAATATACTAGATTGGTAGGTAATAAATTTGTACAGAATGAGCACCTTTTTGATGTTTACATTTTTTACTTCCTGGGTAGGTACCTAACAACATTGAATGTGTTATTTATTTGCTAGAGTTGTATTTTGTTATAATTATTTTTAGCTTTTTAGTTATAGGTGGAAGTCGGTTATATATTTTATTAATGTTTTATTTTCAACTTTTTAGTTTTTTTGAACTCAAGTAGTTTTCATTCTTTATTTTTTATTTTGTATGTATAACCTTAATAGACAGAACCAGGTAACATCGAAAGCCTCAACATTACACAATGAGAGTTTTTCATTTAAATTGACAGGTAAATCTTTACGAACAAAATGTACTAGTACGCGTTGACTTAATAAGCCCAAAATATATTTATGTCTTATGGACCACGCCATGTAGCCTTTTTTCAACTTTTTTGACAACTCTGTATAACTATAAATAATTCCACTCCGTCCTATGTACCAACCATCCTGTACACACTGCTCACGGACAAGCATAAATTTGTTAGCTGCCTTCTATAGGACGGACTAGAATCCATCCCATATTTACGGAGTCAAATCCGTCCTATATTTTAACCATAGTATATAACTCCTTGTGGGCTACCCCATAAATTATTTCATTTTTAACATTTTATATTATCGCCCTGTGTAACATTAATTCCTCTCCAGACTTTATGCAACTTCTTATGGGCTATAAAAGAAATATTTTTTTAATCACACTGTATAAATATAATTCAACTCCAGCATATATTTCAACCATCCTGTATATGATTTGCTTATGTCCACATCATATAACAGTTTTTTAATCACCCTATATAATTTTAATTTCACATTTTTTCCAACATGTATATACCACCAAACGTCCAGTCCACCCTAAATTCCAACCATCCTGTATATACGGCTGCCTACAGACCACTATCATTCTAGTCCGTCCTATATTTCGATCTTCAGATAAATGCAACCCCTTCTCGAATTAAAAAGATTTATGATTATATAAATTTTAATATTAAATAATTATTTTTAATATAATTATAGTAATGAAATGTTATTCGTTTTTTAATTTATCTAGTAGAAAAGTTTTAACTATAAGTAAATTTACAATTTACCACCTATAGTTCAGCCATTCTACTGAATAAATGGCTATTTTCTTACCACTTTACTTTGTGATTTTGTTTGCTATAACTAAACACCCTGTCTAGAAACCCACCAAATAGCAGTTTAAAGTTTGACATGTGTTGTCACTGAATTTTCTATTAGGCCGGGAGAATGTGATAACCAAAAGCACCGTCTTCGCAAAATGGAAAAATTTGCATTTAAATAGATATTTTCCTGGTATACAAACAAAACGAGCTTGGTACTCATTGATTTAAGGAGCCGAAAATACTATGCTTTACTACCTATATGCTTGAGATGTACATAGAAAATTTCCAAATTCGCAATTAAAACTACTAATTAAAATTACCGCACTATTACGTTGGAATTAAAATAGTTATGTCATTTCGATGAAATATTTGATAAGAATTTTGGAATTTTCGGCGATTTTCTGCAAAACTGCAAGTTGCACGTCGCAGAAAAGTATATGAGATCACCTAGGGATCTTAGTTAATAGAACACGTTAAAAAACTATACACATCCATAAGGAGTTATAGAAAAATCGACTAAAATATTAGGGATATTGGTCGATTTCCATACACGCATGTGTTCATTCACAAATTTTATCACTTTACCAACAGAATTCTTTTCCAAAATTTGAAGTTTCAGCAATCCAGATATATACTCTGTTAAACAAGACCATATTCATTCAAAACGGTGCACCACAGGAGAAGAAATCAGGTAATATACATACAAAAAAAAGAAATAATGAAAATAATAATAAAACTTTATAACAATTAAAAAAGACAAAAATGAGTGTTAAACTAAACTAGACAAATCTGTAAGTAACAATGAATAATGATACAATGAAATTATACAATTTATAACCTGGGAATGCTGACGCAGCTTTCAGCTGGGAACTTGTTGCTTGGTTTATTCTTATAAGTCGATGGAATAACTTATATAACATATATATTGTTTCTGGTTACGGAACCTTCATCAGTTGCGCTTCCCACAATTGAATGTCCTCTCGAACACTTCTTTATGTATTTGATACATATCGTTAAATTTGAAGACGCGAGATGTAAAGGCCGACATCTAGGATTTTCGGGGAAAACTAGCACATAGAGGTTCCGAATCTGGAGCCGTTCCATGTAATTGCTGCTACCCGTAACTCCTAGGTTAGAATGTCACGATGAAATTTTCAGGTTAACTTCACCTGTCAGAGATATTGAATACTCTCTTCGAGGTGTCATTCTTTTGTACGCAAGACAATATGTACAATATAAATTGTTTCTGGTTAGGAAACCTTCATCAGTTGCGCTTCCCACAATTGAATGTCCTCTCGAACATTTCTTTATGTATTTGATACATACAGTTAAATTTGAAGACGCGAGATGTAAAGACCGACATCTAGGATTTTCGGGGAAAACTAGCACGTAGAGGTTCCGAATCTGGAGCCGTTCCATGTAATTGCTGTTACCCGTAACTCCTAGGTTAGAATGTCACGATGAAATTTTCAGGTTAACTTCACCTGTCAGAGGAAATCCTAGATAATCGGTCTTTACATCTCGCATCTTCAACATTAGGGTTTTCCCCACTAATTTACCACTAGTTTTTAACTATATATTAAGAAGTATTTGTAAACATTTTCAGTTTTGATTTACTCCTTGATGATGACAGCTTCGCTGTTGGAACGTGTGTTGAGTGAAAAAAGAAAGGTTTGGTGTTAGACACAGAATTGGTTACGAGTTGTATGAAAAAATATATGACAAAAGATGTGAACATTTAGCTTGAGATTCATAAAAGGATTGTTCGTCACTGTCAGCATCAATACTCATTTCTTTCAATGCGCCCCTTAACAAATCTACATATTCCCTATAAAAAATTTTCGAATTATTTTCCGATTGACGTCTTTTTGGTTATTGTTATATAGAGATCTAAACTTTTTTATCTTGAACAATGTTGAGATTTAATATTTTTCAACTATTCTACATTTTTTAACTTGTTACATAAGCGCAATTTAGACCCTACCATTTTGCATGGGGCGCTTCTAAAATTCATAAAAATGCACTGGTTAGTTATTTAATATGTACTCACATTTTTAGCGATTTTGAGATTTTCAACATTTCATATGCAATCTTAAAGAATTTTTGAAATTTTTTATATTTGGTACATTCTAATATGTTCAGTATTTTTGGCACTTATGACATTTTAGATATTTGGTCCTTTTAGATATTTTTTCACATTGAACACTGAGTTTTTATTTCATTTTTTGCCATTTTGGCTTTTTTATTTCAAATATTTTAATCCTGTTTTTTTTTCATATCTCCTATATTTTCCAGACTTTTCAGCGATTTCACCAATTTGTGTCTAAATCTTTTGAGAACGCCCGTTCTCTGACATTAATATTGGAAAAATCACGTCTCTATATTCATTTAAATAAATACTACACCTGCCGCCTAAGGGATAGTTCTTTTTTCACAAAATGATTGAACTCAACACTTGAGGAAAGAGTATGTATACCGGTTTTCACCTGTTTTATCATTTTCTGTTTATGAGAAATTGACTTTTCCCAAAAACAACAGAAACTCAGGCAATTCGGTTTCGAATGATTGAACATTTGCAGAATGATGACTCCATTGGAAACTGGAATTTTCGCAAAATAATTAAAACAATTCTATTCATTTCGGAAAAAGAGTGAATATAAAATCAATAGAAAGCCCATTGCTGCCTATCGAATAATTGAATATTCGCAAAATGATTTCTCTATTAATTTGCAGAATTATATAATAAATTGCATATCAGTATTCAGTATTTTTATAAAATTATGAGCTTTTCTAAAAGAATATCTCACATGCTGCCCCTCGTAAAATACAATTTTCATAATTAAATCTAGTTCTCTTTAATCTGAGAAAATATGTCAATTTTCACCCCTGTATTACTTTCTGTTTTGGAGATATAAGCTTCCCTTAGAAACTATAAAAATCTTTAATTCCCGCAAAATCATTAATCTCAATTCTATTCATTTTGGGAAAAGAGTGTATTATATATCTACTAGTCTATAACTTCCAAGAAATCGATTTGCCCTTACATAAATAGAACCTCCACTGCCCCTTCTGTTGAATATTAGAATTATCACCAAATGATCTATTCATTCATTTAAAAAAATAATGCAAATTAATAAAAATACTAATTACCTACATGAAAGGAAATATCAAATTATTAAAGAAATCTAATATGTGTAATTTATTTGTATATAATTTTTTGAACCTACCTTTTTAGTTCTTTAACTTTTTATCATTGGTGAATAATATATAAAATGTAGAGATAGCCTACGTATCGTTTGATGGTTTATTGTTTCTGATGGGGAACCTTCATCAGTTGCGCTTCCCGCAAGAGAATGTCCTCTCGAACAATTATTTATTTATTTGATACATATCGTTAAATATTTAACATCTATCAAATACATAAATAATTGTTAGAGAGGACATTCTCTACAAACAAACACCGGCGGGAACACCCACGTTAAACACAAATCCACTAAAGTCAACAGTAATATTTCTCGAACCAACCTCACAGAAATACAAGAATTAATTAGAAACCTTAAAACTAGGAAAGCCCCATGACAAGATGACATAAGGAATAAACAGTCACAAGCACTTATATCCTTTACATTGTCAACATTGTTAACAGCATATTACAGACGTTTTACTTCCCTGAATACTGAAAAAAAGCCACTACTACTACTTCAAAACTAGCAATGATGACAAAAATCCCAAAAACCCTCTACCCATCAACCTACTCCACTCACTCTCTAAAATTACGGAGCGAGTAACATTGCAACGCTTGATGGAATCGTGAAGAACAAAACCTCATCCCAGATGTTCAGCTTCGTTTTCGAGAAAAGCATGGAGCCGACCAACTAACCCTCCATCTAGCAAAAATAACCTATGGAAACTATAATAAGAAAAAACACTCCAGCGCCATGTCACGTTTCACAGGCATTCGTCAGGGTCTGGCATCAAGGTCTTATCCTTAAACTACTCTGCCTGCAAAGCAGAACAGATATAAACAAATTATCAAATTTTATCAACAACAGATTATACAGGATTTAATAAAACAAACACTTCACTTACTACAGACCTATGAAAGCAGAAGTCCCCCAAGGTGCAGTCCTTTCACCTTCTTTATGCAACCTTTAAACCTTTACACAGCTGACATTTCCATCCAGAGCGCACACACACAAACACTCGTATTTACCGACGATACTGCCATTATCACCAGTTCAGTGTGCCAGGAACAATGCACAGTGTACCTCCAAAGAGCCGTTGATGACCTTAGTAGATGGAAGAAAAAATAAAAAATCAACTTCAATCCCGGTAAAACTTTACTTGCAAAAATTCCAAGCCAAAAAGGCAGTTACGGATATCCAACAGGCAGTTAGATTGGCAGGACACTATCATGTACGTCGTACTTATGTTCGACAAAGAACTAAAATGGAAAGCACACACAGAGTATTTAAGGAAAAAAGGAGAAACAACATTTATACAACTCTACTCATTCCTATCTAGCAAAAGTAAGCAGACAGCAGATCATAAAGTCCGCCTCTACAAACAAGTGATTAGACCAACAATATCATCCTGCTGCAACATGGTCTCAAGTTTGCAAAACCAACCTTAACAAACTAGAAGCTGTTCAGAGTTAAGTAAGCAATCATTCGTCAGGATTGAATACCACCCAAACGAGATGCTGAAGAGGCAGCTACAATATTATCCTAACTGTCAACGAAGGAAGAGGCCAAGACACCTTGTTTAACTAAACCCTGCCATCGTTGAAAGGTATTCCACAATCGAAAGCTCTACAGAACAATTACCAACTGGGGAAGAAATTCTGCAGATTAATTACCAAAATTGTATTTAACTGTAACTGTAATTATCCATATAATTTAATAAACATGAGTGAGAGGAAATTCTCTTCTAGGAAGCTCAACAGATGAAGGTTCTCGGTCAGAAATAATATGTATATCTATACTAATATATAAAGAGGTTCTTTCGTCTTCAGTGTTTATTTAATAAAAATTATTTAGTTATTTGCGGGTTATATAAGTTGGGTACTCAGTGCATTAGACTAAATGTACTATTTTGATTATTTAAATTAATTTTATTTTCCTTCTTTTCGTGTAATATACGTATTTGTTGAAAAAAATACATTTAGGATCCACATGTAGCGAGATATTCGCCTCGACTCTAAAGCGATAGAGTTCGATACAATTAATCCGGCAGTGACATATATGCATATTTTATGGCGGGACCACATTAATTGGAAATAAACATTGGTCTACACTCTTTTCCCTTCCGGTAAAGCAGATCAGTTTGTATTCATATAAACTTATATGAAACGATCTAGCAACAGTTCCCAGTTTATTCAGCATATACGTGTCATCTCAGGTTACCTTTCGACGACTTACATCCGTGAGAACAGCAAGCGACAGCTTATTCAGCATTCTTAAGTTATAAATTGTACAATTGCCTTATGTCTTAATTCATTATTACTTACAGATTTGTCTAGTTAGTTTAACACATAATTTTCTCTTTTTATTGTTTTAAAGTTATTATATTATTTTCATTTATTTTTGTATACAAAGTTATAATTGTGCGAGTTTAAATAAAATCTTTTTTAAAAAGAGAAAGTTTGAAAGTGTGATTTAACAAATTGGCGCAGTCAGTAGAATCCGTCTAACGTTACTAGAACACGAGTACTCTAACTGGTAGCGGCGGATTCCTATCCCTCAACGGAACAACGAACCTGGAAGAAGTCCTCACTGCAATAAAACATAGAACACAGCGGTTTTAATGTTCCTGTTGATGTAAGTAATGGTGAATCGTGATTCGTTTTGAGTAAATATTTAATTTGATTAATTAATACATTTATTTTAAATAATTTGATTTTATTTGATTGAAACTGATCTATTTTATTAGTTGATTTTTATTTTGATATATTTGATTTGAATGAAATATTGATTTATTTTATTATTTGATTTATTTCATTTTATTGATATTGATACATTTGATTTACTTGTTTTATTGATTTATTATCTGAATAATTGGTTTATTTGAGTTGATATTTTGATCTATTTATTTTAATTGTTTTCCATTTAATACCATACTGTTCTATCGTTCAAACAATCGTTTATTCCATTTAACGTTATCTACAGTCTATTAAATACTCTCTTCGAGGTGTCATTCTTTTGTACGCAAGACAATATATATAATATATATTGTTTCTGGTTAGGCAACCTTCGTCAGTTGCCCTTCCCACAATTGAATGTCCTCTCGAACACTTCTTTAAGTATTTGATACATGTCGGTCTTTACATCTCGCGTCTTCAAATACAGTATATTAATTTTCTATACCTTTAAAATTTTATTTTACACCCTTGTTCCAATTCTTTTATATCGATTAATATAAATAAAAATGGCACAAGCTTCACCAACCACGGTTACCACCGAAACCGAGAGATACAGGTTACCGGAAATATTTTCAGTGACACCGGAATTTGAAGGCGACCAAATTTCTTCGAGAACCTTTATAGATGCGTGTAATTGCGCATATAATATGTCCACAACGGACCAAACGTATTTGTTAGTGATACACATAAAAAATCAACTGAAAGGGAACGCGGCGCAGTTGATAAATTCAAGGAATCCCGGATTATACCTTGAAATCAAACAACTACTGACATTACTCTTTGGAGATTCTCGTAATTTCTCTTCTCTTATTCATGACCTACAACTTTCAAACGAGTCCCCATTAACATTTTACAATCGACTACAAGTCTTTAGTGCGAAAATGCACTCCTGCGTTCATAAAACGGCTGGACTAAGTCCAGAACAAAAAGACGCCCAGACCACTCTAGTGGAAACAATGGTCTTAAATACCCGTCTTACTGGATTAGAACCCCGTTTAGGTCAGGTTATAAGTGCCAGTAATCCTAAAGACCTTCTAGAGGCACATTCCCGGATTAGGAGAGAGTCAACTTTCTTATTTTAGGATCAGAAAACGAACAACTCTGTTCCTTTCAAATCGAACTTCCAAACACGAAAGTCGACACAACCCCCTAAGTGTCTTAATTGTGGTCGATTAAGCCACATAGCCGCAAATTGCCGTTTGAAAACACAGAATAGTTCTCGACCATTCAATCAAAACCATAAGCCAAATCCTGTTAAGCCTAACCAACAAACAAGGCCAGATTTCCCTACAATTAATCCCCCGGTTCAACAAGGACAACAGTTTCGTCCACAAAACTTCCAGAGACCCCCTTTTAGGTCTCAGATGAACCCTAACGATTATCGCTCATCCGTAATACAAAACAATCCTAATAACCGTCCTGAAAGGACACACCATTTCAATCAACACCAAAATGTTGATTACTCGAATTGCTCAGACTACAATTATTATACGAATGATAACACGTACGATTATGAGAATGATCTCCAAAATTATCCTATCTGACCTGACCTACCTGAATCTAGACGATTTGAACCCCGACCTGAACTTCCCGGAGCAAATATTTCCCCTTCTTACCGTTAATTCTAAAAACCTTTATTCCATTCTTGACGCTTCTTCTAAATTCAAATTACTTATTGACACCGGAGCTGGTAATACCTTAAAGAATTTCACCTAAAGATCTCCTGAAAGGGTAACGATTCAAGTATTACCCATGAAAAAATTCCTATTTCACAATCTACCCTAATTCCATTCGCTCCAGGTAACTCACATAAAGTTTTTATATATAATTTAGACATTGAGTTTAACGGCATAGGTACTAGGTTCAGATTTTCTTGAACACTATGAATGCATAGTTGACTTAAAATCTAAACAGCTAATAACAAATTTTAAATCTATCCCTTTACACAAAGTTCCCAACAACGACCAACCCTTGACTAAAGTACTCGACACACCCAACGTTAAGCCAAATATTAATTTACGAGCACCCACACAAAACAAAATAACTATCGAGGCACCCACAGAAAAGATCTTTAAACTTAAATGCGATCTCTCTAACATCGACGCCATCTTACCAACTCAAGAAATTTAACGAGTACGACTTCCAAATGCACTCGTACGCATTAACGCAAATGGTGAATTCCTAACTTCTATCATCAATGCTAACGCGATGCCCAAAACAGTAAACTTTTCTGATTTAAAACTGGAACCACTTGACAAAACTCACCCTCTTCTAAATATCAACACATCACGATTTCCAATACATAGACAGAAACTCGACCATTAGACAACAAATTAGAACTGAACATGACGAACAACGCGAACAAATCACTAAACTTTGTTTAGAATTTCAAGACATTTTCTATCTTGAAGATGACGTCTTGACTTTCACTAACGAGATTAAACATTGAATTGATACGAATAACGCAAAGCCCGTTTTCACTAAATCGTATAGATATCCTGAAGTTCATAAAGAGGAAGTGAAAACCAAAGTTGGAAAAATGCTTGAACAAGGTATCATTAGGCACTCCTCATCTCCTTAGTCCTCCCCTGTACGGGTCGTCCCCAAGAAACTCGATGTTTCTGGTAAACAAAAGTGGCAAGTTGTTATCGATTACAGGAAATTAAATAAATTGACTGTAGACGATAAATATCCTCTGCCAAATATCTCTGATCTTCTCGACCAACTTGGAAAATGACAATATTTTTCGACACTGGATCTCACTTCCGGGTTCCACCAGTTGGAAATACAAGAGGAATATATTCCCAAGACTGGCTTTTCTGTCGAAAATGGTCCTTACGAATTCGTTCGTATGCCATTTGGTTTATAAAATACACCTACTCTTCAGAGGGTCACGGACAATATTCTTCTGGGCATACAGAATGAACGTTGTCTCGTCTACATGGTTGATATCATCGTCTACTCTACGACCATCAATGAACATATTTCCCGGTTTACAGAAGTTTTTAAACGACTTCGGAAGTCTAACCTAAAAATTCAACCTGAGAAGTGCAAATTTCTTCGTAAAGAAGTGGCTTATCTTAGCCATCTTATCACACAAGAAGGTGTAAAACCAAATTCTTCAAAGGTTGAATGTATTCAGAACTTTCCGCAACCCCAAACTCCGAAAGACATCAAATCTTTTCTTAGTCTCGCTGGGTACTACAGACGCTTCATACTAAATTTTCCGAAGATCTCTAAACCTCTGACTAAACTACTCCAACAAGATATCAAATTCATCTTTGACGCAGATTGCAAATCTTCCTTCGATGAACTGAAGCAAGCTCTTGTATCTGACCCAATCCTGATATATCCAAACTTTGAAGAACCCTTCCTGCTCACTACTGATGCTACTACTTTTGCTATTGGAGCGGTTCTTTCTCAAGGCCATGTGGGAAAAAATCTCCCTATTGCATACGCTTCTCGTACCCTCTGTGCAGCAGAGACACGATATTCCACCATCGAACGAGAATTGTTGGCCATAGTTTAGGCTGTTAAGCACTACAGACCTTATCTTTTTGGGAGAAGGTTTACACTTCTTTGTGACCCCTGTCCGCTTACTTGGCTCTTTTCGATCAAAGATCCTGGCAGTCGTCTAGCCAGATGGCGCCTTAAGCTAGAGGAATACAATTATAAGATTGAGTACAAGCCCGGCAGGGTAAACCAAAACGCAGATGCTCTTTCTCGCATCAAAATCAACCATTTCAAGCAATGTGCTGATTTCCTTTCCAAAATCAAAATTTTCGCTAACAACGAAACTAACTCCGAACAACCTGAAAACTTTGACAATGACGACGAACATGACGAAAGAATTACCGTTGAGTTTAATCGATTTGTTCAACTCTACAAAACTGAGTCAATAATCGATTACTCTAAAATTGAAATATCCAATTCTCAACTTCTAGACAAGTCCCACAAACGCATAGTTACATTCTTTTGGCAAAACAAAATTAACGACATATATGACAAAATTATTGATGACTTTTTCGAAGAAGAACCTAGTTTCAGTAATGACACTCTTAACGTCATGGCCAGTAAAACTGTCAGGCATAGAAAGTACTTAGTTGTACCTTTGCCCTATGACCCTGAAACTGTAGTCTCACATCTTTTCAAAATTATTTACAACAACCAAGATCAATTCAACGACTCCGAAACATCCTGAATAGAAAATAACATAGAAGTTCCCATTCTTGAAAGTTTATCTTTCATTCTCTCCGACAAAGAAATTAAACTCAAAATCTGCCAAAACATTGTTACAACTCTAACCGAAGACGAAATTCCTATAATAATACAACAATACCACTATGGTAAAAACAACCTCCATCGTGGCATTAACGAAACTATCAGACGTATTAGGGAAAAATACAATTGGACCGGCTTAATTAAAACTGTAGAACAATTTATCAAATCCTTTGAAACTTGCCAAAAGGTAAAGTTCTGTAGGAAAAACTTAAGTGCACCTTTTGTTATTACGGAAACACCCAAAACTCCTTTCGAACGTATTAACGTTGACATCTTCGAATATCCATATAGAAATCATGCACTGACTATTAGGGACGAACTCACGAAATTTACACAAGCCTACCCCATAAGCGACAAAACAGCTTCAACTGTCATAAACACCCTTCTGATTTTCTTTCAACATTACGGAACTCCACTTCGCATCCATTGTGACTATGAACGTGAATTTGACACTTTAATGCGGGATCTATGCCAACTATACAACATAAAACTGACATTCTCCAGCGTTCAACATCCCGAGTCAAACGGTTCTATTGAAAGATTTCACGCGACCTTAGCAGAAATGATAAGGGCAAATACAGTTGAACATCCAGACGAACATCCATTTAACGTCCTCCCTTATGCCATCATCTGTTATAATAACACGAAAAATAAAACCACCGGTTTCACGCCCTACGAACTCATATTTGGGCACACTTCAAGTAGGCCTCCAGAAACCCTATACAACCAGGAAAAACTTATTTCGAAATACGTAAGAGACCTAAATAACAGAATGGACTATTATTACAGACTCGCCCGTGCTAAAACCGAAAGACAGGAAGAAAAATCTAAAGTGCGATTTGACCAACACGTTTCTACTAAACAACCCGATTACAAAGTAGGCGACAATGTCTACGTAAAAGAGTCCCAAATCAAAAACAAAGCTGAAAACAAATTCAACGGCCCCTTCGAAATTACCGCAATACGAAAGAACCCTGCCACCGTCATAAATTTGCAAACAAACCAAATAACTAAAGTTAACTTAGACAGACTAAAACCTTATTTTGAATAAATCCATTCTTTTCAGATTTCAGATGGACTGTTTTCAGTAGTGAACCTTCAACAGTACTCCATTACTCCTGTTAACAGTACTATAGGAGTTTTCTTCCGTGAAAAAGGCACCCTTAAAATTTCTAATGAGAAATGGACACTACTTATTTACAAAGATCTAAGCCCCTTTCGAGACGCTATTTTAAACAACGACAATATACTGAACATACTATTAACGACAACAAAACTAACATTAAAATATTCAAATCAAAAGTACAGACTCACGTAAGCCTCCTGAAACAAATATCAAAATCTGTTAACATCAAATATACAGAAATTTTCGCTGACACTGAGACTTACAGTACCAACAGAAAGAAACGCGGACCAACATCAAATTGAAAACTTAATGAAACGACAGTTATCAGTAACAACTTCTGTCATTAAGAACCTTAACACTACAATACAGAAATTTCAGTTCGAAGAGAAAATATTTTCGGAAAATATCGAAGCAATTAGGGAATCAATTGAGTTCATTACAGACGATCTTGATTTTTATGAACTTCAAGCCAATGTCTTGGATTTGTGTCAAAGCTTAATAGAAAGTTACGTATACATTGAAGATACTCTCAACAATGTATTAACTGCAGTCTCTTTCGCCCGTCTAAAAATTTTACATAGTTCAATTATAAACCCAGTAGATTTGGTAGATTCCCTTCAGAAAATATCACAGTCACTTCATGAAAATAACTTACCACTTCCAAACTATAGTTCAAATGTTGCTCGATACATCGATCTAATAGAATTGGAAGCTTTTCAGATCAATACTAAAATTGTTTTTGTACTAAAAATTCCCTTAGTCAATCCTGAAACTTATACACTGTACCGCCTGTATCCTATCCCAGTTTTGGATAATCGAACAGGATTTCACCATATTCTTCCAACAAAATTAAAATATATCGCGAGAGATGACGATTCGTTATGGTACGCATCTTTCGAAGACCTGAGTGACTTTAAGCCATTATCTAAAGAAGATCTGTTCCAAAGTTATTCCACACACCATAGACAAAGAAGGCCTTTGTGAAAGACAGCTTCTTCGACAACCAGCAGCACTTCCACCAACTTGTGAACCTGTAATATTATATGCCGAAGAATATAATATTCAAGAGATTGACCGGAACCTTTGGCTAATCTCGATTTCCGGACCATCAACATCAAGTGCAAGGGAGAAGATGTCGTTACCCAATCCAACCCAACCCAGTTGTAATGCATTCATCGGTAACACCAGGGTCCATGCCAGAATGACCACCAACAACGTTGACAACATCACATTTAAGAGTCATCCAGTCAACATCCCCTACAACTGTTGCAACAACCTGCCAACCATCAGTCAACTGCCAAAGTTAAAACTCATGAGACTACAGGAATTGAATGCCAGAGACCTGAATATCGCCAACCATAAGCTTAGCCAATACTCCAGGGAATTGGAAAAGCACCTAAACCAACCATTCTTGGAGAAACACACCTCCTGGTTTACGATCATCACAATAGCAACAACCGTAATTGTGATTGCCCTCCTTTCCATCAGCATCATCAGAAAGAAATTCCAGAAGCCCCCAACGATCAGCTCTTCTGCCGATCCAGCACCAAAACCAGGTCCATCAACCATCAAGCCCAGGGCAAAACTCCATAGCCTCCTTAGTCCTGTCGAGGATATTGAATTGCAGAACCTCCCTTAAAAGTCGATGCTGTAGCATCAACTTTTTATTATGGATGGGAGTTGTTATATAAGTTATTCAATCGAAGTATATGAAAACACCAAGCAACAAGTTCCCAGCTGACTCAGCATAACACGTGTCGTCTCCAGTTACCTGCAGACGAACATCCGTGAGAACTGCAAGCGCTGCGACACCTTAGTCAGAGTTCTTAGGTTATAAATTGTACATTTGCCTTAAATCAACATTCATTGTTACTTATTTGTCTAGTTTAGTTTAACACTCATTTTTGTCTTTTTTTAATGTTGTAAAGTTTTATTATTATTTTCATGATATTCAAGTTTCTATTAAAAGTTTTATTAATTGTGCAAGTATAAATAAAGTATTTTTTAAAAAGAGAAATTTTGGAAGTGTGATATAACATATATATATATATATATATATATATATATATATATATATATATTTAATTTTGTAGAGGCGAAATGTAATGATAGATATCGAGGATTTTCAATCATTACATCTCGCACTTACCAATACCAAAAATCTCCAAAATTACCAAAATGTCCAAAATCTCAAAAGTTACAAAAGTAAAAAAATGTCAGAAATTTTAAAACGTCAAAAAGATTAAAATGTCAATAATATAAAGAATGTCAGAAATGGCCGAAGTGTCATTAATATCTAAAATGTCAAAAAGGTCAAAAATGTTAAAAATGTGAAAAATATCAAAAATATCAAAAATGTCAAAAAATGTTAAAACGTCAATAATGTCAAAGGAAAAATCGCAAAAAATGTCAACAATGTCAATAATGTTAAAAATGTGTCTAATTGTCAAACGACGCAAATATCTAAAACATTTGGAACGTGAAAAATGCCATAAATATCAAAAATGTCAAAATCTCATATCACCAAAAATGTTAAAAATGGCATTGACAATACATTACACAAAAATTACTATTAAATTGGAAAACGCGAATCCAGCAATATCAAATATAAAAAATCTCAAACATGTCAAATATGTTTATCTCTTCATATTAAATCCCAAGATAATGTAATTTTAGATGCGGATATAGCTTGATAATGTACGGGATGTAAAAATTACCAATAGAAATATATGTCAAATACGCCCTCTCGGTTCTTATACATGACATGCAAAGAATGCGGCAAATTCCAAACTCCAGACGCATCAAGCGAAAATGCTATAGCAGTCATAAACAAGCAAAATCTAACTATTAAAAAAAACAAGCGCAGATTGACTTAATAGAATCAATGGCTCTTAATAGCCATAATTGGTCAAATCGTTCGCGCTAGGGGTCCCTGCAGTACTCTCACTGCTATTTCTAGGATTAAACGAGAACTACAATTGTCACACTTAGAAACCCAGAAATTTGTAGGCAATAGACATTTCCAACAACCCTCTCGTAAGCTATATAGTGGTCCACACCCAAAACAATGCTCAATGCTTAGTAAGAATGAGACAATTCCTACAAAACCCGAACTCCCATCAGAATCATTCGAATTATCGCAATCATTTTTCCAATCATCCTACTAACCAATCTCGAACTAAGCAGATCTGTAAATTGAAATGTAACCTCAAAAATACAGATACTGTTCTCTCTTCAGCTGAAATTGAGAAAGTTCGTCTCCCAAATGCCATAGTCAAAATCAATGAAAATCGTGAATTCCCAACTTCTGTTTTAAATGCTAATACCATTCCTAAAACTATCAATTTTGACAAACTCAATTTAGAACCAATACAGAATTGCACAATAATCACCTTCACTGAAAACGAAACACGCAATCTAGCCGAGAATGACAGACAAATAACGATAATGAACAAGCTTCATTTAGAACATCTCAACGAAGAAGAATTTGAACTCATTTCACAACTTTTCTGATATATTCTACTTAGAAGGTGACTTTCTAACCTTTAACAATGAAGTCAAATACAAAATAGACACTAAGAATGCCAAACCAACATTTACAAAGTCTTATCGGTATCCAAAAGTCCACAAGCAGGAAGTGACAAGCCAAATATCCAAAATGCTCAAGGCATCATCCGCTCTTCTAACTCCCCATGGTCATCCCCGGTATGGGTAGTTCCAAAACAATTGGACTCTTTCGGAACACAAAAATGGCGTGTCGTCATTGACTACCGGAAACTAAACAAACTGACTGTAAACGACAAGTACCGTCTTCCAAATATATCGGGCTTACTCGACCATCTCGGCAAGTGCCGGTATTTTACCACACTCGACTTAGCTTCTGGATTTCATCAAATTGAAATCGTCACCAAGGACATTTCTAGAACTGATGTTACAGTCGGCAATGGTCATTATGAACAATGATCCATCAATGTTTCAACGGACGACATCATCGTATATTCCCCAACAATTCATCAGCATAGAGCCCGTCTCACAGATGTCTTCAAAAGACTAAGAAATGCCAATCTGAAAATACAACCAAATCTTTCAAAAGTTGATTGCATTCTCAACTTTCCCCAGTGAAAAAACCAAAAAGACATTAAACATTTCTAGGTTCAGCTGCTATTACCTGCGGTTCATTTCAAACTTCGCCAAATTGTCCAAGCCACTTACAAAAATACTTCAAAAAGATGTCCTTACATCTACCCCAATTCTCATATATGTTTATTTCGAGGAACCATTTTATTCTCACAACTGACTCCAGTTATTTTGCTATCCATGCAGTTCTTTCTTAAGGTCCTGTAGGTAAGGATTTGCCCATGGCCTGTGCCTCGATAACTCTTTACAAGGCTAAGACTTCTTGCTATATTGTGGGCTGTTAAACACTATAGATCGCTAATTTTTTGCCTCAAGTCTCTACTTTTAACGGCCCGCTAACGTGGCTGATTTCTGTCAAAGACCCTGGAAGTCGACTTGCCAGATGGCACCTCAACTCGAGGAGTATGACTACCAAATAATCTACAAGCCCGGCAAGGTCAATAAAAATGCCGACGCTCTCTCTTGCATTAAACAACTGTAATGAATACGTATCCTTCAGACAAACAATCATCTAACAACAAACAATTTCCATCAAATTTCTGAGGAATTTAGAACTTTTGCAGAGTGATATCAAACCGTTTCACTCATAGATAACACAAAATTCAATATTCAAATTGCCAATTGTTAGATAGAGAAAACAAAAACAGACTTATATTCCCTCAAGGTTCTCCCATGAAAAATTTTCACCACCTCATCATCGAAGACATTTTTGAGCAAAAAGCAAGCACAAGTGTCTGAAAGAGACGCTATCAAATAGTCCCTCTCCCTTCTGTCCCAGAAGTAGTTAATGAGATTTTTTTCGTATCTTTATATAATCGTAGAGATTTATTTACCGAAAACGAAATATTCTGTGTTGAGAATAACATTGATTTGCCTATTCTGGAAATGTTTTCATTTATCATTTCCGAAATAGATATAAAGTGGTAAGTTTGCCAAGATGTCATCCAAATGGTTGAGCAAGACCAATTCCATAACGGCAAAAATAATATACATCGAGGTATCAATGAAACCATCCACAGAATAAAGAAAAAAATCAATTGGCAGGACTATCTAAGGACGCTGACAATTTTATTAAAAACTGCCAAACTTGCCAGAAAGCAAAAGCTTAGCGGACAAATCTCGATAGCTCTTTATTCAACACCAAAAATCCACGGACACCCTTTGAACGTGTCAACATCGATATTTTAGAAGTCCCAACAAGAAACTACGCAATAACTATACGGGACGAACTAACAAAATTCTCTCAGGCCTACCCCATAACCGACAAATCGGCAAAAACCGTTGTTATTACTTTACTACTATATTTCCAACACTTCCGTACCCCATTAGAGAAACATTGCAATGGCAGAGAATTCGACAACGCACTAATGAGAGACTTATTTGACATCAAACTATCATATTCTAGTGTGGGACGTCCCCAATTAAATGCTTCATTAGAACCATTCCACTCGGTTTTACTAGAGATGACTAGAATCCATAAATTAGAAAATCCTGACGAACACCCTTTCAACATCCTCCCTTACGCAATCATTGGATATAACAAAACTTATAGATTCACCCCTTACGTACTTGTCTTCGGACATACTTCGAGTAGGATTCCAGAAACCCTCTACAACCAACAAGTCCTGATAACTAAATACATCCGAGATCTCAACAATCGTATTTATCACAATTATAAAATTGCTCTTGAAAGAACGGAAATCCAAAAAAAAAACAAAGCGAAAGTCAGATTTGATGAACATGTTTCTGAAAAATCTCCCAAATTATGAAATAGGCAATAAAGTCTAAATTAAAGAATCCCAAATCAAGGACAAATAAATTCAATTGTCCTTTCGAAATCCTGGAGATTCACAAAAATTCCGCAACACTACTGAATCCTAAAAGTAACCAAAGTAAATTTCGACTGAATGAAACTGTTCTCACTAAGTTAATTTCTGTTTCAGGTTTTGCCTGCTCTTCGGGTCAGCAGTAGCCCAAATTCAAATACAATCAATAAACAATACTTTAGGTATCTACTTCCATAACGAAGCAGAAATAACTGTATCCAATGATAAATGGACACTTCTAGTGCATAGAAACTTCTCTACTAAAACAAGTATTTACAACAAATAATAAAATATTACAAACTATTGTCAAAACTTTAAACTCGATTCTTTTGCTATGAACTACTTTTGCGCATACATACACCTGTCAATAGAGATTTTTAGGTGACATCAAATTCAACAGCAAACCGTCTAAGCCATGACGTCAGTAATACTTTATAAGTCATAACTGGCATGATTTTAACAGCAAACTCAAATTGAGTATTACAAAAAAAAAACAAAAAATGTCACCACATCTATAATTAAGAACTTCAATTCAATTCAAAATCTTAGAATTGATGAAAAACTATTTAACGATAAAATGAAAAAGCTGAAAAGGCCATCGGAAACATTAATTATAAGGTTTAAACTCGCTTTACTCGAAATGTGTGAAAAACTTATGGAGAGTTATCTCTACTTAGAAGATAATCTAAATAATGTTTTAACTTGTATCCCATTCGCGCGTTTGAAAATAACTCACTCTTCAATTTTAACACCTGAACATCGTATTAACTCATTACAGGAAATTTAGTCAAAAGTAACATTCCATTGGCTGTCCAAACATATACCGATCTTATATTTGTGTTAAGAATCCCTATAGTCGAACAACATCCTTACACAGTCTTTTATTTATATCCTATTCTCATATACGATGAAAGAAGAGGTTTACATCATATGTTATACTTCACTCAAAAATATCTTGCAAAGAATTGATGATTCTGTAATGTTCATTCCGATCAAAGACTTAAGTGCGTGTAAAACGTTCGAAACCCGTAAGAAACTGTTGTCTGAACTTTACACATATCCTATTGACACTCATGTGAAGCTCAACTTCTAAAGAATGTTAAGAAGGTATTTCAGTGAATTACGCTCAAACGAACCCAAAAACTTTTACAATCTCCCTCAACTCCACATTGACCCTTCAATCAGAGTGTAGTGGGTTTATAAGAATTACAAAAGTTCAAGCTGAATCAAGAAAACAAACCACTGTTTTAGAAACCTTTCAACTAGTAACATTGCTAGGGCATACCGAGGGTATGGGAAGGCAGGTGAGGGCAGCTACCGTGATCCATTGAACCTTCTCATAAGTTTATTGACTTGCCCCCCCCTTGGACCAAAAAACTGTCCCTGTCTAAAGGACAATTTTTTTCCGATGTGCCCCCTCTAGTAGATTTTTTTTTCTAATTTGCCCCTCCCTAAACCAAAAGCCGTTCAACTGTCGCGTTGCAGTCCCGTAAAAAAAATTAAATTCCTGTACTTCAGCCCCTAAAGCTGAACACACTTAACGTAGAAGAACTGGACGTAGTAAACCACAAATTGGAACAATATTCCAAAGACCTCGATGGTCTCATAAACCGGTCGTTTGTAACCATTGCTGCTCTCATGATTATAGCAGCAGTCGTCCAAGCTGTCAAAAAGAGGATCGTAAAACCTCCAAAGGATCAAAATCCTGACCAGCCTTCAATGCCTCAGCCAGAACGCAAATTCTTCCCCAAGCTTAAGCCAGTTTTGAAAACAGAACAAAGCTTAGAAACAGCTGTAAATATACACTTTATCTATACTATTATAAAATTGTAAGGTTGTATGTTTGTTTGTTTATGTGTTTGTTTGTTTGTTCGGGCATCATGTAAGAAGTACTGAACTGATTTTCTGAATCTTTTTTTTTGCAAACCCCATAGTTTGACTTAAAATCTGGTAGATATTTTATCTCCCTATATTGACGGGAACGGTAGATATAGCGAAAAAACTTCTACCATGTTGGATAAAACTATTACTCTATTTGTTCCACCGCCAGCACCAAATATTAGATACTTTAATCAGCTTAGCTTTTATTCAAAATTCGGAATATGCCAATGTAACATTTTTCGATTTAAAAAAAATCAACTGATATATCAACCGTAATTTTACAGGGTGTTCTATATATAGGAAACTTAGTGCGGAGTGGCATGGCATGGATTTAAAAAATCTAAAAAAATATATTAGGTGTACCATAAGCAGCTGCATATATACAATGTGGTTGGAATAAGTGGGAGTGGAATTAGTTATACGGGATGGTTCAAAAAAGTTATATTGCGTGGGCCATAAATAGTTCCCGTGTGGTTCATAAACGGGCGGAGTAGAATTATATTTATATAGGATGGATAACAAAATTATATATTGTATGGCTCATAAGCAGTTGCATATGCAATATGGTTGAAATAAGGTTAGAATATTTATACAGAGGGGATAAAAAATTTTTAGAAAAAAAATTGTTATGTAAGCAGTTAGGAGCTTTGAATTATCTTCTTGGTTGACATACGAGATCGAGTGGCATTATAGTTTATAGAGTGGTTAAAAAATTATTTTATATCCACAAATAGTTATATATATTTGGAATGTTTGAAATATGTAGCGGAGTATTATACAGCTATACAGGTGGGTTTAAAAACTATTATAAAGAAATGTTATGATCTACAAGCTGTACCATTTACCGGATGTTTTAAATGTAGGGTGGAGTCGAATTTTAAGGATACAGGGTGGTACAAAAATGTCATATTGGGTGGCAAATAAGTAATTGCATATACAAGGTAGTTGAAATATAGGGTGGAGTAGAATTATACTTATACAGGAAGGGTAATATGGTAGAAATTTTTTTATAGCTGTTGCATATTTGGTGCTACACAGTGTGATTCAAACAAGGTTAGAAAAAGTTTCAAATGAAGGGTGCTTTAAATGAAGTGTAGAGAGAAATTATACTTTATGATGTGGTTAAAAAAATATAAGGAAAAATTGTGAAATAGTTGCTCATAATCAGTTGCACAGATAGAATATTTGAAATATAGGGAGGAGAAGTGTTATAGTTAAGTATTTAACAAATGTTATATTGGTTGACCAGTAAGCAGCACCGTATGCAGGGTAGTTATAATACATACAAGGTGATTCTGGGTGGCCGATAAGTAGTTGCATATAAAAGGTGGTATAAATAAAGGGTGGTGTAAATTTATAGTTAAACAGTTTGGATAAAAAAAATTTATGGGATAGAAATGAGCTGTTGCATATATGCAATATCTAAAACGTGGATCAAAGTACAATTATAATTATACAGTGTGATTAAAACAATGTTAGAAAAAGTTGCATATTCGGGTGGTTGAAATATAAGGTGGAGACAAATTATACTTTCCAGGGTGGTTAAAAAATGATTATATAGTATTCCATAAGTAGTTGCGTAGATGAAGCAGACTTATAGTTAAGTGTTTAAAAAATGTTATATTTGGTGGCCCCTAAGCACATGAAGATACAGTTATAGTTATACAAGGCGGTTCAAAAAAATTGATTAAAATTGTTAAATAGGATGGCCAAAAAGCAGTTGCAGTTTAGGTGAGTGTTTAAATAAAGCTTTGGTGTTAGGGTGCCAAAGTGTGTTTTTACATTTGTGACACACCAAGAGTCCACAGGCATTTCCATTAGGGTGGGTCGAAAAGTTTAAAAAATTGTTATATAGGGCATGAACAGTTGTATCCTGCTATATGGAATACCTGAAATATGGGACGAAGCAAAATTATAGTTTTTGAGTGTGATTAACACAATGTTACAAAAAGTTGCATATAAAGGGTGATTAAAATATAGTATGGGAGAAATTGTACTTTACAAGATGGCTCAAAATATATGAGAAATAATTGTTATATAGCATAGACCATAAGCAGTTGCATAGCCAATATCCTTAACATATTGGTCGATTTTTCGAAAACTCCTTATGGATGTGTATAGTTTTTTAACGTTTAATCTGTTAAGGAAAATCCCTATGTGATCTCATATACTTTTCTGCGACGTGCAACTTGCAGTTAATATTTTAATTCCAACGTAATAGTGCGGGAATTTTAGGCACTGGAAGTTTTAATTGCGAATTTGAAATTTTTCTATGTACATCTCAAGCATATAGGTAAAGTATAGCTTCTTAAATCAATGATTACCAAGCTCGTTTTGTTTTTATACCAGGCAAATACCTATTTAAATGCAAATTTTTCCATTTTACGAAGGCGGTGCTTTTGGTTGTCACATTCCCCCGGCCTAATAGAAAATTCAGTGACAACACATGTCAAATTCTAAACTGCTATTTGCGTTTATACACAGGCTGTTTAGTTATAGTAAACAAAATCACAAAGTAAAGTGATAGAAGGAGTTGTATTTATATGATGATTGAAATATAGGACCGAGTAGCATGATAGTGGTCCATAGGCAGCCGTATATTCAGCATGGTTGGGTTTGGTTGGACGTTTGGTGGTATAAAAATGTTGGAAAAAATGTGAAATTAAAATTTTATAGGGTGATTAAAAAACTGTTATATGATGTGGTCGTAAACAAATCATAGTTTGGAGTTTTCTTACTTCAATAATAACTATTATAAAAGGGATAATATGCCTTCTAATTTTATTTGTGCGTGTTGCAATAAATCATTTAAACCCAATTTATTGCTATGTTGTGCTGTGTGTCAGAAGAAATTTAGGCATTCATGTGTAAATATTACTTCACATGAACACGCTATACTTACAGAACCAGATAAGGGATACTCATGGTCTTGTTCAGCTTGTAGAAATATAGGAAATCAAATTGATGACTTGAAACGACTGATACTCTCTTTACAAGATGATATCAAGACCTTGCAAACCCAGAAATCTACCAGTACTACTCCTAAAGATTCCACAACATCCGATTTTGAAGAAATTGTAACGGAAATAAATGAGCGCAATCGTCGTAAACGTAACATTATATTGTTTGGTTTACCAGAACAACCTCAGGATGTCGGATCACCTCAATCCCGATCTGACAGTGATCTGACTGAGGCTTTAAAAGTTTTAAAAATTGTCGACCCTACGTTTACGTTTACGAAACCAAACATACTGCCTACGAGATTAGGACGATTTTCCGACAACAAAAAAAGACCTCTTAAAATTACCCTGGACAATGAAACACAAGTAACTAACCTTATAAAAAAGGCTAGTCTATTAAAGAACAGTAAGTATAACAGGGTTGCCATATCTGTTGATCGCACACGTCGAGAATTGGATCTTTACAGAAACCTCCGTGAAGAAGTGACAAGAAAGAACGCTGAGGGTGAAGAGACATATAAAATCAATTACTTCAATGGAGTTCCGAAAATAGTAAAATCTTTAAACTGAACAGCACCAGCAGTCTCACCAAAACCAAATACGAGGACCTCTCTTGTTACTATCAGAACGTACGTGGTTTAAACAGTAAAATTAATGAGTTTAATGCGGGGATAACTGAATGTGAATTCGATGTAATAGTGTTAACAGAAACATGGTTAAATCCTAATGCCTGCAGTGGTGAGTTATTTCCTAAGACATACGTAGTATATAGAAAAGACAGAAAATTTCAACTCGTTCAAAAAGCAACTGGTGGTGGTGTTCTTGTGGCAGTTAAAGGTAACATAACGTCAGAAATAGTTGATGTAGATTATAAAGTTTTATATTTCATCTCAATGTATATACCTGATAAGATATGTCCTGATGAATTTGAAGCATTATTTGATCATCTGGAACAATTAGATTGTGTAAACTCTGAGAACTTGATATTACTGGGAGATTTCAATGTGCCTCATTTTAAAGACAAAAATCATGGGGACCCGAAATCCTCTGTTATATTCAACTTTATGCATACACACGGACTCAACCAATTCAACTATGTATTTAATAAATTAAATCGACTACTGGATCTGGTAGTATCTCAAAATTCCTGTATTGTAGTACATGATGAATGTCCATTGGTTCCTGAAGACAGTCATCATCCGGCCTTATTTATTACTGTGCTCAACATGCCAGCTAAATCCTCCATATGTAAAACTAACCTAGATGCTCATAGCTAAAACTTTAAAAAAGCAGACTTTTCTGCAATGTATAGGACCATCTACGAAACGAACTGGAATATAATTACGCAAAACTCTTCCGACGTTAACAACTTGCTAGACAATTTTTACAAGAAGATTTATGAGATTTCTGACCTTTATGTTCCCTTGCACAGAAATTATCCTCATAGGTTTCCTCCTTGGTACGATAGTAATATCATCAAAAATATTAAATTAAAAAACCAATATCGCAAAAAATTCAGAGCAGAGGGCCATATACTCCATCTTACTGAATTCAAAAGACTCCGACAAATTGTCAAAGCTCAAATAAAAAGCGCCTATAACAACTATCTTGAAAGTATTCAGTCAGAAGTAGTAAAAAATCCTAATAAATTTTGCTCGTATGTGCATACGAGAACACACAATTCAAGGATCCCTGGGATAGTAAATTATCAAAATACTCAATATGATAAACCTAAAGATATAGTAAACGCATTTGGTCAATACTTTTCGAGTGTGTATCTGAACACAAATACTGACAATATTATACCTCACACAAACTCTGATAGTATAATTCATATAAATTTTTACCCCATTACTGAAAATGAAGTATTATCTGCAAGCAAGAAACTAAAAGATAAACTAACCTCTGGACCTGATAACATCCCTTCATTTATATTAAAAGATTGTGTTGGAGCGCTATCGGGAATCCTAACAAATATATATAACGACTGTCTCAAATGCAATAAATTTCCTGAAGCATGGAAAGTAGCAAAGGTTTGCCCCATTTTTAAGAATGGTGAGAAAAATATATTAGAGAACTACAGACCTATATCTATTCAAACTTCTCAAAGCTATTTGAAATCATACTGTATAATATTTCGCATATTTCCACTAGTACGCAATCAACTATATATATATATATATATATATATATATATATATATATATATATATATATATATATATATCAGCACGGATTTATTGATAAAAGGTCTACAACAACCAACCTGGTAGCAATTACTCAATATATCTCAGAAGCACTGGACACCAACATACAAGTAGACGCGATCTATACAGATTTCAGTAAGGCATTTGACAGAATTGATCATAGAATTCTGTTAAACAAGCTATCAGGATTTGGATTTTCTATCCAAGCAGTAAATTTCCTCATGTCTTACTTATCAGACAGATACATTTACGTGACTTATAATGGTTTCATGTCGGAATCATACTTAGCTAAATCTGGAGTTCCTCAAGGTTCGAATTTAGGACCTCTGTTATTTCTTTTGTTTATTAACGATTTATGTAATACAATATCGACAGAAAAGTTATGGTTTGCTGATGACTTCAAGATCTTTTCCACAATAGAATGTTTAAATGATTGTCATAATATTCAGAGTCAATTAATAGCTATAGAAAACTGGTGCAATAGAAATAATCTACATCTAAATGCGAAAAAATGCAAAGTAGTGACATATACTCGAAAAATGTCAGCCATCAAATTTCCTTACTCAAGTCAAGGTACACTGTTGGAGCGAAATACTAGTATCAAGAATTTGGGAGTCATCTTTGACGATAAATTATCCTTTGTAGAGCACATATCTGTAAAAATATGTGAAGCATTAAAGTCCTATGGATTTATATTGAGAAACTGCCGAGACTTTACTAATATTTCCGCATTGAAGACATTATACTTTGGGTACGTACGCTCTAAAGTTGAATATGCAAGTATTATTTGGCATCCATACTATGATATTCACAGCAAACGTGTGGAAAAGGTTCAAAGAAAATTCCTGAAATATTTGGTTCTCAAAAGTGATGGATTATATCCAGAAAGGAATATACCTAATGAAGAGTTATGTGAACGTTTTCAGCTGCCTTCTTTGCAATTAAAGAGAAATTGTGCATCTGTTGTATTCTTGTTTAAATTAGTAAATAATATGGTAGACTGTTCGGAATTGTTAAATCAAATTAATTTTAATGTACCTACGTTTCACTCAAGGAAACACTTAGCGCTAAGGCCACCAATAGCCAGAACAAACATTTTGTTGAAATCACCAATATATGTTATGTGATATTTTTACATGTAGTATAAATCATCTAGTTAGTACCTCAATGTTGTATCTTTAAATTGTCCTGTAAATGGGAGACTGTTGGACAATAAAGCAATTATTTATCCCGACTTGACCATACAATGTATGGCATCACACTCCCTCTAAGGCACACATAGTGTGCCCTTAGGGGAAAATTCACTAAACCCCAGATATACTACATATCAAAAGGGTTTAGCTCTGTGGAAGCCCTTGCCAGGTTATCAGGCCCGTGGTTGGCGTCGTGGCTGCAGTTCCCCATGAATTTTCTAACCGTCCGGGCTGTTCCTAACAGGACGGCTTTTTGCATCAGTTGGTAAAGATGTTCGTCCAGACCGAGGTATTTCAAATTGTTTAATAGATGTTTTGGGACTACTCCTGTTGTTGACATAACAATTGGTACTGTTCGAGTTCTGTTCATGTCCCATTGTCTCTGTATTTGAAATTCTAAATCCCTGTATTTGGCTATTTTTTCAGCCTGCTTAATATTTATATTGTTGTTATTAGGGATTGCTATGTCAATTAAGGTTGTTTTTCTAGAGACTTTATCTACCAAAACTATATCTGGTCTATTGTGAGCAACAGTCCGATCAGTTTGTAGTTGTTATTTTCTAAAATAGATTCTGGTTTATATATATAGTAGGGTGTTCTTACCGACTGTGATAGCTCGAGTTTCAGCGCTAGTTCCTGGTGCAGTATTTTTGCCACAGCATCATGTCGTTCTTTGTATTCAGTTGCAGCGAACGCTTGGCAACCTCCTGTGATATGCTGGATAGATTCAGATGTTTGGCAACCATATCTGCATCTGTCGTTGTTGATAAAAGGGTCTTTGACAATGTACTTTAGATAGTTCTTAGTTGGAATTACTTGATCTTGGATTGCCAATATAAAGCCTTCCGTTTCAGGAAACATATGACCAGAGATCAACCAGTAGTTCGACGCTGAACTGTCGACATAATCTTGGTTGACGTCATTTATATGCCTTCCATGAAGCGGCTTCTCTTTCCATTTGAGCAGTTTCTGATCAGTTGTCTGGTGGTATACTTGAACTTGTTGTTCTGTCAGTCGCAGAGGTGTTGAGTCATCAACCTGACATATGACTCTGTGTAGATCAGAAAATTCTGCGAGTTTCTGGAAATGGTTACGCAAATTGGAAATTTGTTGATCACGTAACTTGCCTATATCTGCCAATCCTCTTCCTCCTTCATACCGTGGCAACGTTGTACGTTCGACGGAGCTCTTTGGATGATGATTTTGAGCTTTTGTTAGTAGAACTCGTACTTTCCGTTGTAGTTGTTCAATGTCCGTCTTGCACCATTTAACTATTCGAAATGAGTAACTGAGTACTGACACGCGTAAGTGTTAATAGCCTGAAACAGATTTTTACTGTTAAGCTTAGTTTTCAACAGTCGTCTTACCCTTCTATAGAACTCTGTTGATAGGTCCTTTTTCATGGTGGAGTGATCAATTCGTTGAGCCTGCTTTATTCCAAGGAATTTGTAAGTATGGCCTTCCTCCATGGATTCAATTGAGGTGCCATCTCTCATTTCGTAGGGCCCCTGTTGTATTTTGCCTTTCACTATATTGATAATCCGGCATTTGTCTAGGCCAAATTGCATATGGATGTCATTAGAGAACCCTTCTACTATTTTAAGCATATCATGCAGCTGTTGTTTCGTAGCTGCCATCAACTTTAAGTCGTCCATGTATAACAAATGGTTTATCTTTAGTGCTTGTACGTTGTTGTGTTTGAGACTGAATCCAAAGTTAGTCGCGTTCAGTTTGCGTGAGAGTGGGTTCATGGCAAGGCAGAACCACAGCGGGCTAAGAAAGTCTCCCTGGAATATACCCCTTCTGATTGGGATAGAGTCGGTTTGTATCGAACAGTCGGCTTCATTCAGAAATATTTTGGTTTGCCAGGTAGTCTGACATATTCTAAAAAGTTAACAATACAATTATTTGCTTTATAGAGTTTCAGCACCTGAATGAGCCAATCATGTGGAACTGAATCAAAGGCCTTTTTGTAGTCCACATATGCCATGTAGAGATTTCGTCGTTTGGCGTGGGCTTGATTGCAGACAACGGAATCAATTATTAGTTGTTCTTTGCATCCCATCGAGTTTTTCGCGCATCCCTTTTGTTGTTCGGTAATTATGTTGTTTAGCTCACAATGTCTGAAAAGGCGATGATTAATGCACGACGTTATAAGTTTGTATAAGGTTGGGAGGCAAGTGATTGGTCTGTACTTTGCTGGGTCCTGTGTACATAGGTTATCCTTTGGTAAGAGGTATGTAGCACCATGTGTAAGGAAACTAGGCATCTTGTGTGGATGGATAATTACGTCATTAATGAGTACTGTTAATTTATCGTGGGTGGCGTAAAGTTTCTTTATCCAGTAATTCTGCACACCATCTGGTCCTGGTGCTTTCCAGTTATGGAGGTGTTTCATTATGTTGGACGTGTCTTCCGTTGTAAATGGTTGGTGTTGCATCTTATCATAATTCTGAAATGCAGCCTCCTCCTCCTTAATCCTCGCTCTGGAGTTATGGGAAACTGTTGTGGAAAGTTGTGTTTTCCAGAACTGCTCGATCGCCGTTTTACTGGGATAACTAGGGGTTTCATTATTATTGGTGTTGTTGAGTTTTCTATAAAACCCTTTTTCTGATTTTCGGAATAGTGCGTTGTCTAGTTTCCGTTGGTTACTGGTTTTGTACCTTCTCAATCGACTTGTGTATACGGAAAGCTTTTGTCGTAGACTATCCAGACACTGCTGAGATGTGATGTTTTCTCCATCCCACTGGGAGTGTATTCGGTTATTGTCCATGATCGTCTTGACAAGTCTTTCTTTTCTGTTGTTTCTGGCCCCTCGTTGGTATTCGGGCAGTTTTCCAATGTCTTTCCGAAGAGAATTAATTTTCCCTTCTAGCCTTCTTTGCCAAGGTGGTATTCGAGGTGTTTGTCTAAATTGGGGAGGGTCTTGCTTTGGTCTTATTGCGACCCCAATTGTTCTGCAGATGGAAATTGCAGCACAGTAGATGATTGTGTGTAGCGACTCTAATGTATTAACACCTAAAACATAGTGTGGCAAGATAAATTTGTTCATAGCCTGCAAGACGATTCCCAGTTTCTTAGAAGATCTTAGTTTGGGAAGAGTTGGTCTAATCAATGGATCTGTTCCACTATACTCTATACTCTTATAGAGTATAGTGGAACTCTTTCCATTTCTGCTTGGATTTTCTCAAGCAGGTCAGCGTTGGCTGGCTGTTCTTGTTGAAGTTCTTGAATCTCGTCTGCTCTTTGCGCCAAAGGTGTTTCAGGCTCTGGATCTGTTGTATTTCGACCAAATAATTCGCGCTCAACTTCGCTCTTTATTTCGTCCAGTTGATCAGGCGAAATAAGGCCATTTCTCAAGATGACACGATATTGATCTGCGACTCTCTGTTCGGTAACTTGAAGCTCTGGGTACTCACGACAGAACTCTTGATGCAGTATTTGGCGATATCCAGTCTTGTCCTGGCCAAGGTTAGTCACTCTGTAAAACGTGCGCATTATAAATTTATTCATGGCGCTAGTCCATTTCATGCGCTGTCTTATCAGTCCCGCTTGAGTGAGCGCTGGCTGTTGATCCTGCGCAACACTTTCTGCGGGTGGAGTTCTCGTTCTCGTTTGACTCCGATGGTGATGGTCACGTTGTTGCTGTGACTGTATTGGTGAATGTTGTTGTGGTTCTTGGGCTGTAGCTCTTTGGACGACAGGGACCCGCCTCCTCAGCACCCTGCCACCGACGTCCCGCATGCTGTCATGTCCAGCGCCGGCTCCAGACATGCCCTGGCGATCCCCAGGCAGCGGCTCTTTTCCGAGGCCTCTACTCCGTAACTCCATTTTCATGGGTGGTGCCACCAATTGACCCTGGTGACCCGGGTAACTCGGAACCGTGGGGTTGTCAGTTCCCAGATGAAATGATTTAAACCAGATCATCCCGTGCGGGTTTTGGGGAAGGGAGGAAGGCTAGGCAGTAGGTCAGCGGACAGCTGCCCCTTTAGTCGCCTCATACGACAGGCGGTAGATACCATGGTGCTATTCTAACCCGGACACCACACGGGGTAATTATTATTATTATTATTATTATATACAAGATGGTTGAAATATAGGCTGGAGTTAAATCATATTTATACAGTGTGATTAAAAAATTATTTATTTTATAGCCCATAAGAAATTGCATAAAGTGAGGAGAGGAATTAATGTTACACAGGGCGATAATATAAAATGTTAAAAATGAAATAATTTATGGGGTAGCCCACAAGGAGTTATATACTATGGTTGAAATATAGGACGGATTTGACTCCGTAAATATGGAATAGATTCTACTCCGTCCTATAGTTTACAGAAGGCAGCTAACAAATTTATGCTTGTCCGTGAGCAGTCGTATGTACAGGATGGTTGGACACAGGACGGAGTGGAATTATTTATAGTTATACAGAGTTGTCAAAAAAGTTGAAAAAAGGCTACATGGCGAGGTCCATAAGACATAAATATATTTTGGGCTTATTAAGTCAACGCGTACTAGTACATTTTGTTCGTAAACATTTACGTGCCAAAATAAAAAATAAAGAATGAAAACTACCTGAGTTCAAAAAAACTAAAAAGTTGAAAATAAAACATTTAAAAATATATATAATCGACTTCCACCTATAACTAAAAAGCTAAAAATAATTAAAACAAAATACAACTCTAGCAAATAAATAACACATTCAATATTGTTAGGTACCTACCCAGGAAGTAAAAAATGTAAACATTAAAAGGTGCTCATTCTGTACAAATTAATTACCTACCAATCTAGTATATTTTTGAAGTCGGTGCCAAGCAACAATCAAGTTTGATGAAATAGTAGATAAGTACGCAAAGAAAGATATTAGATTTGCTTGGCACCGACTTCAAAAATATACTAGATTGGTAGGTAATTAATTTGTACAGAATGAGCACCTTTAAATGTTTACATTTTTTACTTCCTGAGTAGGAACCTAAAACATTGAATGTGTTATTTATTTGCTAGATTTGTATTTTATTATAATAATTTTTAGCTTTTTAGTTATAGATGGAAGTCGGTTATATATTTTTTTAAATGTTTTATATAAGATATCCCACATGTTTCATAAGTTATTTCTTTTTGCAAAGACTTGTACATTTCGTACGCGGGTGATACCGCGGGTAACGGCTAGTATTGCCTAAAAGTTTAAAATTTTACCCATTTACCCGAATACAGTATTCGAGTAACTAGAAGCGAAAGCAGAAGGCTATGAGAATTATGCGAACCGACCTGAAGAAGGCAGATGTGACTCTGCCGAAACGTCGTCATTTTACCATCGATCCCGGCAGGGATCTGTTATCAACAACGAGGATGAATTCCCGGAAACCACCTAAAACATTTAGTGCCCGCGAAAACTTAAAAACATATATATATATATATATATATATATATATATATATATATATGTATTAAGTGGTTTCCGGGAATTTATCCGCGTAGTTGATAATTGATCCCTGCCGGGATCGATGGTAAAATGTCGACGTTTCGGCAGAGTCACATCTGCCCTCTGCAGGTCGGTTCGCATAGTTCTCATGCCCTTCTGCTTTCGCTTCTAGTTACTCGAAAACAACCTCCATCGTGGCATTAACGAAACTATCAGACGTATTAGGGAAAAATACAATTGGACCGGCTTAATTAAAACTGTAGAACAATTCATCAAATCCTGCGAAACTTGCCAAAAAGTAAAGTTCTGTAGGAAAAACTTAAGTTGTTATTACGGAAACACCCAAGACTCCTTTCGAACGTATTAACATTGACATCTTCGAATATCCATCTAGAAATCATGCACTCACTATTAGGGGCGAACTTACGAAATTTACGCAAGCCTACCCCATAAACGACAAAACAGCTTCAACTGTCGTAAATACCCTTCTGATTTTCTTTCAACATTACGGAACTCCACTTCGCATCCATTGTGACTATGGACGTGAATTTGACAACACTTTAATGCGGGATCTATGCCAACTATACGACATAAAACTGACATTCTCCAGCGTTCAACATCCCGAGTCAAACGGTTCTATTGAAAGATTTCACGCGACCTTAGCAGAAATGATAAGGGCAAATACAGCGGAACATCCAGACGAACATCCATTTAATGTCCTCCCTTATGCCATCATCTGTTATAATAACGCGAAAAATAAAACCACCGGTTTCACGCCCTACGAACTCATATTTGGGCACACTTCAAGTAGGCCTCCAGAAACCCTATACAACCAGGAAAAACTTATTTCGAAATACGTAAGAGACCTAAATAACAGAATGGACTATTATTACAGACTCGCCCGTGCTAAAGCCGAAAGACAGAAAGAAAAATCTAAAGTGCGATTTGACCAACACGTTTCTACTAAACAACCCGATTACAAAGTAGGCGACAAAGTCTACGTAAAAGAGTCCCAAATCAAAAACAAAGCCGAAAACAAATTCAACGGCCCCTTCGAAATTACCGCAATACGAAAAAACTCTGCCACCGTCATAAATTTACAAACAAACCAAATAACTAAAGTTAACTTTGACAGACTAAAACCCTATTTTGAATAAATCCCTTTTTTCAGATTCTGTGGACTGTTTTCAGTCGTGAACCTTCAACAGTACTCCATTACGTCTGTTAACAATACTATAGGAGTTTTCTTTCATGAAGAAGAAACCCTTAAAATTTCTAATGACAAATGGACACTCCTTGTTTACAAAGATCTAAGCCCATTTCGAGACGCTACTTTAAACAACGACAATATACTGAACAGACTTTTAGATACTATCAACCACAACAAAACTAACGTTAAAATCTTCAAATCAAAAGTACAGACTCACGTAAGCCTCCTGAAACAAATATCAAAATCTGTTAACATCAAATATACAGAAATTTTCGCTGACACTGAGACTTACAGTACCAACAGAAAGAAACGCGGACTCATTAACGGACTGGGATCAATTTGGAAATCTATTTCCGGTAACTTAGATGCAACAGACGGAGAATACTTTAGTGACTCTATCAATAAAATTACTAAAGACCAACATCAAATTGAAAACTTAATGAAATAACAATTATCTGTAACAACTTGGTCATTAAGAGCCTTAACACCACACTACAAAAATTTCAGTCCGAAGAGAAAATATTTTCGGAAAATATCGAAAGCAATTAGGAAGTCAATTGAGTTCATTACAGACGATCTTGCTTTTTATGAACTTCAAGCCAATGTCTTGGATTTGTGTGAAAGCTTAATGGAAAGTTACGTATACATTGAAGATACCCTCAACGATGTATTAACTGCAGTCTCTTTCGCCCGTCTAAAAATTTTACATAGTTCAATTATAAACCCAGTAGATTTGGTCGATTCCCTTCAGAAAATATCACAGTCACTTCATGAAAATAACTTACCACTTCCAACCTATAGTTCAAATGTTGCTCGATACATCGATCTAATAGAATTGGAAGCTTTTCAAATCAATACTAAAATTGTTTTTGTACTAAAAATCCCCTTAGTCAATCCTGAAACTTATACACTGTACCGTTTGTATCCTATCCCAGTTTTGGATTATCGAACAGGATTTCACCATATTCTTCCAACAAAATTAAAATATATCGCGAGAGATGACGATTCGCTATTGTTCGCATCTTTCGAAGACCTGAGTGACTGTAAGCCATTATCTAAAGAACATAAGATCTGTTCCAAAGTTATTCCACACACCATAGACAAAGAAGCCCTCTGCGAAGCACAACTTCTTAGACAGCCAGCAGCCCTGCCTTCAACTTGCAAGCCTTTAATATTATATGCCTGAGAGTATAATATTCAAGAGATTGATCTGAACCTTTGGTTAATCTCGATTTCCGGACAGTTGCCCATCAACATCAAGTGCAAGGGAGAAGATGTCGTTAGCCAATCCATTTCGACAAATTCTCTATTGACCATCCAACCCAGTTGCAATGCCTTCATCGGTAACACCAGGGTCCATGCCAGAAGGACCACCAACAACGTTGACAACATCACACTTAAGAGTCACCCAGTCAACATCCCCTACAACTGTTGCGACAACCTGCCAACCATCAGTCAACTTCCAAAGTTGAAACCCATGAGACTACAGGAATTTTATGCCAGAAACCTGAATATCGCTAACCATAAGCTTAGACAATACTCCAGGGAATTGGAAAAGCTCCTGGACCAACCATTTTTAGAGAAACACACAATGGCAACAACCGCAATTGTGGTTGCCCTCCTTTCCATCAGCATCATCAGGAAGAAATTCCAGAAGCCGCCAACAATCAGCCCTTCTGCCGATCCAGCACCACCACCAGGTCCATCAACCATCAAGCCCAGGGTTAAACTCCATAGTCTCCTTAGTCCTGTCGAGGATATTGAATTGCAGAACCTCCCTTAAAAGTCGATGCTGTAGCATCAACTTTTTTATATGGATGGGAGTTGTTATAAAAGTTCATCGACTTATATGAAACAACCTAGCAACAGTTCCCAAGCTGAGTCAGCATAACACGTGTCGTCTCCAAGTTACCCGCAGACGAACATCCGTGAGTCAGTCAGCGTTCTTAGTTTATAAATTATACTTTTTCATTGTAACATCATTCATTATTCCTTACAGATTTGTCTAGTTTAGTTTAACACTCATTTTTGTCCTTTTTAATTGTTATAAAGTTTTATTATTATTTTCATTATTTTCAAGTTTATATTAAAAGTTTAATTATTTGTGAAGTATAAATAAAATCTTTTTTAAAAAGAGAAATTTTGGAAGTGTGATATAACATATATTTTAGTATTGATTTGAAAAGCTTCCAATTCTATTAGATCGATGTATCGAGCAACATTTGAACTATAGGTTGGAAGTGGTAAGTTATTTTCATGAAGTGACTGTGATATTTTCTGAAGGGAATCGACCAAATCTACTGGGTTTATAATTGAACTATGTAAAATTTTTAGACGGGCGAAAGAGACTGCAGTTAATACATCGTTGAGGGTATCTTCAATGTATACGTAACTTTCCATTAAGCTTTCACACAAATCCAAGACATTGGCTTGAAGTTCATAAAAAGCAAGATCGTCTGTAATGAACTCAATTGACTTCCTAATTGTTTCGATATTTTCCGAAAATATTTTCTCTTCGGACTGAAATTTTTGTAGTGTGGTGTTAAGGCTCTTAATGACCAAGTTGTTACAGATAATTGTTATTTCATTAAGTTTTCAATTTGATGTTGGTCTTTAGTAATTTTATTGATAGAGTCACTAAAGTATTCTCCGTCTGTTGCATCTAAGTTACCGGAAATAGATTTCCAAATTGATCCCAGTCCGTTAATGAGTCCGCGTTTCTTTCTGTTGGTACTGTAAGTCTCAGTGTCAGCGAAAATTTCTGTATATTTGATGTTAACAGATTTTGATATTTGTTTCAGGAGGCTTACGTGAGTCTGTACTTTTGATTTGAAGATTTTAACGTTAGTTTTGTTGTGGTTGATAGTATCTAAAAGTCTGTTCAGTATATTGTCGTTGTTTAAAGTAGCGTCTCGAAATGGGCTTAGATCTTTGTAAACAAGGAGTGTCCATTTGTCATTAGAAATTTTAAGGGTTTCTTCTTCATGAAAGAAAACTCCTATAGTATTGTTAACAGACGTAATGGAGTACTGTTGAAGGTTCACGACTGAAAACAGTCCACAGAATCTGAAAAAAGGGATTTATTCAAAATAGGGTTTTAGTCTGTCAAAGTTAACTTTAGTTATTTGGTTTGTTTGTAAATTTATGACGGTGGCAGAGTTTTTTCGTATTGCGGTAATTTCGAAGGGGCCGTTGAATTTGTTTTCGGCTTTGTTTTTGATTTGGGACTCTTTTACGTAGACTTTGTCGCCTACTTTGTAATCGGGTTGTTTAGTAGAAACGTGTTGGTCAAATCGCACTTTAGATTTTTCTTTCTGTCTTTCGGCTTTAGCACGGGCGAGTCTGTAATAATAGTCCATTCTGTTATTTAGGTCTCTTACGTATTTCGAAATAAGTTTTTCCTGGTTGTATAGGGTTTCTGGAGGCCTACTTGAAGTGTGCCCAAATATGAGTTCGTAGGGCGTGAAACCGGTGGTTTTATTTTTCGTGTTATTATAACAGATGATGGCATAAGGGAGGACATTAAATGGATGTTCGTCTGGATGTTCCGCTGTATTTGCCCTTATCATTTCTGCTAAGGTCGCGTGAAATCTTTCAATAGAACCGTTTGACTCGGGATGTTGAACGCTGGAGAATGTCAGTTTTATGTCGTATAGTTGGCATAGATCCCGCATTAAAGTGTTGTCAAATTCACGTCCATAGTCACAATGGATGCGAAGTGGAGTTCCGTAATGTTGAAAGAAAATCAGAAGGGTATTTACGACAGTTGAAGCTGTTTTGTCGTTTATGGGGTAGGCTTGCGTAAATTTCGTAAGTTCGCCCCTAATAGTAAGTGCATGATTTCTAGATGGATATTCGAAGATGTCAATGTTAATACGTTCGAAAGGAGTCTTGGGTGTTTCCGTAATAACAAAAGGTGCACTTAAGTTTTTCCTACAGAACTTTACTTTTTGGCAAGTTTCGCAGGATTTGATGAATTGTTCTACAGTTTTAATTAAGCCGGTCCAATTGTATTTTTCCCTAATACGTCTGATAGTTTCATTAATGCCACGATGGAGGTTGTTTTTACCAGAGTGGTATTGTTGTATTATTATAGGAATTTCGTCTTCGGTAGGAGTTGTAACAAGGTTTTGGCAGATTTTCAGTTTGATTTCTTTGTCGGAGAGAATGAAAGATAAAATTTCAAGAATGGGATGTTCTATGTTATTTTCTATGCAGTATGTTTCTATGCATAGGGCAAAGGTACAACTAAGTATTTTCTATGCTTGACAGATTTACTGGCTATGATGTTAAGAGTGTCATTACTGAAATTAGGTTCTTCTTCGAAAAAGTCATCAATAATTTTGTCGTGTAAGTCGTTTGTTTTGATTTGTCAAAAGAATGTAACTATGCGTTTGTGGGACTTGTCTAGAAGTTGAGAATTGGATATTTCAATTTTAGAGTAATCGATTATTGACTCAGTTTTGTAGAGTTGAACAAATCGATTAAACTCAGCGATAATTCTTTCGTCATGTTCGTCGTCATTGTCAGAGTTTTCAGGTTGTTCGGAGTCAGTTTCGTTGTTAGCGAAAATTTTGATTTTGGAAAGGAAATCAGCACATTGCTTGAAATGGTTGATTTTGATGCGAGAAAGAGCATCTGCGTTTTGGTTTACCTTGCCGGGCTTGTACTCAATCTTATAATTGTATTCCTCTAGCTTAAGGCGCCATCTGGCTAGACGACTGCCAGGATCTTTGATGGAAAAGAGCCAAGTAAGCGGACGGTGGTCACACAGAAGTGTAAACCTTCTCCCAAAAAGATACGGTCTGTAATGCTTAACAGCCCAAACTATGGCCAACAATTCTCGTTCGATGGTGGAATATCGTGTCTCTGCAGCACAGAGGGTGCGAGAAGCGTATGCAACAGGGAGATCTTTTCCCACAGGGCCTTGAGAAAGAACCGCTCCAATAGCAAAAGCACTAGCATCAGTAGTGAGCAGGAATGGTTCTTCAAAGTTTGGATATATCAGGATTGGGTCAGATACAAGGGCTTGCTTCAGTTCATTAAAGGAAGACTTGCAATCTGCGTCAAAGATGAATTTGACGTCTTTTTGGAGTAGTTTAGTCAGAGGTTTAGAGATCTTCGCAAAATTTGGTATGAAGTGTCTGTAATACCCAGCGAGACCAAGAAAAGATTTAATGTCTTTCGGAGTTTGGGGTTGCGGAAAGTTCTGAATACATTAAACCTTTGAAGGGTTTGGTTTTACACCTTCTTGTGTGATAAGATGGCCAAGATAAGCCACTTCTTTACGAAGAAATTCGCACTTATCAGGTTGAATTTTTAGGTTAGACTTCCGAAGTCGTTTAAAAACTTCTGTTAACCGGGAAATATGTTCATGGATGGTCGGAGAGTAGACGATATCATCCATGTAGACGAGACAACGTTCATTCTGGATACCCAGAAGAATATTGTCCATGACCCTCTGAAAAGTAGAAGGTGCATTTTTTAAACCAAATGGCATACGAACAAATTCGTAATGACCATTTTCGACAGAAAAGCCAGTCTTAGGAATATCTTCCTCTTGGATTTCCAACTGGTGGAACCCGGAAGCGAGATACAGTGTCGAAAAATAATGACACTTTCCAAGTTGGTCGAGAAGATCAGAGATATTTGGCAGAGGATATTTATCATCTACAGCCAATTCATTTAATTTCCTGTAATCGATAACTACTCGCCACTTTTGTTTACCAGAAGCATCGAGCTTCTTGGGGACGACCCATACAGGGGAAGACCAAGGAGATGAGGAGTGCCTAATGATACCTTGTTCGAGCATTTTTCCAATTTGGGTTTTCACTTCCTCTTTATGAACTTGAGGATATCTGTATGATTTAGTGAAAACGGGCTTTGCGTTATTCGTATCAATCGAATGTTTAACCTCGTTAGTGAAAGTCAAGACGTCACCTTCAAGATAGAAAATGTCTTGAAATTCCAAACAAAGATCAGTGATTTGTTCGCGTTCTTCGTCATTTAGGTGTTCAGTTCTAATTTGTTGTTTAATAGTCGAGTTTCTGTCTATGTATTGGTATTCATGATAATCGTCTGTATTAAAATTCAGAAGAGGGTGAGTTTTGTCAAGTGGTTCCAGTTTTAAATCAGAAAAAGTTACTGTTTTGGGCATCGCGTTAGCGTTGATGTTGGAAGTTAGAAATTCACCTTTTGAGTTAATGTGTACGCGTGCGTTTGGAAGTCGTACTCTTTCAATTTCTTGAGTTGGTAAGATGGCGTCGATGTCAGATAGATCGCATTTAAGTTTAAATATCTTTTCTGTGCGTGCTTCAATAGTTATTTTGTTTTGTGTGGGTTTTTCTGAAGTAATATTTGGTTTAACATTGGGTGTGTCGGGTACATCAGTCAAGGGTTGATCGTTATCGGGAACTTTGTGTAAAGGGATGGTTTTAAAATTTGTTATTAGCTGTTTAGATTTTAAGTCAACTATGCATTCATAGTGTTCAAGAAAATCTAATCCTAGTATGCCGTCAATCTCAATGTCCAAATCATATATAAAAACTTTATGTGGGTTACGTGGAGCGAATGGGATTAAAGTAGATTGTGAGATGGGGATTTTTTCGTGGGTAATTCCTTGAATAGTTACCCTTTCAGGAGATCTTTGGGTGAAATTCTTTACGGTATTTTCTTTGAAGATAGAGATACCAGCTCCGGTATCAATAAGTAGTTTGAATTTAGAAGAAGCGTCAAGAATGTAGTAAAGGTTTTTAGAGTTAACTGTAAGAAGTGGGCTTCAAGAAATAGTTGCTCCGGGAAGTTCAAGTCGGGGTTCAGATCGTCGAGATTCAAGCTTTGAATCTGCGTTTCGACTTCGCACAAAGTTGTTGTCGAATCGGGAGGTTGGTCTAGGCTCGGAAGCGCTAGAAAATCCTGGTATTGATGACTATTAAAGGGCTCGATAGGAGTATCTTCGAACATTTGTTCAACGATAGGATAATTTTGAAGATCATCCTCATAATCGTATGTGTTATCATCCGTATAATAATTGTAGTCTGAATAATTAGTGTAATCAACATTTTGGTGTTGATTGAAATGGTGTGTCCTTTCAGGACGGTTATTAGGATTGTTTTGTATTACCGATGGGCGATAATAGTTAGGGTTCATTTGAGACCTAAAAGGGGTTTTCTTTACCCTATATCTTTTTCTAATTTAAACTTATTATATCGATGAAATTGAATTCTATCTCTAATTGCGGCAAAACTTGCACGTTCCAATATTTCGTGGATTCTTCTGCCCATGTATGGCTGACGGAACCTTAATATATTTCAATTTTACTTTATAAATTTATATCCATTGAAAACGAAATCCGACAGGATTTTGAAACGTTTGGTTTTAAAATATACACAAGTTTGAACTCTGATGTGGTATTATTCCCAAGAAAATCTAAAATAAATACCTAAAAGGGGGTCTCTGAAAGTTTTGTGGACGAAACTGTTGTCCTTGTTGAACAGGGGGTGTATTTGAGGGCAAATTTGGCCGCGTTGGCTGGTTAGTTCCAACAGGATTTGGCGTATGGTTTTGTCAAGTGGTGAATGTTTGAGAATTATTTTGATTTTTCAATCGGCAGTTTACGGCTATGTGGCCTAATCGACCACAATGAAGACACTTAGGAGGTTGTGTCGGCTTTCGTGTTTGAAAGTTGGGTTTGAGAGGAACAGATTTGTTCGTTTTCTGATCCTCGAAATAAGAAAGTTGAAGCTCTCTCCAAATCCGGGAGTGTGCCTCTAGAAGGTCTTTTGGGTTACTGGCACGAATTACCTGACCTAAACGGGATTCTAATCCCGTAAGAAGGGTATTCATCACCATTGTATCCACTAGAGTGGTCTGGGCGTCTTTTTGTTCTGGACTAAGCCCAGCCGTTTTGTGGATGCAGGAGTGCATTTTCGCACTCAATACCTGGAGTCTATTGTAAAACGTTAGTGGAGACTCGTTCGAAAGTTGCTTTAGACGTTGTAAGTCGTGAATGAGGGAAGAGAGATCACGAGAATCTCCAAAGTGTAGGGTCAAGAGTTGCTTGATTTCAAGGTACGATCCGGGGTTCCTTGAATTTATCAACTGCGCCGCTTTCCCTTTGAGTTTATTTTTTATATGGATCACTAACAAATATTTTTGATCCGCCGTGGACATGTTATATGCGCAATTACACGCGTCTATAAAGGTTCCCAAGGAAATTTGGTCGCCTTCAAATTCGGGTATAACGGAAAATATTTCCGTTAACCGATATCTCTCGGTTTCGGTGGTAACCGGAGTTGGTGAAGCTTGTGCCATTTTATATGTATCGATATAAAAGAATTGGAACAAGAGAATAAAGTGTATAAAAATAAAATATTAAAGGGTATAGAAAATTAATATACTGTAGAATACGTTAATTGGGATTGCTTGAACGATAGAACAGTATGGTATAAAATGTAAAGCAATAAAATCAATAGCTCAAATAAATCAGTTAATCAAATGGATAAATAAATCAATAAAATATGTAAATCAAATATATCAAATGTCAATATATCAAATAAATCAAGTAATGAAATAGATCAATATTTCATTCAAATCAAATATATAAAAATCAAATAATAAATAAATCAATAAAAGTCAATCAAATCAAATGTATTAAATCAAATTATTAAAAATCAATGCTCAATAAAATAAATCAAATAATATTTACTTAAAACGAATGACGATTCACCATTACTTACATCAACAGGAACATTGAAAGCGCCGTGTTCTACGTTTGATTGCAGTGAGGACTTCTTCCAGGTTCGTTGTTCCGTTGAGGGATAGGAATCCGCCGCTACCAGTTAGAATACTCGTGTTCTAGTAACGTTAGACGGATCCTACTGACTGCGCCAATTTGTTATATCACACTTCCAAAATTTCTCTTTTTAAAAAAGATTTTATTTATACTTCACAAATAATTAAACTTTTAATATAAACTTGAAAATAATGAAAATAATAAGAACAACTAATAATTGATTCCGTTGTCTGCAATCAAGCCCACGCCAAACGACGAAATCTCTACATGGCTTATGTGGACTACAAAAAGGCCTTTGATTCAGTTCCACATGATTGGCTCATTCAGGTGCTGAAACTCTATAAAGTAAATAATTGTATTGTTAACTTTTTAGAATATGTCATGACTACCTGGCAAACCAAAATCTTTCTGAATGAAGCCGACTGTTCGATACAAACCGACTCTATCCCAATCAGAAGGGGTATATTCCAGGGAGACTCTCTTAGCCCGCTGTGGTTCTGCCTTGCCATGAACCCACTCTCACGCAAACTGAACGCGACTAACTTTGGATTCAGTCTCAAACACAACAACGTACAAGCACTAAAGATAAACCATTTGTTATACATGGACGACTTAAAGTTGATGGCAGCTACGAAACAACAGCTGCATGATATGCTTAAAATAGTAGAAGGGTTCTCTAATGACATCCATATGCAATTTGGCCTAGACAAATGCCGGATTATCAATATAGTGAAAGGCAAAATACAGCAGGGGCCCTTCGAAATGAGAGATGGCACCTCGATTGAATCCATGGAGGAAGGCCACACTTACAAATACCTTGGAATAAAGCAGGCTCAACGAATTGATCACTCCACCATGAAAAAGGACCTATCAACAGAGTTCTATAGAAGGGTAAGACGACTGTTGAAAACTAAGCTTAACAGTAAAAATCTGTTTCAGGCTATTAACACTTACGCGTGCTCAGTACTCAGTTACTCATTTCGAATAGTTAAATGGTGCAAGACGGACATTGAACAACTACAACGGAAAGTACGAGTTCTACTAACAAAAGCTCAAAATCACCATCCAAAGAGCTCCGTCGAACGTACAACGTTGCCACGGTATGAAGGAGGAAGAGGATTGGCAGATATAGGCAAGTTACGTGATCAACAAATTTCCAATTTGCGTAACCATTTCCAGAAACTCGCAGAATTTTCTGATCTACACAGAGTCATATGTCAGGTTGATGACTCAACACCTCTGCGACTGACAGAACAACAAGTTCAAGTATACCACCAGACAACTGATCAGAAACTGCTCAAATGGAAAGAGAAGCCGCTTCATGGGAGGCATATAAATGACGTCAACCAAGATTATGTCGACTGTTCAGCGTCGAACTACTGGTTGATCTCTGGTCATATGTTTCCTGAAACGGAAGGCTTTATATTGGCAATCCAAGATCAAGTAATTCCAACTAAGAACTATCTAAAGTACATCGTCAAAGACCCTTGTATCAACAACGACAGATGCAGATATGGTTGCCAAACATCTGAATCTATCCAGCATATCACAGGAGGTTGCCAAGCGTTCGCTGCAACTGAATACAAGGAACGACACGATGCTGTGGCTAAAATACTGCACCAGGAACTAGCGCTGAAACTCGAGCTATCACAGTCGGTAAGAACACCCTACTATATATACAAACCAGAATCTATTTTAGAAAATAACAACTACAAACTGTACTGGGACCGGACGATATTGACCGATCGGACTGTTGGTCACAATAGACCAGATATAGTTTTGGTAGATAAAGTCTCTAGAAAAACAACCTTAATTGACATAGCAATCCCTAACAACAACAATATAAATATTAAGCAGGCTGAAAAAATAGCCAAATACAGGGATTTAGAATTTCAAATACAGAGACAATGGGACATGAACAACACTCGAACAGTACCAATTGTTATGTCAACAACAGGAGTAGTCCCAAAACATTTATTAAACAATTTGAAATACCTCGGTCTGGACGAACATCTTTACCAACTGATGTAAAGAGCCATCCTGTTAGGAACAGCCCGGACGGTTAAAAAATTCATGGGGACCTGCAGCCACGACGCCAACCACGGGCCTGATAACCTGGCAAGGGCTCCCACAGAGCTAAACCCTTTTGATATGTAGTATATCTGGGGTTTAGTGAATTTTCCCCTAAGCGAGCGAGTGTGATGCCATACATTGTATGGTCAAGTCAGAAACTTTATAACAATTAAAAAGGACAAAAACGACTGTTAAACTAAACTAGACAAATCTGTAAGTAATAATGAATGATGTTACAATGAAAAAGTATAATTTATAAACTAAGAACGCTGACTAAGGTGTCGCAGCGCTTGCAGTTCTCACGGATGTTCGTCTGCGGGTAACTGGTGACGACACGTGTTATGCTGACTCAGCTTGGGAACTGTTGCTAGGTTGTTTCATATAAGTCGATGGAATAACTTATATAACATATATATATATATATATATATATATATATATATATATATATATATATTTGTTTTTAAGTTCCCGGGCACTAAATGTTTTAGGTGCTTTCCGGGAATTCATCCGCGTAGTTGATAACTGATCCCTGATGTGACTCTGCCGAAACGTCGTTATTGTACCATCGATCCCGGCAGGGATCAGTATACATATATAAATCTCTTATCTATGGTTATCAACTACGCGGATGAATTCCCGGAACCGGAAACCACCTAAAACATATATATATATATATATATATATATATATATATATATATATATATACAAATATGTATACTATATTTTATAATTTTTTTATTTTTTTTCTGCAAAAATTAATAATAACATGAAATGGCCGCCAAAGAACTTAACAGATGAACCTATACCAACCATGAAATGACACCTATATACATCAACAACTAAAAGAATTTTTTTGTCAATCTCATAACTCCTATTTCAACATCTTCATAGTTATTAGATACTTACTGTATACCTATGGGATTAATTTCATATTATAAAATTGTTGCCTTCCAAATAAGCACATATTCTAGTCTATTCCCTCTGTGTTTACTAGGAGTTAATTCTTGAAGATATCATTGATTATTTTGACAGTTTATTGAAATTCTCTCTACTCACAAATTTCAAATACTTATTTTACAGAAAAGCAGAGAAATTTCCAATTAACTAGCACAATTTTCTTCTGTTTACAAAATTAAACAACCTTCTCTTAATAGTAATAATGCAAAGATGGGATAAAACCAACACCATGCTGTGTTTATTCTACATGCATCACTTGAAACAACAATTAAATATTTCATAAGTGTTATAAGCAAGTAATTGCTTTAGAAGTAGAGGGAACATATAGAGATCTTCTGTTACCAAATATGAATTCACTTTAGTTCCTTATATTTATAATTTAAATAGTTTATCAAACCCATTCAACAACAAAAATAAATATCACAGTTCAATAATGAAAAATTTATTAATCTTTTGCAAATAAATAACAGTTGCAGTCATCTCTCTTTTATTATATAAAAAATGCATATATATATATATATATATATATATATATATATATATATTTGTTTTTAAGTTTTCGCGGGCACTAAATGTTTTAGGTGGTTTCCGGGAATTCAACCGCATAGTTGATAACTGATCCTTGCTGGGATCGATGGTAAAATGACGACGTTTCGGCAGAGTCACATCTGCCCTCTTCAGGTCGGTTCGCATAATTCTCGTAGATCAGTTATCAACTACGCGGATGAATTCCCGAAAACCACCTAAAACATATATTATATATATATATATATATATATATATATATATATATATATATAGATTAGAAATTCCAATGATCAAATAAAACTAATCATGAAAGCAATTACCTAATTTTATTTCAACATCATGATATACTATCACAAAATGTGGCCAATTTAAAAATTTAAAAAACCCAGAAAAACATGGAAATCACAAGATATAGATTACAAACACAGCCAATTATTCTTATAGCTACAAAATTTAATGTTTATTTAAAATATATTGATAAAAATAAGCACCAGAGTATAAAAACAAATGTAACTACAATTGGTTATGAATTAACAACTGTACAAGAGTATATCTCACAAAATCAGTGGAATATGCCAGAATTGAATTATCTGTAATGGTCTTTGGGGGATTGACACTACATTTGACATACTTATGAATGGAAGCATCAAGTTTATCAACAACATTTGTTGAAACCACATTATCTCTTTTAACATTTCTTCTTAAATATCTCACAACATTATAATTATAGTCATTAGATACCTCAAAATTTTGTAAAGCTATTGGTTTGTTGGTATTAGAATTAGATATGCAAATTTTTTGTACAGCTAAACTCAGCCTATGAAAATTATCTGGAAAATCACTAAGCATTTCAAGCAAAGATATGCCTTTAGCTGGTACAATATATTCATTTATTTCCAAAGTCATTACATATTTTGACTGACCAAAAGTCCTCAACACGCAATCATTTTCAATTATTAACCTTGTTAAAGGTGTATCCAACAATGGATAATTCCATGGTAAAAATGCTACATTTAAGGAAAGTCGATTTGATAGATTTCTAATTAATTTGGTTAATCTATGTGGTATTTCTCTATTGTAAACAATAAATGAATCTACACCTAACAATTTATGAAAACTAAGAAATTCAATAAATCTTTTCTTGCTATAAACTGAAGGTGATACACATATAGTAGTATTTATACTTAAATTATGTTCAATTGTATTGGTTAATAAAATTTTCTTCAAATCTCCATCCTTTCTTAATTTATAGGAATATGAAACAGCATATGGCATATTATCAACACTAGGCATATAGCAAGTGTAAAAATAGGCAGTCACACCAGTGTGTTCATCATAATTAATTTTGGAAAATTTAAACTTGGCTGGCACAGACTTTTTCTTGTCTTCAAACCATAAATAGCAATTTCTTGGAACAGTCTTTCCTTCAGTTTGCAGTGCTATGGCTTTCACTTCAATTTGTCCAATTAGGAAAGCTGAATAAATATATCCATCATCAATCTCTTGCCAAATGGGTTCGGAACCCCAGTCCTTTTGGCTCAATAAAAGCTCCGTCTTCCTTAATTCAGTAAAATTACATGGCTGGCCAAAAAAATTGAAAACTTCCAAGACATAATGTAACCTATTATACTCATGTCGATAAACAAGAAACAATGTTAAACTAGCTATTGAAAGCGCAAGTAATAGTAGCTGATGGTATTTCTTCATGTTTGTCAAAACCTTTACCACGGACCTTTACTGCTACATTTCTTTTTAAAAAAATGTATTTAATATTTGAAGTTTATAATTATTGACCTCATCTCATAGCTACTTCTTCTTCTTTCTTCGGTTCACAACACAGATCATACATTTTCACAATTCCACACTATTCCATTCCATAGGACTCAATTACAGAGAGAATTTCGCTCCGCGTATGTCATGGCAAAACCCATAGACTTACTTAGAGTGAGCAATGACCGATTTTCCCCAAGTGTGAATAGTTTCTCACCCTTAGAACATGTACTTTCTGGAGATAGCCTGCTGTGCACAAATGACGTGGTAAGACTAAGGAGAGAGAGGGCAATAGAGAGGGCAAAAGGCTATTTCACTCGGTTGGGAGCTGCTTCCCATGAAATACGTTCAGCATGTTGTTCATTGGCTGCTTCCACCCACTAAGTGAAATAGCCTCTTACTATCTCTATTGCTCTCTATTTCTAGCGTTGCCACGATTTTATGCATGACAGGCTATATCTAGATGGTAAATGATCTAAGGGGTAACGATAGCTATTTTCCAATTACTGCACAATTGCGCACAGTGCTAAGCACTAAGTGTTCCAATTACAACACTGGCTCGCACAAATGTTCACAAGAAATAATTGTGCCTTCGGGATGTTTTATGTAAGTTTACTAAGTAAACATGAAACTTATCATAAAACATGAAGTATGTGTAAGTGCTTCTTGGGAAATACCAGTTTAAGGAAAATTGCTGTATATTCCAAACGTTTCGGGGTCTAGATCAGACCCCGTTGTCAATAGTTAAGAAACTACGGATTAAAAAGGCACAATGGTAAAATGACGACGTTTCGGCAGAGTCACATCTGCCCTCTTCAGGTCGGTTCGTATAATTCTCGTAGCCTTCTGCTTTCGCTTCTAGTTACTCGAATACTAAGATTTTCAGAAGCGTTCGCGCTGTTATATACTCGCGGCTCGGCGTCTGGCACCGTGTTATTGGCCCTGGGCGCTCAGTGGGCACGCCTCCCTCCTGCTGATTTGTTATTTCCGGTTGAGTTGTTATTCGACGGGTCCGGGCCGGTACGGTGTTTAATAGAATTTTCCAACAATTCGGTAAGTTCTGAATTTCATTGCGTGCGTTTAGACTGTGAAGCCTCTTCGCTATTTCAATTGCCTCTTTTACGAGTCTTGTTTCCGGGTGTTCTATATTTGACAGTACTCTGGTGTTCTCAAAGTCTATTCGGTGTGACATCGTGGTGGCGTGTTCCGCAATGGATATTGTTTTTTCCTGCTTTCTTACAGCGTTCTGGTGTTCATCACGTCTAGCTTGAATTCTTCTATTAGTTTGCCCCACATATGTTTTATGACAGTCTGCACATGGAATCTCGTACACTTCCTGTTGTTCTAAAGGGATCCTCGTCTTCGGAGTCCTCAACACCGTGCTTATTTTTCTGTCTGTATTGAAAATAGTATCGATATTGTGTCTCCGTAGAATTCTTGCAATACTGTCCGTGGTCCCCTTGATATACGGTAAATAAGCCTTGGTTATTTGTGTTTCATGCTCCTCGTCTGTTTGTCTCGGTTTTGACTTTAGGGCTCTTTGTATATTTCGGTCTGTAAATCCGTTTTGTCTCAGAGCTGCTTTTAAACTGTCCATTTTCTGTTTGATGTTATCCTGGTCAGCTAGTCTTTGTGATCTGGTTACTAAAGTCTTGACGACGGCTTGTAGTTGGGCTGGGTGGTGATGAGAATTAGCATGAAAGTATCTGTTGGTGTGAGTTGCTTTTCTATATACAGTATGGCCAAGGGTTCTATCTTCTTTCCTATTTATGAGAACGTCAAGGAATGGCAGTTGATTGTTGGCTTCAACCTCCATGGTAAATTTTATTTTGTGATGGATGCCATTAAGGTGGTCTAAAAAAGTATTGAGGTGTTCCCTCCCATGAGGCCAAATCACAAATGTATCATCCACATATCGCAACCATAAACTGGGTTTAAAAGTTGTTGTTCTTAGTGCCAACTCCTCAAAGTTCTCCATAAAAAGGTTCGCTATAACTGGTGAGAGTGGCGATCCCATTGGAGCTCCTTCCACTTGTTTGTATCATTGGTTCTCGTAAACAAAATAGGTGTTCATCAGACAGTGCCTTGTTAAGTCCACAAGGTGTTGAGGTGGTTTGTATTTTTCTATTATGATATCCAAGGCTTCGTCGATAGGGATGTTGGTGAAAAGGGACACTACGTCAAAACTCACAAGAAGACACTCTGGTTGTAAGACCGTTTTTCTAAGTATCTCGATGAAATGTGTCGAATTTTTCACCTATGAGTCTGCCCTCTCTGCAAACGGTTGAAGTTGTTGGGCTAGGTATTTGGCTAGGTGTTGTGTTGGGGATCCAATTGAGCTTACTATTGTCCTCAAAGGTGCACCTTCTTTATGTACTTTTGGCAATCCATAGAATTTCGGACATCTCGATGACTTTTCACGAGAATGAGTTGCAGTTGGAGATTTTTGTCGATCCTACTTGCTTGGATTTTGGCCTTGGTTGTTTTCTCCAGATAAGTTGTTTTGTCAGTAGTAATTTGTTTATATGCTGGATCTTGTAGCAATGTTTGAATTTTGTTTGAATAATCCGCTGTATCTAAAATTACAGTCGCATTTCCTTTAACAGCAGGTAGATTGACAATGTTCTTGTTGAGGCGAAGTTGTTTCAAGGCCTCATTTTCTTGTATAGATAGGTTCCTTTTGGGTGGTATAGACTTTCTTAGAACATGTGACACATCTTGTCTAACTATTTCAGCGGTGTTCGCATCGAATTTTGAAACTGCTGCTATGTGGCGTGGAAAAATTCGAATTCATCGAAATACTTAGAAAAACGGTCTTACAACCAGAGTGTCTTCTTGTAAGTTTTGACGTAGTGTCCCTTTTCACCAACATCCCTATCGACGAAGCCTTGGATATCATAATAGAAAAATACAAACCACCTCAACACCTTGTAGACTTAACAAGGCACTGTCTGATGAACACCTATTTTGTTTACGAGAACCAACGATACAAACAAGTGGAAGGAGCTTCAATGGGATCGCCACTCTCACCAGTTATAGCGAACCTTTTTATGGAGAACTTTGAGGAGTTGGCACTAAGAACAACAACTCTTAAACCCAGTTTATGGTTGCGATATGTGGATGATACATTTGTGATTTGGCCTCATGGGAGGGAACACCTCAATACTTTTTTAGACCACCTTAATGGCATCCATCACAAAATAAAATTTACCATGGAGGTTGAAGCCAACAATCAACTGCCATTCCTTGACGTTCTCATAAATAGGAAAGAAGATGGAACCCTTGGCCATACAGTATATAGAAAAGCAACTCACATCTCTAGATACCTTCATGCTAATTCTCATCACCACCCAGCCCAACTACAAGCCGTCGTCAAGACTTTAGTAACCAGCTCACAAAGACTAGCTGACCAGGATAACATCAAACAGGAAATGGACAGTTTAAAAACAGCTCTGAGCCAAAACGGATTTACAGACCGAATATATACAAAGAGCCCTAAAGTCAAAGCCGAGACAAACAGACGAGGAGCATGAAACACCAATAACCAAGGCTTATTTACCGTATGTCAAGGGGACCACGGACAGCATTGCAAGAATTCTACGGAGACACAATATCGATACTATTTTCAATACAAACAGAAAAATAAGCACGGTGTTGAGGACTCCGAAGACGACCATCTCTTTAAAACAACAGGGAGTGTACAAGATTCCATGTGCAGACTGTCATAAAACGTATGTGGGGCAAACTAATAGAAGAATTCAAGCTAGACGTGATGAACACCAGAATGCTGTAAGAAAGCAGAAAAAAACAACATCCATTGCGGAACACGCCACCACGATGTCACACCGAATAAACTTTGAGAACACCAGAGTACTGGCAAATATAGAACACCCGAAAACAAGACTCGTAAGAGAGGCAATTGAATAGCGAAGAGGCCTCATAGTCTAAACGCACGCAATGAAATTCAGAACTTATCGAATAGTTGGAAAATTCTATTAAACACCGTACCGGCCCGGACCCGTCCGATAACCACTCAACCAGAAATAACAAATCAGCAGGCGGGAGGCGTGCCCATTGAGCGCCCAGGACCAATCACACGCAGCCGTTCACGGTGCCAATAGGTGCCGAGAAGCGAGTATATAACAGCGCGAGCGCTTCTGAAAATCTTAGTATTCGAGTAACTAGAAGCGAAAGTAGAAGGCTACGAGAATTACGCGAACCGACCTGAAGAGGGCAGATGTGACTCTGCCGAAACGTCGTCATTTTACCATCGATCCCGGCAGGGATCAGTTATCAACTACGCGGATGAATTCCCGGAAACCACCTAAAACATTTAGTGCCCGCGAAAACTTAAAAACAAATATATATATATATATATATATATATATATATATATATATATATGAGTTTAATAATTTTAAGTAATTCAGTTATGAACTGAATAACACTGTAGGTACTAAATCGAGATGGCATATTGTTTGTATTTCATTCAGAACGTGAGAATTTTAAAATAATTTTTGTCCCAGTTAAGCAAAAACAGGTTAAAATTAATTTTACCATAGAAAATGTGAAATATCTGAAGCAGTAAAAGTATGTTTATCATTTAAGATAAAACTACATTATTCGTGAATAAATTGTTTTTTTATGTTACGTGTTAATAATAAAGAATTATTTTTTTCATCAAGACGTAATTTAGTATTTTGTCACCCGTTACATAGTTGTGAGAAACTGTGGAGAAATGCCGTATTGTGCGGCAAATAATTCATTCAACTGAATAGAATAATATATCGGCTCTATTTCCCACTGGTGAACTTAGAAGTTCGAAATGGGTTCCAAAAATGAAACAGGGAAGGAATTTGCCACCAAGTCTACACACACCCTTTGCGCGAGACCAGGATCTGGATTTGCTTTCAGAAAATTACTGAGGACACTTCCAGCTCCCTTGCCACCCCCACCCCCCCCTCAGATTTAACACAGGTCCTCACAATAACGCAGTTTTCCTCCTGCATAATAGCTGTATTCTTGTTGGGATAACTTGGCTTTGGTTTGTTTACGTTACTTTGCCTTACTGGTAGTACAGCAACTGTCTCTTATTTGTGGTTCGTGGCTCATTCTTTGCTATGATATATAGCGTATTCTTCTGTGGGCGTGTACGTTTTTTTTTTATCCGAAGAAGGGGGAAATACATTCCGTACTTAGCTAGCACGTGCTGGCCGTCGTGCGGGACTCCCGATACAATGACTTCAAAGCAAGAGTAAATCGTTGCATTGAAACCAGTATACCGTATACCCGCTAAAACCCTAACCTCTTTCTCCTACAACCATGGTCCCCTGCGGCACTCTTACTCAATACTACTTCGCAAGGGTGGTTCATTGCAGATGTTTACTGCTCTTACATTGGAAGCCTCTAAAGCCTACTCCTCGAACGTATTGCGGAGTTCTTTGAGGATCGTCTCCGCGTAATCTGATACCAAGTTCCAGGCTTGGGGGCCCTTCAGCATGGCTTCTACTAATTGTTCTGGAACGATATTAGTCTCCAGAATCCTCTCCACTTCAGCACGTTGATCCTGAAACCGGGGGCAGGAGAAGAACACGTGTTCCGCGTCCTCTACCACGTCCGTACAGTGTGGGCAGTTTGGGGAGTTTGCCCTCCTGAATCTGTGCAGGTATGCTCGAAAGCATCCATGTCCAGTCAGGAGTTGAGTGATGTAGAACCCAACCTCCCCATGCTGGCGGTTGACCCAACGACTGATGTTAGGTATCAATCGATATGTCCACCGGCCTTGGGCGTGTACGTTGTCTTCGATTTTTGGTGGGTGTGTGTTCTTCTCGCCTTCTCTTTGCTTGGTACGGTTGGTTTCCCCCGGGGTTCCATTGTTGTCTTCTGAAAAATAGAATATTATGTACTTCATTTTATATTCACCTGTCTTCTACCTGTGGGCTTCTTCGTCATAAACAAGTATTAACAAATTTGGAATATGTCAAATACGTTGTTATCATAAGTTTAAGATTGGACCTGTCTGTTTACATTAAGAATGGGTTGAATGGGTTTCCATTGTAACATTGTAACATTGCATTGCAAGCATTGACTGAACGGCGATACTTTACGCCGTTTATGTCCACAAGACAACAGCGCAAGACTGTTTATCTACATTTTGAATTGAGGTTAACTTTGTAATTCATATTAGCCGATTGATATTTGTGCATTTCAAGCTACCTCCAAAAGTATATGCTCTAAGTTTGAACGTGGTATGAGCCATAGATAAGAGATTTATATGTATGAGCCACTCACTATGCAAAATGTATATATCCACAAAGTATCCAGTTTCTCAAAGCGTCAACTCCCATGTTATACATCGGAACAGAGTTTTGAGCGCCCTCCAATGCCCGGGCCGAATACCAAACGGCCGGTAATACAGAAAACTTGTTTGATATTTATAATTTTATGTAATAGGTTAGGTATAATGTTAACACAATACACAAATAAATATTTATTTAATTATCTATCAATCAGAAAATACAATAATGTATACGAAAAACTGGAATAAATTACAGCTTTTCCTCTTCCCCAAAAATCAAGATTATTTTTTTTAACAGTTGCTATCGAACTCTACGCATTTTACTACGTCTGACACTCAATTTTCATAATTTTCCTATTATTTTTAATTTTTTCGAATAATCGACTTAGAAAAAGTTTCGACAAAAAGGAGAGGATTTCGGGGGTCTTGGGGCCAGGCTAACAAAAATACTTGTATTTGAGATAAAATTGTGAAATTCGGGCAGTGCAAAATGCACCACCTAAACTAACATCACCCTTAATTTGGTTGACCTACCCCCACATTAGGGGGGGGTTGGGGGGGTAACTACCCCCAAAAATCAAGATTATTTTTTTTAACAGTTGCTATCGAACTCTACGCATTTTACTACGTCAGACACCCATTTTTTACTTTTTGGGCCAATACTTGTGGGCAAAGGGGTTGGCAACCCTCAACGCCCAAGTAGCCTTCTCGCTCAGCCACACGACTGTTCAGGGCGAAGCCCGTTCCAGTAGGTGCCCAGGGGGGACCACGTGGAGGTGGAGTTAGGCGCTTGTGAGGCCCTCGACTGGAATCGGAAGGAACCCTTCTAACCCGTGAAGACAACACCCCCCCCCCCAGACACACACAATAACAACATTATAAACGTAACATTTTTCTTTCTGGATTAATAACAAAACGATTATTTCTTTGTAATAAAATAACTATCAACGAAAACGAACACTCTTCTTGAGACAAATAAACATAACAATTTAAATTATTCATTAATAACGAAACAGTATTATATATTTACATTAAAATATTTATAAACGAAAACATATTTTATCACAGGCACTTCAAAACACCATAACAAACCGTTGCTTTCTTAAATTCAATCTTCTTTCTTCTGCCGTTTGGATTCGTTCTTTTAAATGGTGCTTCGTGGCAATCGCATTCCAGCATTATTTCTTCTCGGGTAAGTTTCATCGGCTTTTTGTTGATTCCGGGGTAAACCCGAGAAACATCCCGAAGAAACCTTTCGAGTTTATGGCTGGTCTCCTCAAGGGAATCTAAAATATTTTTTTGGTACATGTACTGCCCAATATAGTTGACCGGAGTAGACGTTTCAACTCTCTCCAAGATCTTTCCATGGTCTGCATATAATCTATATACGGCTGCATACCAGGTACCGGTGGTACATGCTGGCCAGCAAAATCCAAACATTCCAGATTGAAGCGACCAGCTGGTGCCAAGAATGGTGGTTCTTCTTTTGGAGGACTAATAAAATTAACAGAATGATTAATGCGACCGTGACCGTTGAACATCAGATTGCAACTGTTGTATGCTCTCCAAAAGTCTGTGCATACGTACGACTCTTAATCGATGTGCTCTTGAAGTATTGGTAGTAGCGTTTCTGCATCCCGTTGATCCACTTTAACCACAAAACTCTTCTTTGTGGAACGGCTGATGCCGCCGAAGACCCATATGTGATGCCACGTGGTATTTCTTCCAACATTATATTTTCTTTTGGAAAGATGGGTTTCATCAACTTCTACGATGTCGTGGGATCCCCCAATGGGCATGTACTCATGTCACGCAATGGCACATGCAACGTCTCGACAGAAACCGTACCAATAGACGGCCGTTTCAGTGGAAACTTTAAAATCTTTCACTAATTCGGTTATTAGCATGTTTTTCAGCCAGGCGAAAATAATTTGAACGACGCGATGTTCGCCCATGGTATCGTTTATCCGCACATGTGCCATCAAAGTGTTGTATATGAAAATTGAGTGTCAGACAAAGTAAAATGCGTAGAGTTCGATAGCAACTGTCTGTCAAATAATCTTGATTTTTGGGGGTAGTTACCCCCCCGACCCCCCTCTAACGTAGGGATAGGTCAACCAAATTAAGGGTGATGTTAGTTTAGGTGGTGCATATTTCACTGCCCAAATTTCATAATTTTATCTCAAATACAAGTATTTTTTTTAGCCTGGCCCCAAGAGCCGAAATCCTCTACTTTTGTCGAAATTCGGAAAAATTAAAAATAATAGGAAAATTATGAAAATTGAGTGTCAGACGTAGTAAAATGCGTAGAGTTCGATAGCAACTGTTAAAAAAAATAATCTTGATTTTTGGAGGTAGTTACCCCCCGACCCCCCTCTAACGTAGGGGTAGGTCAACCAAATTAAGAAACTAAATATTTTGAACAACAATCGGTATCCATGACCACTTGCCTTATACAAAGATAATGCTAATATTTTTTCATCTAATGTGTAACGCCTTCCATATGGCTTCTTTATTTGGTTTCTGAGCTGGCACAGAATAAAATTGTATGTTGGTTTGTTAGTAGATCCAGCTACCTGTTCAGCATGTCTTGACTTGTAGGATTTAATTTTATTTGGATTCTCGACAGTGTAGCTGTCCAATGAACAATCTTCTTATAAAAATACCTTGCTTTTGCTTTTGGTGTCAGATGTTTCTGGTGAGTTACACTAACTACAATGTTGCCTGACATATAAAAAGTAGGAACAGCGTCTCGCTTCAGCCCTGTGTGTATCTTGGGATATAATTTTTTCCCCAAAATGAACTCTACATATTCTATATGAACCATAAATATTGGTAATATCAAATCGCATTAACGTTGGATTATGAATTTTATTTAGCTACATGTTCACCTCATTTACAGAAGGGAGAGGGGAAACCGGTAACGTCTATTAATTCTGTCCGCACATCCCGGGACCCAACACGTTTTAATGTATATCATATTTATAGCAACACCCCAACTAAAAATCCTCCAAAATCTAAAAATTGTTCACTCCCAAGCCCTTTTTACCACACACAAAGACAAAGAAATTCACACAATGATGGCGGGCACAGATCATACAATATGATCGAATTGCTTTGTTTGAACCACAAAGAAGACACCTAGTTTGAACGTTCTCGACTATTATCGGAGATGAATTTCTCATTGCAGATTTCTACAAACTGATGGCTTGTTTGTGGCGCCATTACGGTCGGGCCGTGCATAAAAGTATATGACCTTGGTATATGAAGTCAAATAAAGTGAAACATCTATACTGCCGTGCTTAGGGAAAAGGCAGTAAAGTTCACTTACTGCTTTATTTAAATTTTAGCGCCAATATGTTTTTTCAATGATTTTACGTTTATCTGGTATATAATTTTACATTAATAATGTTATTTCCATAAAATAGTATTTTTTTTAATTTGACAGATATTTTGAATTAATTACATTTTCTAAGAAAAAAAGCAGTAAATCTATTTCTCAAAATAAGAAAGCAGTAGAATTCAAACTATACTGCTTTTATCGTCTGAAAGTGATAGTTACTGCTTTTTTACTCTTTATTACATTTCATATGACAATATTATGATCTGCAGTTACCAACGAAAAAAATAACGAAACTTTCGTTCCTGTGGGTAAAAAGCAAGTTAATGTTGCACCTTTTGCTGTAATATGGCACGAAGGAATACGAGAACGTAGTAAAGAAGAAATAACTTCAACGTATCACCAATTTTTTCTTCAGCATAAAAATTATAAAAAAATAATTTTATGGTTAGATAATTGCTGTGCTCAGAATAAGAATTGGGCCTTTTTTTCTTATCTACCATTTATTATACATTCTTCTTTGATAGAGACTGAAGTAATTGAAGTTAATTACTTTGAACCAGGACATACATTTATGTCAGCAGACTCATTCCATCATCAAATTGAACTCGCTATGAAGAAAAAGGGTAAAGTTAATGATTTTCCTGAATTCGTTTTGGCAATCGAAGGAGCTAGAAATGAAGTCAATGTAAAAGTTATTGATATTTGTTACTTTTATTATTTTATTGATCATACTTCGGGAAAGAATCGAAATTTTAATCATGATAAGTCTGGGAAAGTATATTTAACAAATATCGTACAAGTAGAAGTAAACAGAGGAACGACTGATATAAAATACAAGACTGATTACAACGGTAATTTTAAAATATTAAATAATTATTTGAAAGTTAAAGCTGCCAAAAAAGGCATTCCTGATCCAATCCCATGTGAAAAGAAAAATGGGATAAGTAAATCTAAAAAAGATGCTATTTTAAAAAATATTTGTCCTTTGATACCTGGTGATTATAAAATTTTCTGGCAAAATTTAACAGAAAAATAAGTGTTTTTTAAATGAAAAGTGATAATTTCTTAGTCACAAGATACAGTTTGTTGAGGTTCTAATTAGCTTTCATTTTGGTAAAAAAGTTACCCATGTGATTAAACCTCCGTTTTTTTTATTAAATTTTATCGTTTCATTTGTTGATAATTTGAAAATTTAAAAGTATTAAATAATTGTTAAATATTTCTATTCATCGTTACATAAATAACAATATAATTGTTATATATAAGTATTAATCATTTCATTGTTGTTAAAGTATTAATTATATGTACAAAAATTTAAAAATTACAATTAATATTTAATAGTAATATTTTATATTCTGTGATTTAACGATGATAAGATAATAGCTTTTGTACCTAGTTGAGTTTATTTTTCGATAAATAAAATATATTACAAAAACGAATTTACTTTATTCCGTATTACTGTGCTTTTTTGGTCAATACTATTTATATTATAATTAATAAAAATAATGGGAAAAAGCAGTAATGTTATAGGTATTACAGAGTAAAAAGGCACTAAATTATATGTTACTGCCTTTGTACTTACAGCGATAAAAGACAGTACGTCATTTATTTTAGGCCCATCAATTATTTACTTAATGAAAATACATAAAAATAACTTCTTACAGAGTCAAGTAAAATATTAATAATCATTACTCACAATTATAAAAGAATACTATAACTACTTTAATTATATTTTATATGAAATTTAAATTCGAATTTTCTCCAATTTCGCTTTTTAGACGTTACTGCCTTTTCCCTAAGCACGGCAGTATAGTGAATAATTTGTGTAGAAATCATTGAGTAAATACATACTGGTAGAAATCTATGGCTTCGGAATTCGGAATAGAAAGTTAGGTTATGTCATAAGTTCAAATAAATTACTAATTATGTGGAAAGTTTTTCAACCATTAATAGATTCAGGAGCTAGAAGTCTTAAGTTCCTTACTACAAAAGAATTTACACATCAACAACTTAGAGTACGCTTATATATAGGTTTTTAAATTTACACCGATAAATGTTAATTTTGTTTTAGACAACATATATCCTCAAACGTCGATATCCACCAAAATTACATAGCAAAGGTGAAGCTGAAAAAAATTTAAAAAGAAAAAATTATATCTACGATTTAGTGAAAAATACAGATCATGAGAAACTGCCCCAAATTGAAGTCATTTTAAGATCTTACATTGAAGGTCTGGGCAATGTTGGGGATAAGGTTTCTGTACCACAAAATTATGCATACAACAAACTACTATTACCAGGATTAGCAGTTTATGCTAGCCCAGAGAATATTGAAAAATTTTGGGACATTAATGCCAAAACAGAGAAGCAATACAGCTCAGCTTATGCCCTTTATGTAAGTTATGGGTAGTAATGTCTTTGTACCTCCTTAATACCTCTGTGTTATCCCAGTCCCTGAAAATGTAGTAATCTGATATTGTTAACAGGTACTATCAACCAAACCAATCTGCATCAGTTGCAATTCCCCTACATCTGAATGGCCTGCCTGCTGCTTTTGCTAGTGTGATACCAAACTCTGAGGCATATGTCAATATTGGCAACAAACAATATTCGTCAAAATCAAATTGGAGCCTTTTCATAGTGGTCTTACTCAAACTGAATTCTACCTTTACTTTTCAAATTCCTTGTTTTCATTTTAAAGCAACTAAAAGTTTACAAGAACTAATGATAGTTTTTTAATAGACAAATAATTCTGAGAGGGTAGGGGAACATAAGCTATGGGGAGATCGTTTCCTACAGGACTTTGAGAGAAAACCGCTCCATTTACAAAAGCACTAGCATCAGCAGTGAGCAGGAATGGTACTTCAAAATTTGGTTAAATCAAGATAGGTTATTATTCAAAAGTGTACTTCTGTTTATTGAAGGAAGATTGACAGTTTAGGTCGAAGATGAATTTGATGTATTTCAGTAGGAATTTTCTAATTAAACGTCAGTAATATCTGGTGACACCAAGAACAGATTTAACATCTTTAGTGGTTTGAGGTTGAGGAAAGTTCTGAATTTACTGAACCTTTTAAGAGATCAGTTTTACTCCGTCTTCAGTGATAAAGACGACAGTTAGCCATTTCTTTAAGGAGAAACTTAAGTTGAATTTTTGGGGTTGACTTAATAAGACAGTTAAAAACTTCTATGTCAAACGAGAATATATTCATGTATGGTTGGAAAAGTAAAAGCTGCATTTTTTGAACCAAATGGCAAATGAATGAATTCGTAATGACAATTGTGAACAAAAAAAAAACTGTTTTGGGAATGTAACCTCTAGGATCCAACTGGTGGAACCTGGAATCGAAATTCAGTGTCCAAAAGTCCTGACACTTTCCAAATTGGTCGAAAAGATCGGAAATATATGCCAGGAGGATATTTATGGTCTATTGTCAATTCCTTTTAATTTCCTGTAATTCATTGCAACTCGCCATTTTGACTTACGAGAAGCGTCGAAATTCTTGGGGATGACCCATACGGGGGAGGACCAAGGTGTTAAAGAGTGCCTGATAATGCAATGCTCAAACATTTTTGCAATATGGATTTTCACTTCCTCTGTACAGACATTAAGATTTTGTAAAAACGGGCCTCGCATTCGTATCTATAGAGTGTCTCCTTCAAGGTAGAAACATGGCTTAAAATTTTAAGCAGACAGTATTGATTAGCTCTTTTTCTTCATGATGAAGGTGCTCTGCCCTAATTTATTTTCTAATTGGTAAGTTTCAGACTAGGTTTTGGGCGTCTGGATAATTTTGTGTATTTATTTTTAAGAAGGGGTGCATGGTCAAAGGGTTCACAATGAAGGCCACGTTCGCGTTTATAATCGAAGTCTCTCAGGGAGTAAACATGTACAACTGAATTGAGAATTCTTGTGTCGATTAAATTATGCCAGTACTCGAAAGAGAGCATTTTTTAAAAATTATTCAGTACATGCCTGGAGTTTTGTTTGGTTATTTAATCACGGGGCACTGGGTGTGTCTTTTGGTTGAGGGTTAAACTAGTTTCAAAATTCGTAATTAACTGTTTGGATTTTAGATCAACTAGGCATTTCATAGTGCTCAAGAAAAATGTAGCCCTAATATTCCATTAAATTCAGTATCTAGATTGTAAATAAATATTGTTCCTACGACAAATGGAATAAGGGTGATGGTAAAATGACGTTTCGGCAGAATCACATCTACCCTCTTCAGGTCGGTTCGCATAATTCTCGTAGCCTTCTGCTTACGCTTCTAATTACTCGAATACTAAGAGTTTCAGAAGCGCGCGCGCTCTGTAATATAGTCGCGGCTGCGTGTGATTGGCCCTTGGCGCTCAGTGACCAGGCCTCCCGCTTGCTGATTGGTTATTTCCGGCTGAGTTGTTATAGGACGAGGCCCGGCCGGTACGGTGTTTTCTAACAATTCTATATGTTCTGGATTTCATTGCCTTTTTTTAGATTGTGACGCCTCTGCGATTTCAATTGCCTCTTTTACGAGTCTCGATTTCAAGTGTTCTATATTTGCCAGTACTCTAGTGTTCTCAAAGTCTATTCGGTGTGACATCGTGGTGGCGTGTTCCTCAATAGATGTTGCTTTTTCTTGCTTTCTTATGGCGTTCTGGTGTTCATCACGTCCAGCATGAATTCTTCTGTTAGTTTGCCCCACATAGGTTTTATGACAGTCTGTAAATGGAATCTCGTAAACTCCCTGTGGTTCTAAAGGGATTCTCGTCTTCGGAATCCTCAAAACCCTGCTTATTTTTCTGTCTATTGAAAATAGTATCGATATTGAGTTTCCGTAAAATTCTCGCAATACTGCCATGGTGTCTCATGCTCCTCGTCTGTGTGTCTTGGTTTTGACTTTAGGGCTCTTTATATATTTCGGTTTGTAAATCCGTTTTGTCTCAGAGCCGCTTTTAAACTGTCCATTTCCTGTTTGATGTTACCTAGGTCAGTTAGTCTTTGTGTGGTGATGAAAATTACGACGAAGGTATCTGTGGGTGTGAATTGCTTTCCTATATACTCTATGACCAAGGGTTCCATCTTCCTTCCTATTTATCACAACATCAAGCAATGGCAGTTGATTGTTGGCTTCAACCTCCATGGTAAATTTTATTTTGTGATGGATGCCATTAAGGTGTTCTAAAAATGTGTTGAGGTGTTCCCTCCCATGAGGCCAAATCACAAATATATCATCAACATATCGCAACCATAAACTGGGTTTAAGACTTGCTGTTCTTAGTGCCAAATGCTCAAAGTTCTCCATAAAAAGGTTTGCTATTACTGGTGAGAGTGGTGATCCCATTGGAGCTCCTTCCACTTGTTTGTATCGTTGGTTCTCGTAAACAAAATAAATGTTCATCAGACAATGCCTTGTTAGGTCTACAAGGTGTTGAGGTGGTTTCTATTTTTCTATTATGATATCCAAGGCTTCGTTGATAGGGATGTTGTAAGACCGTTTTGCTAAGTATTTCTATGAAATGTGTCGAATTTATCACGCGTATGAGTCTGCCTCCTCTGCAAACGGTTGAAGTTGTTGGGCTAGGTATTTGGCTAGCTGTTGTGTTAGGGAGCACCTTCTTTATATACTTTTGGCAACCCATAGAATTTCGGACATGTCGATGACTTTTCACGAGGAATAAGTTGCAGTTGGAGATTTTTGTCGATCCTACTTGCTTGGATTTTGGCCTTGGGTGTTTTCTCCAGATAAGTTGTTGGGTCAGTACTAATTTGTTTGTATGCTGGATCTTGTAGCAATGTTTGTATTTTGTTTGATTAATCCTCTGTAAAATTACAGTCCCATTTCCTTTATCAGCAGGTAGAATGACAATATCCTTGTTGAGGCGAAGTTGTTTCAAGGCCTCATTTTCTTTTATAGGTAGGTAGGTTCCTTTTGGGTAGTTCTCATCTAATTTTGAAACTGCTGTTTCCACGCTACATATTATGCTTTCTGTTGGTATTTGAGAGGGAGCAAGAGCGTCATTGAATCCTTTAGCCAACACGCCAATCGACGTAGAGTTCAATTAGACCGAAGATAAGTTATAAACGGTTTTATTCGTTTCCATTTGTAGTGAGCTTAGACTGTGACCGTTATTTTCCGAGAAAAATTCGTTTTTTGTTTTTTTTTGGAGCTTCAATTTGTTGAATTTCATCTGTTGTTGTCAACTCTGCATTCGTTTCGGCCCTAAATTCGCTAATCTCATCGAATTTATCCCATATTATAGGGTGGAGTGTATTGCTTACCTGTAGGTGGATATCTAAAAGTTTAGTATTAAGAACATCACGTATGGCTTTCCATACATGATGTCAGAAGAGGTTTGGATGTTCTTAATACTAAACTCTTAGATATCCACCTACAGCAATACACTCCACCCTATAATATGGGACAAATTCGATGGTATTAGCGAATTTAAGGACGAAACGAATGCAGAGTTAACAACAACAGACGAAATTCTACAAATTGAAGCTCCAGCAAAAGCCCAAAAACGAATTTTTCTCACTGCAATTGGAAACGAATAAACCGTTTATAACTTATCTTCGGTCCAATTGAACTCTACCTCGATTGGCGTGTTGGCTATAGAAGAGAATGAGGCCTTGAAACAACTCAGGACATTGTCATTCTACCTGCTAATAAAGGAAATGCGACTGAAATTTTAGATACAGCGGATTATTCAAACAAAATACAAACATACAAGCATACAAACAAATTACTACGGACCCAACAACTTATCTGGAGAAAACCACCACGGCTAAAATCCAAGCAAGTATGATCAACAAAAATCTCCAACTGCAACTATTACTCCTGAAAAGTCATCGAGATGTCCGAAATTCTATGGGTTGCCAAAATTACATAAACAAGGTGCACCTTTGAGGCGAATAGTAAACTCAATTGGATCCCCAACACAACAGCAAGCCAAATACCTAGCCCAACAACTTCAACCGTTTGCAGAGGGGGCAGACTCATACGTGACAAATTCGACACATTTCATCGAAATACAAAACGGTCTTACAACCAGAGTGTCTTTTTTTGTAAGCTTTGACGTAGTGTCCCTTTTCACCAACATCCCTATCGACAAAGCGTTAGATATCATAATAGAAAAATACAAACCACCTCAACACCTTGTAGACTTAACTGTCTGATGAACACTTATTTTGTTTACGAGAACCAAAGATATAAACAAGTAGACGGAGCTCCAATGGGATCACTACGCTCACCAGTAATAGCAAACCTTTTTATGGAGAACTTTGAGGAGTCGGCACTAAGAACAGCAAGTCTTAAACCCAGTTTATGGTTGCGATATGTGGATGATACATTTGTGATTTGGCCCCATGGGAAGGAACACCTCAACACATTTTCACAACACCTTAATGGCATCCATCACAAAACAAAATTTACCATGGAGGTTGAAGCCAACAATCAACTGCCATTCCTTGATGTTCTGATAAATAGGAAGGAAGGTGGAAGATGGAGCCCAACTACAAGTCGTCGTCAAGAACCAGATCACAAAGACTAACTGACCAGGATAACATCAAACAGGAAATGGACAGTTTAAAAACAGCTCTGAGACAAACCTGATTAACAGATAGAAATATACAAAGAGCCCTAAAGTAAAAACCGAGACAAACAGACGACGAGCATGAGACACCAATAACCAAGGCTTATTTACCATACGTCAAGGGTACCACGGACAGTATTGCGAGAATTCTACGGAGACATAATTTCGATACTATTTTCAATAGAGACAGAAAAATAAGCACGGTCTTGGGGAAATAACCAGTGAGCAAGCGGGAGGCGTGGCCACTGAGCGCCAAGGGCTAATCACACGCAGTCGTTCATGGTGCCAACCAATAGACGCCGATCGGCGACTATATAAAAGCGCGCGCGCTTCTGAAGTTCTTAAAATTCGAGTAACTAAAAGCGTAAGCAGAAGGCTACGAGAATTATGCGAACCGACCTGAAGAGGGCAGGCGTAATTCTGCCGAAACGTCGCTATTTTACCATCTATCCCGTCAGGGATCAGTTATGAACTACGCGAATGAATTCCCGGAAACACCTAACATATATATATATATATATATATATATATATATATATATATTTGTTTTTAAGTTTTCGCGGGCACTAAATGTATTAGATGGTTTCCGGGAATTCATCCGTGTAGTTGATAACCATGCCGGGATCGATGGTAAAGTGACGACGTTTCGGCAGAGTCACATCTGCCCTCTTCAGGTCGGTTTGCATAATTCTCGTAGCCTTCTGCTTTTGCTTCTAGTTACTCGAATACTGAGATTTTCAGGAGCGCGCTCGGTGTTATATAGTCGCGGCCCGGCGCCTATCGGTTGGCACCGTGAACGGCTGCGTGTGATTGGTCCTTGGCGCTCAGTGGCCACGCCTCCCCCTTGCTGATTAGTTTTGTCCGGTTGAGTTGTTATAGGACGGGTCCGGGCCGGTACGGTGTTTAATAGAATTTTCCAACAATTCGATAAGTTCTGGATTTCATTGCGTTCGTTTAGACTGTGAGGCCTCTTCGCTATTTCAATTGCCTCTCTTACGGGTCTTGATTTCGGGTGTTCTATACTTGCCAGTACTCTGGTGTTCTCAAAGCCTATTAGGTGTGACGTCGTGGTGGCGTGTTCCGCAATGGATGTTGTTTTTTCCTGCTTTCTTATAGCATTCTGGTGTTCATCACGTCTAGCTTGAATTCCTCTATTAGTTTGCCCCACATAGGTTTTATGACAGTCTGCACATGGAATCTCGTACACTCCCTGTACTCCGTACGGAGACACAATATCGATACTATTTTCAATACAGACAGAAAAATAAACACGGTGTTGAGGACTCCGAAGACGAGGATCCCTTTAGAACAACAGGGAGTGTACGAGATTCCATGTGCAGACTCTCATAAAACCTATGTGGGGCAAACTAACAGAAGAATTCAAGCTAGACGTGATGAACACCAGAACGCTGTAAGAAAGCAGGAAAAAACAACATCCATTGCGGAACACGCCACCACGACGTCACACCGAATAGACTTTGAGAACACCAGAGTACTGGCAAGTATAGAACATCCGAAATCAAGACTCGAAAGAGAGTCAATTGAAATAGCGAAGAGACCTCACAGTCTAAACGCACGCAATGAAATCCAGAACTTATCGAATTGTTGGAAAATTCTATTAAACACTGTACCGGCCCGGACCCGTCCTATAACAACTCAACGGGACAAAACTAATCAGCAAGCGGGAGGCGTGGCCACTGAGCGCCAAGGACCAATCACACGCAGCTGTTCACGGTGCCAACCGATAGGCGCCGAGCTGCGATTATATAACACCGTGCGCGCTTCTAAAAATCTCAGTATTCGAGTAACTAGAAGTGAAAGCAGAAGGCTACGAGAATTATGCAAACCGACCTAAAGAGGGCAGATGTGACTCTGCCGAAACGTCGTCATTTTACCATCGATCCCGGCATGGATCAGTTATCAACTACGCGGATGAATTCCCGTAAACCATCTAATATATATATATATATATATATATATATATATATATATATATATATATATATTCATCTTATGCATATATCACAATCTGTCATATATAAAATTTCAGACCATTAAAAGTCTTCAAAGGGTACTACTGTCAGTAGTAATGAACATGGAGCAACCCTGGACATTAAAACCATGGCATGTAAAAGCCTCTTTCAGGAAATGTGGCTATGTTGTACCAGAATATGCCATTTCTTTACCTGAAGCGCCAATTTCGGGTCCTGATATGAGTATGCAAGATAAGCAGTTTTTTGTAACAGTGACGGTAAGTTTATTGATAACTTAGTAATTTTTAATCATATTGATTACGTTTTTAGATAAATAATAAAGAAAAGGTACAGGTACGGTGTAGAATACATCATTGGAGTACAAATATTTCAGACAGAATTCCGCATGTGCATAATTTCTGGGAAATAAATACTCCAGCAATTTTGACTGAACAGGCTGAGACTCTCGAAAGCTTACCAATAAAACAGTGTCGAATTAAAAAAAATGAATTAAAGAAATAATTCAAGTACTTGTTTTTTTTTATTAACTCAACATTTACATGGAATCTCAAATTATACTCCAATATTTTAGATGAAACTTCTTTTCACTATAAATAGAAACATGAAATCTTAAGGTCAATTGAATTTTGGTTTAAGCCACTCTGTATGATCCATTCATAGTTTCCTCCAACGAACGAGTGATTGTTTATATTTGAAATTAGCTTGTCGGTTTTCATTTTTTTCCATTGTATGATTTGATAGGGCAACTGTAACTTTGCGCAGGCATAATACACCATTTACAATCACTTTGCTGCTCAATGTCATGCTATTCTTCCTCTGTTCTTGTCTTCAGTATTTGTCCGTACAGCCTAGCAATTGAATTCGTTACACTTAATGTCTTTATAGTTTTAGCCTTTCCTGCTCCTTCTTGGGTTTCGTACATTCAATACCCGGAAATCTAATGAAATCACTCCTGAGTCGGTCACAGCCTATTTCTCCGAAACTACGGGACAGAAAAGGTTGAATTAGATACCTATATAGTTTGGTGACTCAATCACGAGAATATAGAGCAAATAAAGAACTTTTGAAAACAATAGGGAATAGAGGCCGTTACCCAACATTTATAGGAAAAATAAAACGAAAATTGTAATATTAACTTTGATGGGGGCAATTTTTAGAATTAAAATATATCTTTTTCAAACATGTAATATATCAAATAATTTCTTGGAGAGATATTATCAAAAATCGACTCATTTCCCCCGTTATTTGTGAAAATATAAAACAGGAGAAATAAGGCGAAACCCTATATATTTTTAAATTAATCTGTTTAAAAACTATTAACATATACAAAAATTGGCTCATCCCCCCTCCCTTTTTCGGGGTTCCGTATATACAATATACGGATACCCTTATAATATCACTCAGGATTTCTGCCTGTGTCACATCACAGCAATTTTCTCCTAAACTACTGGACGGAAGAGGTTGAAATTTGGTATCAATGTATAGTTTGGTGACCCGATCAGGAGTACATATCGTAAATGAAGACATTTTGATTTTAGGGGTACTTCTGGGGGAAAAAACTAAAAAAATCGAACGTTCCCCCTTCCTGATCTCATTGATATTAATTTTGGGGGGCAAATTATAGAATTAAATAAAAATTTAAAAATTAAAAAATTCAAACGCATCATGTAATATATCAAATGAAAGGTCTCATTCTGAGGAACACAAATATATTTTTTTCATATTAAAAAAAAATATTTAAAAAGATATTAACGAAAATATACCAAAATTACCCATTCCCCCCCCTCCTTATCTCCGAAACTATAAAACGTAAAGTTTTGAAAAAAAATTAAAGGTATAGGTTCTGACCTGAAGTTTACTGGAAAAATAAGGAGAAACCTCTACTTTTAATTTTGGGGGTAAATTAAATGGAAAATATAAAATTAAAATTGTTTCTAACCTATCAAATGAAAGGGCTCATTACGACGAAAACAAATATATTTTTTTTCATATTTTTAAAATAAATAAATTAAAAGATATTAACAAAAATATAAGATAAAGGGGTGGGTCGACTTATGTATATTTTTGTTAATATCTTTTAAACAAATCCTTTTAAAATATATATATATATATATATATATATATATATATATATTTTATATATATATATAATATATATATATATATATATATATATATATATATATATAAAATATATATATATATATATATATATATATATATATATATATATTTGTATTCTTCATTATGAGCCCTTTCATATGATATATTACATGATGCATTTGAGAAAACTTTATTTTTTATTTTTCATTTAATTTTATTAAATTAAGGTACTTTTAAGGATTTCTCCTTATTTTTCATGTAAACTTCAAGTGAGGCCCTATGCTTCTAATTTTTTTTAGATCTTAGAGTTTCGGAGATAAGAGATAAAGGAGGGAATGGGTCAATTTTTGTATATTTTGGTTAGGGATGTAACGAATATTCGCATTCGCGTTAGCGAATATTCGCGTGTTTCTTAATATTCGCAGTCGTATTCGCGGTTATACATGCGAATTTTTTGCGAATGTGTTTGACAATGAACAAGCGAAAATAAGTTAATGCAATTGCTGAGAATTGATTATTTCAGGTTTATTATGTTACTCGTTAGGTACATTGCACACTGTATAAACTTGTCAATTCAAAAGTTAAGTACACTTGAGTATTTACTTGTAGGTACAATGTAAAATAACAGTTGTATGATGACATACATTTCTTTATAACTTTAATGAAAAATACACTAGTTGTGTGTTAACTACATATTTACATTTCTTCTGAAATCCTCACATGTAGATATAATTATGAGCAACAATTCAATTTCTAAATAAAATTAAGCAAGTTATGTCAGTTTCATAACATGAAATAGGGTTTTATATCAAAATGAATTTCGAGATCTAGAAGTTTCAGGGAAAACTTGATCACAGAGTGACAGAGACTAGAAATCGGAAGTCATTCCCCATATAACGCCGTTTCCTTCGTTAAGGAAAACCTGTCAAAGAAATTATGATACAATCTTTTGGATATACAATCAGTATACCGCAACTGAGAAAAGTTCTCGACTAGAAGCAATATCTCGAACAGATAGTATGATATAAATTTGACCAAGAAAGACAATTGAAGGTATCAGAGTGCTGACATTTTTTTAATCAGTTTTAAAAACAGAATTGCAGAGATATCTAAACTTTGGCAAACTTTAAAATATGCTGGCACTTTCTTGGGTCACACTTCTAGTTTTAAAAATAAGATTCTTAAAGCTTGAATATTTCTAAATACAACGAGAGGCCGCTCTTAAGAATCTGTCAAAAAATAACTTTCCTATAACACTATAAAGGTACATATGTTTTAATCTCCTGATGACAAATATTGCTTCGTTGGGTACCGTTGTTATTTCGAATTATTGGTAGCTGCGACAATGGTGCAAGATAATGACGATAAAAATTTATTAAAACCTTAATTTTGAGAAGATATAGGGTGAGTCAAATGTACTGCTACAAATTCATACCGGGCGATGTAAAGAAATATCGCAATAATTTTTCGAGTTTAGCCTGATTCCTGGCTCAATAAAAATCAAATCAACTTTATAATTTCTTGATAAATCCGCAGACACCATTACATAGTTATTGAACTTGTCCCTTTGTCTAAAAAGAGGTTTATGGTGTTTCACTTTTTTTTTGTAGGAAGATAGACAATCTATAGTTTTGTGCTGTTGTTAAGGAATTTATAATAAAACATTTTTGTTTTTCGTTTCTTTTGGATATTTCTCCTACTTCTAAATTTTTTAAAAAGGTTTCGCCACCTTAATAGTTTCCTAGCTTTAACTTCAGGACCAAGTTTTTATTTGACAACATGTGGAACGCTCAGACTAGTTCCCGGCCTTTTGTCAGGGCTAACTGCCAAATTCGAAATACGCAGAATATTTTCCTAAGGGTGTGCCCCACGTAAACGTGCTTTGCGCGGTTCGAGCCGTGCTTTGTGTCGGAGAGACAGGCACAAGCTGAAACTGGGAGCGAAAACAAACCACTGGGCGATCAGACAATATACAATCGCTACAAACGCAATAATTTTATTTCCAGTGAGGACACAGTGAATGCACAGACTATAAAATCCCTTTAGTTAGATAAATCGAAATAATAGCACTATAACTGTATGTCTTACTTGCGTACTTACACTACTTGGGCACCTGCCTCCTATTATGCACCTGGCTTTTTTATTATATCGAGTTGCAACAAATTGTAGCAGAACTCACCATGTATCTTTCAAATTTAAAGTGTTGATACAAATTTTATCGTCGTTTATGGTATGTCATTACGCTAGGTAATTTTGCAAAATAAGTATTTACCTTGTCTTAGGTCAGTTATTTTTTGACCGACTCCCATGCGCTCAATCTCATTTTACTCAGAAATATACAAGTTTGCAAAATCTTACTTTTAAAGCTATACACAGTTTAGACTCGTTCGTCACTTTTTATAACTGATTTTATGTAGTCAGCATACTGACACTATCAATTGTCTCCTAAACAAGCCAACTTTAATTTAAATTGGTCCATAAATGAAATAAGTTATAAAGAAAGAGAGCATCATGTTATCTCACTTGCTGGGTTGAAGCAGCCAATGAACTACCATCTGGACGGCATGTAAAAGTTGGCCCCACCAAGATTTGTTTTTTGTTTTTTTTTTCTTTGTGGTTCTTTGTTCGTCGTTTGTTCTTCATTGTTCGATCGTAAAAATTGTTTATTCGACTTTTATTTATCCATAATTAATTAAATTTCCATCCTTAAGTTAGCCCCCTTACGCCGTTTTTTAATTTCTTATATCTTAATTAAATGCATTTTTACAAATTATTATTTGTCCGATCATTATTGATGAGTGTTTATCATAAATATTGTTTATTTACTAATTATTCGATTTGATGATTATAGACTTAAACGCGTCCACAGACCATATTGGTTAAGGATAGGTTGGTTGGTTTGTGGCCTTCGCCGATTAGCATTTAGCCAGCCTCGAGTTAGGCTAGGCGCAAATTGAGACGCGTATAGCGCGTGTGACATGACACAGCACCGCGCGAACTTTTGTAACGTATAGTATTGAACAGAACAGCGCAAATTGGCAACAAAGTGTCGCGAGGCACGACACGCGCCTACTGTCAGTCGCATCGCGCTGTAGTTGAGACACAGTTTCTCGTCTCGCGCGTGTCAAGTGTTTTGAAAAATGGTAAGATGAGACGTTAATAGAGGCGGTAGCATATCAAAAAGGGTGCTATAATATAAAAGATACTAATTATATGAATACAAAATTAAAATATCAAATTTATTCGTTCGTGAATCATATATTTTCTGAGGCAATTAGCTAGGAACTGTCTCTCAATATGCGGATCATCACGCTACGTGTGTGACATAATCGGGTCGCACCACTCGTTTCATGTCACCTCACACGGGCTATACGTGTCTCAATTTGCGCCTTGCCTTAGAAGAGGTGCATAATTAAATGCGTTTGGGATAACCCATCCTCCTGTTTATTAGCAATTGCAATAAAAACAAAAACTTATTCTTCCGGGACAGCCACTCCTGGACTTCCTGCTTAATAAACTCTTCTTTCTTTCTATCTCTTCTCCCTCTTATCCAACGTCCATATATAACTAATTCAATTATAAACTATTTTCACTTCTTGAGCGTCTCTGACTTGTAAAAGCGTCTATCATATTCAACTTTTTTATACCATACAACAAAACCAGTCTTTATGGGGATAACTAACACTTAATGAACAATCACCAATTTCTTATACTATTTCATGCTAAACTTTAATTCTAACTTCTTTAATCTAATTTTTAAACTCAACTAGCTATTTACACGTGTTTCTGTCCCGCCATTTTCTCCGGATGTCCGTTGGTGAAGGACACGGTGTAAGGTTAAGGATACATAACAACCACGAAGTATAGATACCAGGAGTCCGAACGGTATAGGCTTTTCCGCAGTATTCGTGGTATACAATATTAAACCCAGATCATAGTTCTCTTTTCTGCCACTAGCTGCGCAAATGTTCAGGACGTACCGATGTTATTATTATTATTATCACACGTAAATACGCGCTGTCGGATGTCGAAATTAATTAAAATTATAAAACTAAGTATAAAATATTAATGTAATTGTTTAAAAATAGTTTTAATAAAAAAATGGGAAGGTGTTGTGGTGTTCATGGTTGCCTCAGTGGCCGAAAGGCAAGTGGAAATGTGGCTAAAGTGGGTATATTCAAACTTCCGAAAGTGAGTAACCTAAAAATAATATTAAACGTCAGTGTTGTTAATAAATATTGTATTTATAAATTTCCAAATTACTGTAACTTACGGTTATTATTAATAGAAAGAAAATTAATCATCTTAACTTAAATAATAATTTAAACTTTTTTACTATGAAGAGAAATTTCCACTAGTGTATTTGTCAAATCTAAATTGTTTGGTATTTAAATGTTAAACGTCTTTTAATTATAACTAATACGATTAATAATTAATATATTTGATTGTAATCAATTAATTACTTTCCTAGTATCAAGTATTGTAATACTGAAATAAATAGGTATTTAACCATTTTTGAATTTATATTTACTACTTAATTTGCAGAAACTATGTTTAAATGCTTTACTTCACTTACGGTTTGTTTTATAGTTTAACACGTAGAGACAAAAGATGAACTGTTGATAACATTAATTTATTTTTTAAATATAATTGTTTCCTGTAAAGTGTCAGTATCAACAAGATTACCCGCGTAAGGATTTAAACGAGTACTTCCTCAAAAGTGGCGCGCTCTACTGGCAAAACATTCTGTCCCCTAAAATGCTACCATTTATTTAACATTACGTTCGGACTCCTGGTATCTATACTTCGTGATAACAACGATAAAAGCATACGCATGCGCAACAAACCTCATGGAATTGACATTTCCAGAAATTAAAAATATCGAATAATTACTAAAAAAACAATATTTGTGATCGAACAATCGTCAATAAAGATCGAACAAATAATAATTTGTAAAAATGCATGGAATTAAGATATGAGAAATTGAAAACCCGCATAAGGGGGCTAACTTAAGGCTGGAAATTAATTAATTATGGATAAATAAAAGTCGAACAAACAATTTTTATGATCGATCAATGGAGAACAAACGACGAACAACTAACCACACAGAAAAAAAATCAAAAAACAAATCTTGGTGATGCCAACTTTTACATGCCCATCTGGACCCGATATTTGTACAGTGCAGGCTACATCCAGAAGTATATGCTCTAAGGAACGACTGTTCCCTATTTCCTGCCAGGAGGTATGGTCGAAACCACGGTGTCGAAACAAAATGCAACGTTATGTTACTATCATTCTGAAAGCCGTTCCAAAACCGATTTGGAGTCACAAAACATTCAATAACGTAAATGTACGGAGTTATACCGATTAAGTATATGGTACAGAGTAAAAAATACTTCCAGCAACTTCTTTGAAGATAAAACAATTCTTTATTATTAACATGTAACACTCATTGTCAAAACATAGGTACATTTAATGCTTCATAAGTACATCGCATGTTTGTAGGGTAAAATTTCCTATTACCTCTTTTTCCAAATAATTACACAGTTCTTCGCGTTTCTAAAGGGTGAAATATATCTTATTTATTTGAAACTTAAGCCTAAATAGTAAACACAGCAAAAATGGCAAAATGCCTGACGAATATATTCCATCTATTAATACTAATAAGTATGTGGTATATTCATTCTTTTAGTACCTTTATGTTCAGAGGTGCCTATTAGCTCAATCATATATCATTTAATACTAAGCAGAGTGCGTATAAGGAAAGTGTTGCCAATTTATGCATCAACTTTAAAATCGATTTGCAGCGATCTACCGGTTATTAACTTTGGTTCTACCCTTGGTTGACAGTGGTTGTACTTTGACCTATGACTTTGGCATTTCTCTTTTCACCACTAAAGTAGAACGAAAATTCATTCGTTAGAATGCAATTTGGTTCAACCAGAAAACGTCAAAATCATATTTTTTTACATTTAGTTAAATGTATTGTTTGACATTAATGTTTTATTGTCAAACATTAATGTCAAATTGTGATTACGATATTTGTCATTGCAAATCCTTTTAATTTTTTTAATTTCTTGTTCATTTTATGTTAATACCATTGAAAACGGGGTCTGATTTAGTCCTTAAAACGTTTGGACTTTTGAAATATACAGACTTTCAAGTTTATGTGGTGTTATTCCCAAAGAACTCAGAAAAAATAAAAACCAGAGATGCCACGATTATCATTCAGAAAACAACAGAATAACAAATGCCGAAATTATATAGATATCGTGAGATTTAAGCCGATTTGCAGCGATCTACCGCGGTTGTTCCTAAATGGTTTGGACCAAACACATTCTAGCGGTTTGGTTAATGCCAATGACAAATGAGCCCTTCGTAACGTCATGTTTTGAAATATCTTCAACCGGTAATAACTCAAAGCAGTAGTTGTTTTTGATTTTCTGTCTCTTTCTTAAATGACAGTTTAGGTTATGTATTTAATAGGTTTGTTCTTACCCGATGCGAAAGCGTACATGTGACGAACACCGTCATGCGCATTCAAGAAAACCTGTTCCAACCAAGTTATGACGGTTCAGTAAACGATGCATCACGGTGTTCCATCCAAATAATGTACCGTTTCTCGCATCATCATTTCAATCCTTCGTGAAGAGCAAGAATCGTTTGGTGATTCTTACTAATCATGCGCAGTAGAAACTGTCAATAAATTAAGGTTATGGAATGCAGGTCGCAGAGTTCAGACCACAAGCTTATCAGAAAACCGTTCCAACTAATACTGGTAATACGTTGAACGATGCTAAATTCGCACTTGCGCACAAATTCGATGCAGGCGATTTCGTCACAGTTTCATGGCGGTACGGATACTGCAGGTAGGAACAAACCTAATATTTTATTTGTTTGCATATACATTTAACAATAAATTTTGGTCAGTTTTGCAAAAATCACTTAAGGGCCACTAAAGAACTACATAAACAAGAAATTTATTGATGTGTGCAAAATTTTAAATAAACAAAAACAAAACAATTTAACATACGATTTTGACGTTTTCTGATTGAACCAAATGACATTCTAGTGAATGAGTTTTGGCTCTACTTCAGCATATACTTAATACAATATACTGCTAGCAGAGCCTAGAGGAAGGCGATAACATCACAGTCCAGACGTATAAATGTCTATAACGTTTTACTGTACTTCGGGTCTTATGTGCATGTTCGAAAATGCCTCAATTGGCTCATTTGTTGTTGGGTATGTTTTCTCACTGTTTGATTCTTGGCAACGCTTGCGCAAACCGGTTTAGGTAGAGTAACATGGTATAATATGCTGTCTCTCTTAGTCGGTGACCCTTCTGCTTACAGGCGATAGCGGTATATCAGTATTAAGTATATGTACTTCAGTGTTGAAAAGAGAAATTTACAACCACTGTCAAGAAGGGTAGAACCAAAGTTATAACCGGTGGACAAACACTAAACGCCTATTCTGCCCTTCCTACAGTAAACCAGAAACATGTGCAACAAATGGCGGAACCAATCAGTATTTAGCCTATAGTTTGGTAACACTCTTCTTATATGCACTTTGATATAGGGATGTCGGAAAAATATCGATATATCGATATTTGTTGTTTTATATATCGATACTTTTACACGATATAATTTTATTCGATATATCGATATAAAAACCAAGTATCGAAAACTTATCAAAAACGATATTTTTCCGTATGTTTGTTACGTGCTATATAAAATAAATACTAGCTGTTTTCCAATTACTAGAGCACAAAGTGTTTTTGTGTCGCTCTGTGTCGTAATTTTCGGGCGTTAATTGGAACATACTTCATGCTTTATGATAAAGTTTTATGTTTGCTTAGTACTTACATAAAACATCCCAAAGGCACAGTTATTTCTTGTGTCCATTTGTGCGAGCCAGTGCTGTAATTGGAACACGTAGTGCTCAGCACTGTGCGCAATTGTGCGGTAATTGGAAAACAGCCAATATATTGTCAAACAAGTTGAGATACAGGATCTTTGTACACAAAGATTAGCAGAATTCTTTCAAGTATAATTAATTTATTATATTTATGCTTGCCTAAGCGCTTGAAGTTAAAATAAATTTTAAATATGTTGCTGATAATGCATGAGGTAGAGGGGAGGTATATATGAGAGTGTATAAATTATCATTAGAACGACATCTAAACTTTTAGAAAAGATGAGAAGTAGTAGTATATAGTTAATTTAACAATATATTACTATCTTAGGCTGTAAAAAAGTCTCAAAATAAAATATTTTTAAATTTTGTAATCCAGTCTACCTACCATCTATCTATAACTTGTTTGCATATAACTTTATCAGATACACTAGTTAAACAAATTACTAAGTATATATATATATATATAGACTACTGTTCTAAAATAGTACCGATATATCGATATTTTTTTCTCGATATATCAATATCGATATTGATAGTTTTAAAAAATATCGATACAATATATATCGATACTTTTTGACAGTTCCGACATCCCTTTGATACCATGGGTGCGTTCCAGTAGGCCCTTTTTATATTCGAAAATTTTTTGTTGCCGTGTGTCATTTTTTTCGAGCAGTTGTCAACCATTGGCATGTAAATACAATGTTTTTTTGCTCCAAAAAAATGACAGAAGTTGACGCTTGCCCACTAGAAATTTTCGAATATGAAAAGGCCTGTTAGCGATCACAACGAGCATGCTCACGGAAGAGGTATATGAAGCGTTTTGAGCGTTCATGTAAACAGGTTATCTTGATTCATATTAAAATATATACAATTTATTTTTTTATATTTCATTTTAGTGGAGCTTTTAAACAATTTTATTAAACTTAACACAATTTACCTGTCTTCACACGTTCTGCATCGGCTTGAGAAACATAAGGTTTGTTCCTACCTGCAGTATCGGTACCGCCATGAAACTGTCACGATATCGCCTGCATCGAATTTGTGCGCAACTGCGAATCTAGCATCGTTCAACGTACTACCATTGTACAGTCACAAAAAATATTAGTTGGAACGGTTTTGTGACAAGCTTGTTGTCTGAACTCTGCGACCTGCATTCCATAACCTTAATTTATTGACAGTTTTTACTGCGCATGATTAGTAAGAATCACCAAACGATTCTTGCTCTTCACAAAGGATTGAAATGATGATGCGAGAAACGGTACATTATTTGATTGGAACACCGTGATGTATCGTTTACTGAACCGTCATAACTTGGTTGGAACAGGTTTTCTTGAATGCGCATGATGGTGATCGTCACATGTACGCTTTCGCATCGGGTAGGAACAAACCTACTATTTTAGTGGTCGCGTGGTGTGAGCGAAAATAATGACGTCATTAGTAAGGTTTTCGCGGCGCTCACAACCACCGCAGTCGTCTTGTGGAACCTTAGATTATCTAGAAGGTACATGATCTAAGGCTAGGCGCAAATTGAGACACGTATAGCGCGTGTGATATGTCACAGCACAGCGCGAACTTTTGTAACGTATAGTATTGAATAGAACAGCGCAAATTGCCAACAAAGTGTCGCGAGGCACGACACGCGTCTACTGTCGGTCGCGTGGCGCTGTAGTTAAGACACAGTTTCTCGTGTCGCGCGTGTCAAGTGTTTTGAAAAATGGTAAAAATAGACGTTAATAGAGGCGGTAGCATAACAAAAAAGGTGCTATAATATAAAAGATACTAATTATATGAATACCAAATTAAAATATCAAATTTGTTCGTTCGTGAATCATAGATTTTCTGACGCAATTAGCCAGGAACTGCCTCTCAATATGCGGATCACCACGCAACGTGTGTGACACGTACGGGTCGTGCCATTCGTGTCATGTCACCTCACACGAGCTATACGCGTCTCAATTTGCGCCTTGCCTAAGTGTGGAACGGCTGAATGAGCATTTTGAGCGTTGTGATCGCTAAGTGGATCGCACCTTAAGTATACTGAGCTCAATGGTTATTCACGCCATTTTACTCCACCAATGTCAACTGTCCAATACGTCATTTAAAGTTATATAAAAGTCACTTATAAACCGCTCTAAAAAAAATCAGTCAAGTATACTTCCGTCATGTGGAAATTTTTGTGACATTTTTCTTTTTTGTTTTAACCAGTAGCTTATTAACTTTCGCAGTATTTGTATTATTATCAATTTTCCGTTATTGTAAAATCATTGGAGTAGTAAATCTCGTCTAAGTACTTTAGTGATTTCAGTAAATTGAAATTTCCCGCGCCAAACGATATATCGATTCCGGTTTTCCTCTGCCATCACGCACCCCTTACTTCACGGCAGTCTTTTGTGAGAGTTCCTGTTTTGCTCGTGTGAGGTGCTTTTTCAATAACCGTATATACGTAAGTAAAAAAATGCTATAAAAATTATTGTTCAATTTGAACGTTTTACTTTTGTTTTTGTATTTTCATATAGTAAAAAATTGGCAACAAACCAAGAAAATTTACTATTTTAGATTTGTATATGGTGGCTCATTCATATTGCAACATTTTTGCAAATATTTTTAAACTATAATTATTTAGGGGATTTTCAGATTTATATGTTATAATTTCTGTAAAAAAACCCTCAGCAATCATTTTTCCTTTCAATAACATAAAAACTCGTGAAACATGTCGATGACCTGCTTTTGACGTATTCTTTTGTGCCGTTATTTATAATCTTTTTCACTATTTGGGCAATTACAACTCATTGCCGTTATTGTGCCATTCATAACACCCAGAAGTTAAAATCCAAATTATTTCACTACTCTAAATTAACATTTCTTGCAAAACATTAAGAATCTGTTGAAGATTTTGACCTTGATATAAAAATTGCGAAACTAGATCAAGGTGTTTTGATCATTTTTTGAGATTTAAGTTTCTCCAATACGATTCATTTTAGAAAATTTTTACAGAAATTTTTGTATGAGTCAAAAGGTAGAAAAACCAGTCCTATCCGGTCAACGCATCAAGACCAGAAAAAGAGGTAAATATTTTTCCGTAAGATACAGTACCTAGTTAAAATTTTAATTAAGGTATAATTATTGAATCATTAGTTCAATAGGTGTGGATATTTTTTCTCAATCATTCTCTTAAATTCTACTTTAAAAAAATTCTTAATAATATATTGAAAATAAGAATAACAGTTTACATTGTGGATATTTTTTACAAATTTTGGGTAGAGTTCAATTCTTCTGCTTATTATATTATCTGAAATTGTGGTCATGTTAAGATTAAAAAATCAGTTTTTTATTTGTAATTATGAAATTAATGGTAGGTTTTCATTATTGTCTATACAGGAGAACTCTCTTCATAAAATTGCCTGGATTTTTTGTTGTCTTTTGCAAATATTCTTGCAATTGCCCTGGAGAGATTAACAAAGTGATTAACCATACTGCTCAATTATATTGTAAATAAATCTTTCTAACAACATCAGTGAGAAGATTTTTCTGTAAAAGATAACCAAAAGTATTTCAACAATTTGACAAAGTTGTATATTAATTTTGTAAATTAAATGTGTTTTTGTAATTTAATTGAATTAACTACAATTTTATAATGATCAATATAATGTTGTAGATGAAAAAGAGAGGTATGATCCTACAGGCTTTAGGGATGCAATAATCTCTGGTATTGATAAATGTTCTAACGACTTTGAAGCAATCTCACGATATTTGGATAGTGCAGGAAATAAATTAGATTATCGTAGATATGGAGAATGTCTCTTTGACATACTTATTGCTGGTGGCATCCTGGGTAAGTTATATATTTCAAGTTAAAATTAAGCATGACTTTATCCTAAATTGGGACTACATTAAGGTTAAAAAAATTATTTTAAATTAAAGTGGCTTTTAAATGCAAGAAATATTATTTTTGTCTATTTTTTATTACAATTAATTGGCATCAAAGTGATCTTTTTGAAAATATTTTTGTAATAGATTTATTTATATTGTAATTCAAAAATGTAAAAAAGGCAAAACTACAAGTCTTATGGAAAAAAGTTAAGTGGCAAAGTTGTGGGTAATAAAAATCTCCACGACTTTTGTGTTTTTTTCACATAACCTCAATATCTTTAAAAGTCTGTGGGTTTTTTGTTCATTGTAATCTCTACTTTCTGATGGTGTAAAAATATATATACATTACTATGGTAAATGTTCTCAGAAAATGCAAAGAAACGAAACAAACTTGAATCCGAAAATTAAGTACTAAGGCCCAGATCCTTCTAGCCCCTTCCTCACTTCACTATGAAATACCTTATGATGGGCTAAAATTTTCTGTAGGTCACTAAGGTATATAAGTATAATCTTAAAATAGCATTAAATAGGCATCTACACATATATATTTTCTGAGTTCTTTGGGAATAACACCACATAAAATTGAAAGTCTGTATATTTCAAAAGTCCAAATGTTTCAATGTCTAAATCAGATCCCGTTTTCAAT